>CM041208.1:9947421-10547421 GCA_023065735.1 Coffea humblotiana | reverse complement strand
AACTAATACTTGATCAAGCTTTGGTGAAACAACGGGAAATTGGCTCCTGAGAGCCATCTGTATCCTTATACTTTGATAGTTATTCGTAGTGTTATTGTTTCTTTTAGAAAAAGAATTTTACACTCGTTCATTTTGAGATTTGTTACTTGAAGTGTTATTGCTCACTTTTATGGACTGGTTATGTTCGCTACTTTGCTATTTTGATACGTGAACTTTTAAATAATGGTCAACTTGCTATTTGGAACTTCACTGGGCTTTTAGCTCATTCTACGCCATTTGTTTTCCTTACAGGGGGCACGAGCGAGGCATGAGACTGGTACAGGCTAGCATAGTCTAGTTTTTTGAAAATTTTACGATTGTACTTGCGCTAGTGCTCGATTAGGGTTGAATGTATCTGGAACCCATATCTTTTGATAGATTTGGACTGTATGGATGATTCAAATAGAAATGACTGTGTATGTACGTTCCAAACTTGGGAACTGTTATTTCTTGTACTCTCGAGGTTGCAATCTATTTTCTTGAAGTGAGTGAGTGAGTCCTGGCGAGAGCTGGGCAGGCGACCCGCCGAACCCTGGGGTTCGCCTTAGGGGAAGGTGGGGCCGTCACATGACGTACATATCTATTGTCCTCAAATACCATGATAAAGATTTAAGACCTATAACAATTCATGATTCATAACTTATGCTCAAAAAAGCCCTTAGTGCCTCACACTTATTCACGAAATCAGGACCATAACACCACTTGGCCCAAGCTCACTCCACGCAGAGACCACGCGAAGTGGCTCTGATACCACCTGTGACGGCACCACCTTCCCCTAAGGCAAACCCCAAGGTTCGGCGGGTCGCCTGCCCAGCTCTCGCCAGGACTCGTTCACTCTCATCAAATAAAACAAAATATAATCTCGAGGATAAGCGAAAACAATTCCCAACCTTGAAATATATATTTACATTCGTACCAATCTTAACTAGATATACAATCCCAAATATAACAAAAGTTTTGAGTTCCCAAATGACAACAACTTTAAATTCTCAATACAATCCAACCCTAACCAAGCACTAGAGCGAGAACAAACGCAAAATAATTCAAAAGGACTAGACTATTCTATACAGGTCTCTCGCCCTTGCTCGCAACCCCTGTAAGGAAAACAAATGGCGTGGAATGAGCTAAAAGCCCAGCGAGGTTCGATATACAGAACCAAACAATTAAACAAGGACATAATGATGTAATAACAAGTAATCCAGAAAACATTTACAATATAAAGCAATGGTAAGACATTCATTAAAAGGATACATGCTCACGAGGAGCCATTCGTTCATTCATTCGCCTATCATTTCCCTTATTCCTCCAATCATTAAAAACATTGTTTGTAAGTGAAAAATCCTTCATTGTTCTTGTCATTCGTTCATTCATTTCATTTCCCCCTTCTGGCCAGATCACTGGCCAGTCTCCACCAGACAACGTGGTCATACTCGAGTATACCAAACATTAACCCAGGATCACTAGTTACCCGACCGAGTCCGCTTCTGGCTCGAGTCGACCGGTAACGAAGGACAAGGGCCCAGTTCAGCCAAAAGGCTTACATTCATGCACAAGTAGCATTTACTCATTCACTCATTGAAAATTTCACGTTCATTTAGGTCGAGTGCGATAAAGTACACACTCGCCTAGCAAAAATCATTTTTAGCAATCATTGAACACATTTAACATCTAATCAAATAATCACAACTAGCCACATAGTCAATGGAAACATAACGTACATCAATTACTTATTAAAGCAACAATCCAAATAGTCACAATAATTCACATAGTCATTAGAAACAAATCGTATATAGAACACTCACCTATATAAGCAAAATAACGTCAAAAGTATCCTTCCGGATAACACCCTCAATCACCGAGGAACCCTAAAAGTAACCATAAGAAAATATTACGGTTCAACCAACCCAAAATTAAGTGAATCAAAGAAAATCTGAAATTAACTGAATCAAAGATTAAGTGAAAACCAAGATTAAGAGATTAAGTGAATCAAAGATTAAGTATGATTTTGGGAGTGAAAAGAGTACATTTAGACCAAAAGACATGAGCAAAATAGTCGTAAAACTTATGCTCGCCCTTACAACTTTGAAATTGCCATATGAGTCGAAGTGATAAGAAAACGAATTTCTATTAGTCGTTACTTTCATTTCCAAGGGTACAAATTTCGGCCGAATTCCAACTTATAAGCCTCTATTAAAGAAGATCGAATACCTCAGATGATTCAAGTTAGTTTCATCCTCAAACCCTTACTCGTGTAGCGAGTACATCTACCTAACCCTCGAGTGCAAATTTGGGCAGCACGCCCTTTGTATTTACCTATTTTCCAGCCAAACGAGCCAATTACAGAGGCTGATTATCATTTCGGACAGAAACAGGGCAGCAGGGGTAAATTAGTCATTTCACAATCTATCCTGCTCCGATTGAACTAAAACTTTATAGGCATAATCTACACTCAATTCTCTACAACTTTCATGTTTTGAGCTAAGCCCAATTCAGCCTCCATCATGGCCGAATAACACTGGTCAGAACAGGGCAGAAAATTATCTAAGAGACTGAAATCTACACATCATCACTTCTAACCAAGAAATATTGCACAAAACTACTAAAATGACAACCACAAGCCACTAAATTACAATTATTGGAAGCAAAGAGAGATGTTCTTAGCACTTTACCTTAAAACCTCAAAGAAAATGGTAGCTTAGTCTTTCCTTCTCCAAAACAACTCCACCAAAACCTTTAATCCTCCTTAGTGATCACTTGTATGGTGTAGTTTTCAATTTGGTTGGCTAAAACTCAAGATTTGAGCAAGATTGGGAGCTAGAAATTGAAGATGTTTCTCTTGTTTTCCTCCTCAAAAGGGCCAGCCAAGAAGGTAAGAAAATGATGAAATTTTGGGTCAAAATTTGGTTTTAGTAAAGGTAGAAAGACTTGGTCAAGTCCACCCTCCAACCGGTTCGCGACACTTGGCTCCTTAAAGGTTTTAAGCTTATCTTCTCACCCCTAATGATTCATCTATCTAGCTAACCTCTAATCATCTTTTAGCACCATGTAAAATAATATCACTTAATATTTCATCACCTAATCGACAAAATTTTATCGCACTAGCGGGTCCCACATCCAATAATGCACTCCAAACGAATATACACTAACATATACTAGAAAAATGATTTAAAAATTGTACTTACTTGTAAAATGTATAGAACATTTAATATTTTCAAGGATAGTATAAAAATTTAGGCAAACAAATAAAATAATACTTGAAAAATGTGAAAATTTTCGGGTTCTCACAGAAAGCAGCCCCTTTTCCTATCTTGATGTAATCTCCAAGTGATTAGCTAAGTGTAGGTGAAATTTGAGACGAAATGGTGAAGATTTGGTGTAGGAAATTGAAGAGCTTTGGGTTGTTTTTTCCTCCTTGATGGCCGGCCAAATGAGAGAGAGAAAGGAGAGTTTTGGTTGCAAATGAAGCTTCCAAGAGAAGCTAAAATGTGTGGCTCTAATTTGTCCAAAAGTCAACTCTTCAATGGTGCGCGCTCGCGCGCGTTTCGTGCCCGATTCCTCTCGAGTTTGTTTCACTTGTGCACTAAACCTCTAATGCACTTATATTCATACTATTATTATTCACTCTTAATGGTCTAAAAATAAAGGTCTAAAGTCCCTCAATTTTATCGCGCGCGTTAAAACGCGTACTACCGATTTGTGCGCAGTAAAGTGAATTTTCCTAGAAATTCTTATAACGATAGTATAACTAACTAACACTTGAACACTTAAACATAAAAAAATACCTATTTTAACACTAATGTACAAGTCTCCAATTTTCCAAATTTATTGTATCCTCGAATCGATTATTATTTCCAACGCGCTTTCACTATTCACACTTAACGAGTTTCCAAAAATTAAATTTTGAAACAAGTCACTTTAAAAATATCACTAAGCTATAGATCCATGTAATTAGGTCTAAAAGGGTTAGAAAATAATATTCGGGACAATTGACCAAATAAATAATTAAATGGGCTAGAATTAGGAGTTTAAAATAAGAAAATTTGCGAGTCCTCACAATTTCTTCGTGTGCCATTTCTTTTTCCTTACCCTACTACATTAATTTACCAGAGATTTCTATAAGAAAGTACAGTTTTAAATCACATTTCGAGTATAAGCTAGTTTATGGGACATTGGTAGTGTATATTGTATGTGGGACCCGCTAGGGCGTTAAGTGCGATAAATTTTTACCACTAGTTGGAGTTTTGTGTAAAGTAATATTATTTTACAAGGTACTAGGAGATGATTAGAGGTTAGCTAGATAGATTAACCATTGGGAGAAAGAAGATAAGCTTAAACCCTAAAAGGTGCCAAGTGTCGCGACCCGATTGGAGTTGGACTTTTGACCAAGACTTTCTTACTTTACTAAAACAAAAATTTGACCAAAAATCAACCCATTTTTCCCTTCTCTTGGCCGAAAATTGGAGAGCAAAAGAGAGAGAAAACCTTCATCTTCACTTCAATTTCTTGCTCCAATCTTGAGTTTTAACCAATAGAGTTGCAAATTACTCCATAAAAGTTGTTTACTAAGTAGTTTCCAAGGTGGTTGTGGAGTTATTTTGGGAGGAAGAAGCCTAAGCTATTATTTTTCTTGAGATTCCAAGGTAACTTGCTAAGAAAATCCCTCTTTGTTCTTAATAATTCCAAATTTGTGGTTTAAGGTTGTAGTTTTGGTAGTTTTATGAGAATATTTCATAGTTTGAGGTAGTATTATGGAATTTTCTGTTTTTATAGTGAATTTTCTGCCCTCATGTGATGATTAATGGTTGGCCATGATTTACTAGCTTTGACATGAGAGAAATCTAGTGTTTAAGTGCTAGTTTACTTTACCTAAAGAAATTTCCAGTTTATGTGCACAAATTCCAGCTTTAGGGTTTCTAAATTGAGCTACCATTTGGTTGTATTTGAAGGGTATTGTAACCCTAATTTGGTGTGTTCAATAGCTTGTGATTTGGATGTGAAAGTGTGGCTGAATTGAGGTGAGATTGGGTGGATGTTAGGTTGGAAAAGTAAAGAGAAACAAGGGAAGCGCTGTTGAAATTTCGAAGGACCCTTGAGCAGTTTTGGGAAATTTACTATATCTTGTTGTAGAAATATCGGAATTAAGTTCTGTTTGTTGCGTTTTAAACTAGATTCATAGATCTATAAACCATGAAAATTTCAGACCCTAGTTCTATCTGTGTGATTTATTGTGATTTTCCAAAGTTGACTGAAATCACGTACCTGTTCTGTCTTTTACTGGATGAAGCTGCGACTTGAGACTCGAATTCGACCGACTTGTGATCTGAATCTTATAAATGTGTCTTTCTGAGAAATTGTACCCCTTTGAGTCTATTTTCCGACGGTATAAATTTTATTAATTTTGAATTTAAGAATCGTGAGATATGATTTTTCAGATAGTGGTGCGCAAAATTGGAAAACCCTATTTTCCTAGAATTATTCTTACTTTCCTTTTACACCTTAAGTTTGGAGTTAGTAAATCATTGTAGGTATGGTTCTGGGTAGAAGCGAAGGGTTTTTGGATCGTTCATGTCTTTAGGACCAACTACTACCTTTTCACTCCAAAACTATACTTTTGTATTGCATTGGTAATTTACTTGGTTAGGCATATGACTCGTAATCGAGTCTCAATTGTTTTACCTTGGTGGTTTAGGCATGCCGGTGATCCAAGTACATCGAGAGGAAACGTTTGAAGTTGTTTGTTTAAACTGGTGAGTGTACCACTCCCTTAAATTGGTGCTTATCTGATTTATCTGTACTTGCAATTTGCAACCTGATTATCTTTGACTTCTGTATACTTTGTGTGAAACGAGGGTGTACTTTATCACACTCGTTTCTCTTATCTGTTTATTCTGGTTCCTGTATACTGTATAAGTCTGTATTTGTTTTCTGTATCTGTTATCTGTATCTGTTCTCTGTATTTGTTGATGTCGTTTGGAGGGTTGAGTCCAACGACCATTCTATGACCTTTGAGCTCAAAACCGGGGGATAGTTACTCGAGTCGAGCCGGCAAGGGCCTGGTCGATTAGATAACGAACCACGGTAGTCCACTTCTAGAAAATCTTTGGGTATTGGAGACCCTGGATTTCCGGTATACTCGAATATTACCACTTCTGTTCCTGTTGAAGTGTTCGGGCCTGGTGAGGGGTATGTTTGATGGACGGAATTGGCGTTAAAGTGGTGCTCTACTGGACGGGTTACTTTATTTGAAAGTTGGCGGAGTGTCAACTACTATTTGATCAAGCTCTGGCGAAGCAATGAGAATTTTGGCTCCTGAGAGCCACCTGTATCCTTTCCATTTGAGGTGTTTGTTCATTTCCTTATAAATATTGTGTATGTGTGCCTTAAAAGTGAAATGCCATGATTCGTGATTACTTGTATTTTGGTACCTCATTGAGCGTAAGCTCACCCCCTTCCCGTTATCTTTGTTTTCCTTACGGGGAACAACACTTTTGAACCGTGATTTTGAAGAAAGGGTCGAGCTAGTGTAAATGTTCTTTTGTTACGCTCTTTTGTAATCAAAACCCTAATTGCTTTTAATCAAGTATCACGGTTTGATTTGTAAAGTTTTCTATGTATGTATATAAGTGTTTAATCATGTACATTAAGTGTATTCGTTTGAGATGGTACCTTTGCACTTGTTGAGATGCTACTTGTAACCATTGGACGATCGGACGAGCGCGGCGTTTGAGCAAGGAAAGAAAATTTCTGGCCGGAACTGTTCATCGGAATCCGGCCGAGTATCCAGCCAGTTCTTGGCCGGATATCTGGCCGGATTTGCAGGGGATTTTGGAGGGTTTTTGGTTGAGCTACTGCCTCCAATCCGGCCAGGAATCCGTCTGAGAATCCGGCCAGAAATCGGCCGGATTGTGACATGGCAGTCACTGTTCGTTTTCAGTTTCTGTCATCGTGGTCGTCGATACATTTAATCGTTGTATTATCATTTAGAACGTTTTCGTTTGAGTGTCATCGGCTTAGTAGTCTCCGATGGTTTGTTTTCTTTGGGTTCTATCGCGCGTAATCTAGGGTTTGTGTGATTCGACTTCGTAGTCCTGGCGAGAGTTGGGCAGGCGGTCCACCAAACCCTTTGGTTCGCCTTTGGGGAAGGTGGGGTCGTCACACTGATCTTGTGCAAAAAAATCAAAACGAAATTCTTGTTCTTGTTGAGATCAAAATTGAAAAAAAAGGAAAAAGAAATCTGATTTAAAAAGAAAGAAAAGGAAACGCAAGAAAGAAAAAAAAAGGGGCAACAAAATCGGATCACAAGGAGAAAGAAAAGGAAACCAACTTGAATTTGGAAACCAAGTTGACTTGGGTTTGCAATACAAATCCTAGTTGCACTCAAATTACCAAATTTTGATTGGTCATCTTTGTACCCCGTGAGGAACCTGAAAATCAGCCACTAAACCACCCAAAAACAACCCATTAAACCTTGCTTACAACTCCTAAAATACAGCCTAGTGCAATCGGGTAAAGTCCATCTAGGATCCAACAAATTTCTTCCATCTTGATTCTTGTTTGGTCGAAATTAGTATTCTGTCCAGCCTTATAAATGGGTGTTTTAAGTCTTTTTCCAGATTGTTTTTCGTGTTTAGAAGTGTCCAAAAGGAGTCCAAATCAGTCTAGGATTTAATTAGTTGTTAGCTTCCAAATTGAGTCCTTATCAAGGTCAAACACTTCCAATTCGTGGGCTACCTTTTGCAGGCTAAATCTGGTAATTTTCAGCGAGTTTTCACAGCATTTTTGAGTCACTTTGACGGTCCAATCAACCTTAAAATTCCAGCCAACAATACGCCACCTTTTGGGAAAAAGTTGAGTGAAGTTTAGTTGAATTACTTGGAGAAAATTTCTGATTTCTTCAAAGGAAACAATCAAGGGATTTGAGAAGTGAGTGGTGAGAACATTAGAGTGTTTTAAACACTTGAGTGATAGACGAGAGTGAGTAAAACACGTAAGGGAGTGAGTGAGGCTTTTAACCCTAACGTTTGTTGGAGTTTTGCAGGTTTAAACCATGGCTCATGAAAACGATCTTACTATTGCTCAATTAGCACTAAAAATGGATGCTATGTTGATAGAATTTCAAAGGAGGTTCGACCTTAATATTGAATCCCTACAAGAGCGATTGGATCATTTGGATTCATCAAAGAGTTCTTCTAAGAAATCTAGAAAGAAACAACCTTTGAATGAGTCTAGTGATTCAAATACGGACACTGTGACAGCCCCACCTTCCCCTAAGGCGAACCAAAGGGTTTGGCGGACTGCCTGCCCAACTCTCGCCAGGACTACGATGTCGAATCACACAAACCCTAGATTTCGCGTGATAGAACCCAAAGAAAACAAACAATCGGAGACTACTAAGCCGATCATACACAACTAAAACGTTCCGAATGATAATACAACGATTAAAGGTGTCAACGACCACGATAACGAAAAACGAAAACGAAACTGAAAATGAACAGTGACTGCCACGTCACAATCCGGTTGGTTTCTGGCCGGATTCCTGGCCGGATTGGAGGCAGTAGCTCAACCACAAAACCTTCAAAATCCCCTGTAAATCCAGCCAGATATCCAGCCAGATATCCAGCCAAGAACTGGCCGGATACTCGGCCGGATTCCGATGAACAGTTCCTACCAGAAATTTTCTTTCCTCATTCAAACACCGCGCTCGTCCGACCGTCCAATGATTACAAGTAGCATCTCAAACGAATACACTTAATATACATGCTTAAACACTTACATACATACATAGAAAGCTTTACAAATCAAAACGTGATACTTAATAAAAGCAACTAGGGTTTTGATTACAAAAGAGCGTAACAAAAGAACATTTACACTAGCTCGACACTTTCTTCAAAATCACGGTTCAAAAGTGTTGTTCCCTGTAAGGAAAACAAAGATAATTGGAAGAGGGTGAGTTTACGCTCAATGAGGCACCAAAAGTACAAGTAGTCATGAATCATGGCATTTCACGTATCAATCATGCAGTTATACACACCAGATAGGGAAATAAATAAGCACTTCAAATAGAAAGGATACAGGTGGCTCTCAAGAGCCAAAGTTCTCATTGCTTCACCGGAGCTTGATCAAATAGTAGTTGACACTCCGTCAACTTTCAAATAAAGTAACCCGTCCAGTAGAGCACCACTTTACGCCAATTCCGTCCACCAAACATCCCCCTCGCAGTGGTTGGTAATACTCGAGTATACCGGAAATCCAGAGTTTCCAATACCCAAAGATTTCCTAGAAGTGGACTACCGTGGTTCGTTATCTAATCGACCAGGCCCTTGCCGGCTCGGCTCGAATAACTAGCCCCCGGTCTTGAGCTCAAAAGTCATAGAATGGTCGTTGGACTCAACCCTCCAAATGACATCAACAATTACAAAGAACAGATATAGGTAACCAATATAGAGAACAAATACAGACTTATACAGTATATAGGAATCAGAATAAACAGATGAGAGAAACGAGTGTGATAAAGTACACCCTCATTTCATACAAAGTATACAGAAGTCTCAAATAATCAGGTTGCAAATTGCAAGTACAAATAAATCAGATAAGCATCAATTTAAGGGAGTGGTACACTCACCAGTTTACACAAACAACTTCAAACGTTTCCTCTCGAAGTACTTGGATCACCGGCACGTCCTAAACCACCAAGGTAAAACAATTGAGACTCGATTACGAGTCATATGCCTAACCAAGTAAATTACCAATGCAACACACAAGTATAGTTTTGGAGTGAAAAGGTAGTAGTTGGTCCTAAAAACATGAACGATCCAAAAACTCTTTGCTTCTACCCAAAACCATACCGACAATGATTTACTAACTCCAAACTTAAGGTGCAAAATGAAAGTAAGAATAATTCTAGGAAAACAGGATTTTCCAGTTTTGCGCACCACCATTTGAAAAATCATATCTCACGATTCTTATGTCCAAAATTGATAAAATTTATACCATCGGAAAATAGATTCAAAGGGGTAAAATTTCTCAGAAGACACATTTATAAGATTCAGATCACAATTCGGTCGAATTCTAGCCTCAAGTCGCAGCTTCATCCAGTAAAAGACAGAACAGGTACGTAATTTCAGTCAACTTTGAAAAATCACCATAATTCACACAAATAGAAACAGGGTATGAAATTTTCACAGTTTATAGCTCTATGAATCTAGTTTAAAACGCAACAAATGGAACTTAATTCTGACATTTCTACACCAAGTTATAACAGATTTCCCGAGACTGCTCAGGAGTTCCTGCGAAAATTTTGACAGCACCTCCCTTTTCTTTCCTTTACTTTTCCATCCTACAAACCACATCAAACTCAATTCAATTCAGCCACAATTTCACAAATAAACCACAAGCTATTAAACACACCTAATTAGGGTCTCAATACCCCTCAATTACAACCAATTGGTAGCTCTAAAACTAACCCTAATCATACTCAAAATTAAAAACCCTAATCTGAAATTTAGGTACACAAACTGAAAATTTCTTTAGGCAAGTCCATCTAGCACATAATACCTCAATAATCCATATAGCAAAGCTATAATAACATGAACAACCCTCAAGCATCACCTGTGACCAGAATTTTCACCATAAAACTGAAATTTACCATAAAACTACTTCAAACCAAGAAATATTCTCATAAAGCTACACATATGGCAACTATAACCCACTAATTCACACCTATATGAAAGAAAAGAAGTTTCTTGTCCAAAGTACCTTGTATCCTCAACAAAGATGGTAGCTTAGAGCTTGCCCCTCCAAAATCACTCCACTCAATCCTTTAATCCTCCTTAGTGAACACTTATATGGTGTAGTTTCTAATTTGGTTGGCTAAATCACAAGATTCAAGTAAGTTTGGAAGCTAGAAATTGAAGAACTCTCCTTGTTTTTCTCCTCAAGAAATTCGGCCAAGAGAGACAAGAAATGAGGAAATTTGGGTCAAAAATTGGTTTTGGTAAAGGTGAGAAGGTCTTGGTCAAGTCCAACATCCAACCGGTTTGCGACACGTGGCACCTTGAAGGTTCTTAAGCTTATCTTCTTTCTCCCAATGGTTAAGCTATCTAGCTAACCTCTAATTGTCTCCTAGTATCTTATAACATAATATACTGTTATAAAAATTCACCCAGTCGCCCAAAAATATATCGCACTTACCGCACTAGCGGGTCCCACGTCCATAACGCTCCTCAAACTTAACAAGTACTCACTTATACTAGAAAAATGATTTAAAAATGATACTAACTTATAAAATGTCTAGAAAAATTAAGGTAGTAAAATAAAATAAAGAAAGTGCATGAAAATAAATAGAATAAAATGATTTAAAAATACGGAAATTTTACGGGTCCTCACAGACACCAAGCTTGAAGATTGGGAACAAAGGCTGAGGGAACACAAACATAAACCGAAGCGTGAGAATGAATCTCTCAAGAGGAGGGGTCGCATGCAATCTACCTCTTTAAAGCCGATTTATACAAGAAGTGATAAGAAGGTTCATTCAACATCTTCTAGGCTTAAATGTAGAGTTGAACCAACTCATGAGGAGTCATTTTGGGAGACATATCAACGTCTTCTACACCAAAAACAAATGGAGTCAAATAGATGCTATCAAAGTGAGTTTTCTAAGGAGGAGGTAGCTGAGCCTATTCCTAACAAAGGAGTATCTCATCCTATTGAACCATTTGTTGAGGAGGTTGATAATGAGAAAACAATCAAAGGCATTAAGCTAGAAAAAGAGAAGGGAAAATCTGATGAGATGAGTAGTAAAAAGGAAGAAAAAAGAGAAAGTGAGCCGATTTTAAGCAAAAATGTGAAGGATTATTGTTTTCCTAACGAACTTACCTTTGCTTTATTTAGTGTTTCTTCTTTTGTGCAGATTAAGCAAAGTCAAGTGAAGTTAGTCATGCCATGCTTCATTCCAAAGTGACTCGTACAATTCACTAGTTTCCATGGAGTTTGTCTTCTAGGAGTTAAATCTATTTGGGAACACCTCATGGAACAATTTCAATTCAAATCTGTTCATACCAAAGGGGAATTAATTCAAACCCACCATGAAGGGAGAATTCCAAATTTTGACTCTCATTTGCTACCTATGGTTCATTCATCATCTTCACATTCTTTTGAGTATAATTTCCATCATAACACTTGCATTTCTCATGCAGATTTTGAAGAAAAGTGTAAAAAGCTAGCAATACCTTCTCAAGTTGAATCAATTGGTGGAAGGAATAATGAAGTGTCAAAGGGAGTTTTCGCACCTAAATCTTGTTCTATACCTTCTTACCATTTAGTAGATGATGTACCATTGCTTCTTTATCCAATTTCTGATTTGTCTCAAGTTGAAGGTTTTTTTGTTTTTGTAGGTTGTAAAGCTGTCCAAAATTTTCCAGTTTTGATTAAAGACTTACAACCTAATTTTGTGCTTATTCCAGCTAAAAGTAGTGATCTTTCATACTTATTCACACATCCAAAAGCTGGTGGCCAAGTGCTCAATTTGTCAACTTCAACTTGTGCTAGTTCGAGTAATCCTCATGAAGTGGAATTCAATTGTTTGCTATCTTATATGTTGGAAGATGAGAAATTGTGTGTCACGCAAGATCCCAAAGCTGTCCTCCACGAGTTGTTTAGTGACTCATCCATGCAACAAGTTGCTTCCATTTTATCCATGCAAGATGATCCAAATCAATGTCAACTAGGGCTGGATTTTACACCTTTGTACAATCAAGGTCCCAATGTGAAAATCCATGACCAAAGGATAATTAGAGAGTTTTGGATCGCAACCTGGAATTTTCACAAGCCTTACACAAGCTCTTTCCTACCATGGCGCATGTCCTTGTTTGAGAGCCTCATGAAGTTGACCAAACGACATGCAACATGGCTCGTAGTCATTCATCTATTTCCAACATTGCTGTCCTTTAAACGCACCGTCGATTTGTGGACAAATTGCTTTCAAGAGGAGGGGAATGATATGATCCGGAGCCCCCCCCCCACTAGTCCATGAAAATCTCACATGTGAAAGTTATTCAAGTTTCAAGTTGTGTCGTTCATTTGGGTCCTGTTGAGCAAGGGCTTATTTGTCATTTTAGTTCCTGTTTAGTTATTTATTTTGTTAATAAATTTGGCCAAATAAACTTTCAAAATGATCGAATATTGGATAGCCCATTTAGTCATTATTTTCGGCCCAAAGGCCTAGCCTAGCCGAGTTAGGGTTTTTCCAAGCCACTTTAGGTTGTCAAGTGTATGGCTATATATAGCCAAGGCAAGAGACCTTCAAAAGGAGTTTTTAATCAATACAAATCGTGAGTTTTCACTTTTCTCTTTCCAAGAGAGCTTCTTTGAATATTTGAGAATCTTTCTCAAGTTATTCAAGTGAACTTGTCAATCAAGTAACTCCTTGGTTGTGGCGTTCTTCTACCTATAGTTTGGTTCGCTAATTCGTTAAGTAGTGGGTTGAGATAGTATCAATATTGTTCGCTATTTCGGGGATTAGATTGGGTCAAATTTCCGCTGCCAAACTGTCGATGATTGGTTGTCTAGATCGTGTCCAAGTGTAGATCACATCTTCTCTTTATTTGTTTTCCTTAACAGGGTGCGGGATGAGAGGACAAAAATAGTACCAGTTGTATTAGAAATTTTAAACTTGTATTTGGCCGATACTGTATTAGAGTACTAGTTGTTCAAGTTCTTATCTTTTGGCTTGTATATTCAAATGATTTGTAGCATGTACATGTTATTTTAAATAATTATAGTGTTACTGATTTGGCATCCAAAGAATAGTGAGCTCGAAAGTTGTAGTCCTCATTTTAAGGAATTGCCATCATATTTATATTTGGTAAGGTGATCGAATTACTTGTATTTTGATCCGTTTCATTGTGCACCTAAGAATGAATGTTTTGTGAAGTTGGATGGGTGTAATATTGCTTGGGGAATTTTATGCTTACTTTGTAGCTAATGTTATCTCTGAAGTTAATGTGAGTGAGTGAGTCCTGGCGAGAGTTGGGCAGGCGGTCCGCTAACCCTTGGGGTACGCCCTAGGGGAAGGTGGGGCTGTCACAGAGCACGTATCCTTCCAATGATTGAATGTTTATTTCTTGAATGATTTGGATATTACTGTGCAAAGTATGCAAATTATTAAATGTAATGTTTTCATGGTTTCCCTACCTGATTGCTTGTTTAGGAACCCCACTGGTGTGACGCCCCCACTTCTCCCAAAGGTATCCACGGAACGCCTGCCCAACTCTCGCCGGGGCTCACTACAGTCCATAATTCAAAACTAGAAATACTTCAAATATTTTTAATATACATTCAAAGAACTCCAAAACACAATTAGTTAACCTTCAAGTTTAATACAATTCAAATGAATATGTACTACAGTCGTCTGCTATAATACAACTTAAAGTTTCCAAAAGAAAACAACTTAGTACTATTCGCGAGTACTCTCGGTCTTGAACCCTGTTAAGGAAAACAAAAGCGTGGAATGAGTTAAACAGCCCAGTGAGGTTCCAAAACACCTAAACAGTTCTAATAAATCAAGTAAATTGAGCATAACCCATGTACGGTTCAAGAATTCACATTTGCACATTAAACTGAGACATTTATCATTTTACAAAAATAAACACACATTAAAAGGATACTGTGTTCACGTGAAATTGTTTCGGTCAGCTGCACCTTATAACCCCAATAATTCCCCCGGTTGTCTGGCCATCGCCTTATTCCTCTAGTGGTAATACTCGAGTATACCGATATGGTGGTCCAGGATTCCAACCTACCCGACCGAGCCCAGTCCTGGCTCGAGCAGGTTAGTAACTAAGGGCAGGGCCTAATTCAGCTAAAAGCTTACAACATGCGCAAGTAATCAAATATACCGGTAAACGGTAGAAATTCACTGTTTGTGACGACCCCACCGTACCCAGAGGCGTACCAAAGGGCTTAGCGGATCGTCTGCCTAACTCGCGCCAGGACTCGATACCAAAAATGAGAAAATAGATTTTACGCTAAAAGAAAGTTCTATTTACACTATATCATCTTCAAAAGTGGTATAAACTATTACATCAAACCATACACACCACTAGTACCAGAAAGTAAACCTTAAAGAAGCTACTAACTATAACCACCACAACAAATATATACATCTTACTAGTTAACTTATAAAAAGTACTAGGGCAAAATCAACTATTCTATAAACCAAAAGTCTATACACCTTCCCGAGCTTTCCCCGCGTCGGCCCCTACTAAGGAAAACAAATGGAATGGGGTAAGCTATATGCTTAGTGAATAATCGGGGCAAAACGTAAAATCACATCCAAATAAACATGTAAACCAAGATATTTCACCTCAATAAACAGAAATGTAACATCACAATGGTAGGATACAAGTGGCTTCAAAACCAGTTCAATTCCCCGAGCTTGACCGCCTGTTGACACTCCGTCAACCAAAATACTCATGGTCCGTAGACTCCACTTACTTTCCCCGTTCACCTTATCAACCCCCGCTGGCCAGTCATCAACACATAGTAGCTCGAGCAAAAGCAAAATCACTTTGTTTTAACAAAGAACAAAATCCCAAGGTTAGCATAGAACTAACTTCGATCAAAACCCGGCCGGCTCGAATAGTCCGTCTACCCTTGGAACCGGGCTGGAACGGAGCCCTGAGATACCCAATCTCTCAACAAAGGATATCTCTCAACAAAGTACTCATCAAAATACTCAAGTCATGTAATCACCCCAACAGCACACAGCACAAGGGGTGATACTCAACACAAGGCATGTGTTCTCACATATTAAATCAAAAACAGAGAATGGGCCTAGGTCGAGTGAGATAAAATACACCCTCGCCTAAGTACCCATATAACATATACAAAGCACTTTGACAATTTATCACATAAACACACCCAATTACTCACCCAAATAACTAGCACGTAAATCAAGGCAATTTATACGGGTCCACCGACTCTGTCCGGGTCATCACTGTCTGTGATAGAAGATTATACTCAACTATCAGTCAAACAACCATCACGATCGAAATAAGGACTAAAACGGTTAAAACGGCAAAAAAAACGGTAAACAAACATGTGACAGCCCTACCTTCCCCTAAGGTGAACCAAAGGGTTTGGCGGACCGCCTGCCCAGTTCTCGTCAGGACTACTGAGTCGAATAACACAAACTAAAACATTCCGAATGATAATACAACGATTAAATGTATCGACGACCACGATAACGAAAAACGAAAACGAAACTGATATGAACAGTGACTGCCACGTCACAATCCGGCCGGTTTCTGGCCGAATACCTAGCCGGATTGGAGGCAGTAGCTCAACCAAAAATCCTCCAAAATCCCCTCAAATCCGGCCAGATATCCGGCCAAGAACTGTCCGGATACCGATGAACAGTTCCTGCCAGAAATTTTCTTTCCTTGCTCAAACGCCACGCTCGTCCGATCGTCCAATGGTTACAAGTAACATCTCAACAAGTCCAAAGGTACCATCTCAAACGAATACACTTAATGTACATGATTAAACACTTATATACATACATAGAAAACTTTACAAATCAAAACGTGATACTTGATAAAAAACAATTAGGGTTTTGATTACAAAAGAGCGTAACAAAAGAACATTTACACTAGCTCGACCCTTTCTTCAAAATCACGGTTCAAAAGTGTTGTTCCCTGTAAGGAAAACAAAGATAATGGGAAGGGGGTGAGCTTACGCTCAATGAGGCACCAAAAGTACAAGTAGTCACGAATCATGGCATTTCACTTATCAATCATGCAGTTATACACACCAGATAGGGAAATGAATAAACACTTCAAATGGAAAGGATACATGTGGCTCTCAGGAGCCAAAAATTTCATTGCTTCACCGGAGCTTAATCCAATAGTAGTTGACACTCCGTCAACTTTCAAATAAAGTAACCCATTCAGTAGAGCACCACTTTAACGCCAATTCCGTCCACCAAACACACCCCTCACCGGGCCCGAACACCTCAACAGGAACAGAAGTGGTAATACTCGAGTATACCGGAAATCCAGATTCTCCAATACTCAAAGATTTCCTAGAAATGGACTACCGTGGTTCGTTATCTCGACCAGGCCCTTGTCGGCTCGACTCAAGTAACTAGCCCCCGGTTTTGAGCTCAAAGGTCATAGAATGGTCGTTGGACTCAATCATCCAAACGACATCAACAAATACAAATAACAGATACAGAGAACAAGTACAAACTTATATAGTATACAGGAACCAGAATAAATAGATGAGAGAAACGAGTGTGATAAAGTACACCCTCGTTTCATACAAAGTATACAGAAGTTACAGATAATCAGGTTACAAATTGCAAGTACAGATAAATCAGATAAGCACCAATTTAAGGGAGTGGTACACTCACCAGTTTAAACAAACAACTTCAAACGTTTCCTCTCGAAGTACTTGGATCACCAGCACGTCCTAAACCACCAAGGTAAAACAATTGAGACTCGATTACGAGTCATATGCCTAACCAAGTAAATTACCAATGTAACACAAAAGTATAGTTTTGGAGTGAAAAGGTAGTAGTTGGTCCTAAAGACATGAACGATCCAAAAACCCTTCGCTTCTACCCACAACCATACCTACAATGATTTACTAACTCCAAACTTAAGGTGCAAAATGAAAGTAAGAATAATTCTAGGAAAACAGGATTTTCCAGTTTTGCGCACCACTATTTGAAAAATCATATCTCCCAATTCTTAAGTCCAAAATTGATAAAATTTGTACCATCGGAAAATAGACTCAAAGGGGTACAATTTCTCAGAAAACACATTTATACGATTCAGATCACAAGTCGGTCGAATTCTAGCCTCAAGTCGCAGCTTCATCCAGTGAAAGACAGACAGGTATGTAATTTCAGTCAACTTTGGAAAATCCCCATAAATCACACAGACAGAACTAGGGTCTAAAACTTTCATGGTTTATAGATCTATGAATCTAGTTTACAATGCAACAAATGGAACTTAATTCCGATATTTCTACAACAAGATATAGCAAATTTCCCAAAACTGCTCAAGAGTCCTACGAAATTTCAGCAGCACTTCCCTTGTTTCTCTTCACTTTTCCAACCTAACATCCACCCAATCTCACCTCAATTCAGCCACACTTTCACATTCAAATCATAAACCATTTAACACAGTTAATTAGGGTCACAATAGCCTTCAATTACAATCAATTGGTAGCTCTAAAACTAACGCTAATCATGCTCAAAATTAAAAACCCTAATCTGAAATTTAGGTACACAAGCTGAAAATTTCCTTAGGCAAGTAAAACTAGCACATATAAGCTCAATATTATACATAACAAAACTATCACTCCATGGCTAACCATCAATCATCACATGAGGGCAGAAATTTCACTCTAAAATCTGAAATTTACCATAAACCTACTTCAACCCATGAACTTTCTCACAAAACCACATATTTAACAACTTTACGCCACCAATTAACAATCAATTGAAGTAGAAAGGAAGTTCTTAGTAAGGTACCTTAAAACCCTAACAAAATTGGTAGTTTAGAGCTTTCCCTTCCAAAACCACTCCACCAACCTCTTGAAATCTCCTTAGAAGACAACTTTTATGGAGTAATTTGCAACTCTATCGGTTAAAACTCAAGATTGGAGCAAGAAAGTGAAGTGAAAGATGAAGGTTCTCTCTCTCTTTTGCTCTCCAATTTTTGGCCAAGAGAAGGAAATAATGGATTGATTTTTGGTCAAATTTTTGTTTTAGTAAAGTAAGAAAGTCTTGGTCAAAAGTCCAACTCCAATCGGGTCGCGACACTTGGCACCTTTTAGGGTTTAAGCTTATCTTCTTTCTCCCAATGGTTAATCTATCTAGTTAACCTCTAATAATCTCCTAGCACCTTGTAAAATAATATCACTTAACACAAAACTCCAACTAGTGGTCAAATTCACCGTACTTAATGTCCTAGCGGGTCCCACGTACAATATACACTACTAATGTCTCATAAACTAGCTTATACTCGAAATATGATTTAAAAACTGTACTTTCTTATAAAAATCTCTGATAAATTAATATAATAGGGTAAGATAAAAAAAATAAATGGCACACGAAAAATAAAATAAAATAATATAAAATAAGGGAATTTTGCGGGTCCTCACAAAACGAATGCGCGCTTGTTTTAGTTTTGGCAATGAAGCGATTAAAACTTTGGAATTCCCATTTGAGTCGAACAGACAAGGAAAATGTATTTCTATTGGTCGCTACTTTCACTTTTCCAAGGGTACAAGTTTAGGCCAAATTCCAGCGTATATACCTCTACGAAAGAAGACTCGAATACCCTAGACAATTCAAGTTCAAAAATTCGTCTTCAAATCTTCGCTCAAGTCGCGAGTACATCCACCTAGCCCTCGAGTGAAAATTTGGGCGGCATGCCCTTTGACTTTAGCTATTTTCCAGCCATTTATGGCTTCATTATTTTCCTCAAATCAACCCCAAAGTCACACATAAGCAATGTTAACACAATAGCCCTTCAACTAGAATGTCTAACACATAATTGGTACCGTTGGAAACCCCTTCGAGTCTAGTTTCCAACGCCGCTGACGGTACTTAATTCTGACCTTCCTACAGCGAGATATAGCCGTTTTCCCGAAACTGCGCGGGCGCGACTGCATTTTGGACCAAATTTGCATGATGAATTGTGTGGCTTTAATCATTCACTTGGTCTCTCAATGAGCCTACGATTGAGTGAGAAATGAATCCAAATTGTTAACGATTTCACTCGTTACCCTAGGATTGGGAAACGGTGAAGAACGTAACCGCACGACTTGACATTTGAACTCAACTTTTCTTGACAGGTGAGTGTTCCACTACCTGCTAACTGCTTATATGAAATATCTGAATACTTGAATTCCGACTGTTTGAGCCAAACCTTGTTTTGATAAAAATGGAGGCGAGCGTGTACTTTATCGCACTCGATCCCTCATTTTCCACTGAGGCTCTGTATACTGTGATTATGAGATATGAATTCTCTATATGTGACTGTACTTGAGTTGTTTGGGTGATACCCCATCAACTACTGCTACTATTTGGGTACCCAACCTCATAGGTGAGTCGGTTGGATCGAGCCAGTAAGGGCTTGGTCGAGACGGCCGATAAACCTTGGGGACTGTTTACTGATCACTGGAAATCGGTATACTCGAGTATTACCTAACTACTGTTATGGAGTGCGGGCCCGGTAGGGGGTTGACTGGTGGACGGAGATTGGATAAAGTGGTGTTCTACGGACTTTATATTATTTGAATGCAAGCGTTGACGGAGAGTCAACGGACCCTGGTGTGATCAAGTTCAAGAGGATTTGGCTTTTGGAAGCCACCCGTATCCTTGAATTGCACTGTGATTAAACTGTTATTGTACTATATGGTGTTTACTTGATTATATTATGCCCTTATTTGGCTATGTGCTTACTTGTTTTACTTGGAACCTCACTGAGCTTTAGCTCACCCCACTCCCTTTGTTTTCCTTAACAGATCGGGGATGGACTTGTGGTCAAGAGCTTCCTTAGCTTTGTTTTTCATTGAACTTGTACCTAGGGCTTGTAACCTTTTGTTTAAAATGACTTTACTTTTGATTCGTGTAAGTTTGAATTCATAAGTCCGACTTATGTTATGTAATTGTAGTATGGAGCGGTAAGTGTGGCGTTTAGCTTGACTTTTAAGTTTGGAAAGTTGGCTTGTCGATTATTTGCCATTAAGGTTTGTACCGTTTGATTTGAAGTTATTCCACTGGTTATTTTGAGTTACTAGTTCTTTGATCGACCGAGTCCCGGCGAGAGTTGGGCAGGCAGTCCGCTGATACCCTAGGGTTCGCCCTAGGGAGAGGTGGGGCTGTCACAGGTGGTATCAGAGCCTAGGGTTGAATTGACCTGGGCGAGTTAGAAATTGTCGACTTGAGGATTATATTTGATTATTTCCCTAAGAGTACTTAAGTTTATCCCCACTTTGTGTAGGATGGACGGATCTAGTGGCCCTAGTGATAGACCAGTTGGCGAGATGTCCCATGAGGACTTACCGATGATTATATATACTAGACCAGGCCCGGAGGAGCTAGAGCCTATTGGAGCCCATCTGACCGCTGTAGGCGTTGCGAGTGTCGGCATATTTACACTTATCCTAATGAAGTTGTTCTGGCCGTTGTGAAGGAGCGGAAGGTCTTAGCGAGGGACAATACTAGGCTTGGACTTGAAGTGAATTACCTGAAAGAAACTATTAAAACACAAGCCGAGCGGATTAAGGAGCTTGAGTATGAGGTGGCTAAAGGCCGAGAAAAGGGGTTGATGACTTGTGCGCGCAGCTTGGAGAAACTCAAGAGCGCATGGTCAAGAGGGCCATGAAAGTGAGGAATAGAGTAGAATCCATTCTGAATGTTTATGATGATCTTCTAGGAGAAGCGAGTGATGAGGCTTCTCACATTGGAGATGGTACGGGAGCTGAACCCGCCGAGGGGGGAGGGTCAGCTAGTCCCATTGCGGATTAAGGCCTTCACCACTAGGTTACTATTGTGGATGATTTTGATTACTGTACATAGAAAGGATAGGGGATGTGGTGATTCGGTGGTTGTACAGTTTTCTTTTGACTACCTACACTAGGTTTTTGCCTGATATGACTGTACGACTGTATCTGTACTTTTGAGGCTCATACTTGATACTTTTGGTCTTGTTACCTTGTAAATGACTGCCATGAGCCTTTGAATGTATAATACTGTGACGGTTGACTTTGACTTTGACTTTGAGTTTGACCTTGACCTTGACCTTGACTTTTTTGACTTTATTTCGAATTGGCATTTAACTGCTTTGTGTTTTCCCTGGCTTATCGTGATTTCTACTTCCTTTTCTTTGACTTTTGGCTTGAATAAATATCTATTGCATACCCAAAACTTGCTTACCTATTAGTTATGATATTTCAACCCTAGCCCAGTGAGTGTTCCAAGTACATGAAAATATTTATATGGAATGTTTCCTTGCTTGAATAATGTTTACTTGGTTAAAGTAATCGCTCTTGAATTGATAGCTTTTGGGACGAGGATGTACTTTATCATACTCGATCCTTTGGAGTTCACTTTGTGATATTGATATGAGATGAAATGCTTTACTTGTACTTGACTTGTTGGTCTTGCACTGACTTGTTGGTTTTGCGCTTGACTTGTTGGTCACTCGAGTGGTTATTCCACCGACATACGTGTTACATGCCCATTATGGTTAGACAATGCTAGGTACTTGATCTCTTGTCTCATAGACAAGTGTGTACTTTATTGCACTTGACCTTGCTCGACTAAACTTTGATATTTTGTTAAAATATGAACTTGACGTTTTGTTACAACTGATAGGTGACCGGATTTGCTAAAGACATTTCTAATTTTCTCCAGTTCTTCTTGTGTGATCAAGTTTTCGTAACCATCCATTTTTCAACTGTTTGGACTTGAAATACTTGAAGTGCCTGAAAGCTAATATGCTGAACTTATTTGTGACTTGAACCCGTTTAGGCGAGTGTGCTCTTATGTACACTCAATTGACCTGATTTGACTAAACATTTGATATCTCATTTCCGTATAAGCAAGTAATTTGATTTGTATATGACCGGTGTATTTACTTGAAATACCTGGAACACTTGAGAGTATGAATTGCTGGACATTACTTGTGACTTGATTTTGGCCAGGCGAGTGTGTCATTATCACACTTGGTCTCTCTTTCTTGAATTATCTTGTACTCACTTGAACTTGATTGATCTGTACTTGTGTTTGTGCTTGTATTTGACTTGCAAGTGCTGAGCGGTCGTATGTACCACACTCCATCCGAGTGGGAGATACCTCTCATCCCGTCTCAGTACCTCAATCCTGTTTTGTCGAGTGGAGTGTTATCTTCTCGACTAATTGGTATGCTTGAATATTACTACCACTGTTTATTTCTAAATACGGAGCATTAAGTGATATCTAACGTCTCCAAGCTTTACTGTGTGAGCGATGGACAACCGCCAACGACTCCAATCTTGAATTACTGTATATCTAGGACTATAAGTCCAACCTAGGGCTAGTTGGTCAAATCATACCTGTTGTAAGTGTAAATCCTTTTTCATGGTACTTGGAAGATAGATATGTACGTCAGGTAGGAATCTCTGATATAGGTGGTTTACTCTTGGGACCGGCCGGCTCGAGTTGTGAACTATCTTATGTTGGATTCTTGTACTTGAGTACAAAAAAAAAAATTGAGTTCTGTTTGTTGTATTTGAAACCAGATTCAGAGTACTATCAATTGTGAAAATTTCAGCATTGTTCTCAGTTTCCACGAATATCTGTGATTTTGCAAAATTGACTGAAATTGCATACCTGTTTTGTCTTTTACTGGGTGATACAGAAAATATATGTTGGAATTTGACTGACTTGTGGATTGGATCTTACAATGGTACCTTCTAGAAAGCTGTAACCATTTGAGTCTATTTTCTGATGATATAAAGTCTATAAATTTTGGACTTAAGAAACTTGAGATATGATTTTTCAAATGATATCGCGCAAAACTCGAAAATTTCTGTTTTCCTAGGACTGTTCTTACTTTCATTTCCAACTTTAGGATTGGAGTTGGTCAACTATTTTGAGGTTGAGTTATGAGTGGAATTGAGGTTTAAATAAAAGAAAATGAGTTTTTTCAAATCGTTTTAGGTCGGACAATTTCCAATTTTGTATTGTGAACGTCCTTTGAAATTTCTCCAAACATTTGACTATAAGTGAGACTCTTGTGCTCTAAATGACTTTTGCAACATTGATTAGTAAGTACATGAGGATTACTTCTCGATTGGGACAAGCAAATATTATATTTTAATAAGTTATACGGGTATAAAATTTTAAATTGATGCATGTTCTAAATAAAGTTTTGGAACCTCAATTTCTTTATATATTTTGGCTTTGTAATTGCTAGTCTTTTACTATAATATGTGACCACAGGACTCGAGAGAGTTTAAGAGAACATTCGTGCAAAATATCCTGAGCTATTCAGTGATTAAAGTGAGAATTTTGAGGGCGAAATTCTTTAAGGGGGAGAGAATGTAAGAACCATAGTTTTTCACATGCATTTCACTCAAACTTTCTTTGTTCAATTCTAATTGATTTTGATTAAATTCATAGTTTTCATGATTTAGGTATTTAATTGCTTGTTTAATGATGGGTTTTACTCAAAAGATTCTTTTATATGACAAGCAAAAGTTTTAAAGCTAATTTCTTACTAAATCTCTGTTTATTTAGAACTTCTAGGGTTTAGCGAAAAGCTTTCAAAAGTTGAGGGGTTTTAGGGCAATTTCAATTAAGATTTGATTAAGGATTTAAGCATGATTAGGAGAGGATTAAAGTGTGATTAAGGGAGACAAATCACCTTGGATTAGCATAGGATTGTGACACTTGTCACCATAAGATTTAATCTTGATTTAATTAGCCACTAATTTTGACTAGGGTTTGACTCTAGAACTTTCAAGTATATACTAGTGTTTTGGAGCATTTTCTTGTCTTATTTTTCCTCCTCTTGGCTGAATTAGAGAGAGAAAGAGAGGATGGAGAGAGAAAATTTTCTACATCACAAATCTTAGCCAAAATCTTGAGAAACTTGTGAGGAATCAAAGCTTGGCAACTTCTTCTACCTATTTTGTCTTGTGGATCAAGTTCTTGGAGGAAAGAAATGAACTTGAAGCTTGTTTTGTCTTCTTGAAGAACTAAAGAGGTAAGTAAGTCTTCAATCTTAAGTTTCTTGAAGCCTTTAAACTTGATTTTTACAGATCTAGGAATATTTGTGGATTTAAAGTATGTTTATGACCTTGAGTTAGTAGATGCATACTTGATGCTTGATATATGAGAAACTTGTTGAATCTTTGTTAGAAAATGAGGTTCTATGGATCTAGTTGTGAAAAATGATGTGGTTGATGGATTATTATGGTTGTAAACTTGAAGAAATTGAAGATTTCTCATAACTTTGTCATAGCTAAGTAAGCTGAAATTTCCCAGCTTGATTCCAGTTTTTGCACTTATTTCAACTGAATATTCGACCATGATAATGGCCAAACTAGCTTTTACACAAAACATGAAAGTTGCAGAGGATTGAGTTAGTATTCTACCTGTAAAATTTCAGATGAATCGAAGCACTTTAGCATATGAAATGACCAAAATACCCATGATGCCCTGTTTCTGTCCGAACTGATCTTTTGCCACTGTAATTGGTCGTTTTGACCGGGAAGATAACTGATTTAGCTTTTGGTGTCTTCTTAAGAATTATAGCCCTATATCTTAGTTTCCATTTGACTTTGGAATTACCTGAATTGGACTTGTTTGTATTGCTTTATGAGTAATTGAATCAGGCCTGCCAGTTAAACTGACAGTGAGATTCGAAACTGAGAAATTGAAATTGTTTTGGTAAATTCGACCTGGTTAGTGTGCGAATTGGATCTTGATGTCTTCATACGAAATGTAGACCTATGTCTTAGTTTCGAAACGGTATAAGGTTCACCCCAATCCAATACACGTAACTCCAATTGTGACCAAAATGCTATAAGATGTCAAATCTGGTGTTTAGCTTTTTGTCTTCAAAACTGATTTCCGATTGTATTATTACACTTGTGTTGTATTTTGAGCTCCAATGGTACCAAATGACTCAACCCCCTGCATATGATCATTAGAGGACTGATTTAAATTTCAACCAAAACAAATGAAGATAGCATGAAGAACTAGTGTACATTTGTTAGGGTTTAGGGCTGATCCAGGGTTGGAAAATCAGCTGACTTCTCTGAGTTACTGGTAATTCTAGGAGGCGAACTAGAATATGTAATTGGTACTGTTGGAAACCCCTTCGAGTCTAGTTTCCAACGCCGCTGACGGTACTTAATTCTGACCTTCCTACAGCGAGATATAGCCATTTTCCCGAAACTCCGCGGGCGCGACTGTTTTACCCGTGAAGAACATTTTAAACTTGAATGAAACTTTTCTTTTGCCCAACTTACTTGCACTTGTCAAACTTGTTTTCTCATAAACTTTTACTGCATTTTGGACCAAATTTTCATGATGAATTGTGTGGCTTTAACCATTCACTCGGTCTCTCAATGAGCCTACGATTGAGTGAGGAATGAATCCAAATTGATAACGATTTCACTCGTTACCCTAGGATTGGGAAACGGTGGAGAACGTAACCGCACGACTTGACATTTGAACTCAACTTTTCTTGACAGGTGAGTGTTCCACTACCTGCTAACTGCTTATATGAAATATCTGAATACTTGAATTCCGACTGTTTGAGCCAAACCTTGTTTTGATAAAAATGGAGGCGAGCGTGTACTTTATCGCACACGATCCCTCATTTTCCACTGAGGCTCTGTATACTGTGATTATGAGATATGAATTCTCTATATGTGACTGTACTTGAGTTGTTTGGGTGATACCCTATCAACTACTGCCACTGTTTGGGTACCCAACCTCATAGGTGAGTCGGTTGGATCGAGCCAGCAAGGGCTTGGTCGAGACGGCCGATAAACCTTGGGGACTGTTTACTGATCACTGGAAACCGGTATACTCGAGTATTACCTAACTACTGTTATGGAGTTCGGGCCCGGTAGGGGGTTGACTGGTAGACGGAGATTGGAGAAAGTGGTGTTCTACGGACTTTATATTCTTTGAATGCAAGCGTTGACGGAGAGTCAACGGACCCTGGTATGATCAAGCCCAAGAGGATTTGGCTTTTGGACGCCACCCGTATCCTTGAATTGCACTGTGATTAAACTATTATTGTACTATATGGTGTTTACTTGATTATATTATGTGACAGCCCCACCTCTCCCTAGGGCGAACCCTAGGGTATCAGCGGACTGCCTGCCCAACTCTCGCCAGGACTCGGTCGATCAGAGAACTAGTAACCCAAAACATCCAGTGGAAACTTCAAATAAACGGTACAAACCCTAGAAAGTAAATAATAGACAACCAGCTTTCCAAACTTAAAAGCCAAGTAAACGTTACATACATCAACCCATACTACAGTTTCATAACACAGGTTTAACTTAAGTGTTAAGCTTACAAAAGTCAAAAAAGTAAGGTCTTCTTAATAAGAGGGGTTACAAGTTCAATCAAAAGGAAGCTAGTAAGTCCCTTGATCCTAAATCCGTCCCCGATCTGTTAAGGAAAACAAAGGGAATGGGGTGAGCTAACGCCCAGTGAGGTTCCAAGTAAAGCAAGTAAGCACATAGCCAAATAAGAGTATAAATTAACCGAATAATTACCGTGCAATACCATAACAATTTAATCACAATTCAAATTAAGGATACGGGTGGCTTTCAAAAGCCAAATTCCCCTCAGCTTGATCATACCGGGGTCCGTTGACTCTCCGTCAACATTTGCATTTAAGGAATATACAGTCCGTAGAACACCACTTTCTATCATCTCCGTCCACCAATCAACCCCCTACCGGGCCCGCACTCCAAATCAGTAGTTTGGTAATACTCGAGTATACCAGTTTCCAGTGAACAGTAGATAGTCCCCAAGGTTTATCGGTCGTCTCGACCAAGCCCTTGCTGGCTCGATCCAACCGACTCACCTATGAGGTTGGGTACCCAAACAGTAGCAGTAGTTGATTGGGTATCACCCAAACAACTCAAGTACAGTCATATATAGAGAATTCATATCTCATAATTGCAGTGTACAGAGCCTCAGTGGAAAATGAGGGAGGTCGAGTGCGATAAAGTACACACTCACCTCCGTTTTATCAAAACATGGTTTGGCTCAAACAGTCGTAATTCAAGTATTCAGATATTTCATATAAGCAGGTAGCAGGTAGTGGAACACTCACCTGTCAAGTAATGTAGCAGTCAAACGTCAAGTCGTGCGGTTACGTTCACCACCGTTTCCCACTCCTAGGCAACGAGTGAAATCTTTAACAAACTAAGCTTAATTCCAAGCTAAAATGAACTCATTAGGTGACTAAGTGAGTGGTTAGACCGGCTCAATTTACCATGAGAATTAGGCCCAAAATGCAGTGAAAGTTCATGAGGAAACAAGTTTAACAAATGCAAGAGAGTTGGTTAAAAGGAAAGTTCATTCAAGCTTGAAAAGGTTCTTCGCGGGTAAACAGTCGCGCCCGCGCAGTCTCGGTAAAACGGCTATATCTCACTGTAGGAAGGTCAGAATTAGGTGCTGTCATTGGCGTTGGAAAATAGACTCGAAGGGTTTTCTAGCGGTACATCACACACACTCTAGTTCATCTCCTAGAAGAAACAGTAGCTCGGGAAAGTTGGCTGATTTTCCAACCCTGGATCAGTCTCAAACCCTAACAAATGCACATTAGTTCCTCATTCTATCTTCACTTGTTTTGGTTCAAATTCACCCAAATCAGTCCTCTAATGATCATATACTGGGGTTGAGGCATTTAGTATCATTGGAGTTCAAAATACAACAGAAGTGTAAAAACACAATAGGAAATCAGCTTTGAGGACAAAAGCTAAACACCAGATTTGACATCTTATAGTATTTTGGTCACAATTGGAGTTAATTTTATTGGATTAGGGTGAACCTTATACCTTTTCGAAGATAAGACATAGGCCTACATTTCGTATGAAGACATCAAGATCCAATTCTCATACTAACTAGGTCGAATTTACCAAAACAATTTCAGTTCCTTAGTTTCGAATCTCACTGTCAGCTTAACTGGCAGGCCTGATTCAATTACTCATAACTCAATCCACACAAGTCCAATTTAGGTAATTCCAAAGGCACCTGGAAGCTAGGATATAGGGTTATAATTCTTAAGAAGACATCGAAAGCTAAATGAGTCATCTTCCCGGTCAAACTAACCAATTACAGAGGCAAAAAGATCAGTGCGGACAGAAACAGGGCATCAGGGGTATTTTGGTCATTTCATATGCTACAGTACTTAGATGCATCTGAAACTTTACAGGTAGAATGCTAACTCAATCCTCTACAACTTTCATGTTTTGTGCAAAAAGATAGTTTGGCCATTATCATGGTCGCATATCCAGTTGAAATAAGTGCAAAATGTGACCTTAACAGTCTAGTAAATAAGAAATCCTAAACCAGTCCACTAATGGTCCTTCTAGCCACTTTGCTTGTTCCAAATCCATTTCAATTCACACATGAACTTAACCAATCTCTAGCCAAGTTGTTTAGGCATGCTTAAAGTGTAAATAAACCACAAAAATCAATGAAAAACCCTTCCTTCAAAGGCCAGTCAGCCAAGCATTGAAAACAGTCCATAATCTTTTCATCATTTCACCAAACCTTCATCTTCTAATGATTCTTGTTTAAATCACATCTCAAGTATAAATCTAGCTTAAAGGAGGTTTTAAAATATGTAAATCCAATCATACACAACCATGAACAAAGGGTAAACATTTCATCAAACACTTGGTGTGCATACTTTCTACCTCAATTTCCTCTTGCTTAATTCAAGAGTTCAACCCAAAATCCTTGTCCAAACAACATGTAATTTGCCATGGAAACCTCAAATACATGTTAAAACACTGTAAAACCAAAATTTAAGGATTACTTACCTTTCTTATATGAAGCTTAGAACACCAAATCAACCAACCAATTGAAGCCTTAAAGCTTGAAGCTAGTACCAAGATTAGAAGGAAAACTTTCACTAAGTTGCAATCTTTCTCTTGGATTTGTCTTGCTCTAAGTTGCTAGTGTTTGAAAGCTGAAATTTTTGGAGCTTTCTCCCTTCTTTTCTTGTCTAAAAATTTCGGCCATAGAGGGTTAATAAGAAGGCCAAAGTGTTTTAAAATTTTAGCTAACCTTTAGTCAAACAAAAGCTTGGTTAGGGTTTTGCCACATAGCTCAATTTTTTGTCCATAATCTCTCTTGATCTTTTGACTAATGCTAATTCTACCCTTCCAAGTGTACCAATACTTAAATTAACAACCCTAACCTATCTTTTTAAAGTCCTTAATACAAAACAAAGCCACTTGGAAACAAATGATTTGGTGGATTATTAAAAATCAACTCAAGTAACTATTTTTTCTTTCAAGTAAAGGAATAAAAATGCAATGCATGAAAAATGTTGTAATACATGGGAAATGTCATGCAATGGTATATAATAAGTGGTCTAAATCTTAGAATAAAGCATGTATTTAGGGGAAAATTAGGGTTTCAAGTGAGGGTTCTCCACACTCTCTCCCCCTTAAAAGAATTTCGTTCCTCGAAATTCTCACTTTGCTTACTGAATAACTCAGGTCACATATTATAGTAAAAGACTAGCAATTACAAAGCCAAAATATATAAAGAAATTGAGGTTCCAAAACTTATTTAGAAAATGCATCAATTTAAAATTCTATACCCGTATAAGCTTATCAAAATATAATATTTGCTGTTCCAATCAAGGAGTAATCCTCTTGTACTTGCTAATCAATGTTGCAAAAATCATTTAAAGCACAAGAATCTCACTTAGAGTCAAACATTTAGAGAAAGTAGAAAAGATGTTCAAAATACAAAGTTGGAAATTATCCGATCTAAAATGATTTGAAGAAACTCATTTCCTTTCATTTAAGCTCAATTCCACTCATAAATCCTCAAAGTAGGTTATCAACTCCAATCCTAAAATTGGAAAAAAAATTCGAGTTTTGTGTGATATCATTTGAGAAATCATATCTCAAACTCCTTAAGTCCAAAATTATAGACTTATATCGTCAAACTCCTTAAGCCAAAATATAACTATATCGAAAAAAAAAATAGATTAAAGGGGTACAGCTTTCTAGAAGGTACCATTATAAGGTCCAATCCACAAGTCAGTCAAATTCCGACATATCTTTTCTGTTCACCTTGTAACCTCAAGAAAGATGGAAATTTAGTCCTTTTCCTTCAAAAATCTGCCACTCTTGCCACTACCGCAATCTATCTAGAGAGAAAAATCAAAATAATACAATGGCTAAAACACCACTAATGGCTAACTTTGATTAGGAATGTCTTAAGATACCATTCGACTAGGCAAATGCACTAATTCAAACTTATTCCGCGTCTCATTTGGAATCCCTTCGTATTTCTTCTTCAATTCTACGTTCTGGTGCAATAGTTTAATTTTCTCCAAGTATTCTTGTTCCCATCGTCCTTTCCAGTGCTCAGCTAATCTCTTTTGGAACTTTACTTCCTTTCGAATAATCTTTATTTCCTTATACATATCAGTCAAATGTGTCATCTCATCGATTCGTTTGAATTCAAGTATTAGCCTGCCGGCAAAATACTGGATCAAAATAAGTAACTAAGTACACTTGGAACTCTAACCATATACTGTTAAGTCCCTTCACCTCCAATCCAACCACGGAAGATTAAACTTAGATATTCTCAAATGAGATAGACAAGAAAGTAGAACATAGTTAGGGCAATACCTTAAGATACTATACCACTTATCACTTATGTACATAATAACCCTAAGGCATGCTTCGTGTATCAAAAGTTCCACACCCTATCTCCAGCTTTTGCATACAGGTATAGAACCCAAATTCTTTTCTCAAATCCCTATACAAAATTCCAAAACTCTCGATCTCTCAATCTCGACACGATAATAATCATCAAGCAAGTCCATATTTTGACATCATTAGGTAGGTATCAAGGAAGTATAGGCAACGGTAGTTCATCTAGAACCAAACTACGGTGCCAAATATCACAAGAGGGGTCGAATTACCCATATAGTTGTAGTTAAACCACCTCAAAATCAAGTAAGTACTTATCAAGTCCTGACATCCATAAAAGAAGGGAAACAGGTCTTCAGTGCCAAATTTTTTTTTGTACAATATAATCTTGCCACCGTCTATTGTAGCCCTAACTAGACTATGATTAGATTAGTCTATAATAACTTTCCAAGATCCATTACCTCAATCAGTCCAAAACTTCTCATGTACGGTCAGGATACAGACCCTTATTCTAGTGCTCTCCGTTTCTTTTCTTTTTTTTTCTTCTTTTTTTTTGTACCGAAGTACAAGAATCCAATATAAGATAGTTCACCACTCGAGCCGGCCGGTCCCAAGAGTAAACCACCTATATCAGAGATTCTTACCTGACGTACATATCTATCTATCTTCTCCAAGTACCATAAAAGGATTTACTCTTATAACAGGTATGATTCGACCAGCTAACCCTAGGTTGGACTTATAGTCCCAGATATACGGTACTTCAAGATTGGAGTCGTTGGCTATTATCCAACGCTTCACGCAGTAAAGTTGGGAGACGCTAGATATCACTTACACTCCGTATTTAGAAATAAACAGTGATGGTAATATTCGAACATATCAATTAGTCGAGGAGATAACACTCCACTCGACAAAACAGGATTGAGGTACTGAGACGGGATGAGAGGTACCTCCCACTCGGATGGAGTGTGGTACATACGACCGCTCAGCACTTGCAAATCAGATGCAAGCACAAACACAGGTACAGATCAATCAGGTTCAAGTAAATACAGGATCATTCAAGAAAGAGAGGCCAAGTGTGGTAATGACACACTCGCCTAGCCAAAATCAAGTCACAAGTAATGTCCAACAATTCATATTCTCAAGTGTTCCAGGTATTTCAAATAAATCTACAGGTCATATACAAAATCAAATTACTTACTCATGCAAAAAGGAATATCAAATGTTTAGTCAAATCAAGTCAATTAAGTGTACATAAGAGCACACTCGCCTAAATAGGTTCGAGTCACAAATAAGTTCAGCATTTTAGGTTTCAGGCATTTCAAGTATTTCAAGTCCAAATAGTTGAAAAATTGATGGTTGCGAAAACTTGATCACATAAGAAGAACCGGAGAAATTTAGAAATCTCTTTAACAAATCTGGTCACCTATCAGTTGTAACAAAACGTCAAGTTCATATTTTAAAAAATATCAAAATTTAGTCGAGCAAGATCAAGTGCAATAAGGTACACACTTGTCTGTGAGACAAGAGATCAAGTACTTAACATTGCCCAACCATAAAGGGGCATGCAACACGTACGTCGGTGGAATAACCACTCGAGTGACCAACAAGTCGAGTGCAAAACCAACAAGTCAAGTATAATCAAAGCACTTCATTTCATATTACTATCACGAAATAAACACAAAGGATCGAGTATGATAAAGTACATCCTCGTCCCAAGGGTTATCAATTCAAGAGCAATTATTTTAACCAAATAAGCATGCTATTAAAGCAAGAAGACATTCCCCGTGAACATTTTCATGTACTTGGAACACTCACTGGCTAGGGTTCAAATATCATAACTAATAGGTAAGTAAGTTTTGGATATGTAATAGATATTTATTCAAGCCAAAAGTCAAAGAAAAGGAAGTAGAAATCGCGATAAGTCAGGGAAAACACAAAGCAGTTAAATGTCAATTCGAAATATAGTCAAAAAAGTCAAAGTAAAGTCAAGGTCAAGGTCAAAGTCAACGGTCAAAGTCAACAGTCAAAAGTCAAAAGTCACAGTATTATCCATTCAAAGGCTCATGGCAGTCATTTACAAGATAATAAAGCCAAAAATATCAAGTTCGAACCCTAAAGTACAAGTACAGTCACATCATTAAAAAACCCTAGTGTACGCGGTCAAAAGAAACTAAACAACCACCAAGTCACTACCTCCCCTATCCGTTCTATGTACAGAAGTCAAAATCATCCACTATCCCATCCTAGTAGTGAAGGCCTAATCCGAAGTGGGACTAGTCGAACCCCCATCCTCGACGGGTTCAGCCCCCGATCCAACTCCAATATGAGAGGCCTCGTCAATCGCCTCTCCTAACAGGTCATCACAAATGTTCAAAATGGACTCCGCTCTAGTCCTTATCTTCATTGCCCTAGTGGCCATGCGCTCCTGACTTCTCCAAGCTGTGCACAAAGGTCATCTATCCTTTCCTGGCCCTCGGTCACCTCGTACTCCAATTCCTTGATCCGTTCGGCTTGCATCTTGTTAGTTTCCCTTACTACTTCACTTCGGCTTCAAGTCTAGCGTTGTCTTTGGCTAACTCCTTCCTCTCCTCTCCTACGGCCAAAACCACAGTATTAGGGTAAGCATAGGTATGGCGGCACTCGCAACGCCTAAAACGGTTGGCCGGACTCCAACGTACAGTGGCTCCTCGTGGATCCGAGTACTCCGTGGGATTGCTCACTAACTGATCTATCACTAGGACCACCTTGTCCGTCCATCCTACACCAAGTATAAAGGAAACGTAAGTACTCTTAAGGGGGATGACCAAATAAAATCCTTAAGTCGGAAATTTCTAATTTGCCCAGGCCAATTCAAACCTAGGCTCTGATACCACCTGTGACAGCCCCACCTCTCCCTAGGGCGAACCCTAGGGTATCAGCGGACTGCCTGCCCAGCTCTCGCCAGGACTCGGTCGATCAGAGAACTAGTAACTCAAAACATCCAGTGGAAACTTCAAATAAACGGTACAAACCCTAGAAAGTAAATAATAGACAACCAGCTTTCCAAACTTAAAAGCCAAGTAAACGTTACATATATCAACCCATACTACAGTTTCATAACACAGGTCTAACTTAAGTGTTAAGCTTACAAAAGTCAAAAAGTAAGGTCTTCTTAATAAGAGGGGTTACAAGTTCAATCAAAAGGAAGCTAGTAAGTCCCTTGATCCTAAATCCGTCCCCGATCTGTTAAGGAAAACAAAGGGAATGGGGTGAGCTAACGCCCAGTGAGGTTCCAAGTAAAGCAAGTAAGCACATAGCCAAATAAGAGTATAAATTAACCGAATAAATACCGTGCAATACCATAATAATTAAATCACAATTCAAATTAAGGATACGGGTGGCTTTCAAAAGCCAAATTCCCCTCAGCTTGATCATACCGGGGTCCGTTGACTCTCCGTCAACGTTTGCATTTAAGGAATATACAGTCCGTAGAACACCACTTTCTATCATCTCCGTCCACCAATCAACCCCCTACCGGGCCCGCACTCCAAATCAGTAGTTGGTAATACTCGAGTATACCAGTTTCCAGTGAACAGTAGATAGTCCCCAAGGTTTATCGGTCGTCTCGACCAAGCCCTTGCTGGCTCGATCCAACCGACTCACCTATGAGGTTGGGTACCCAAACAGTAGCAGTAGTTGATGGGGTATCACCCAAACAACTCAAGTACAGTCACATATAGAGAATTCATATCTCATAATTGCAGTGTACAGAGCCTCAGTGGAAAATGAGGGAGGTCGAGTGCGATAAAGTACACACTGCCTCCATTTTATCAAAACATGGTTTGGCTCAAACAGTCGTAATTCAAGTATTCAGATATTTCATATAAGCAGGTAGTAGTAGTGGAACACTCACCTGTCAAGTAATGAAGCAGTCAAACGTCAAGTCGTGCGGTTACGTTCACCACCGTTTCCCACTCCTAAGCAACGAGTGAAATCGTTAACAAACTAAGCTTAATTCCAAGCTAAAATGAACTCATTAGGTGACTAAGTGAGTGGTTAGACCGGCTCAATTTACCATGACAATTAGGCCCAAAATGCAGTGAAAGTTCCTTGAGGAAAACAAGTTTAACAAATGCAAGAGAGTTTGGTTAAAAGGAAAGTTCATTCAAGCTTGAAAAGGGTTCTTCGCGGGTAAACAGTCGCGCCCGCGCCAGTCTCGGTAAAACGGCTATATCTCACTGTAGGAAGGTCAGAATTAGGTGCCGTCAGTGGCGTTGGAAAATAGGACTCGAAGGGCTTTCTAGAGGTACATTAACACACATCCTAGTTCATCTCCTAGAAGAAACAGTAGCTCGGGGAAATTTGGCTGATTTTCCAACCCTGGATCAGTCTCAAACCCTAACAAATGCACATTAGTTCCTCATGCTATCTTCACTTGTTTTGGTTCAAATTCACCCAAATCAGTCCTCTAATGATCATATACTGGGGTTGAGGCATTTAGTATCATTGGAGTTCAAAATACAACAGAAGTGTAAAACACAATAGGAAATCAGCTTTGAGGACAAAAGCTAACACCAGATTTGACATCTTATAGTATTTTGGTCACAATTGGAGTTACCTTTATTGGATTAGGGTGAACCTTATACCATTTCGAAGATAAGACATAGCCCTACATTTCATATGAAGACATCAAGATCCAATTCTCATACTAACTAGGTCGAAATTTACCAAAACAATTTCAGTTCCTTAGTTTCGAATCTCACTGTCAGCTTAACTGGCAGGCCTGATTCAATTACTCATAACGCAATGCACACAAGTCCCAATTTAGGTAATTCCAAAGGAACCTGGAAGCCTAGGATATAGGGCTATAATTCTAAGAAGACATCGAAAGCTAAATGAGTCATCTTCCCGGTCAAATAAACCAATTACAGAGGCAAAAGATCAGTGCGGACAGAAACAGGGCATCAGGGGTATTTTGGTCATTTCATATGCTACAGTACTTAGATGCATCTGAACTTTACAGGTAGAATGCTAACTCAATCCTCTACAACTTTCATGTTTGTGCAAAGATAGTTTGGCCATTATCATGGTCGCATATCCAGTTGAAATAAGTGCAAAATGTGACCTTAACAGTCTAGTAAATAAGAAATCCTAAACCAGTTCCACTAATGGTCCTTCTAGCCACTTTGCTTGTTCCAAATCCCATTTCAATTCACACATGAACTTAACCAATCTCTAGCCAAGTTGTTTAGGCATGCTTAAAGTGTAAAATAAACTACAAAAATCAATGAAAAACCCTTCCTTCAAAGGCCAGTCAGCCAAGCATTGAAAACAGTCCATAATTTTTTCATCATTTCACCAACCTTCATCTTCTAATGATTCTTGTTTAAATCACATCTCAAGTATAAATCTAGCTTAAAGGAGGTTTTAAAATATGTAAATCCATCATACACAACCATGAACAAAGGGTAAACATTTCATCAAACACTTGGTGTGCATACTTTCTACCTCAATTTCCTCTTGCTTAATTCAAGAGTTCAACCCAAAATCTTGTCCAAACAACATGTAATTTGCCATGGAAACCTCAAATACATGTTAAAACACTATAAAACCAAAATTTAAGGATTACTTACCTTTCTTATATGAAGCTTATAACACCAAATCAACCAACCAATTGAAGCCTTGAAGCTTGAAGCTAGTACCAAGATTAGAAGGAAAACTTTCACTAAGTTGCAATCTTTCTCTTGGATTTGTCTTGCTCTAAGTTGCTAGTGTTTGAAAGCTGAAATTTTTGGAGCTTTCTCCCTTCTTTTCTTGTCTAAAATTTCGGCCATAAGAGGGTTAATAAGAAGGCCAAAGTGTTTTAAAATTTTAGCTAACCTTTAGTCAAACAAAGCTTGGTTAGGGTTTTGCCACATAGCTCAATTTTTGTCCATAAATCTCTCTTGATCTTTTGACTAATGCTAATTCCACCCTTCCAAGTGTACCAATACTTAATTAACAACCCTAACCTATCTTTTAAAGTCCTTAATACAAAACAAAGCCACTTGGAAACAAATGATTGGTGGATTATTAAAAATCAACTCAAGTAACTATTTTTCTTCAAGTAAAAGGAATAAAATGCAATGCATGAAAAATGTTGTAATACATGGGAAATGTCATGCAATGGTATATAATAAGTGGTCTAAATCTTAGAATAAGCATGTATTTAGGGGAAATTAGGGTTTCAAGTGAGGGTTCTCACATATTATGCCCTTATTTGGCTATGTGCTTACTTGTTTTACTTGGAACCTCACTGAGCTTTAGCTCAACCCACTCCCTTTGTTTTCCCTAACAGATTGGGGATGGACTTGTGGTCAAGAGCTTCCTTAGCTTTGTTTTGCGTTGAACTTGTACCTAGGGCTTGTAACCTTTTGTTTAAAGTGACTTTACTTTTGATTCGTGTAAGTTTGAATTCATAAGTCCAACTTATGTTATGTAATTGTAGTATGGAGCGGTAAGTGTGGCGTTTAGCTTGACTTTTAAGTTTTGGAAAGTTGGCTTGTCGATTATTTGCCATTAAGGTTTGTACCGTTTGATTTGAAGTTATTCCACTGGTTATTTTGAGTTACTAGTTTTTGATCGACCGAGTCCCGACGAGAGTTGGGCAGGCAGTCCGCTAATACCCTAGGGTTCGCCCTAGGGAGAGGTGGGGCTGTCACAGTAAGGAAACAAATGGCGTGGAATGAGCTAAAAGCCCAGTGAGGTTCCAATTAACCAAGCAGGTAAAATACGAGACAAGATAGCATACCAAACATCAAGAAACAAGTCAACTCAAATAAATCATGACCCAGTATATAGTAAAACGAGTAGCCAGATAAAACATGCAAAAGGGTATAGTAAGGAACATATTCATGGCAAAGGATATAGGTTACTCTCAGGAGCAAGTTCCACAGTAGCTTGATCAAGGTTCGTTGACTGTCCGTCAACCACGAAAGTATAGCGTCCGTAGATCTCACTTTACAACCAATTTCTGTCCACCAAACATACCCCTTGTCGGGTTCGAGCGCCAAACAGAAATAGAGGTGGTAATACTCGAATATACCAGAAATCCAGAGTCTCCAATACTCAAAGATTCCAAAGAAACAGGCCCCCATGGCTTGTCAATTTTCCTCGACCAAGCCCCTTGCTGGCTCGATTCAATCAACTACCAATGAGGTTGGACTTATAGTCCCAGATATTCAGAAAATTCAGGATATGGCTTAGCCTCAAGTCGAGGATTTTGTCCCTGGCAGTGCTGGATAACACAACAGGCTAGCACAACGGCTATTTCTCACCGGAGGGCCTCGGTTTAGGATTTTGTCCCTGGCGGTGCTGGACAATACAAAAGACTAGCACAACGGCTATACCTCACCAGAGAGGCTCGGTTCAGTTGTTACCGACTTACATTCACGTATACGCATGAGTAACCCTAGATTCCCCTTACCCCGATGTATCGAATAAGGTCCAAGGCCCAGTTCAACCGCTACAAGAGGGTAGTAGCCGGTCAACAAACATGCACATAAACATGCAAGTCCGCATACAGGATCAATTAATTCAATTTCATAGAAGCCGAGTGCGAATAAGGACACACTCGCCTGGTCAGAATCCAGTTACAGGTAATGTCCAGAAATTCACATTCTCAAGTACTCCAAGTGTTTCAAGTCAACATACAGGTGATATACAAATCAAGTTACTTGCTCATGCGTAAATGAGATATCAAATATTCAGTCAAGTCAAGTCAATTAAGTGTACATAAGAGCACACTCGCCTAAACAGGTTCAAGTCATAAATAAACTCAGCATAGCATGTTTCGAGCATTTCCAAGTATTTCAAATCCACCATTGAAAATCGGGTGGTGAAGAACCGTTATCAAACAAGAAAATCGGGAGAAAGCTACAGAAATCAGAAATTTTCTCAACAAATCCGGCCAGATATTGGCCTGATTCAAGGGCGGATTGACAGGGGAAAACTAAAAAATTTTGAATCTCACTGCCTCAAATCCGACCAGAAATCCATCCAGAAAGTGGCTGGATTATGGCCAGGTTTTAGCTATAACAAATCGCCCGTACATGTTTGAACAAGATGTCGAAAGTTTAGTCGAGCTAGGTCAAGTGTGACAAAGTACACACGTGCCTATGAGACGATAAATCCAGTACCTAGGATTCTCTAACAACAATGAGCATGTAACACGTGAGTCCGTGGGATAACCATCCAAGTGACCAACAAATTAAATGCAAGTAAAGTAATTCATTTCATATCAATATAACGAAGTGAACAACAAAGGATCGAGTATGATAAAGTACATTCTCGTCCCAAAGGTTATCAATTCAAGAACCATTACGTTAACCAAGTAAGCATGTCATTCAAGTACGGAGACATTCCACGTAAATATTTTCATATACTTGGAACACTCACCAATCAATCGTCACCCTTCACTTTATCCCTGGTTCGTCCTCTTGAACTCACTCGAGTCCTGTGGTCATTGTGAGAACTCGGAAAAAAAAAAATCTGGTTTTAGGGTTTTATCGATTGGCGTGCACATAATTTCTATATTTTCTTTATTATATTCATTTTACATATATTTTATAAGTAAATATAGTTTTAAAGTCATTTTTCTAGTATAAGTGAGTTCACGAGAAAGTTGGAGCGAATAACGGAGGTGGGACCCGCTAGTGCGTTAAGTGAGAGAAATTCGGCCAATTAGGTTAAGTTGTGCAGTAAGGCATTAAATTACTGAGTGCTAAGAGATAATTAGAGGTTGGTTAGATGCTTGGTCATTAGTGAGTTAAAGGATAAGGAAAAGATCAAAAAAAGGTGACACGTGTCGCGACGGGATTGGGCCAAGTTTTGCCTAACTTTCTTACAACTTTACTAAAAGCTAAATTTGACCAAAATCATCTTCATTCTTGATGCTTCTTGGCCGAAAATATTGAGGGAAAAGAAAGGAAAGAAAGCTTCAACTTCTCTTCCAAATTCTTGTCCAAATCTCAAAATCCAACCGATAAAACTTCGAATCTCTCCGTAGAAACCGCTTACTAAGGAAGATTAAAGGTGCTTGTGGAGTTATTTTGCAAAGGAAAACTCTAAGTTGCTACCTTTCTTGAGGATTAAGGTATTTTTCTTGGAACTTAACTTTTGTCCATAATAGTGGTGTAAGTTGGATTTATTATATGTTAATTGTGGTGAATTGCGGAAAATTCCAGCTTAGGGTTTTTATATGGAAGTAATCTGCCCTGTTTTTGCACTGTATGGTCGACCTTGAGAGAGACCGAATCAGCCCTTGCTCTAAACATGAAAGTTGTAGGTATTTGAGTTAGCTAGCTACTGGTAAAATTTCACCTCAATCGGAGCACTGTAACTTGTGAAATGACCAAAATACCCTTGACTGCCCACAAGCCTTGTTTCACGGACAGTTTTCTGTTCTCTCTGGAATTTCAATTTTTGACCATGAAAATGCATGATTTGGCTTTGGAGATCTTCATAAGAAATGTAGGTATATGTCTTGGCTTCGAAACGCCATAAGATTCGTCTCAATCGGACAAGTGTAGCTTCAGTTGTGGTTGTTATGCCGAAAGGTGCGTGGAACTTGATGATTCCAGAATATTCTTTGCTTGACCTAATATTTGTAACTTAAGGTATGGAGTAATTGTGATTGATTTTGGAACTATTAATTGGCTCATTTGAAGGGTATTGTGGCCCTCATTAGATGTGTTTTACTGCCTATGAATTGTATGTGTAATTGTGGTTGGTTTGAGTTGGAATTTGGTGTTGTTTGTAGGATGGAAAAGTAAGGAAAAACTAGGGAAGTGCTGTCAAAATTTTCGCAGGAACCTTTGAGCAGTCTTCGGAAATTTGCTATATCTAGTTGTAGAAATATCAGAATTGAGTTCCGTTTGTTGCGTTTTAAACTAGACTCATAGGACTATAAACCGTAAAAATTTCAGACCCTGTCTCTGTTTGTACGAATTATAGTGATTTTTCAAAGTTGACTGAAATTACATACCTATTCTGTCTTAGACTGGATGAAGCTGCGTTTTGAGGCTCGAATTTGACCGACTTGTAGTATGAATCTTAAAAATATGTCTTCTGAGAAATTTTACCCCTTTGAGTGTATTTTCCGACGGTATAAATTTTATCAATTTTGGACTTAAGAATCGTGAGATATGATTTTTCAAGTGATGGCGCGCAAAACTGGAAAATCCTGTTTTCCTCGAATTGGTCCTACTTTCATTTTGCACTTTGAATTTGGAGTTAGTAGATCATTGTAGGCATGGTTTTGGGTAGAAGTGAAGGGTTTTGGATCGTTCATGTCTTTCGGACCAACTACTACTACTTTTTCACTCCACAACTACACTTTTGTATTGCTTTGGTAATTTACTTGGTTAGGCATATGACTCGTAATCGAGTCTCAATTATTTTACCTTGGTGGTTTAGGACGTGCCGGTGATCCGAGTACTTCGGGAGGAAACGTTTGAAATTGTTTGTGAGAACTGGTGAGTGTACCATCCCCTGAAATTGGTGCTTATCTGATTCATCTGTACTTGCAACTTGCAACTTGATTATCTGTGACTTTTGTATGCTTCGTATGAAACGAGGGTGTACTTTATCACACTCGTTTCTCTCATCTGGTTATTCTGGTTCCTGTATACTGTATAAATCTGTATTTGTTCTCTGTATCTGTTATCTGTACCTGTTTTCTGTATTTGTTGATGTCGTTTGGAGAATTAAGTCCAACGACTATTCTATGACCTTTGAGCTCAATGCCGGGGGCTAGTTACTCGAGTCGAACCGGCAAGGGCCGGTCGATTAGATAACGAACCACGGTAGTCCACTCTAGGGAATCTTTGGGTATTGGAGACTCTGGATTTCCGGTATGCTCGAGTATTACCACCCACTGTACTGCTGAGGTGTTCGGGCCCGGTAAGGGGTATGTTTGGTGGACGGAATCGGCGTTAAAGTGGTGCTCTACTGGATGGGTTACTTTATTTGAAAGTTGACGGGGTGTCGACTACTATTTGATCAAGCTCCGGTGAAGCAATGGGAACTTTGGCTCCTGAGAGCCACCTGTATCCTTTCTCTTTGAAATGTTTATTTATTTCCCTATCTGGTGTGTGTAACTGCATAATTGAAAAAGGTGAAATGCCATGATTCATGACTACCTGTACTTTTGGTACCTCATTGAGCGTAAGCTCACCCCCTTCCCATTATCTTTGTTTTCCTTGCAGGGAATAACACTTTTGAACCACGATTTTGAAAAAGGTGTCAAGCTAGTGTACCTGTTATTTTGTTACGCTATTTTGTAATCAAAACCCTAGTTGCTTTTCTCAAGTATCACGTTTTGACTTGTAAAACTTTCTATGTATGTACGTAAGTGTTTAAGCATGTATATTAGGTGTATTCGTTTGAGATGCTACTTGTAATCATTTGGAATATTTTAGTTGTGTGTGATCGGCTAAGTAGTCTCCGAGTGTTTGTTTTCTTTGGGTTCGATCGCGCGTAATCTAGGGTTTGTGTGATTCGACTTCGTAGTCCTGGCGAGAGCTGGGCAGGCGGTCCGCCAACCCCTTTGGTTCGCCTTAGGGGAAGGTGGGGCTGTCACAGTTGGTATCAGAGCCATGTCGCGTGGTCTCTGCGCGGAGTGATCTTGGGTCAAGTGATGTTATGGTCCTGGTTGTGTGAATAAGTGTAAGGGACTAAGTGCTCTTCTTGGATGTAAGCTATGAATTATGAGCCGTTATAGGTTTCCAATCTTTCTCAGAATACTTGGGGACAATAGTTATGTACGTCAGGTAGGAATCTCTAATATGGGTGACTTACTCTTGGGACCGGCCGGCTCGAGTTGTGAATTACCTTATTGTGGATTCTGGTACTTGAGTACTCAATAGTGAGAACGCTAGAATAAAGGCTTGTAGTTTGATTATACTTTAGGTGAGTTTGACGACAAGAGTCAAAGGGTAGAAGATTATACCATTCGATCTAGTAATTGGACTGATCGGGGGGGGGGGGGGATTGGATCTAAGAATGTTATTATAGACGAACCTAGTAATGGTCTGACTGGGGTTTCTATAGAGGGTGACCGGATTGTAGTATACGTCGAGAAATTCGCACCGAAGATCTATTTCTTTTCTATGAACGTGAGGACTATATAAGTGATTATTTGATTTGAGATGATCTGACTGCAACGATATAAGTATCTATACCTCGTTTTGTATATCTGATACCCGTAGCTTGATTTTCGATGAACGACTCTTGTTTATGCTTCCTTGATCCCTATTCCCTAATACCAACGTATGAACTTGGTTTGATTACTATTGTACCGAGAGTGGAAGTTTTGGAATTAGATAGGGAGATGTTTTGTTTAAAACACGGATGTGGCATAAGGGTTGAACTTTTGATGTGTGAGGTATGCTTCAAGGTTTTGTTATGTACATGAGTGATACGTGGCATAGTATGCCTTAACCATGTTCTATTTTCTTGCTTATTTATTAGCAAATATCTCCGTTTGATTTTCCGTGGTGGGATTGGGAGTGAAGGACTTAACAGTTATATGATTTGAGTGCCACTTGAACTTAGATCCACTTGTGCTTAGTTACTTATTATGATCCCTTGATTTACCTGGCAGACTATCACTCAAATCCCAGAGAATCCGTGTGATGGCACATTGGGTTGATATGTATAAGGAAATTGAGACTCTTCGAAACGCAATAGAGGTCCAAACAAAATTGGCCGAGTACTGGGAAGGGCGATGGAAACATGAGTATTCGGAGAAAATTGAGCTCTTGCACAAGAACATAGAGCTGAAAAGAAAATACGAAGGAATTTCCGAAGAGGCTTTAGCAATGGCACAAGTTAATACTTTTACGGAGGTTCCGGAGAAAGTCCAAAGGGCAGAAATTGCAACAGCACAGGTGAAAACCTTCCATGCAAAGAAAAGAAGTGCATCTAGTAACATACTTGAGGAACCTAGGGAAAAGATAACGCCCTCCAAGGTACAAAAAGTGAACCATTTCTCTCATCCACCTTGGACATTTGGAGCCCTATTTGGAGGAGGACAACTAGGAGGCACCTCACAAGGAGATCAAACCTCAACCCCTCCCTTATCTTGTGGCTATTGTGGAAAAATCAACCATACTGAGGAGAGTTGTTGGAAGAAAAGGAGAAAATGCCTGCGATGTGGGAGCGCCGAGCATCGAATCGCTAATTGTCCGGCTCTATTACGAAAAGGGAAAAAGACCCAGGAATCGACCAAGACCCACCCTGGACTGTCGAAAGGGGAAGGGACTGAATTGAAGGTATCGGCTCGGGTGTCTACCCTAGAGCAACGTCAGGTCCCTGACTCGTCTGAGGTCGTAGAAGGTACGATACCCGTGTCCCACCGTTTAACTAAGATTTTGATAGATCCTAACGGTGAGCAATTTCGAGGACGAAATTCTTTAAGGGGGAGAGAGTGTGAGAACTCGGAAAAAAAAAATCTGGTTTTAGGGTTTTATCGATTGGCGTGCACATAATTTCTATATTTTCTTTATTATATTGATTTAGCATATATTTTATAAGTAAATATAGTTTTAAAGTCATTTTTCTAGTATAAGTGAGTTCACGAGAAAGTTGGAGCGAATAACGGAGGTGGGACCCGCTAGTGCGTTAAGTGAGAGAAATTCGGCCAATTAGGTTAAGTTGTGCAGTAAGGCATTAAATTACTGAGTGCTAAGAGATAATTAGAGGTTGGTTAGATGCTTGGTCATTAGTGAGCTAAAGGATAAGGAAAAGATCAAAAAAAGGTGACACGTGTCGCGACGGGATTGGGCCAAGTTTTGCCTAACTTTCTTACAACTTTACTAAAAGCTAAATTTGACCAAAATCATCTTCATTCTTGATGCTTCTTGGCCGAAAATATTGAGGGAAAAGAAAGGAAAGAAAGCTTCAACTTCTCTTCCAAATTCTTGTCCAAATCTCAAAATCCAACCGATAAAACTTCGAATCTCTCCGTAGAAACCGCTTACTAAGGAAGATTAAAGGTGCTTGTGGAGTTATTTTGCAAAGGAAAACTCTAAGTTGCTACCTTTCTTGAGCATTAAGGTATTTTGCTTGGAACTTAACTTTTGTCCATAATAGTGGTGTAAGTTGGATTTATTATATGTTAATTGTGGTGAATTGCGGAAAATTCCAGCTTAGGGTTTTTATATGGAAGTAATCTGCCCTGTTTTTGCACTGTATGGTCGACCTTGAGAGAGACCGCATCAGCCCTTGCTATAAACATGAAAGTTGTAGGTATTTGAGTTAGCTAGCTACTGGTAAAATTTCACCTCAATCGGAGCACTGTAACTTGTGAAATGACCAAAATACCCTTGACTGCCCACAAGCCTTGTTTCACGGACAGTTTTCTGTTCTCTCTGGAATTTCAATTTTTGACCATGAAAATGCATGATTTGGCTTTGGAGGTCTTCATAAGAAATGTAGGTATATGTCTTGGCTTCGAAACGCCATAAGATTCGTCTCAATCGGACAAGTGTAGCTTCAGTTGTGGTTGTTATGCCGAAAGGTGCGTGGAACTTGATGATTCCAGAATATTCTTTGCTTGACCTAATATTTGTAACTTAAGGTATGGAGTAATTGTGATTGATTTTGGAGCTATCAATTGGCTCATTTGAAGGGTATTGTGGCCCTCATTAGATGTGTTTTACTGCCTATGAATGGTATGTGTAATTGTGGTTGGTTTGAGTTGGAATTTGGTGTTGTTTGTAGGATGGAAAAGTAAGGAAAAACTAGGGAAGTGCTGTCAAAATTTTCGCAGGAACCTTTGAGCAGTCTTGGGAAATTTGCTATATCTGGTTGTAGAAATATCAGAATTGAGTTCCGTTTGTTGCGTTTTAAACTAGACTCATAGGACTATAAACCGTAAAAATTTCAGACCCTGTTCTGTTTGTACGAATTATAGTGATTTTTCAAAGTTGACTGAAATTACATACCTATTCTGTCTTAGACTGGATGAAGCTGCGTTTTGAGGCTCGAATTTGACCGACTTGTAGTATGAATCTTAAAAATATGTCTTCTGAGAAATTTTACCCCTTTGAGTGTATTTTCCGACGGTATAAATTTTATCAATTTTGGACTTAAGAATCGTGAGATATGATTTTTCAAGTGATGGCGCGCAAAACTGGAAAATCCTGTTTTCCTCGAATTGGTCCTACTTTCATTTTGCACTTTGAATTTGGAGTTAGTAGATCATTGTAGGCATGGTTTTGGGTAGAAGTGAAGGGTTTTGGATCGTTCATGTCTTTCGGACCAACTACTACTACTTTTTCACTCCACAACTACACTTTTGTATTGCTTTGGTAATTTACTTGGTTAGGCATATGACTCGTAATCGAGTCTCAATTATTTTACCTTGGTGGTTTAGGACGTGCCGGTGATCCGAGTACTTCGGGAGGAAACGTTTGAAGTTGTTTGTGAGAACTGGTGAGTGTACCATTCCCTTGAAATTGGTGCTTATCTGATTCATCTTGAACTTGCAACTTGATTATCTGTGACTTTTGTATGCTTCGTATGAAACGAGGGTGTACTTTATCACACTCGTTTCTCTCATCTGGGTTATTCTGGTTCCTGTATACTGTATAAATCTGTATTTGTTCTCTGTATCTGTTATTGTACCTGTTTTCTGTATTTGGTTGATGTCGTTTGGAGGATTAAGTCCAACGACCATTCTATGACCTTTGAGCTCAATGCCGGGGGCTAGTTACTCGAGTCGAACCGGCAAGGGCCGGTCGATTAGATAACGAACCACGGTAGTCCACTCTAGGGAATCTTTGGGTATTGGAAGACTCTGGATTTCCGGTATACTCGAGTATTACCACCCACTGTACTGCTGAGGTGTTCGGGCCCGGTAAGGGGTATGTTTGGTGGACGGAATCGGCGTTAAAGTGGTGCTCTACTGGATGGGTTACTTTATTTGAAAGTTGACGGGGTGTCGACTACTATTTGATCAAGCTCCGGTGAAGCAATGGGAACTTTGGCTCCTGAGAGCCACCTGTATCCTTTCTCTTTGAAATGTTTATTTATTTCCCTATCTGGTGTGTGTAACTGCATAATTGAAAAAGGTGAAATGCCATGATTCATGACTACCTGTACTTTTGGTACCTCATTGAGCGTAAGCTCACCCCCTTCCCATTATCTTTGTTTTCCTTGCAGGGAATAACACTTTTGAACCACGATTTTGAAAAAGGTGTCAAGCTAGTGTACCTGTTATTTTGTTACGCTATTTTGTAATCAAAACCCTAGTTGCTTTTCTCAAGTATCACGTTTTGACTTGTAAAACTTTCTATGTATGTACGTAAGTGTTTAAGCATGTATATTAGGTGTATTCGTTTGAGATGCTACTTGTAATCATTTGGAATATTTTAGTTGTGTGTGATCGGCTAAGTAGTCTCCGAGTGTTTGTTTTCTTTGGGTTCGATCGCGCGTAATCTAGGGTTTGTGTGATTCGACTTCGTAGTCCTGGCGAGAGCTGGGCAGGCGGTCCGCCAACCCCTTTGGTTCGCCTTAGGGGAAGGTGGGGCTGTCACAGTTGGTATCAGAGCCATGTCGCGTGGTCTCTGCGCGGAGTGATCTTGGGTCAAGTGATGTTATGGTCCTGGTTGTGTGAATAAGTGTAAGGGACTAAGTGCTCTTCTTGGATGTAAGCTATGAATTATGAGCCGTTATAGGTTTCCAATCTTTCTCAGAATACTTGGGGACAATAGTTATGTACGTCAGGTAGGAATCTCTAATATGGGTGACTTACTCTTGGGACCGGCCGGCTCGAGTTGTGAATTACCTTATTGTGGATTCTGGTACTTGAGTACTCAATAGTGAGAACGCTAGAATAAAGGCTTGTAGTTTGATTGTACTTGAGGTGAGTTTGACGGCAAGAGTCAAAGGGTAGAAGATTATACCATTGACCTAGTAATTGGACTGATCGGGGGGGGGATTGGATCTAAGAATGTTATTATAGACGAACCTAGTAATGGTCTGACTGGGGTTTCTATAGAGGGTGACCGGATTGTAGTATACGTCGAGAAATTCGCACCGAAGATCTATTTCTTTTCTATGAACGTGAGGACTATATAAGTGATTATTTGATTTGAGATGATCTGACTGCAACGATATAAGTATCTATACCTCGTTTTGTATATCTGATACCCGTAGCTTGATTTTCGATGAACGACTCTTGTTTATGCTTCCTTGATCCCTATTCCCTAATACCAACGTATGAACTTGGTTTGATTACTATTGTACCGAGAGTGGAAGTTTTGGAATTAGATAGGGAGATGTTTTGTTTAAAACACGGATGTGGCATAAGGGTTGAACTTTTGATGTGTGAGGTATGCTTCAAGGTTTTGTTATGTACATGAGTGATACGTGGCATAGTATGCCTTAACCATGTTCTATTTTCTTGCTTATTTATTAGCAAATATCTCCGTTTGATTTTCCGTGGTGGGATTGGGAGTGAAGGACTTAACAGTTATATGATTTGAGTGCCACTTGAACTTAGATCCACTTGTGCTTAGTTACTTATTATGATCCCTTGATTTACCTGGCAGACTATCACTCAAATCCCAGAGAATCCGTGTGATGGCACATTGGGTTGATATGTATAAGGAAATTGAGACTCTTCGAAACGCAATAGAGGTCCAAACGAAATTGGCCGAGTACTGGGAAGGGCGATGGAAACATGAGTATTCGGAGAAAATTGAGCTCTTGCACAAGAACATAGAGCTGAAAAGAAAATACGAAGGAATTTCCGAAGAGGCTTTAGCAATGGCACAAGTTAATACTTTTACGGAGGTTCCGGAGAAAGTCCAAAGGGCAGAAATTGCAAGAGCACAGGTGAAAACCTTCCATGCAAAGAAAAGAAGTGCATCTAGTAACATACTTGAGGAACCTAGGGAAAAGATAACGCCCTCCAAGGTACAAAAAGTGAACCATTTCTCTCATCCACCTTGGACATTTGGAGCCCTATTTGGAGGAGGACAACTAGGAGGCACCTCACAAGGAGATCAAACCTCAACCCCTCCCTTATCTTGTGGCTATTGTGGAAAAATCAACCATACTGAGGAGAGTTGTTGGAAGAAAAGGAGAAAATGCCTGCGATGTGGGAGCGCCGAGCATCGAATCGCTAATTGTCCGGCTCTATTACGAAAAGGGAAAAAGACCCAGGAATCGACCAAGACCCACCCTGGACTGTCGAAAGGGGAAGGGACTGAATTGAAGGTATCGGCTCGGGTGTCTACCCTAGAGCAACGTCAGGTCCCTGACTCGTCTGAGGTCGTAGAAGGTACGATACCCGTGTCCCACCGTTTAACTAAGATTTTGATAGATCCTAACGGTGAGCAATTTCGAGGACGAAATTCTTTAAGGGGGAGAGAGTGTGAGAACTCGGAAAAAAAAAAATCTGGTTTTAGGGTTTTATCGATTGCCGTGCACATAATTTCTATATTTTCTTTATTATATTCATTTTACATATATTTTATAAGTAAATATAGTTTTAAAGTCATTTTTCTAGTATAAGTGAGTTCACGAGAAAGTTGGAGCGAATAACGGAGGTGGGACCCGCTAGTGCGTTAAGTGAGAGAAATTCGGCCAATTAGGTTAAGTTGTGCAGTAAGGCATTAAATTACTGAGTGCTAAGAGATAATTAGAGGTTGGTTAGATGCTTGGTCATTAGTGAGCTAAAGGATAAGGAAAAGATCAAAAAAAGGTGACACGTGTCGCGACGGGATTGGGCCAAGTTTTGCCTAACTTTCTTACAACTTTACTAAAAGCTAAATTTGACCAAAATCATCTTCATTCTTGATGCTTCTTGGCCGAAAATATTGAGGGAAAAGAAAGGAAAGAAAGCTTCAACTTCTCTTCCAAATTCTTGTCCAAATCTCAAAATCCAACCGATAAAACTTCGAATCTCTCCGTAGAAACCGCTTACTAAGGAAGATTAAAGGTGCTTGTGGAGTTATTTTGCAAAGGAAAACTCTAAGTTGCTACCTTTCTTGAGGATTAAGGTATTTTGCTTGGAACTTAACTTTTGTCCATAATAGTGGTGTAAGTTGGATTTATTATATGTTAATTGTGGTGAATTGCGGAAAATTCCAGCTTAGGGTTTTTATATGGAAGTAATCTGCCCTGTTTTTACACTGTATGGTCGACCTTGAGAGAGACCGAATCAGCCCTTACTCTAAACATGAAAGTTGTAGGTATTTGAGTTAGCTAGCTACTGGTAAAATTTCACCTCAATCGGAGCACTGTAACTTGTGAAATGACCAAAATACCCTTGACTGCCCACAAGCCTTGTTTCACGGACAGTTTTCTGTTCTCTCTGGAATTTCAATTTTTGACCATGAAAATGCATGATTTGGCTTTGGAGGTCTTCATAAGAAATGTAGGTATATGTCTTGGCTTCGAAACGCCATAAGATTCGTCTCAATCGGACAAGTGTAGCTTCAGTTGTGGTTGTTATGCCGAAAGGTGCGTGGAACTTGATGATTCCAGAATATTCTTTGCTTGACCTAATATTTGTAACTTAAGGTATGGAGTAATTGTGATTGATTTTGGAGCTATCAATTGGCTCATTTGAAGGGTATTGTGGCCCTCATTAGATGTGTTTTACTGCCTATGAATTGTATGTGTAATTGTGGTTGGTTTGAGTTGGAATTTGGTGTTGTTTGTAGGATGGAAAAGTAAGGAAAAACTAGGGAAGTGCTGTCAAAATTTTCGCAGGAACCTTTGAGCAGTCTTGGGAAATTTGCTATATCTGGTTGTAGAAATATCAGAATTGAGTTCCGTTTGTTGCGTTTTAAACTAGACTCATAGGACTATAAACCGTAAAAATTTCAGACCCTGTCTCTGTTTGTACGAATTATAGTGATTTTTCAAAGTTGACTGAAATTACATACCTATTCTGTCTTAGACTGGATGAAGCTGCGTTTTGAGGCTCGAATTTGACCGACTTGTAGTATGAATCTTAAAAATATGTCTTCTGAGAAATTTTACCCCTTTGAGTGTATTTTCGGAAGGTATAAATTTTATCAATTTTGGACTTAAGAATCGTGAGATATGATTTTTCAAGTGATGGCGCGCAAAACTGGAAAATCCTGTTTTCCTCGAATTGGTCCTACTTTCATTTTGCACTTTGAATTTGGAGTTAGTAGATCATTGTAGGCATGGTTTTGGGTAGAAGTGAAGGGTTTTGGATCGTTCATGTCTTTCGGACCAACTACTACTACTTTTTCACTCCACAACTACACTTTTGTATTGCTTTGGTAATTTACTTGGTTAGGCATATGACTCGTAATCGAGTCTCAATTATTTTACCTTGGTGGTTTAGGACGTGCCGGTGATCCGAGTACTTCGGGAGGAAACGTTTGAAGTTGTTTGTGAGAACTGGTGAGTGTACCATCCCCTGAAATTGGTGCTTATCTGATTCATCTGTACTTGCAACTTGCAACTTGATTATCTGTGACTTTTGTATGCTTCGTATGAAACGAGGGTGTACTTTATCACACTCGTTTCTCTCATCTGGTTATTCTGGTTCCTGTATACTGTATAAATCTGTATTTGTTCTCTGTATCTGTTATCTGTACCTGTTTTCTGTATTTGTTGATGTCGTTTGGAGAATTAAGTCCAACGACCATTCTATGACCTTTGAGCTCAATGCCGGGGGCTAGTTACTCGAGTCGAACCGGCAAGGGCCGGTCGATTAGATAACGAACCACGGTAGTCCACTCTAGGGAATCTTTGGGTATTGGAGACTCTGGATTTCCGGTATACTCGAGTATTACCACCCACTGTACTGCTGAGGTGTTCGGGCCCGGTAAGGGGTTTGTTTGGTGGACGGAATCGGCGTTAAAGTGGTGCTCTACTGGATGGGTTACTTTATTTGAAAGTTGACGGGGTGTCGACTACTATTTGATCAAGCTCCGGTGAAGCAATGGAAACTTTGGCTCCTGAGAGCCACCTGTATCCTTTCTCTTTGAAATGTTTATTTATTTCCCTATCTGGTGTGTGTAACTGCATAATTGAAAAAGGTGAAATGCCATGATTCATGACTACCTGTACTTTTGGTACCTCATTGAGCGTAAGCTCAGCCCCTTCCCATTATCTTTGTTTTCCTTGCAGGGAATAACACTTTTGAACCACGATTTTGAAAAAGGTGTCAAGCTAGTGTACCTGTTATTTTGTTACGCTATTTTGTAATCAAAACCCTAGTTGCTTTTCTCAAGTATCACGTTTTGACTTGTAAAACTTTCTATGTATGTACGTAAGTGTTTAAGCATGTATATTAGGTGTATTCGTTTGAGATGCTACTTGTAATCATTTGGAATATTTTAGTTGTGTGTGATCGGCTAAGTAGTCTCCGAGTGTTTGTTTTCTTTGGGTTCGATCGCGCGTAATCTAGGGTTTGTGTGATTCGACTTCGTAGTCCTGGCGAGAGCTGGGCAGGCGGTCCGCCAACCCCTTTGGTTCGCCTTAGGGGAAGGTGGGGCTGTCACAGTCATATATCATATTAAAAGGCTAGCAATACAAAGCCAAAATACATGAAGAAGTTAAGGTTTCTAAGGCTTCATTTCCTTTCACTTAACCCTCAATTCCACTCTAAACCATACCCAAAATGATTGACCAACTCCAAACTTAAAGTGGGAAATGAAAGTACAAATGGTTCTAAGAGAATAGAATTTCTCAGCTTTGCGCAACACTATTACAAAAATCATATCTCAAGCTTCTTAAGTCCAAATTTGATAAACTTTATACCGTCGGAAAATAGATTCAAAGGGTTACAATTTCCTAGAAGACACCTTTGTAAGATTCAGACTACAATTCAGTTAAATTCCAGCCTCAAGTTGCTACTTCATCCAGTAAAAGACAGAACAGGTATGCAATTTCAATCAACTTTGAAAAATCATAGATATTCATAAGAATTGAGAAAAATGTTGAATTTTCATGGTTGATAGTACTCTAACTCTAGTTTCAAACGCAACAAATTGAACTCAATTCGAACTTTTCTACATCATGTTATAACAGATTTTCCAAAACTGCTCAAGGGTTCCTGCGGAAAATTTCAACAGCACTTCCCCTTGTTTTCTTTACTTTTCCATCCAAAAATCAGCACCCAATGTCCTCTCAATTTAACCCCAATCACAACCAAAAGTCATAAGCCATCTATACACTGATTCTAGGCCACAATACCATCCAAATATAGCACATATATAGCTCAAGTATCAACCACACTAAAGCTGAAAATTGGAAACCCTAGGTTAGAACTCATGATCACATGCTAGGAATTTCTATTATAAGTCCAAAGAAGCATATAAAAGCTATCTAATTCACATGGCAAAGCTACCAAAACATGGACAATCCTTAAGCATCATATATGGACAAAAAATTCACCATAAAAACTGAAAATTTCACATCACAACTTCAAACCATGAAATTTCTTCACAAAGCTACCAAAATTACAACCCTAAGCCACTAGTTTACACATACGTGAAGTTGTGAGAACCCAAAATTTTTTTTTATTTTTAGGCATTATTTTATTTCTTTGCACACGTTTTCTATATTTTCTTTATTCTATTAATTTTCTAGATATTTTATAAGTAAATATAGTTTTTAAATCATTTTTCTAGTATAAGTTAGTTCATGAGATATTATGAGTGTATATTGGACGTGGGACCCACTAGTGCGTTAAGTGCGATAAATTTAGTCGACTAGATCAAGTTTTGTATTAATGGATATTATTTTACTAGGTATTAGGAGATAATTAGAGGTTAGCTAGGTATTTTAACCATTGGTAAGTAAGAGGATAGGAATAACCCTTAATGACGGCACGTGTCGCATTACTATTCGAAGTTGGACTTTGACCACCTTTCTTTACCTTTACTAAAACATCAATTTTGACCCAATTTGTCTTCCATTTCCATTGTCTTGGCCGAGCAAAGAGGGAAGAAAAACCAAGGGAGAAAGTTCATCTTCAACCTCTATTCCAAGCTCAATCTTGAGTTTCAACCAACCAAATCACAAACCACTCCATATAAGTTGCTCTTTAGGGTAGATTCAAGCTTGTGGTGGAGTGTTTTTGGAAGAGGAAACCCTAAGCTACTACCTTTCTTGAGGTTTCAAGGTACTTTGCTTAGAAACTCCTTCTTTGTTTGTAATAATGGTAAATTAGTGGCTTATAGTGGCTAAATATGTTGTTTTGTGGAAGATTTCATGGTTTAAAGTAGAGTTTTGATAAATTTCAGATTTATTGGTGATTTTTCTGTTCTTATATGATGATTAATGGTTGACTATGGAATGATAGCTTTTTATTGTGTAAAATGAAGTTTTTGTGTGTTGGTTGTGGTTGTTTGCGGAAAATTTCAGTTTTAGGGCTTCTAATTAGGGCTTTACTATGGTTAGTTGTAGAGCTCTTGATTGGCTAAGATTGAAGGTTATTGTAATCCTAATAAGGTGTGTGAATAGCCTATAAATTGTAGGTGTACTTGTGGTTGTTTTGGATGAATGTTGGTGGTTGTTTGTAGGATGGACAAATATGAAATTTAAGGGGAAATGCTGTCCAAATGTTGAGGATATTGGGTTCCTTTGAGTTTAGGTTGAGGTTGGGTAGAAATGAAAGATTTTGGGCTTGTTTATGCTTCTAGCACTAATGTTATTTGTTTCACTTCCAAGCTATATTTGGTCTTGCATTAGTAGTTCATTGAAGAGGTATACGACTCGTGCCGAGTCTCAATTGTTGTTTTCTTGATTATTATAGGACGTGCCGGTGATCCAAGGCATACGTTGGACAGAAATTTGTGAACTTGTTTTGTTCGAACTGGTGAGTGTACCATTGCATGATTAAACTTAATTGGTTATTTGTACTTGAATCTTTGGACTGAATGACTGTGAACTCTGTTTATACTGTATGAGACGAGAGTGTACTTTATCACTCTCGTTCTCTTATCCGTGTGACTGTTTACTGTATAACGGTGAATCCGTACTTGTGCATGGTTTGATGTCATTTGGAGACTTGTATCCATTGACTTTACTGTGATCTCTGAGTTCAAACCTCATTGGTCGTTAATCAAGTCGAGTCGGCAAGGGCCTGGTCGATTAGATAACGAACCATAGGTTTACTGTTTATCGAGTGGAGTGTTATCTTCTCGACCTTGTGGTATACTGGAGTATTACCCTACTGTTACTATGAGGTGTTCGGGCCCGGTAAGGGGTGTGTATGGTGGACGGAATATGGTGTAAAGTGGAGTCTACATTCGTGGTCACTTTCAAACGTTGACGGAGGGTCAACGGGTTCGGATCAAGTGGTGATAAGGGGAAATTGGTACTTGAGTATCATCTGTATCCTTTTACTTCATGTTAAATATGGTACTCCTTGGTAGGGAAATGAAGTCTATGTAATTGTTTAAAGTGTACTTTTGTGATTCCTGATTGCTTGACCTATCGGTACCTCATTGAGCGAAAGCTCACCTTCCCCCCGTTATTTTGTTTTCCTTACAGGATTACTACTATGGAAATCATGATTTTTGGAAGAGAGAAAGAGTCGAGCTAGTATATATATTCTTTTGTATAGCTCCTCTGTAGTTGGAAAATCCTAAATGTATCTTGATCCAATGTTTCCTTTTGAATGTAAAGTGACCAACGTGTGTATATAAAAGTGTTTAATCATGTCTATATGGTATGTTTGGTTGGTATTGTACATTCTCTAATGTTATATAAAGTTTACTTCTACTTGATTGGAATCGTTCCGTGCTTGTGGAAGCGTAGGTTCGACGTACGATTGCATTATATGATTTGACTACTGTGTGTTCAGCTTAGTAGTCCTGACGAGAGCTGGACAGGCAGTCCGCTAATCCTTAGGGTACGCCCTAGGGGAAGGTGAGGTTGTCACAGTTGGTATCAGAGTCTAGGTTAGAAATAACTTGGGCGAACCCAAAACCTGATTCTTAGAACCTTCTGGGATTGTGTTAGGATGTGTTTAAGTGATATTATACTGTCTAAGTTGTAAACTGTGGATATCCTTATAGGTCATGGAAGGAGCGAGTAGGAGCGGAGGTGAGCCGCCTCGGAGGCGCTTTGTGACCCCCCCACTTCTCCCAAGGGCGAACCCAAGGTTATTCGCGGAACGCCTGCCCAACTCTCGCCAGGACTCGATACAATTTCAATTCAAACTTAAGATAAACAACTAAAGTAAGAAAAGTCATTTCCTTAAAAGAAACTTTCAAGTGTTACAACTCAAGTTCTCAAAAGTACATCACTTTCCCCAAAATACAGACTCCCAAAAGTAGTCTAATCCATTACATTAATATTCTAATCAAAAGGGCCATCAAGTCGACCTCTCCATAATTCCTTCCATTTCGACTCCTGTTAAGGAAAACAAATCTACGGGGTGAGCGAATGCTCGTGAGGCCAAGAAAACATGCAAAACACGTAATTTAATAACAATATCATTTAAGCGAGAAATAAAACTGTAACATTCAAGCAATTTACAATTTTCAATTAAACACCTTTACTGAGGATACATGAACTCTCAAGAGCTAATACTTACTTGCTTCGCCAAAATTCAATCCAAAACTTTCTCATGATGACATTTCGTCACCCGTGTAGGTAATTAAGTCGGTGGAACTTCACTTATTCCATTTATGGTTCTGAGTCAACATGAGAGGTACCTCCCACCCAAATTGGTGTGGTATATGCTATCGCTCAGGGAATCGATTATGTGTTTGTGGTTCTGAGTTGACATGAGAGGTACCTCCCACTCGAATCGGTGTGGTACATACTATCACTCAGTGGTTGATGAGACATCGCTCCAATTGACTTATACTTTATTTATGACTCAGAGTCGACATGAGAGGTACCTCCCACCCGAATCGGTGTGGTACATACTATAGCTCAGTGGTCGATGAGACATCGCTCCAATCGACTTAGAATGGTTTATGGTTCTGAGACGACATGAGAGGTACCTCCCACCCGGATCGATGTGGTACATACTACCGTTCAGGGAACTGGCTACAATTGTTTATGGTTCTCAGTCGACATGAGAGGTACCTCTCACCCGAATCGGTGTGGTACATGCTATCGCTTAGAGAACTGATCAATTATTTAGGGTTTTGAGTCGATATGAGAGGTACCTCCCACCCGAATCGGTGTGGTACATGCTATCGTTCAAAGACTCGATTATACGATTACAATTATAATAGTCGATGACATTCAATCCAATCAACAAATACCGTTATAAGCCGATGAGCGCACTCCACTCGGCAGTCATACAGTTCAATTATGAGTCGAGGAGATTCACTCCAATCGACTTCAAAACCAAGTTCAATGCAAAAAAAGTTTGAGTAATCACATAACAAGTTGAGTAGCATGTTAGGTAAAGGAGAGCTAGTGCGATTAAGTACACACTCGTCTCATCAAGTAATATTCATGTATTTAAGCAAAATAAATCAAGTAGAAGCAGCAAACCATGCACTTGACACTCACCGAAAGTCAAGGCAAAGAGGAGCAAAGCGAGAAGTCAGACGAGCTCTTCAGCGTTCTGGTGACCACCTGAGACATGCACATTCATGATTACCTAGGTACTCGGTCAAGGTTAATAAGAAAACATTTTCTCGCTCCCCACTCTCAAGATCATAGTTTAAGTCAAGTTAAAGGAGTCTTTCTCATTAAATCATTGAAATAACGCTCAAAGTGAGCTCACAAGTCGTTTTCGAGTTAAGTCTTGATAAATAATCTCAACTCCAAAAGAAAATACCAATTTTACTTTCAGCACGAAAATCGAGAAAAAGGTAGATGGTTTTCATTCCTCAGAACTTCTAATCCCACATCCGAACTTAAAAATACAAAGAGCGTTCACATTTTCAAACTAATGTAGTCAAAACTCATTCAAAACTTCCCTAATTTCATTGTAAATGTCAAAGCCAAAGGTTCCAAGTTTTGAGTAGAAAACTAGTGAAATTCTCCAAGAATCACTCAAGTTAAGATGCTCCATTTTTAAAGCTTAAACTCATGGAAATCGAGGGCATAAAAATAAAGGTTGAAATCCATCTCTCAAGTATAAAATAAGGTGCCATTAACCAAGGAAGTTGAACAATCAAGAAAATACTTCAAAGAGGGGTTTAATCATTTAGAAATCAAGATTTAAAACAAAGGTTTAAAGTTCTAAGGAACCTTGTATCTAACCATGAAATTAGTTCTAAAACGGATCAACCATCTCAAAGGAAGGTTAAAAGTGCTTAAGAGAGTACTTTGTTTAAAACCAGAAAATTTCGCGCTTGGTGCGACACTATTTGGAAAAATCATATCTCGAGTTTCATAAGTCCAAAAATTGGAAAATTTATACTGTTAGAAACTAGACTCAAATTACTAAAAGTTCTTAGAAGACACTTTTCCATGATTCCAAATGAAAGATATTCAAAATTCAGCTCAAAGTTGCTATTTTAGGCTTACCAAGACAGTTTTGGGTTGGTTTTTGGCCAACTTTGGAAATTCGGAAAAATTCACAGATTGCGAGCTAGCCTCTGAAATTTGGAAATCAATTATAGTTACAAAAAAAGTTTAAAACACAACAAACAGAACAAGAATCAGAGTTTTGAGCGCCAAGATATAGCAGCTCAAAGTTGCTGAAAAAGTGAGACCATTTAGATAATTTCCAGGTTTAAACCACGAACTTTGGGACTTTGGTTGAGTATCGAAATGGACTTGGAATGACACCAAATTTAGCAGTATTATACTATCATATAAGGGCTATTTGTCTGTAAATTTTCATGCAAAAATGCACACGGGAAGTCAGCTAACAAATTCACTAAAGTCCCACGAATTTCCAAGGCAAATCTGTCTTTGTATGCAAATTTTCCTTTTCTAAATATTCGGCCAATGAAACATCTCAAATATGGTTCATTTATGTATACAATGTCTAAAAACATCCAAGATGTGTTTGGTAGGTGGTTAACACCAAGAATTTCGAAACAACAAGTCCCAATCAAGGTTAAGGCATCAACTAGCCAAAAAGAGGGTTTTCAATCCCTGAGTCAGTTTCGAACTTCGGCTACAACTCAATCAATTAAACTTGGAATTGAGCATCGTTTGTGGCGTTGAAAACTAGATTCATAAAGATACAATTTCTTAGAAGAAATCGTTTTCAAAATCTGTCCACAACTAGCTCATATTTGAGCATCAAGTCGCAGCTCAAAACAGGGCTTCTAGTACAGACGAGAAACAGAACAGGCAACTTTACAAGGTTGGTACGGCTAGCTCAGATGGAATCAGGACGGGAATTTTTTAGCATTGGAAAACTGGGAATGTCTAGTTTCTTTGCGGCACTCGATTTGGACATCGGAGTAAAACGTTATGACCGAAACAAAAACACTGCCACAGTACACTGGACACCCATTTCCAGTTTTGCTAGAATTTCGAAATCTCAACATTTAACCATCCAAATCACGTAATGTTTTCATGAAACTTTCTACACAACCCACACAACATATTTACATTAAAAACAAGTCAATAGAACCACAAAAAAATGCACTAGGTGCACGGACATAGCAAGGGCAGAATTGTCCCTTTATGCTCAACTCACTCCTTTGAGTTTTCCTTCAACAACACAACTTATTTCCACTAGATTAAACACTAATCCAACATAAACAACATCAAATATCATCAAATCAGTCCACCAAGCCATTGTGGGATTTCATAGAGCCCACACACCAAATTTCCAACATAAATAAAGCTACCCACATGAATATATGAGCTTATAAGTGCAATATAACTTCCATAAGTCAAGATTTGAGAGGTTGATCATCACTTACTTTCTTAGATGATCAAGGCAGAAATTTTGGTCCTTTTAGCCCAAGAAAAATCGTGAGATGAAGCTCCTCTCCTAACTTGAGTTGCTCTCCAAGTGATTTGCAAAATGTGTGTAGATTTTGAGGAGAAAAGGTGCAAGATTTGAAGTGGAAAGATGATGGGTTTTGTTCTTCTTTTTTTCTTGATGAAGTTCGGCTGCTAAGAGGAAGAAAGGAAGTGACGTTTCTGATGAAGAAGCTTCCTTGTGAAGCTTATAAGTTTGTGGACAAGAATTGCTCCAAAAGTCAACTAAGAATAGTGTGCGTACGCGTGCGTTTCGTGCTCGATTCCTTTCGAGTTTGTTTCACTTGTGTACTAAACCTCTAATGCACTTCCATTCATACTACTATTAGTCACTCTTAATGGTCTAAAAATAAGGGTCTAAAGTTCCTCAATTAAACGCGCGTGTGAAAACGCGTACTTCCGATTTGTGCTCGATAAAGTGAAATTTCTAAGAAATTCTTATAACGATAGTGTCACTAACTAATACTTCAGTATTTAAACATAAAAATACCTATTTTAAAACTAATGTACAAGTCTCCAATTTTCCAAACTTATTGTATCCCCGATTCGATTATTGACTCCAATCGCATATTCACTATTCTGACTTATCTAGCCTTCCAAAAATTAATTTTCGTAACAAGTCATTTTACAAATACATGTAAGTCATAGTTCCATGTAATTGGGTCTAAAAAGGTTGAAATAAATTATTCGGAGAAAACGGGTGGATAAATATTTAAATAAGCCAGTAAAATAAGATAAAATAAGTAAATTTTTGGGTCCTCACACGCTTTCGTGTCGTCGATTATGAGGAGAGGCTTGGAGGACCGATTCGGTGCTGGAGTACGGCAAGTCGGACTAAGCGCTGTAGCCATTGCCAGAATTACTCCTACATTGACCATGTGGTCGTGGCGGTATTAAATGAGAGGAGGAGGCTCAGGCGTGCCGCCGCCAGAGATCATACTGAGATGCTGCGTGTGAGGGGCATCATGAGGATACAAGCGAATCGAATTCGGGAGCTCCAGGGGGACATAGCCATGGAGCAAGAGCGGACGAATGCTCTTAAAGAGCAGTTACATGTAGCCAACGGCCGTCTCACTAGGGTGGTCCGGGAGGTTAGGGACCGGTCCGCAGGTATTATAAACGAGTGTGAGGCGCTAATCCAGGGAGTGATTGGCGCTAATGTGCAAGGGGGAGTTCCGGACGACGGAGCTCCAAGAGAGGGAGACGCCCCTAGCTCTAGCTCTGGGGAAGAGTCGATTGGCTCAGTTGAGAACTAGATTAGAGTTCCTTGAGCCATGTTGTGATCCTGTGCGAGGGGTACCTAGGGAAAGCTCTTAGTTAGCTGTTTTGCACTTTTGGACCTAGGTTGTACATTGTACTTTTGGTTGACCCCACTACTTTCATGGGATCACTTTTGTATATATTTGACTGACTGCTATTGTATGACTTGTTTGATACATCTGTGTGTTATATGTATAAATGCTGTTATCTGGTGTCTATTTTTTTGTTATGTGTTCATTGTTCATGTCTATATTTTGCTTTGATATCGTATTTGTGTTTCAACCCTAAATTGGGTAAATCAATGGAGGGTACTCGTAGTGGACGAGGCCGCGGTCACGGAATTAGGCAACCCTCGACTGAAGGTGGTAATCGGGAACGCATGCCTGAACCAAACCCTGAGCCTAGGGTCGACCCTAATGCACAAGTAGCCGCTACTATTCAGCAAATGATTGATCTGTTGGCCCACGTAGTGGAACACCAGGGCCAACATCCTGTGCAGCAATCTTGAAACCCTGGCAATCACATGGAGGGTGAGGATAGAGCCCTCGAAAGATTCCAAAAGTTCTCCCCACCAAAATTCCTTGGAGGACCAGATCCAGATGTGGCTGAAAGGTGGTTGGAGAAGATGATAGACATATTTGTGGCTTTACACTATACGGAGGAGAGACATGTTACTTTTGCTGTCTTCCAGTTGGAGGGGGCCGCCCGTTCTTGGTGGAACGTGATTCGAACGAAGTGGGAAAGAGAGCAAACGCCAAGGACATGGATAAACTTCATGAGGGAGTTTAGTGCTAAGTATTTTCCACCCTTAGTTCAGGAAAAGAAAAAGGACAAGTTCATTAGGCTCCGCCAGGGAACTCAAACTGTGGCAGAGTATGAGAGCCAATTTACTAGACTATCTAAGTTCGCCCCTGAACTTATTGTAACTGACCAAAGGAGGGTGCGGCGATTTGTTCAGGGGCTAAATGTGGAAATTTAGAAGGATCTGGTGGTAGCCCAGATTAATACATTTAGTGAGGCGGTGGAAAAAGCATTACGAGTTGAAAATGCGAGACTCCCAAGTTAGAAATTTCCAAGTGAAGAAAAGAGGATTTCCTGGAAGTAGCAGGGCAAGGTGATAAAGGTAACCCTCCCAAGTCTGGAAGGGGAACCGGAGGAGTGAGACTTCCGGGAATAGCAAGAGGAACCTGGCCAAGGGGTGGTCAGTTGGACGAGGCCAACAGAGGAGTGCCTCGCAAGGAGGCTCGGCCTCCGTTTCCCGTGGCCCTTGTGGATATTGTGGGAAACCAAACCATACGGAAGACAACTGTTGGAGGAAGGAAAGGAAATGCTTACGCTGTGAGAGTGCAGATCATCAAATTGCCAACGGTTCGATTTTACCACAAGAAACAAGAGGGACTCCGCAATCATCAAAAAGCCAACCCTGGACAATCCAAGGTGGAAGGGACGAGACCAAAGATGCCAACTCGGGTGTACTCCCTTGAGAAACACCAAGTCCCTGACTCATTTGGGGTCATAGAAAGTACGATCCCTCTCTTCCACTGTCTAGTTGGGATTTTGATAGACCCCGGTGCTACCCATTCCTTTGTTAACCCTGATTTTATGTGCGGAATTGATACAAAACCTGTTAACCTGCCATATGATTTGGAAGTTAGTACTCCTACGGGGGACCAATGTTTGATTACTAGTGTGATGTATGCTAATTGTGAAATTTGGGTAGGAGAGAGAAAACTATTGGGAAATCTTATCAGCTTAGCTCTTAAGGGATATGACATTATATTGGGTATGGATTGGTTAACTAAGTATGATGCCCAACTTGACTGTAAGAGGAAAGTGGTAGAATTTCGTATACCTGGGGAGGCAACTTTAAGGTTAGATGTAAGGGGTAGTTTAGCCTCATCTGCATTGATTTCGGGTATTCGGGCTAGGAAACTACTGAGTAGAGGGGCGTAAGGGTTCCTAACTTTTCTTATAAACACTCCCACCGATAAATTGAGGGTAGAAGATGTACTAGTAGTGAATGAATATCCAGATGTGTTCCCTGATGAATTAGTGACCTTACCTCCGAAGAGGGAGATAGAGTTCAAGATTGACTTGTTACCGGGGACGTCACCTATCTCTAAGACCCCATATCGGATGGCACATGCTGAACTTAAGGAGTTAAAGTTGCAGTTGCAAGACCTGTTGGAGCGAGGGTTTTTCCGAGAAAACGGATTTCCATGGGGAGCCCCTGTGCTATTCGTTAAGAAAACGGACGGGAGCTTGAGGTTGTGTATAGATTATCGGGGGTTGAATAATGTGACCATTAAGAATAAATACCCACTGCCCCATATCGATGAATTGTTTGACCAACTGCAAGGAGCAGTGGTATTTTCGAAGTTAGACCTCCGGCAGGGATACTATCAGTTATTAATCAGGAAAGAGGATGTACCAAAGACTGCCTTCAATTCTAGATATGGGCATTTTGAGTTCGCAGTCATGCCCTTTGGGTTGACCAATGCCCCTACCGTCTTTATGGATTTGATGCATCGGGTTTTCAAACCCTAACTGGACCGATTTGTCGTTGTGTTTATCGATGACATTTTGGTCTATTCAAAAACTCGAGAGGAACATGAGCAACATTTGAACTTAGTCTTACAAACCCTAAGAGATCACTAGCTATATGCCAAATTTAGTAAGTGTGAATTTTGGCTGGAGAAAATCTCTTTCTTGGGGCATGTGATTTCGAAAGAGGGTATCACTGTAGACTCGGCGAAAGTAGAGGCCGTGACTGAGTGGAAAAGGCCTGAAAATCCCACCGAGATTCGAAGTTTTCTAGGGTTGGCAGGTTATTATCGTCGGTTTATTAAGGATTTCTCAAAACTTGCCGATCCTTTAACCGACTTGACAAAAAAGAATGGTCGTTTTCTATGGGACACTAGATGTGAAGTTAGTTTTCAAGAGTTGAAGCGAAGGTTAACCATGGCCCCTATCCTAGCCTTGCCTAATGGTAAGGATAGTTTCACCGTATATACTGATGTCTCGAGAGAAGGTTTGGGGTGCGTGCTAATGCAGAACAAGAATGTGATTTCTTTTGCCTCTAGGAAATTGAAACCTCACGAACAAAATTATCCCACCCACGACTTGGAGTTAGCAGCCGTGGTCTTTGCCCTGAAAAAGTGGAGACACTACCTGTACGGGGTAACCTTTGAGGATTCTGACCATAAGAGGCTTAAGTACCTATTTTCCCAAAAAGAACTGAACATGAGACAGCGACGATGGATGGAATTTTTGGAGGACTATGACTGTACGATTAACTATCATCCGGGGAAGACTAATGTAGTAGCCGATGCCTTAAGTCAGAAGGCTCAAATAACTGGGTTAATGGTCAAAGAGTAGGAGATGTTAGGAGCAGTTAGTGAATGGAACCCTAGTTTGGAATGTAAAAAGGTGACCTTTGGGAATATCCATGTGACCTCTGCTATACTAGATCGGATTAAAGAGGCCCAGAAAGAGGATATAATAGTACAAAAATGGGTGGATAAGGTGGAAAAGGGGGAATTGCCTGATTTCAATTTGAGTCCTGAAGGAATTTTTAAGTATCGGAATCGAGTAGTGGTGCCTAAGGATGACACACTGAAAAGGGAGATTTTTGAGGAAACCCATCGATTGAAATATACGATCCATCCGGGTAGTAGCAAGATGTATCAGGATCTACGACGGTTGTATTAGTGGGATAACATGAAGAGGGAAATTGCCCACTATGTGCAAACCTGTTCGTCTGCCAGCAAGTTAAGGCCGAACATCAAAAACCCTCTGGGTGATCGTAGATCGGTTAACCAAATCAACCCATTTCTTACCTGTGAACATGAAATATTCCATGGAGAAATTGGCTCGTTTGTATATGGATGAAATTTTGAGACTACATGGGGTCCCAATGAGTATAGTTTCAGACAGAAATCCTCGTTTTGTGTCTAGGTTTTCGAAAACATTTCAGGAGAACTTGGGGACCAAACTCAACCTTAGTACCACCTATCACCCCCAGACGGATGGAGAGTCTGAGCGAACTATTCAAACCCTCGAGGATATGTTAAGGACTTGTATTTTAGATTTTGGAGGTAGTTGGGGCCAACACATGACGTTAGTGGAGTTTGCCTATAACAATAGTTACCATTCGTCAATTCAAATGGCACCATACGAGACTCTCTACGGACGAAAGTGCCGATCACCGATTTATTAGGATGAAGTGGGGGAAAAGAAGATTTTGGATCCAACAACCATTCCATGGATGGAGGATGCACAAGAAAAGGTTAAGTTGATACGTCAAAGACTCCAAACAGCTCAAAGCCGACAAAAGAGCTACACGGACAACCGAAGGAAAGATTTGGAGTTTGAAGTTGGGGACCGTGTCTTTCTTAAGATTACACCGTTACGAAGCGTCACGGCGGGTAGAGGAAAAAAACTTCAGCCAAGATTCGTAGGACCCTTCAAAATTCTCCAAAGAATTGGAAAAGTAGCGTACCGACCCGAGCTACCATCCAGTTTGTCCAGAATTCATGATGTCTTCCATGGTTCGATGCTCAAAAAGTATTATCCTGATCCAACTCACATTTTACAACCGGAGGAGATTGAAATAGATGAATCACTCACGTATGAGGAGAAACCTGTGCAGTTACTTGACCGAAAGGTTAAGGAGTTGAGAAACAAACAAATTCCATTGGTGAAGATCTTGTGGAGAAATCATGGAGTAGAAGAGGCAACTTGGGAGGTGGCGGAAGAGATGCAAAAGAGATACCCTGAGCTGTTTATTAACTCAGGTGAGAAATTTCGGGGACGAAATTCTTTAAGGGGGAGAGTGTGTGAGAACCCGAAAATTTTCTTTATTTCTAGGCATTATTTTATTTCTTTGCACACGTTTTCTATATTTTCTTTATTTTATTAATTTTCTAGATATTTTATAAGTAAATATAGTTTTTAAATCATTTTTCTAGTATAAGTTAGTTCATGAGATATTATGAGTGTATATTGGACGTGGGACCCGTTAGTGCGTTAAGTGCGATAAATTTTGTCGACTAGGTCAAGTTTTGTATTAATGGATATTATTTTACTAGGTATTAGGAGATAATTAGAGGTTAGTTAGGTATTTAACCATTGGTAAGCAAGAGGATAGGAATAACCCTTAATGACGCCACGTGTCACATTACTGTTCGAAGTTGGACTTTGACCACCTTTCTTTACCTTTACTAAAACATCAATTTTGACCCAATTTGTCTTCCATTTCCATTGTCTTGGCCGAGCAAAGAGGGAAGAAAAACCAAGGGAGAAAGTTCATCTTCAACCTCTATTCCAAGCTCAATCTTGAGTTTCAACCAACCAAATCACAAACCACTCCATATAAGTTGCTCTTTAGGGTAGATTAAAGCTTGTGGTGGAGTGTTTTTGGAAGAGGAAACCCTAAGCTACTACCTTTCTTGAGGTTTCAAGGTACTTTACTTAGAAGCTCCTTCTTTGTTTGTAATAATGGTAAATTAGTGGCTTATAGTGGCTAAGTATGTTGTTTTGTGGAAGATTTCATGGTTTAAAGTAGAGTTTTGATAAATTTCAGATTTATTGGTGATTTTTCTGTTCTTATATGATGATTAATGGTTGACTATGGAATGATAGCTTTTTATTGTGTAAAATGGAGCTTTTGTGTGTTGGTTGTGGTTGTTTGCGGAAAATTTCAGTTTGTGCGGAAAATTTCAGTTTTAGGGCTTCTAATTAGGGCTTTACTATGGTTGGTTGTAGAGCTCTTGATTGGCTAAGATTGAAGGTTATTGTAACCCTAATAAGGTGTGTGAATAGCCTATAAATTGTAGGTGTACTTGTGGTTGTTTTGGATGAATGTTGGTGGTTGTTTGTAGGATGGACAAATCTGAAATTTAAGGGGAAATGCTGTCCAAATGTTGAGGATATTGGGTTCCTTTGAGTTTAGGTTGAGGTTGGGTAGAAATGAAAGATTTTGGGCTTGTTTATGCTTCTAGCACTAATGTTATTTGTTTCACTTCCAAGCTATATTTGGTCTTGCATTAGTAGTTCATTGAAGAGGTATACGACTCGTGTCGAGTCTCAATTGTTGTTTTCTTGATTATTATAGGACGTGCCGGTGATCCAAGGCATACGTTGGACGGAAATTTGTGAACTTGCTTTGTTGGAACTGGTGAGTGTACCATTGCATGATTAATGCTTAATTGGTTGTTTGTACTTGAATCTTTGGGCTGAATGACTGTGAACTCTGTTTATACTGTATGAGACGAGAGTGTACTTTATCACTCTCGCTCTCTTATCCGTGTGACTGTTTACTGTATAACGGTGAATCCGTACTTGTGCATGGTTTGATGTCGTTTAGAGACTTGTATCCAACGACTTTACTGTGATCTCTGAGCTCAAACCTCATTGGTCATTAATCAAGTCGAGTCGGCAAGGACCTGGTCGATTAGATAACGAACCATGGGTTTACTGTTTGTCGAGTGGAGTGTTATCTTCTCGACCTTGTGGTATACTCGAGTATTACCCTACTGTTACTATGAGGTGTTCGGGCCTGGTAAGGGGTGTGTATGGTGGATGGAATATGGTGTAAAGTGGAGTCTACATTCGTGGTCACTTTGAAACGTTGACGGAGGGTCAACGGGTTCGGATCAAGTGGTGATAAGGGGAAATTGGTACTTGAGTACCATCTGTATCCTTTTACTCCATGTTAAATGTGGTACTCCTTGGTAGGGAAATGAAGTCTATGTGATTGTTTAAAGTGTACTTTTGTGATTCCTGATTGCATGACCTATCAGTACCTCATTGAGCGAAAACTCACCCCCCCGTTATTTTGTTTTCCTTACAGGATTACTACTATGGAAATTATGATTTTTGGAAGAGAGAAAGAGTCGAGCTAGTATAGATATTCTTTTGTATAGCTCCTCTATAGTTGGAAAACCCTAAATGTATCTTGATCTAATGTTTTCTTTTGAATGTAAAGTGACGAACGTGTGTATATAAAAGTGTTTAATCATGTCTATATGGTATGTTTGGTTGGTATTGTATATTCTCTAATGTTATAAAAAGTTTACTTGTATTTGATTGGAATCGTTCCATGCTTGTGGAAGCGTAGGTTCGACGTACGATTGCATTATATGATTTGACTACTATGTGTTCAGCTTAGTAGTTTCCTGGCGAGATTTGGGCAGGCAGTCCGTTAACCCTTAGGGTACGCCTTAGGGGAAGGTGGAGCTGTCACAGAAGTAGAGGGAAGTTTCTTGCCAAAGTTACCTTAAACCCTATGCAAAGAGGTTGCCAAGACCTTCCTTTTCCCAAATCACTCCACCAAAACCCTTAAGCTTCCTTAATGATCAACTTTTGTTGAGGCGTTTGCAAGATTATCCATTGAAACTCAAGATTTAATCTAGAAATTGAGGTCGAAGATGAAGTTTTTCCTTTCCTTTTTCCCTCTCAATGGTCGGCCAAGCTAGGAGCAAAATAGAAGGAATTTTGGGTCAAAATTTGATTTTTATTAAAGAAGTAAGAAAATCCTTGGTCAAGATCAAAAGTCGAATAATTTTAAGACAAGTGTTTAGCCAAGATTAACCCTTATCTTATTGTCTTCCAAAGACTAAATATCTAGCTAATCTCTAATTATCCTTTAGCACCTTATAAATAATATTCCTTCATGCAAAACTCCACCTAGTTTTCAAAAATTGATCGCACTTACCGCATTAGCGGGTCCCACGCCCATAATACACTTCAAACTTAACATTTACTAACTTATACCAGGAAAAGGATTTAAAAACTTGATTCACTTATAAAAATATCAAGGAAATTAAGGCAATAATTTAAAGTAAAGAAAATGCATCCAAAGAAATAAATAAAATACAACCTAATCTTGCGGGTCCTCACACTCTTTCCCCCTTAACAGAATTTTGTCCTCGAAATTCTCTTTTTTGCTCACACAACTCGATTCTACAGTGGTTGCTTCTACTTTTCAAGAGCTTCACCTCACTCAAGCCACTACCACAATCTGTCAAAACCCTAGCCAACCATTTATGGGACAAGTCCATGATAGCATTCATTGTTCCAATCTTCCCAATCGATTAAATTCCAAGTCCAATACAAAAATCATCGTGCTCTGACCTTTGCCATCAAAAATTACTTCAAGTGCAATCAAGAGACAGACCCTTATTCTAGTGCACTCCACTATTTGGTACTCAAGTACAAGAATCCACAATAAGATAATTAACAACTCGAGCCGCCTGGTCCCAAGAGTAAATTACCCATTTAGAGATTCCTACCTGACGTATATATCTATCTCCCCAAATCTCATGATAAAAGGGTTTATGCTTATAATAGTCACGATTCATAGCTCACTCCCAAGAAGAGCACCTAACCTTTACACTTATTCACCAAATTAGGACCATAACACCACTTGGCCCAAACTCACAAACTCACCCCGCGCAGAGACCACGTGAAGCAGCTCTGATACCACCGTGACAACCCCCACCTCCCCCTAGGGCATACCCAAGGGTTTGGCGGACCGCCTGTCCAGCTCTCGTCAGGACTTAGTCACATCTCACGAAAATTTACAAATAAAACCTCAAATAAAAAAAAATTACAATCTTTAACATATGTACTCATGGATCTCCAATGTCCACACCATCTAGAATACAACCAAGGAGTCAAACTTGAGAAAACATCAACCAAACAAACTAGCTAGACATCTTCGAAGTACTCGCTCGAACGACTAACAATCTTAGAAGAATTCGAGGCCTTCCTCAATTCAATCTCTCAAGTTCTCATCCCTGTAAAGAAAACAAATGGTGTGGAATGAGCTAAAAGCTCAGTGAGGTTCCAAGTAACCAAGCAGGTAAAATACGAGACAAGATAGCATACCAAACATCAAGAAACAAGTCAACTCAAATAAATCATGACCCAATATATAGTGAAACGAGTAGCCAGATAAAACATGCAAAAGGGTACAGTAAGGAACACATTCATGGCAAAGGATATAGGTTGCTCTCAGGAGCAAGTTCCACAGTAGCTTGATCAAGGTTCGTTGACTCTCCGTCAACCACGAAAGTATAACGTCCGTAGATATCCACTTTACACCAATTTCCATCCACCAAACATACCCCTGGCCGGGCCCGGACGCCAAACAGAAATAGAGGTGGTAATACTCGAGTATACCAGAAATCTAGAGTCTCCAATACTCAAAGATTTCAAAGAAACAGGCCCCCATGGCTTGTCAATTTTCCTCGACCAAGCCCCTTGCTGGCTCGATTCAATCAACTACCAATGAGGTTGGACTTATAGTCCCAGATATTCAGAAATTCAGGATATGGCTTAGCCTCAAGTCGGGGATTTTGTCCCTGGCGGTGTTGGACAACACAACAGGCTAGCACAACGGTTGTATCTCACCAGAGGGCCTCGGTTCAGGATTTCGTCCCTGGCGGTGCTGGACAACACGACAGGCTAGCACAACGGCTATACCTCACCAGAGAGCCTCGGTTCAGGATTTTTTTCCTGGCGATGCTGTACAACACAACAGGCTAGCACAACGGCTGTACCTCACCAGAGAGTCTCGGTTCAGTCGTTACCGACTTACATTCACGCATACGCATGAGTAACCCTAGATTCCCCTTACCCAACGTATCGGATAAGGTCCAAGGCCAGTTCAACCGCTATAAGAGTGTAGTAGCCGGTCTACAAATATGCACATAAACGTGCAAGTCCGCATGCAGGATCAATTAATTCAAGTTCATAGAAGCCGAGTGCGAATAAGGACACACTCACCTGGTCAGAATCCAGTTACAGGTAATGTCCAGAAATTCACATTCTCAAGTACTCCAAGTATTTCAAGTCAACATACAGGTCAAATACAAATCAAGTTACTTGCTCATGCATAAATGAGATGTCAAATATTCAGTCGAGTTATGACAATTGAGTGTACATAAGAGCACATTCGCCTAAACAGGTTCAAGTCACAAAGCATGTTTCGAGCATTTCCATGTATTTCAAATCCACCATTGAAAATCGGGTGGTGAAGAACCCTGATCAAACAAGTAAACTGGGAGAAAGCTACAGAAATCAGAAATTTTCTCAATAAATCCGACCACATATCCGGCCGGATTCAAGGCCGGATTGACAGGGGAAAACTAAAAAATTTTGAAGCTCACTGCCTCAAATCCGGCTGACAATCCGTCCAGAAAATGGCCGGATTTTGGCCATGTTTTAGCTATAACAAATCGGCCGTACTTGTTTGAACAAGATGTCAAAAGTTTAGTCGAACTAGGTCAAGTGTGACAAAGTACACACTTACCTATGAGACGATAAATCCAGTACCTAGCATTCTCTAATAACAATGAGCATGTAACACGTGAGTCGGTGGGATAACCATCCGAGTGATCAACAAGTTAAGTGCAAGCAAAGTAATTCATTTCATATCAATATCACGAAGTGAACATCAAAGGATCTAGTATGATAAAGTACATTCTCGTCCCAAAGGTTATCAATTCAAGAACAATTATGTTAACCAAGTAAGCATGTCGTTCAAGTAAGGAGACATTCCATGTAAATATTTTCATATACTTGGAATACTCACCAATCAATCGTCACCCTTCACTTTATCCCTGATTCATCCTCTTGAACTCACTCGAGTCCTGTGGTCATATATCATATTAAAAGGCTAGCAATACAAAGCCAAAATACATAAAGAAGTTAAGGTTTCTAAGACTTCATTTCCTTTCACTTAACCCTCAATTCCACTCATAAACCATACCCAAAATGATTGACCAACTCCAAACTTAAAGTGGGAAATAAAAGTACAAATGGTTCTAAGAGAACAGAATTTCTCAACTTTGCGCAACACTATTAGAAAAATCATATCTCAAGCTTCTTAAGTCCAAAATTGATAAACTTTATACCGTCGGCAAATAGATTCAAAGGGTTACAATTTCTCAGAAGACACCTTTGTAAGATTCAGACCACAATTTAGTCAAATTCTAGCCTCAAGTTGCTACTTCATCCAATAAAAGACAGAACAGGTATGCAATTTCAGTCAATTTTGAAAATCATAGATATTCATAGGAATTGAGAAAAATGCTAAAATCTTCATGGTTGATAATACTCTGACTCTAGTTTCGAACGCAACAAACGGAACTCAATTCGGACTTTTCTAGATCAAGTTATAACAGATTTTCCAAGACTGCTCAAGGGTTCCTGCGGAAAATTTCAACAGCACTTCCCTTGTTTTCTTTACTTTTCCATCCAAAAATCAGCACCCAATGTCCTCTCAATTTAACCCCAATCACAACCACAAGTCATAAGCTATCTATACACTGATTTTAGGCCACAATACCATCCAAATATAGCACATATATAGCTCAAGTATCAACCACACTAAAGCTGAAAATTGGAAACCCTAGGTTAGAACTCATGATCACAAGCTAGGAATTTCTATTATAAGTCCAAAGAAGCATATAAAAGCTAGCTAATTCACATGGCAAAGCTACCAAAACAAGGACAATCCTTAAGCATCATATATGGACAAAACATTCACCATAAAAACTGAAAATTTCACATCACAACTTCAAACCATGAAATTTCCTCACAAAGCTACCAAAATTACAACCCTAAGCCACTAGTTTACACATATATGAAGTAGAGGGAAGTTTCTTGCCAAAGTTACCTTAAACCCTATGCAAAGAGGCTGCCAAGACCTTCCTCTTCCCAAATCACTCCACCAAAACCCTTAAGCTTCCTTAGTGATCAACTTTTGTGGAGGAGTTTGCAAGATTATCGGTTGAAACTCAAGATTTAAGCTAGAAATTGAGGTTGAAGATGAAGTTTTTCCTTTCCTTTTTCCCTCTCAATGGTTCGGCCAAGCTAGGAGCAAAATAGAAGGAATTTTGGTCAAAATTTGATTTTTATTAAAGAAGTAAGAAAGTCCTAGGTCAAGGTCAAAAGTCCAATAATTTTAAGACAAGTGTTTAGCCAAGATTAACCCTTATCTTATTGTCTTCCAAGGACTAAATATCTAGCTAACCTCTAATTATCCATTAGCACCTTATAAATAATATTCCTTTATGCAAAACTCCACCTAGTTTTCAAAAATTGATCGCACTTACCGCATTAGCGAGGCCCACGCCCATAATACACTTCAAACTTAACATGTACTAACTTATACCAGGAAAAGGATTTAAAAACTTGACTCACTTATAAAAATATCAAGGAAATTAAGCCAATAATTTAAAGTAAAGAAAATGCATCCAAAGAAATAAATAAAATACAACCTAATCTGCCGGGTCCTCACACAATCCTTCTCTCGAGGCATCGGTATATACAGTGAAGCTGTCCTTTCCATTTGGTAGAGCTAGAATTGGTGCCATGGTCAACCTTTTCTTCAATTCCTGAAAACTAGCTTCACACCTAGTGTGTGAGGACTCATGTTTTATTTCTTAATTTAGTTTATTTTATAATTATTTGCCCTAGTGTTATTTAATTTTTCTGCGGCTCGTTTAGCGAGAAATAGTGAATACACGTTTTTTTCAAGACAATATTCGATTCGAGAAGTGCAATAATCTTGGAGAATTAAGAATGATTAATAGTAGAACAAGACAAGTTAATTGAGGGATTAGAGGTGAGTGAGTTCCAATTAAGCTTTTACCGCGCGCGCGTCGATAGTTTCTCGATAATCGTGTCAGTACAACTAAGTGGAGATTTGAGAAATTAATATTAGACCAGTAAGAGTGGGTAATTACAGTGTTAAAGGAAATACCTTGGAGGATTAGTGCATAAGTGTATCAAACCCGAGAGAAATTGGTGGTACGAAACCCTATTCCGACAACTATTCAAAGTTGACTTTTTAGCAAATCTTCCCAGCTACTTTTCTCTCCAATCTTCCAAGACAAGCCACAACACACAACTCTCTCATTTCTCTCTCTCCATTTTTGGCCAGCCCCCAAGGAAGAACAAGGGAAGGAAAAACTTCATCTTCTAGCTTCCATTTCACCCACAAATCCTCCACCAAATCACTTACAACTTGGAGTACCACTCTAGCTAGGAGCAAGGAGCAATCTTGTGGATTTTCTTGGAGAATATTCGGTGGAAAAATCTGATATTCATCTAGGGTTCCAAGGGTAATCACTTCATCTCTTAAATCTTTCCATTTCTCCAAAGTTTAACGGTTAATCTTCATGGGTTTGAAACCCAAATTGCACTCATAGGCTAGCGGACTTGAGGAACCATTTTTCTCGCTTTAAATCCTAGGCTAGCTGTCTTGATGAGCCCTCTAGGTAGCTGACTTGATGCTTTAATGTTTGATTATGGTTGTTTATGTGATAAATGAGATGTTTATGGTTATAAAGTGGAGAGAAATCGAAGGAAAGTTGTGAAGGCAAGCTGGCCGAAAATTCTGTCCATGTTGTTCTGTTTTTATTTCGAAATTTTGATGCTTGGTTGGCTGTGAAATTGATGGATATATGTTGTATATTGTGTGTACAAAGTGCCTTTCAAAAATTGCATCGAATGGTTGCTCAAAACTTGAGTTTTGGTAAAGATTCAAATCTGGAAAACGTATAGCAGGGTACTCGGGCAGTGGTTTTTTGTCCGAACGTAACTCTTTGTACAAAAGTCACAATTGAGTGCCGTTAGCGGCATTCCAAACTATACATTCATAGCTTTTCAATGGTATAAAAATCCCTTGCTATTGCATTTTGACCAAACCGTAACGATTCGGCAAAGTGGACTGTCCTGCTTTGCCTATGTGTTCGAATGAAACTTGGAAGCTGCATCTTGTTGCTCAATTTTGTTCCACTTGTGAAACGATTTTCAGAATAATGCCTTCTGATGAATTGTAGAATTTTGAACCTAGTTTCTAAATCCATAAACCATTCTTAATTTGGAGTTGTACAGAGCTAGATATGGTTTGATTTCGAAAATGCGACAAAGCTGGGAATTGGAAGATTTTCCCTTCCTTGTTGACCGAATGGTCAAATCTGTTTTGGGATGTTATATTTCGAATGTTTTAGTGTCATTTAACCATAAATTGCTTATTAAATGGTTCTGGAATCTTGGTTGCAAAAATGGAGCGAATTGGGGCTGATTTCGTTGGACAAAACGTTTGAAAAAGAAAGAGAAGTAGGATGGCAGATTAGCTTTGAAACATTTCACAAACTTTGGTCATTTCATTAACTGCCTTCCCGTGCAAGTTTTGACCTAAATTTTGATATAGAGATAGTCCATATATGGAAGTTTAAGTGTACCAAATTTGGTGTAATTTAAATACCATTTCAATGCCCAAATAATGCCCCAAACATTGCTCCGTAAATCTGGAAATTCACTGGTCAGGTTGTGAAAATTAACCGACTTCAAACTGTTATATCTTGTTGCTCAAAACTCTAAATTTAGTTCCACTTGTTGTGTTTGAAACTTTATTTGGGACTCTTATTGTTTAATAAATTTCAGAGGCTGATTCACTTCTTGTGAAGTTTTCCGAATTTCCAAATATCGCTGAAAACCAAGGTTGGGTCTGTCTTGTCTCCGTGTATCAGCAACTTTGGACTGAAAAATGAATGCTTTCTATTTGGAATCTTGGAAAAGTGTCTTCTGGGAACTTTTAGTACTTTGAATCTAGTTTCCAATGGTATAAATTTTTCTATTTTTGAACATAATAAACTCAAGATCTGATTTTCCAAGTTTTGTCGTGTAAAGCTGAAATTTCTGATTTCTTAAGAAACGAACTTTTAAGAACATTCAACTTCCTTTTGAGATTGATGGTTCATTTCAAACTTGATTTCATGGAGGATACAAGTTTCCCTTGTACTTGATGTTTCCTTGGATTTAAATGAGAAACCTTAATGTTCTTTATTATGCTTAATTCTTGACCTAGAACTTGATTTCTCATGGTTCCATTCTTACTTTTGAACTTTGAATTTGAAAAGGCTTGATTCAAGGCTAAAACGACTCGCTTTATTCTTTATTATACATTTAAGAATTATATACCAACCTCTTGTTTCTTCACTTCTTAAGTGCGAACACCTTAAGGTCTTGTTTTTCACTTTCATATGAACATGTTGGTTCTTACCTCAGGACTCGAGGGTAATCAAGGGTATTACCCAGAAACCGAGACATATCGCACGTAACAGTGAGTGTTCCTTGCATGTGTGTGACTTGAATAGTTTTGCTATATGTTTACTTCATATCTCTCGTGTGTTTAAGTGTTAAGTGTTCTCTATAATTGCTCCTATGTAATTTTCCACCGTTTTAAGGCGAGTGTGTACTTTATCTCACTCGACCTACTAAAATAACAAATTTCTACCGTTTAACCATGAATTTCTACCGTTTACTGGTTTATTTGATTATTTGCGCATGTTGTAAGCTCTTAGCTGAACTGAGCCCTGCCCTTGGTTGCTAACCTGCTCAAGCCAGGACTGGACTCGGTTGGGTATGTTGGAACCCTGGGCCACCGTTTCGCTATACTCGAGTATTACCACTAGAGGAATAAGGCGATGGCCAAACAAACCGAGGGAATTATTGGAGTTATAAAGTGCAGCTGACCGAAATAGTTCCACGTGAACACCGTATCCTTTTAATGTGTGTTTATTTCTGTAAAATGATAAATGTCTCATTTTAATGTGCCAATGTGAAACCTTGAATCATATGTGCGTTATTCTTAATTTACTTGATTTATTAGAACTGCTTGTGTGTTTTGGAACCTCGCTGGGCTGTTTAGCTCATTCCGCTCCTTTGTTTTTCCTTAACAATGTTCAAGGGCGAGAGTGCTCACGAATAGTACTAAATTGTTTTCTTTTGGAGACTTCAAGTTATATTATAGCAATAATTGTAGTACATATTCTTTTGGGTTGTATTTAAGTTTGGAGGTTAACTAATTTTAAGTATTAATGTTTTGGAGTACTTTAAATGTATATTGAAAATATCTAAAGTATTTCTAGTTTTTAAATTATGGATTGTAGTGAGCCCCGGTGAGAGTTGGGCAGGCAGTTCGCTGACCCCTCTGGTTCGCCTTTGGGGAAAGTGGGGCTGTCACATAGTGTCCCACATAAAATGGCCATTCTTCTCCGTCAGATCGGTTAAAGGACCGGTAAGCCTAGAAAGCTACGAATATTAGTGGGATTTTTTGGCCTCTTCCATTCAGTAGTACCTTGGCCGGATCTACGGTGATACCCTCTTTTGAAATCACGTGCCCTAAGAAAGAGATTTTCTCAAGCCAAAATTCACACTTACTAAACTTGGCATATAACTGGTGTTCTCTTAGGGTTTGCAAGACGATTCTCAAATACTGTTCATGCTCCTCTCGGGTTTTCGAATAGACCAGGATATTATCGATAAACACAACTACAAATCGATCCAAGTAGGGTTTTAAAACCTGATGCATCAAATCCACAAATGTCGCAGGGGCATTGGTCAATCCAAAGGGCATGACTGTGAACTCAAAATGTCCATATCTAGAATTAAATGCAGTCTTTGGTACATCCTCCTTCCTAATTCGCAATTGATAGAACCCCTATCGGAGGTCTAATTTCGAAAATACCACTGCTCCTTGCAGCTGGTCAAACAATTCATCAATATGGGGCAATGGGTATTTATTCTTAATTGTCACATTGTTCAACTCTCGGTAGTCTATACACAGCCTTAAACTCCCGTCTTTCTTTTTAACAAAAAGTACGGGAGCTTCCTATGGAGATCTGCTTTCTCGAATAAACCGTCGTTCCAATAAGTCTTGCAACTGCAACTTCAATTCCTTAAGTTCAGCAGGTGCCATCCGATATGGGATTCTAGAGATAGGTGATGTCCCCGGTAACAAGTCACTCTTAAATTCTATCTCTCTTTCTGGAGGTAAGGTCACCAACTCATCAGGGAACACATCCGGATATTCCTTCACCACTAGTACATCTTCTACCTTTAACTTTGTGATGACCCCACCATACCCAGAGGCGTACCAAAAGATTTAGCGGATCGTCTGTGTGACAGCCCCACCTTACCCTAAGGCGAACCAAAGGGTTCGGCGGACCGCCTGCCCAGCTCTCGCCAGGACTCGTTCACTCACATCAAAGAAAGTAAGATAAAGCCTCGAGAATAAGCGGAAACGAAACCCAGCCTTGAACCATAAAATTACATTCACCTCAAGCTCAACCAAATATACAGACCCAAATGTATACATAAGCTTTAAATTCTTAGTACATTCCAACCCTAATCAAGCACTAGAACGAGATCAAAAGCCAAAACAATACAAAAGGCTAAACTATACTATACAGGTCTCTCGCCCTTGCTCGCAACCCCTGTTAAGGAAAACAAAAGACGTGGAATGAGCTAAAAGCCCAGCGAGGTTCTATATACTCAACTAGCAATTAAACAAGACAAGTAATCCAGATAACATTTACAATATAAAGCAAGAGTAACACATTCATTAAAAGAATACGTGAAGCCATTCGTTCGTTCGTTCATCGACCATCCATTCCTTCAATCATTTAGAAAAATTTCATTTGTCATTGAAAATCCCTCCGTCATTCTTGCCATTCATTCGTTCATTTCGTTCTTCCCCTTCTGGCCAGCGCACTGTCCAGTCCACACCAAACCACGTGGTAATACTCGAGTATACCAAACATTCATTCACCCGGGGTCACTAATCGCCCGACCGAGTCCGCTTCTGGCTCGAGTCGACCAATAACCAAGGGCAAGGGCCCAGTTCAGCCCGAAGGCTTACATTCATGCACAAGTAACGTTCAATCATTCAATCATTGAAAATTTCACGTTCATTTAGGTCGAGTGCGATAAAGTACACACTCGCCTAGAAAAGTCGTTTTGAGTATTCATTGAAACATTTAAGAGTTCAAACAACTATAACAAGCCACGTAGTCAATGAAAATATAGCGTACCTCAATCACATAACAAAGCAACAATCCAAATAGTCACAACAATTCACATAGTCATTAGAAACAAATCGTATATAGAACACTCACCTAATTAAGCAAAATTACATCCAAAGTATCCCTCCGGATATCAACTTTGGTCACCAAGAAACCCTAATAACAATCATGAGAAAATATTATGGCTCAACCATCAAAATGTCCAGTGAATCAAAGAAAATTCGAATAAAACGAGTACAAGGGGGAAGTATGATTTTTTTTGAAAGTGAAAAGGGTACATTTTGATCAAAGGAAATGAGTAACTAAAGGTTTTCCAAATCAAACATAAAACTAAGCTCAAAAGGTTTTAGAAAATTAAATCGGAAAAATTTGAAACAGTTGCCACGTCAGAATTCGGCCAGAACTTGGCCGGCTACACGGCGGGATAGTGAACAGTAGTTTTTCCTCATTTTTCGTAAAACGTGTTTTTGGCTCAAAACTAACACATTTGCAAAGAATTAATGTATAACAAGTATCTTGGTTAAAAATCATATGAAAAAGGTAGTTAAATACCTTGAATTCACACTTTAAAACCTTGCGCGTTAAAATTAGGTTTTGTGGCCGAGAACCCTAGGCCACTCCTTTTGTTTCGGGACGAAAATGAACACGTATTTGAAGTTCGAAACTCGACAATTGGAACCAAACATTATGGTACAAATGGAAACATACAATTGCAAGTAAAATGGCTCACATAACACTACTCAAGTGAAACTAAGAATGTCTAAGCAAGGAAGTTCAATCGCATTCCAAAATCACCTTTCAAACCTCATTCCCATTCACTCAAGTTCAAGAAAATAAACGGACAGCATTTCCCCTTGTTTTTCCTTACTTTCCATGCTACAACCCAACCACCAAATCATACCATTCAATCACAATTTCATATACAAACCATAAGCTATCAAACACCCTTAAAATGCAACCAATTGAAGCTTTACAGCCATCCAAAACCAGGCCCAAATATTCCATCATAACTCAGCACACACAACTCCAATTTAGTTGATTCCAAAGCCATATGAAAGCTAAGATACAAGGCTACAACTATTAAGAAGGCATGAAAAGCTAATTCATTCATCTTCCCAGCCAAAAGAGCCAATTACAGAGGCTGATTAGTATTCTCGGACAGAAACAGGGCAGCAGGGGTAAAATAGTCATTTCACAGGCTACAGTGCTCCGATTGAGCTGAAATTTTACAGGCATAATCTACACTCAATTCTCTACAACTTTCATGTTTTGAGCTAAGTCCAATTCGGCCTCCATCATGGCCGAACAACACTGGTCAGATTAGGGCAGAAAATTCCCAATAAATCAGAAATCTAACCAACTCTCCACTAATCCACAAAATCATCCATTAATCATGTTAGCAAGCCACCATAGGCCACTAATTTGCAACTATTGGAAACAAAAAGGATGTTCTTAGCAATCTTACCTTGAAACCTCAAAGAAAGTTGGTAGCTTAGACTTCCTCCTCCCAAAACAACTCCACCAAAACCCTTAGCCTTCCTTAGCAAGCACTTGTATGGTGTAGTTTTCAATTTGGTTGGTTAAAACTCAAGATTTGGGCAAGGATTGAAGCTAGAAATGGAAGAGGTTTTCCTTGTTTTTCTCTCCATGAAATTCGGCCAAGGCAAGGGAAAATGAGAGGAAAATTGGTCAAAAATTTGGTTTGAAGAAAGTTAATCCTCTTGGTCAAAGTCCAACCTCCAATCCAAACATGACACATGGCCTCTTGAAGTTTCTAAGCTTATCTATTCTCCTCCAATAATTCAAGTAGCTAACTAACCTCTAAATATCTTCTAACACCATGTAGAATAATATCACTTAGTATTTCATCACCTAATCGGAAAAATTATATCGCACTAGCGGGCCCCACATCGAACAAATGCACTTCAAGTTATGTACACTAACTTATACTAGAAAAAGGATTTAAAAATTGTACTTACTTGTAAAATGTACAAAACATTTAATATTTTCAAAGGACAGTAGAAAAATATGGGCACAGAAATAAAATAATACTTGAAAATGTGAAAATTTTCGGGTTCTCACAGTCTGTCTAGCTCGCGCCAGGACTCGATACCAAAAAAAATGAAAAAATAGATTTCACGCCAAAAGAGAGTTCTATTTACACTATTACATCTTCAAAAGTTGTATAGAACTACTACATCAAGCCATACACACCACTAGTACCAGCAATTAAACCCTAAAGAAGGGTTTAAAGAAGCTACTAATAATAACCGTCACAACAAATATATACATCTTACTAGTCAACTTACATCAAGTATTAGGGCAAATCAACTATTCTACAAACCCAAAGTCACATATACTACACACCTTCCCGAGCGATCCTCGCGTCGGCCCCTGCTAAGGAAAACAAATGGAATGGGGTAAGCTATATGCTTAGTAAGTAATCGAGATAAAAATGTAAAATCACATCCAAATAAACATGCAAACCAAAAAATTTCACATCAATAAACAGAATTGTAACATCACAATAGTAGGATACAAGTGGCTCCAAAGCCAGTCCAATCCCCCGAGCTTGAACACCTATTGACACTCCGTCAACCAAAATACTCATGATCCGTAGACTCCACTTACTTTCCCCGTTCACCTTATCAACCACTGCTGGCCAGTCATCAGCACACAGTAGCTCGAGCAAAAGCAAAATCACTTTGCTTTAACAAAGAACAAAATCCCAAAGTTAGCATAGAACTGACTTCGACCAAGCTCCGGCCGGCTCGAATAGTCCGTCTACCCTTGGAACCGGGCTGGAACCAAGCCCTGAGATATCCAATCTCTCAACAACGAATATCTCTCAACAAAGTACTTATCAAAATACTCAAGTCATGTAATCACCCCAACAGCACACAGCACAAGGGGTCATACTCAACACAAGGCATGTATTCTCACATATTAAATCAAGAATAGAGAATGGGCTTAGGTCGAGTGAGATAAAGTACACCCTCCCCTAAGTACCCATTTAACATATACAAAACACTTTGACAATTTATTACATAAACAAACCCAATTACTCACCCCAAATAACTAGCACGCAAATCAAGACAATTTATACTGGTCCACTGACTCTGTCCAGGCCGTCTCTGTCAGTGATAAAAGATTATACTTAACTATTAGTCAAACAACCACCATAATGGAAATAAGGACTAAAACGGCCAAAATGGCAAAAACGGCAAAGAAATGCATGCGCGCGCGTGGAAATGCAAACGGTACGCGCGATGGAAAACTGTACGAAAATGGGTTGCACGGTTTCGACCATAACTGGAGTTGTGGTTATCGGATCAAGGTTTACTAAGTAGCATTTCGAAGGTAAGACAAAGGGTTACAACTTTCATGAAGACAAGTCAACCCAGTTCACAGTTAATCAAGGTCGAATTTGCAGATTACAGAACCAGAATTTCATTGTCAGTCTGGTTGTCAGAACTAGATTCAAATGGCAATAACTCAGGGTACAAAAGTCCGATTGAGGCGTTTTCAGATGCGTTGGAAAGCTGAAAAATAGAACTAAAATTTTTGTGTTTTGACCAAAGGCTGATTTGATACGGATCAAAGTGAAAAACGAAGCCAAAGTTACAGGTTTGACAAACCCTATTTTATTTCTGGTTTCCCACTCAACCTAACTTGTACCAATAGCACACTAAATACACCAAATCAAGAAAACACATCATAAACCAACATCTAAGCTACCATTAAAGCAATACCAAGCTAAGGTCTTCAATCACAACCCAAGCAAAATGCTGAAATTACCAAACCAAAGCTGAAAACTTCCACGGAAAGCGGACATACACCAATTAACGTTCATTCCACTTGTAACATTTCATATACCTACTTAGCCAAGCTAACCACTCAATAATTAACTCAAATCCCTAACTCAAGGCTGGAATTTTCTGAACAAGAGCTAAACTTTCCGCTACAAGCGGAAATTCACCAAATTTGCAACAATTTCGCAACACAAGCTACAACTACATCATTAACACAAGATTACATATAAATTCATCAACCAAAACCCTAATTCAAACCCTTCTTGCTGGCCGAATTTTATATGCTACAAAACTAACAATTTTTAACCATGAATTCACTTCCATAAACTAAGCATAAGCATTACTACAACATGAACACCAAGAGCAACCATCCATTCCAACAACCAAAGCTGAAAATTACACTATAAAGCTGGAATTTACTATAACCACCACTAAAATCATGAAATCTACCTAAACAAGCCATAACTTTCACTTGTAAACCAATAAATAACACAACCATGAACTAATATCAACTTTACCTAGATTGGAGAAGCACAACAACCCCTAGGAAGCTTGAACCACCAAAACACTCCACTCCAAGATAGCAATCCACCTTCCTAAGCAACTTCTATGGATTATTTGGTGAATCTATCGGTTAATTTACAAGATTGAGCAAGAAATCAAGAAACCAAAGTTGAAACTTTTCTCTTGTTCCTCCTATAGAGCTCTTGGCCCTCTCTCTCTTTTTTCCTCTTAATTTTTGGCTTTATTTTTTTTCTTTTCATTTACTAACAACTTAGATATTTAAGCCAAAGTCAAAGGATACTTTTTCTCCACCAATCAAATTTGAGCTTGGGAACATCCTAGAAGCTTTAAGATTACTAGTAAACTTACTTTGCTAACCCTCACACTATGGCCCCAACAACTTCTAATCTTTGCAATTAACTCCATAGATCACCAACTTGATGTAATCCAACAAGCTTAATTACACCTCATTAATCTACTAACCACCCAACCGTTATAATTACCTATCATAAAACATGCATTGTCATACAAAAACTCAATTAAATAACAACCTTTTAGTCACAAGTAAAACTAGGGTTTTGATTAAAATTTAAAGTGTCTAGTCTTTAAAAAACAATGTTTTAAAAACAAACCAAAATAAATAAACCGAAATATCTTTTTTTTAAAGAGAAAAAAAACATTATCCTAAAATTCGGTGTATCACAAACTTATCGGTTGGAGTATTTATTACAAAAGATAGGAAACCTTGCGCCCCTTTACTCAATAATTTTCTAGCGCGAATCCCCGAAATTAGGGCAGATAAGGCTAATCTACCCCTTACATCTAGTCTCAAGGTTGCCTCCCCATGTACGCGAAATTCTACCACTTTCCTCTTATAATCTAATTGAGCATCATATCGAGCTAACCAATCCATACCCAAGATAACATCGTACCCCTTAATGGCTAAGTTTATTAGATCCCCCAATAGCTTTCTCTTTCCAACCCAAATTTCACAATTCCTATAAACCATACTAGTAACCAAACGTTGGTCACCTGTAGGGGTACTAACTTCTAGATCATATGGTAATCTAGCAGGCTTCACATCAATTCCACACATAAAATTGAGGTTGACAAACGAATGGGTAGCACCAGGATCTATTAAAATCTTAGCTAAACGGTGAAAACAGGGATCGTACCTTCTACGACCTCAGATGAATCAGGGACCTGATGTTGCTCTAGGGAGTACACCCGAGCCAGCACCTTCGCTCTAGTCCCTTCCACCTTCGACTGTCCAGGGTTAGTATTGGTTGGCTGCTGGTTCCCACTCCCTTCTCGCGGTGGAACGGGACAATTAGCAATCTGATGATCGGCGCTCCCACAGCGCAAGCACTTTCTTTCTTTCCTCCAGCAATTATCCTCCGTGTGATTCGGTTTCCCACAATATCCACAGGAAATACGGGGAGCTGACGCCGAACCTCCCTGTGAGGCACCTCTCTGTTGTCCTCGCCCGACTTGACCACCTCTTGACAGGGCTCCTCTTGGCACCCCTGGAAGTCTTATTCCTCCAGTTTCCCTTCCAAAATTGGGAGGTGTACTCTTATCCATTTGCCTCGAGTTACTTCCAGGAATACCCCGTTTCTTCGCTTGGAAGGTTTTAACTTGTAACCTCGCACTTTCAACTCGCTAGGCTTTCTCCATAGCATCATTAAAGGCAGTGATTTGGGCTACTGCTAGATCTTTTTGAATTTTCACATTCATCCCTTGAACAAATCGCCTTATTTGCTTTTGCTCGGTCACGATTAGTTTGGGAGCAAATTTGGATAATCTAGTAAATTGACTTTCATATTCAGCTACAGTTTGAGCTCCCTGGCGAAGTCTAATAAACTCATCCTCCTTTTTCTCCTAAATTAGAGACGGAAAATATTTTGCATTGAACTCTCTCATGAAATTTACCCAAGTCCTCGGGGTTCGTTCGTTTTCCCACTTCACTCTTATCACATTCCACCAAGAATGGGCTGCTCCCTCCAACTGGAAGACAGCAAAGATCACCTGTCTCTCATCAGTATAATGCAAAGCAGCAAAAATATCGATCATTTTCTCCAACCACATCTCGGCCACATCAGAATCTGGTCCTCCAAGGAATTTTGGTGGGGAAAACTTTTGAAACCTCTCGAGGGCCTTATTTTCACCTTCTACATGATTACCAGGGTTTCCAAGTTGATTAACAGGGTTTTGGCCCTGACGTACCACTACATGGGCCAAAAGATCGATCATGCGCTGGATAGCGGCGGCTACCTGAGCATTAGGATCGACCCTCGGTTCAAGATTCTGTTCAGGCACTGGTTCCCGATTACCCTCTTCATTCAAGGGTTGCCTAGGTCATTGTCCACGGCCGCATCCACTACGTCTACCCTCTATTTGTTTTTAACCAATCTAGGGTCGAAGTGCGAATATAATATTAAAGATAGATAGATGCATGAACAAGTTACAAGAAGTATACACAAGTCAAAAGTCAAATATATATAGCACAACTCTATCATACATATCACACAGTAGCAGTCAGATACAAACAAAAGTAATCCCATGAAAGTAGCGGGGTCATATCGAAAAATATAATGTACAAAACTATGTTCAAAAGTACAAGAAGTTCTAACTAAAAGCTTTCCTAACTACCCCTCACATGGGATCAAAACATGGCTCATAGGAGCTCTAACCTAGTTCCCAACCGAGCTAACAGACTCTCTCTCATAGGTAGAACTAGGTACGTCTCCCTTTCTAGGGCCTCCGTCGCCCTGAAGCTTTACAGGTGCATTAGCGCCAATCACTCCTTGGATTAGTGCCACACACTTCTCAATAATACCTCCGGACTGGTCCCTGACCTCCCGGACCACCCTAGTGAGGCGGTCATTAACTACCTGCAACTGCTCTCTAAGAGAATTCGTCCTCTCTTGCTCCATTGCTATGTCCTCCTGGAGCTCCCGAATCCAGTCCACTTGCATCCTCATGATACCCTCAATCTCACCATCTCAGTTTGATTCCTAGCAGTAGCACGCCTAAGCCTCCTCCTCTCGTCTAGCACTACCAAGACCACATGATCAATATAGGAGTAGTTCTGGTAACGACTACAGCGTTTAGTTCGACTAGCAGTACTCCAACGCCGGATCGATCCTCCAGGCCTCTCCTCGTAATCGATGACTCGAAAGCGTCTCCGAGACGGCTCATCTCCACCCTCACTAGCTCCATCCATAACCTACAAGGATAACCACAGTTTATAACTTAGACAGGGTTAATCATACTTAATGACACCCTAACACGTCACCCGAAGTTCCTGAGAATCAAATTTCTCCGTAGTTTACCCTAACTATAAAGGTAAAGGTAAAACTCTCGATTCTATTATTTATTATAACTAGTGAGGGAGTAAATTAGTAGTAAAGATATTATAAAGTAACTTATTCAAAATAAAAGGAAATTTTAATAAAATATGGAGAATTTTGCAAGTCCTCACACACACTGCCACAGTCGATCTATAATATCTTATCTCTTATCTATCCGGTAAGAAAATGGATGTAATGGAAATTCTAATAGTTCTATTATTTCTAACCTATTATATTATTTCTAATTCTAATAGATTGATATGAGCTAATAATTCTTCTATACTAGCTATTTCAAATCGAAAATATGGAGTATCTTTCCAAATCGGCTGAAAAACATACTGATACCAATCAGAAGGAATATTAGAATATCGATTCATATACGATTAAAGGATGAGACAAAAATATTGGTGGTAATTTTCCCTTTAGTCTGGCTCTGCTTTCAATATGGATTTCAAAATTGTATTAATTGGATTTCAAAAATATTGGTGAGAATTTTGGTGTTTATGTCATCAATACCATATTCTTATGGAATTTCAGAGTCCTTTCTTCAATCGGCCCTTAAATCCAAATCTCCAAATCTTCCTGCAATAGTTTACGCCATTAACTTTGTGGTCTGGATTGTTCTCAACAAACCCAAATCATATTAGCTGTCATTTTTATAAACCCAATCATCTGATCAACAGCCAGATTCACACTCTTCCAAGTGTAGTTATTTATAAGGAAATGTCTCATACATCCTTTTTTTCCTATGGATAAGGTATCTGATGAATATCAAGGGGATCTTGGTAAACAAGTGAAAATATTAAGCAAGATGAGATTTCTTTTGTTGGTTCTTTTCTTGAAAAGAAATCAGCTACCACATTTCTTTTTCCCTTGATATGTTTTGCATCAAAAGAATATTGCGAAAACTAGGCTGACCATCTAAGCAATTGAGGATGAAGGATGCTTTTTTGTCTAAAATGTGACAACCCAACCTCCCCCTAGGGCATACCCAAGGGTTTGGCGGACCGCCTGCCCAACTCTCGCCAAGACTCATTCACTAACAATCTTGGAATAGTCTGTCACGCCTCTAGATCGACATAGAAGTTCCATTCAACCAAGAATTCCAACTTAATTTACAAGCCAAAAATAATGGAGAAATGAAAGGTTTTATAGTAATTTTTACCTCCATTTTCCTCACAAAACAAAATCTGAAAATTTCTCAACATTACTTGAAAATCATGAAATCCACCATGCAAGTCCTTCCTTTAGCTTCTATAACATTATATATCAATTAAACTCAATAATAAGGCAAGATTTCTAGCAAAATTCACCTCTTTGCCTCCGAACCCAAGGATAGCAAACAAATCAAGAAGGTTGCAAGGCTTTCTTCCTCCTAGAACTTCACCGAGAGCTTCCCTCCAAGCTTGATTCAAGGTTTTATGGAGTGGATTAGGTTTTCTATCTTGTTTGCTTACTAAGAAGGCAAGAACTCAAGGCTAGAAGTTGGTTTCTTTTCCCTACCTTTCTCTCTCAATATTTCGGCCAGCCCAAGCAAGAATGAAGAGAAATAATAGTGAAATGGAAGCTTAATGGTGAAAGAAAGTTGTCTTGATCTTGGTCAAAGTCCATGGATGACTGGCACTTGGCAAGGCAAGGATTAATGTCCATTTAATGACCTAAATATCTCTCTTTTTCTCCTTCATAGTTTCGCCCAAGACAAGAAAGAAAAGAAGAAAAATGGTAATGGAATGATAGCTTGGTTGAATAAGAAGAAAACTTGGTCTTGGTCAAGGTGCTCTAGAGAATTGACAAATGGCACCACAGGGTTCAAGCCTATATTTTTGTCTGTCTATTTGTTCCTCCAATTAACTCTTAACACTTGTTGTCACATAATTCCACAAAACTCCTTCTAATCCACCAAATTTATTGCACACACCTTACTAGTCGGTCACACTACTATCATGCACTATCAGACTTAACATGTATCAAATGAAACATGCACCGAGTAAAATAAGAAAATAGGTCAAAATCATGATTCAAGTAAACAACCAAGAATTCAAGGCAAGTAAATGAAAATCAAAGAAAATATGTAACTAACTGTCGGGTCACAACACAACTTGCAAACATTGAAAAGTCAGCAAAATGAACAAAACCTTTTTTTGGTCAATGTTAGGGTTTGAAATCTCTTGTATTACAATCTATTTCTTGCCATAACTATATCGTGCCACAAAATGTTAGGCAATCAATTAAAAGAAGCAATAAGGTACAATAGTCCATTATTATTCACTATATATACAAGCAAGTAAGCCAAAATGAAAGGTATAAAAATTTTGGGTCCTCACACTCTCTCCCCCTTAAAAGAATTTCGTCCTCGAAATTCTAATCCATGCTCGCAAAAACTCAAGTATGCAACCTTCAATTTACTCATGATTATTGTCAAAGCCATACCCAAATGATACTACGGCTACTTACCCCCATAGTATTCTTTCCATTCTCAATCGGAGCGGTCATCCTACATTTGCCAAAAAAATATATATAAGATTAAAATCTAACACTTTTCTCCAAAACTTCCATACCTAATCCAAAACTCTCAATCTAGGCAAGATAGGAATCAAAGCCAAATCCCTACTTTTACATCGAGGGGTAGGTATCAAGGAAGCATAGATAAGGGTAGTCAATCAAGAACCAAATTAAAAAGAGATAGGTCAGTAGTGCTAGCTTCTCCAATAAGCATGACAATCTAACCACCAGCCATAGAAATCCTAACCAATTAGTTACTGGATTAGTCTATTATAGCACTCATCGATCCACAATCAGTTCAATTCCTAGGTCTCATATTAAAATCTTTTATGCGTTGACCTTTTCCATTCACACCTACGTCAAAAGCAGTCGTGATGTCATGTGAGGACTCATGTTTTTATTCTTAAAATAGTCATTTTTATAATTATTTACCCTAGAGTTAGTTAATTATATTATCGTTACATGAATTACTCTTAAATTTCGCTTTATCGCGCGCATGTCAAAAGTTTCTCGAAAATCGTGCCGCACGACTAATTGGAGAATTTTAGAAATTTATATTAGACTAGTAAGAGTGAGTAATTACAGTGTTAAAGGAAGTACATTGGAAGATTAGTGCACTAGTGCAACAAACAAAAGAGAAAAGTGATGGTACGAAACACTATTCGACAACTATTCAAAGTTGACTTTCTTGCACCTAACTTAAAGAAACTTATCATCAATCTTCCCTCACAAGCTAAACACACAAAACCACTCTTTCTCTCTCTTCTTGTTCAGCCGAGACACCAAGGAAGAAAGGAGGAAGAAAGCTTCACAAATCTTGCTCCAATCTTGTTCCAAATCTTCATCCAACCTTCTAGTTCTTGGAGATTCATCCTAGCTTGAAGAAAGGCAACATCTTGTGGTGTTTCTTGGAGAATTTTTGGTGGGAAAAATCTGATTTCATCTAGGGTTTAAAGAGGTAACCTTCATCTCCTTTGATCTTTCCAATTTCTTCAAGAATGAAACTTAGTTTTCATGGGTTTACAACCCTAAGCAAGAAAATAGGTTAGAGGACTTGAGAAAACCATTTACTTTGCTTTAATCTCCAGGCTAGTGGTCTTGAGGAGGCTTTTAGGTAGCTGACTTGAGGATATGTTGCTTGGTTAATGTTGTTTGTGTGATGAATGAAAGGATTACGGTTAGAAAATGGAGAGAAAGTTGAAAAATTTTGGTTAGTGTGCTGGCCGAAAATTCTGTCCATGTTGTTCAGTTTATATTTCGAAATTTTGATGCTTGGTTGGCTGTGAAATTAATGGATATATGTTTTATATTGTGTGTACGAAGTACCTTTCAAAAATCGTTTCATTTGGTTGCATAAAACTTCAGCTTTGGCAAGATTAAAATCTGGAAATCGTATAGCTGAATACTCGGACAGTGCTCCTTTGTTCGAACATAGCTCTCTGTAAAAAATTTGAAATTGAGTACCGTTTGTGGCATTCAAAACTAGACATTCATAGTTTTCCAATGGTATAAAGATCTCCTGCTGGTTCATTTTGAGTGAACTGTAGTGAGTCGACAAAGTTGGCTGTTCTGTTTTGACTGTTCATAAGAATGAAACTGGAAGCTGCATATTGTGGCTGAAGTTTGTCCCCCTTGTAGAAAGAATTTCAAAATGATGTCTTCTGATGAATTGTAGAATTTAGAACCTAGTTTCGAATGCCACCAACCATTCTCAATTTGGAGTTGTATAGAGTTAGATATGGTTTGATTTTAAAAATGTGACAAAGCTGGAAACTGGAAACTTTTCCCTTGCTTGTTGGCCGAATGGTCAAATCTGTTTTGGGATGTTATACTTCAAACATTTTTGTGTCAATTGCTTTTAAATTGCTTATTAAATGTTTCTGGAACCTTGGTTTCAAACATGGAGTGAATTGGGGTTGATTTCAATGGACAAAACCTTTGGAAAGAAAGAAAGAGTGGGTTGGCAGATTTGCTTTGGAAAATTTCACACATTTTGGTCGCTTTGTTAACTGCCTTCCCACGTGATTTTTTGCCTATATAGAGAGGTATTCCACATATATAAGTTTAAGTGTACCAAATTTGGTGTAATTTCAATACCATTTCAATATCCAAATGATGTCCCAAATATTGCTCTTCAAATCTGGAAATTCACTGTTCAAGTAGTGAAAGTTAACCGACTTTAGGCTGTTATATCTTGATGCTCAAAACTCCAAATTAAGTTATGTTTGTTGTGTTTGAAACCTTGTTTGGAACTCTTGTTGTGTGATAAATTTCAAAGGCTGATTCACTTTCTGTGAATTTTGCCGAATTTCCAAACATCACCGAAAAACCAAGATTGGTTCTGTCTTGCCTACTTGAATCAGCAACTTTGAGCTGAAAAATGAATGCTTTCCATTTAGAATCTTGGAAAAGTGTCTTGTAGGAACTTTTAGTGCCCCGAATCTAGTTTCCAACGGTATAAAGTTTTCCATTTTTGGACAGGCCAAACTGAAGATCCAATTTTACCAAGCTTATCGCGCAAAGCTGAAATTTTCCGATTTCTTAAGAGTTGAACTTTTAGGAACTTGTCACTCTCTCTCTATATCAATAGACCGTTTTAAACTCGATTTCATGGAAGAGGCAAGTCTCTTTTGAAACTTTAACTCCTCACTTTTGAACCTCGATTTTCGAGAGATTAAGGTTCTCTTTTAAGACATTGACTTAGTCTAAACAAGTGTACATTCTTTCTTGGGTTGATGCATGGTTGTAAGTGATAGTTAATCGTTATTTCTTCAGGCGCTCAAGAGAATTTTCAAGAGAATCTCGAGCGGACGCCTAAAAGCTTATTTGCTCACTTACTCACTTTTGACTTGGTGAGTGTCAAATGCATGATTTGTTGTTAAGTACGTGAATTGCTTCTTGCCAATTATGTGATTTGGAATTATCGAGACGAGTGTGTACTTTATCGCACCCGTTCTCTCTCAAACGAAATTATAATCGAATTTTGCTATGTGAATTGATATTCAACTTGTGTGAAGTGTTGCTATTGTGAATCGTATTTGAAATCGTCGATTGGAGCATTGTCTCATCGACTCATATTTATATTCGGGGAACGCCCAAACTCATAGGTTAACCTTGTGACTCGAGCCGGCATGGGCTTGGTCGAGAAGCTTGGTGAACCATGAGAAAATTCTTAAAGCTTGATCTATTTAAAAGATCTCACTTGACATACTCGAGTAGTATCGCCTTTCTAAACGACGAGCGGGCTCGGAACAGGGGGTGTAACGGTGAATGGGATTCGTGAAGTAAGTAGTGTTGTACGGACTAAATGTACCTACCCGGTTGACCGAGTGTCATCACGCGGAGATATATGATCGAGACTCGGCAAAGCAAGTGGAATCTAACTCCTGAGAACTCCCGTATCCTTAATGAGTGCGTTTTATTTTAAAATGTGAATTACTTGAATGTTATACCTTTATTTCTCGTATAAGTGCTATTGCTACTTGAACTATGTGTTTGCATGCTTTTCTTGGCCTCACTGAGCGTTAGCTCATCCCATTAGTTTTGTTTTCCTTAACAGGAGCTGAAATAGAAAGAATTATTGAGAAGCCGACTTGATGGTCTTTTAACTAGAATTTTGAATGTAATTGGTTAGACGACTTTTGGAGGTTGTATATTCTGGGAAATGTTGATGTACTTTTGGTAACTCGTGATGTAAGATTTGAATATTTATTAAGGAAGCAACTTTTCTTTATATTTTTTACTTTTAGTATTAATTGATCATCCATAGGTTGAATTCGTCTCGTAGTGAATGGGCAGACGTCCCGCTAATACCCTTAGATTCGTCCTTGGGAGAAGTGAGGGCATCACAGTTGGTATCAGAGCGCTAGGTTAGAAATCTATTTGGGAGATATATTAGAGACTTTACCCTCGAGAATAGGAATGAGATAACTTAGTTATATCTTAAGTGATGTTTGAGCGAGTTGTCGCGCCCCATTTTTGAAAGAAAAATAACGAGTTTAGAAAAAATGAATTTTTGGTTTGATTTTGAAAAAAATGTGTTTTTTATTTGTTAGAAAATAAATAAGGAAAATAAAATGGGTCTTAATGGGACTTTGAAAATACGACGATTTAACCCAAAATAATAGTTTAAAAAGGGTTTTTAAATAAAAAATCGGAGTCGCCACTTGGTATTGAGTTGAGGTGTACCAAATCACCTAAAATGAACTTTTTTAAATAAAATTATGGAAAACCCTTTTTAAACGACTCCTAAGTCTGCGGAAATCAGAGAAAAAAGATTCGGGAGTCACATTTGAAGAGAGAGAAGGCAAGGATAAAAATCCAAGGCACCCTCTCAACCTAGCCAAGGCTAGTTGCGTGATTTAGTAAAACATTTTCTTATTTTAACCTAAAAATTTATCGCATTTGGAGATATTATATGAATGCAAACCCTAGACTTAAGAGGGTATCGGGGTGTCAAAATATCTCTTCGAAGTTATTTGATGCAATTCGCATTAGTTGCGACGCCCAAAAGTAAACTTTCGAAGAAATCAAGAATTGTGCAAAAATATGAGACTCTAACAAAAGAAAAGAAAGAATAATAATCAGAAAAATAATCATAATTATACAAATATACATGTTCTAAAGGAATGCATCATGTTGGGTACGGGGGACTAATGTTCGTGACTCAATTTTCCCTTTAATAGAGGGAATACGAGCGTCTAAGGCTAGAAAGCCAAACTCGTCCATATCCCATACTCAAGGGTTATTTCCTATCAAATCAAGCAAATGATCTAACCTAATTTCTATTTCCCTAAATAAAATGCAAGTCTAATGTCATGTTTTCATGCAAAGAGGTAAGGAATATACATATAAGGGGAAATATAGGATAAGGGAGATAAATATAAGGGAATATGGGACAAGGGATGTACATATATAAGGAAAGTGTCATGCGAAATGGTAAAAACCCTAAAAAGTGAAAAATATGCATGAAATGAAATGATTTTGTCACACAATCATGTTCTAACGCGTAGAATGATTCCTAAGGGTCTAGCATTGGACTAGCCCATGTCTATGAGTTCTCACTAGCGTTGGACTAGTGGGAAATCGGAACTAAGGGCCACAACTAGCGTTGGACTAGTGTGGTGACGTCATGCATTCATTTATAACCAAATAAATCATGTAAAACTAATAAAAAGTAAATAAACACATAAATTCACATAAGCACGTAGCAAATAAGCATGATATCTAGATGCAAAATCCTAGGAAAGCGGTAAACACGTAACACATAGGCATGCTAGGCACACAAACAAATAAAGCGAATAAATCCCTAACTATTACATTCGGGGAGCCCTACTACAATCTAAAGGGGGAAAGAATTAAATAAATACATAACTATTACAATTTTGGCGTTTAAATGCCTTGCAAATAATCAAAAATTAAAATAAAATAAATATACTAAATTAAATAACTAAAACGAATAAATGAAAGAAAAACATTCAAAGGACATGCAATTAAACACATAAAGTCACATAGGGGCACATAGGATCAAATAAGGCATAAAATAAGGGATAGAGTGTACCTCCCTTGAGTTGGGGCCCTAATGACACAAATTTACTTATTTATCCTCCAAAATAATAAAAAAGGTCAAGGTATCACTTTAATTAACGAAATAATCACAAGAATGGAGATAAACACAAAATTAAATCAATCAAGGTATTCAAATAAAAGTAAACAAACTATATTTGACAAATTAACACAAATAAGAACCTAATTGAAAGAATTAAGGAATCTACGGGATCAAAATTATTATTGTTGCAAATATGAAGGATCTAAAGGGAAATCAATTACAATCGAAAACTTAATAGTGAAACCTACCACTCAAACGCTAAACTTCACAAAAATAAGCGAAAACCAATTTACTATGATTAAACAACAAAAATTCCAAATTTTCACAAAAAATTCAAATAAAGACTATAAATCTAGAAAAAGTTCTTAAACCCTTCAAATTCCTCCTAAAACTCATGCAATATCCTACCCAAAAATCACATTAAATCATATCACAGAAGAATAACATGCTAAAGGGATAAAATTGATCAATTTTTCAAAGTTTCTGGGCCATAACAAAATTATAGGGAACTTGAGGGGTCAAGGTGCAATTTCTGAAATTATTTCCATGCATGCTACGAAGTAATTTTTCTGCAACTTTGCTGGCTTCTGCAGCCGAAGCTTTGGCCATCTTTTTCTGAGTTTTATGGAAAAAAATTTTCACACAACTTCAACTCAACTTCAAACCTCAATCCACATAACAGAACATAGGATTTGGACATCCAAACGAGCAACAAAACAACATAGAAAGGAACCATGCAAAAACTCTTAAGAAACTTTCATGCAGGCTTATGAATGAACTGCTGCAACATTGTCCATCTATTAGCCAACATTTGAGCCTGATTTATGTATCTTTGGACCGAAACATGCAACCTCAACATGAATCATCCAATGTCTTCTTTCAAACACAAGATTAAGTAGCCAATCAATCGACAAAACCCACCTGGTGGGCTGCCGCAGGAAGAAACAAACACAGCAAAACATGAATGCGGCTTTCTTCCAACTTCATGGGTTTTCAGTGTAAGTGTGCAAGTTCCTCTTTGCTAAACACAACTAGAATCTCAATCCAAACCTCCAATTTTGATTTAGAGCAGTGAAACACAGAAATACAACATCCCAACATGTAAATCTTCTACAAAAATTTATCTGCAATCTCTGGGCTTTCTCTTCTGCAATTTTTTTTGCAGTTCATTCGACCGAGATGTCTCATGCCGTCTCAAACTAGAACCAACAAACTCGTCAACCAAGACACATTAAAAAACTGCAACCCACTCTAATGAATATCCCAGCCATTTTGAAAATCCAAGCAAAAGGAAAATAATATGGGAATCGCAGGGCAAGGAAAACGAAATGGGTTTCTGATGGAACCAACAGTGGTATCATCAGCAGCCATAAACAACAAAAGTTTCCAACCACGTACCCAGAAAAACAGGCCAAACCCACAGATTTCTCACCATAAACTGAAAGAACAAGAACAACGGCAAACCCCAGTACTCCACATAGATGGAACTCAATAGGAACAAACGAACTTAGCAGGAAACAAAACAAAAACAAACCTCCTAAACCCAAAATCATGGATCAAAGCCCTTCTTCTTCCCCCCTCAAACCCAACCAGATTCACAACAAGATGTACAGAGAGGAAAGACAACAGAAATAAGCATAACAGCAAACATCTCGGTGCTCTTGAAGCAGATCCAGCAATCTACTAACAAGCAAGGGGGAAAACATCACCTTTAGCCTTTTAAAAGGCAAAGCCAGGCGCGAGATGATCGGGCAAAACCAGTCTTGTGCGAGAAACAATTCAACTCCTGTGCTGATGATGTGGAGGGTTTCTCCAGAAGCATTTTCTGCTTTTCCCTCGGCCGAGAGCTTCCTGACTTCGTTTCCTCTGGTCGCTTCCCGTGGCTTTCTTTCTCAGCCCGTCACCTCTATCTCTCCAGCCGTCACCAGATTCCCCTTTTTCTTGTCGCTTTTTCGTTCTTCGCTTCCCTCGTTTTCCTTTACTCTCCTTTTTTTTTTCCAAATCCTCTCTCAGTTCCTCTCCTAGCTGTCACCCTCTAGCTCTCTCTCTCTTTCTACTCTCTGTTGTTTCACTCTTTCACGATAGCTCCCCCCTTTCTGGTTTCTTTCCTCTCCATTTCTCACTCTCGGTTCCTCTCTTCTCTGACCCTAGCCGCCACCCATTTCTCAGCCGTCGTCACTCTCTCCCTTCCAGTCCCAAAACCTCTCTCTCGGTTCTCTCTATCTGGCCGAAAAACTCTCCCAATTTTTTCTTGCTTTTTAGTTTCTTGCTGAAGCCTTCCTCCTTCCACAGCCCCTCCAAGTTCCGGTTCTTTTTTTGTTTTTTTTCCCCATAATTTCCTAAGCCAACCAAGTGTCCAGACACCTCACCTTCTAGGTGTTGTGTTGTCAAATAGATAAAGGGACATTTGTCCCTATTACATGTGTGCCACTTGCTCCATTGCATGCGTCCCACTTGTCATTTTCCTTTGTTTTTTCCTTTTCTTTTTCTTCTACTTTTTCTATTTTTCCTTTTTCCAAAATTTAGTATAAAAAATGCTTTAAAAAGAAAAGAAAATGGTGAATCTTAATGTACCAAAAATAAACACCAATTACTATATGCAACCTTCAATTAATTAAAAAATAATAATAATAATAATTATAATAAATAAATAATAAAATAAAAATAATAAATTAATTAAATAAACAAATAAAGCTAAAATTAAAGTTCAAAATTGAATTTAATAAATTTTGGTGTCTACACGAGTTAGTGACTTTAAGTTTCTAACCTGAAAATTGTGGTTGTTTTGTAGGGATGGAGAATGGTAATGGGAGTCACGCTGCTAATGGAAATGGGCATGCTAATGGTCACGTGGAGCCTCTTAGGCCTATCTACTATAGAGCACTTGATGGAGGTTCTCGCCTTCCTCTAGGTTTCTCCGTTGTCCCTGTAGGGCGACGCATGCTTACCCTAATGATCTTGTACTGTCCATTGACTATGAGCGTCGACAGTTGGTGAATACCAATAGAGCCTTACTCCAGGAGATCGAGGAGTTGAGCGCTATGGTGGACGCTCAGGGTGCTAGGATTGCGGCGCTAGAGGGGAACGGTGGTAGACGAGTTGGCTAGGACTGAGACCGCTCGTGATGAGCTCCAAAGTACTAGGGCTCGACTCGCTAGGATAGGCGAGGAGGTCCGGGATTGGGCCGCTGGGATTCTAGCTGACACCACTATATTGATTGAGGACATGATGGATGTTGTTCAGAGCCCAGTTCCCGAGGAGGATCCGGAGGATGACCCAGAGGAGGAGGTCCCGCCTGGAATCTTTTGACTTTTGTAATTAGGAATAGTTGGGGTGGTACTAGTTCAAAGGCCAATGTATTTTGCTTAACTGTGTGGCCTACTTTTGAAGCACCTAAATCCACTTTTGACGTGCATGGCTAAATGTACTTTTGTGGCACCTGTGTGCTATATTTTGTAAATACCCCATGACTTGCTAATTGTATGAATCTTAAAGTGTTAATATATGTTTAGTTATCGTTATTTCTAATGTTTTCATGTTGGCTTTTATTTTAAATATTTTCTCGCGTAATTATTTTATTTCTTACATTAGGCATAACTAGGATCATGGATGGACGAAAGAGCGGTAGAGGTCGAGAACGCGGGATTAGGCAAACCGAACCTCAAGGGGATGATCAAGGATCGGCAACGGGGCCGACCCAGGGACAAGAAAATGCAGAGGGTAACCAAGTGGCTACTGCCATTAACCGGATGACCGATATCCTAGAACGATTAGCAGAGCGACAAGGTCCAGGGCCAATTAACCAACCCGGGACCCAAAATAGAGGGGAGGATAGAGCCTTGGAGAGGTTTTTGAAATTTTCTCCGCCTAAATTTATTGAGGGACCTGATCCCGAGTTAGAGGAGAACTGGTTGGAATGAATGACCAAGATTTTCGCCGCCCTAGACTATACAGAAGAGAGGCGAGTGAACTTTGTTGCCTTCCAATTTGAAGGCGTTGCACGTGCTTGGTGGGCCGTGATAAGGGGAAAGTGGGAAAGAGCGCAGACCCCTTGGATCTGGAAAAACTTTACGAGGGAGTTCAATGAGAAGTTTCTTCCGCCTCTGATCCAAGAGAAGCAGGAGGACGAATTCATAAAGTTGAGACAAGGAACCTCTAGCGTGGCCGAGTATGAGGGAAAGTTCACTAAATTTTCTAAATACGCTCCTGAATTGGTGACTAATGAGTGGAGAAGGATAAGGCGCTTTGTACAAGGATTTAATGTGGAGATCCAAGAGGGGTTGGCAACAGCCCAAATCTCTACATTCACCGAAACTTTGGAGAAAGCGCAGAGAGTCGAAAGCGCAAGACTGCAAGTTAGGGGACTTCCATACTAAGAAAAGAAACACCCCTAGTTACTCTGCTGGACAAACTAGCAAAAATGCCCCACCTTTCAAGATGGGAAGAGGAACGGGAGGAGTAAGGACCACTGGAACTCCAAGAGGGGCTTTATCAAGAGGAGGTCGTAGTGGGCAAGGTCAAGCAAGAGGAATACCTTCTAGTGGTCAGGCCGTAACTCCTCAAGTTAGTTGTGGCTACTGTGGCAAGCCCAACCATGCGGAGAATGATTGTTGGAGGAAATTGGGGAAATGCTTGTGTTGTGGCAGTACCGAGCACCAGATATCGAAATGCCCAAGCGTACCAAAAGAAGGAGGTAGTATTCAAAGACCTGAAAAAGTCAGCCTCTAAGCAGTCTAGTGCTGGGGGGAGTCGACCCAAGGTACCTGCTAGGGTTTACGCATTGCATTATCAGCAGATTCCCGAGGCTACTGAGGTGGTTGAAGGTACGATCCCTATTTTTCACCGTTTAGTTAAGGTTTTAATTGATCCGGGTGCGACGCATTCTTTTGTAAACCCTAACTTTATGGGTGGAATAGATGTGAAGCCAATTAAGTTATCTTGTGACTTGGAGGTTAGAACGCCTACTGGGGATCAAAGTTTAATTGCTAACTTGGTATATAGGGATTGTGAGATATGGGTTGGAGAACGGAAATTACTAGCCGATTTGATGAGCTTAGATATTAAGGGATATGATGTCATCCTAGGAATGGACTGGTTAGCTCGCTACCATACTCAGTTGAATTGTAAGACGAAAACGGTAGAGTTGTGCATTTCAGGAGTGGCAACCCTAAAATTGGATGTAAGGGGTAGATTAGCCTCATCTGCTCTTATTTCTGAAATTCGAGCTAGAAAGATATTGAGTAAGGGAGCTCAAGGATATTTGGCTTTTCTTATAAATACTCCTAGTGATAAGGTGAGATTGGAAGATATGCCTATAGTAAAGGAGTATCCGGATGTTTTTCCTGAAGAATTAGAGTCTTTGCCTCCGGAAAGGAAGATAGCTTTTAAAATTGATGTGACTCCGGGGGTAGCACCTATCTCTAAAACGCCATATAGAATGGCTCCAGTTGAGTTAAAAGAGTTGAAATTGCAGTTGCAGGATTTGCTAGAGTGAAACTTTATAAAAGAAAGTGATTTCCTGTGGGGAGCACCGGTGTTGTTTGTTAAAAAGAAAGATGGGAGTTTTAAACATGTGTATAGACTATCGAGATTTGAATGATGTTACAATTAAGAATAAGTACCCTTTGCCCCCACATTGATGAATTGTTTGACCAATTGCAAGGGGCGGTAGTATTCTCAAAGTTGGACCTCAGGCAGAGTTATTATCAGTTGAGGATTTTGGAAAAAGATATACCTAAAACTGCCTTTAACTCGAGGTACAGACACTTTGAGTTTACAGTAATGCCGTTTGGATTGACTAATGCCACCTGTGGCTTTTATGGACTTAATGTACCTGCGGCTTTTATGGACTTAATGCACCGAATCTTTAAGTCTTATCTAGATCAGTTTGTGGTAGTGTTCATCGATGATATACTGGTGTACTCGAAAACTTTGGAGGATCATGAGAAACATTTGAGGATTCTTTTGCAAACTTTGAGAGAACATCAGTTGTATGCTAAGTTTAGCAAATGAGAATTTTGGTTGAAAGAAATGACTTTCTTAGGTCATATAATTTCCAAGGACGGAATTAAGGTGGATCCGGGCAAAATTGAAGCAGTTTCTAAGTGGAAGCAACCAGAAAACCCTACTGAAATTCAAAGTTTTATAGGGTTAGCAGGGTATTACCGGAGATTTATCAAATATTTTTCTGAAATTGTTGGACCCATGATTGAGTTGACTAAGAAAAGTAGGAAATTTATATGGAGACCGAAGTGTAAAGAAAGTTTCCAAGAGTTAAAGAGACATTTGACAAGGACACCTGTATTAGTTTTACCTAATGAAAAGGATAGTTTTGTAGTATATACCGATGCTTCCAAAGAAGGTTTGGGGTGTATTTTAATGCAGAATGATAATGTAATTGCATATGCCTCTAGGAAATTAAAACCGCACGAGAGCAACTACCCAACTCATGATTTGGAGTTAGGGGCTGTAGTATTTGCATTAAAAAAGTGGAGGCATTACCTCTATGGAGTGACATTTGAGGTTTTTACAGACCACAAAAGTCTTAAGTACTTGTTTTCCCAAAAAGAGCTGAATTTGAGACAATGTATATGGTTGAAATTTTTGGAAGACTATGATTGCACGATAAATTATCATCCAGGAAAAACCAATGTAGTGGCCAATACTTTAAGTCGTCAAGTGCAAGTGGCAAGGTTGATGATTAAAGAATTACACTTGTTGGAAGTGGTTACTTGTTGGAACCCTCGTCTTGAATTGAGAAAAGTGATCCTTGGGAACATTGTCGTGAAATCTACTATATTGGATCGTATCAAGGAGGCACAAGAGAAGGATGTTGAAGTGCAAAGGTGGTTGGAGAAAGTTAATAAAGGAGAAAATTCGGATTTTAATTTGGGAATGAATGGTGCACTAAGATTTCGAAATCGTATAGTGGTGCCAAAGGACGAAGGACTAAAAAGGGAAATCTTGGAAGAAGTGCACCGTTCTAAGTATACGATACATCCTGTAGGGAATAAAATGTACCAAAACTTGAAGAGTTTGTACTGGTGGGAGAGTATGAAAAAGGAGATTGCTCGGTTTGTCTAGACTTATTTGATTTGCCAACAGGTTAAAGCCGAGCATCAAAAACCATCTGGTCTATTGCAACCTTTAGAGATACTCGAGTAGAAATGGGAAAATATCACTATGGATTTTGTATCTGGATTACCTAGGACACAAAGAGGTCACGACGTCATTTGGGTAATAGTGGATAGACTGACCAAATCTGCTCATTTTCTGCCGATTAGTATGAAGTACTCACTGGAGAAGTGAGCGAAATTATATTTGGATGAGATTATAAGGCTATATGGTATACCAGTAAGTATTACGTCCGATCGAGACCCTAGGTTTGTTTTACGATTTTGGCAGAAGATGCAAGAAATGTTAGGGACTAAATTGAATTGTAGCACTACTTACCACCCACAGACTGATGGACAATCAGAGAGGACGATTCAAACTCGTGAGGACATGTTGAGAACCTGTATTTTGGATTTTGGAAAGAATTGGAGTAAGTACTTGACATTGGTGGAGTTTGCCTATAATAATAGTTTCCATTCATCCATTCAAATGGCTCCGTACGAGGCTCTTTATGGCCGGAAGTGTAGATTTCCAATTTGTTGGGATGAAATAGATGAAAGAAAGGTTTTAGACCCAACTACAGTACCATGGATTGAGGAGGCGTACGAAAAGGTGAAGTTGATACGCTAAAAGATACAAACCGCTCAAAGTCATCAAAAGAGTTATGCAGATAACTGAAGGAAGGACTTGGAGTTTTCAGTTGGAGACCAAGTTTTTCTTAAGGTCACTCCTCTCAAATCAAGTTTGATGACAGGAAGAGGAACGAAACTACAACCTAGATTTGTAGGACCTTATAAGATTCTCCAACGCGTGGGAAATGTGGCTTATAAGTTGGAACTGCCACCAAGTTTATCTCGAATTCATAATGTTTTCCACGTATCCATGCTCAAGAAATATCATCCAGATCCGTCTCATGTCCTGCAATCGGAAAATATTGAGATCGACGAGGCACTGACCTATGAGGAGAAACCGATAAAGCTTCTAGATCGTAAGGTGAAAGAACTGAGGAATAAGCGAATCCCGTTGGTGAAAGTTCTATGGAGGAACCACAGATTCGAGGAAGCAACTTGGGAAGTAGAAGAAGAAATTCGAGGAAAATATCCAGATCTATTTCCAAATCAAGGTATGAATTTCGTGGACGAAATTCTTTTAAGGGAGAGAGGATGTGAGGACTCATGTTTTTATTCTTAAAATAGTTATTTTTATAATTATTTACCCTAGAGTTAGTTAATTATATTATCGTTACATGAATTACTCTTAAATTTCGCTTTATCGCGCGCATGTCAAAAGTTTCTCGAAAATCGTGCCGCACGACTAATTGGAGAATTTTAGAAATTTATATTAGACTAGTAAGAGTGAGTAATTACAGTGTTAAAGGAAGTACATTGGAAGATTAGTGCACTAGTGCAACAAACAAAAGAGAAAAGTGATGGTACGAAACACTATTCGACAACTATTCAAAGTTGATTTTCTTGCACCTAACTTAAAGCAACTTTCCATCAATCTTCCCTCACAAGCTAAACACACAAAACCACACACTCTCTCTCTTCTTGTTCGGCTGAGACACCAAGGAAGAAAGGAGGAAGAAAGCTTCATAAATCTTGCTCCAATCTTGTTCCAAATCTTCATACAACAAACCTTCTAGTTCTTGGAGATTCATCCTAGCTTGAAGAAAGGCAACATCTTATGGTGTTTCTTGGAGAATTTTTTATGGGAAAAATCTGATTTCATCTAGGGTTTAAAGAGGTAACTTTCATCTCCTTTGATCTTTCCAATTTCTTCAAGAATGAAGCTTAGTTTTCATGGGTTTACAACCCTAAGAAAGAAAATAGGTTCGAGGACTTGAGAAAACCATTTACTTTGCTTTAATCTCCAGGCTAGCGGTCTTGAGGAGGCTTTTAGGTAGCTGACTTGAGGATATGTTGCTTGGTTAATTTTGTTTGTGTGATGAATGAAAGGATTACGGTTAGAAAATGGAGAGAAAGTTGGAAAATTTTGGTTAGTGTGCTGGCCGAAAATTCTGTCCATGTTGTTCAGTTTATATTTCGAAATTTTGATGCTTGGTTGACTGTGAAATTGATGGATATATGTTGTATATTGTGTGTACAAAGTGCCTTTCAAAAATCATTTCATTTGGTTGCATAAAACTTCAGCTTTGGCAAGATTAAAATCTGGAAATCGTATAGCTGAATACTCGGACAGTGCTTCTTTGTTCGAACATAGCTCTCTGTAAAAAATTTGAAATTGAGTACCGTTTGTGGCATTCAAAACTAGACATTCATAGTTTTCCAACGGTATAAAGATCTCCTACTGGTTCATTTTGAGTGAACTGTAGTGAGTCGACAAAGTTGGCTTTTCTGTTTTGACTGTTCATACGAATGAAACTGGAAGCTGCATATTGTGGCTCGATTTTGTCCCACTTGTGGAAAGATTTTCAGAATGATGTCTTCTGATGAATTGTAGAATTTAGAACCTAGTTTTCAACGTCACCAACCATTCTCAATTTGGAGTTGTATAGAGTTAGATATGGTTTCATTTCAAAAATGTGACAAAGCTGGAAACTGGAAACGTTTCCCTTTCTTGTTGGCCGAATGGTCAAATCTGTTTTTGGGATGTTATACTTCAAAAATTTTGTGTCAATTGCTTATTAAATGTTTTTGGAACCTTGGTTTCAAAAATGGATTGAATTGGGGTTGATTTCATTGGACAAAACCTTTGAAAAGAAAGAAAGAGTGGGTTGGCATATTTGCTTTGAAAAATTTCACACACTTTGGTCACTTTGTTAACCACCTTCCCACGTGATTTTTTGCCTATAATTTGATAGAGAGGTATTCCAAATATAGATGTTTAATTGTACCAAATTTGGTGTAATTTCAATGCCATTTTGATATCCAAATGATAACCCAAATATTGCTCTTCAAATCTGGAAATTCACTGTTCAAGTAGTGAAAATTAACCGACTTTAGGCTGTTATATCTTAATTTTCAAAAACTCCGAATTTAGTTCCGTTTGTTGTGTTTGAAACCTTGTTTGGAACTCTTATTGTGTTATGCATTTCAAAGGCTGATTCACTTTCTGTGAATTTTGCCGAATTTCCAAACATAGCCGAAAAACCAAGACTGGTTCTGTCTTGCCTTCTTGAATCAGCAACTTTGAGCTGAAAATGAATGCTTTCCGTTTAAAATCTTGGAAACATGTCTTCTAGGAACTTTTAGTGCCCCGAATCTAGTTTCCAACAATATAAAGTTTTCCATTTTTGGACATGGCAAACTCAAGATCCGATTTTACCAATTTTGTCGCGCAAAGCTGAAATTTTCCTATTTCTTAAGAGTTGAACTTTTAGGAACTTGTCACTCTCTCTCGATATCGATAGACTGTTTTAAACTCGATTTCATGGAAGAAGCAAGTCTCTCTTGGAACTTTAACTCCTAATTTTTGAACCTCAATTTTCGAGAGATTAAGGTTCTCTTTTAAGACATTGACTTAGTCTAAACAAGTGTACATTCTTTCTTGGATTGATGCATGGTTGTAAGTGATAGTTAATCGTTATTTCTTCAGGCTCTCAAGAGGATCTTCAAGAGAATCTCGGAGCGGACACCTGCAAGCTTATTTGCTCACTTACTCACTTTTGACTTGGTGAGTGTCAAGTGCATGATTTGTTGTTAAGTACGTGAATTGCTTCTTGACAATTATGTGATTTGGAATCGTCAAGACGAGTGTGTACTTTATCGCACCCGTTCTCTCTCAAATGAAATTATAATCAAATTTTGCTATGTGAATCGATATTCGACTTGTGTGAAGTGTTGCTATTGTGAATCGTATTTGAAATCGTCGATTGGAGCGTTGTCTCATCGACTCATATTTATATTCGGGGGACGCCCAAACTCATAGGCTAATCTTGTGACTCGAGCCGGCATGGGCTTGGTCAAGAAGCTTGGTGAACTATGAGAAAATTCGTAAAGTTTGATCTATTTGAGAGATCTCGCTTGGCATACTCGAGTAGTATCGCCCTTCTAAATGATGAGCGGGCCCGGAACAGGGGGTGTAACGGTGAACGGGATTTGTGAAGTAAGTGGTGTTCTATGGACTAAATGTACTTGTGACGTCCCCACTTCTCCCTAAGGCGAACCAGAGGGTATCCGCGGGACGCCTACCCAACTCTCGCCAGGACTCAAGGCAATACGATTCAAGTTTAACTATAAATAACCAATAATACAAGTCTAATAAAAAAAGTCGCTTCCATAACCAATATTCAATAGTACACCACGAGTACTAAATGCATCAATCGTCCAAATCTTACATTAAATTCCCAAAAGTTATATCAAAATCCAAATTTTACAATAATCGAGAGGTACAATGAAAACCCAAAGTTACATCTAGCCAGGTACAATGAAAACCCTAATACAAAAGTACATCACAAGGGGTTTTCTTCAAGTTCACTCCAATCCATCCCTGTTAAGGAAAACAAATCTACAGGGTGAGCAAAACGCTCGTGAGGCCAAGAACACACATGCAAGCACATAGTCCAAGTAGCACGCCCAAATAATAGGTCAATTGATAAAGTGCGAGTAATTAACAATTTTAATGAAATGTAAACAGAAACAATTCAAGGATATGGTAGCTCTCAGGAGCTAAGTTCCACTTGCTTTGCCAGGGTCATTCGTATACCTTCCCGCGATGACTCTCTGTCAACCGGGTCGGTATTTCTAATCCGTAGATCTCCACTTACTTCTCATATCCGTGCACCGTACACCGCACCGGGCCGGCACAACATTTATAAGGCGATACTCCACGAGTATGCCAACCGAGACCTCTTCGATAGGTCAAGCTTATCATGTAATTCTCATGGCTCACCGAAATTCCTGACCAAACCCATGCCGGCTCGAGTCCCAAGGTCGGCCTATGAGTTTGGGCGTCCCCCATGTAACATTTGTATGTCGAGGAGATTCACTCCAACGACGTATGCAGCTATAGCATACAAATTCATGTCATTCAAGCATTTGATATATCCAAGCATTTGATAATTTCAAGCATTTGATATATTCCAGCATTTCAAGCATGAGTTATTCATTTCAAATGAGAACGAGTGCGATAAGGTACACACTCGGCTCCATTTTCAAAATCTCAAGTCATGGATAACAAGTAAGCATGTATCAAGTTCACAGGAGTTCAAGTAATTATGCACTTGACACTCACCAAGTAAACAAGAAGGAATGTCACTCGAGATTCAAGCGTTCACTGTGGGATCCTCTTGAGTGCCTGAGCAATTAATAATAATCTATCACTCATAAACCCCAATTATCAAGGAAAATTGTACACTTGTACAATCTGAGAAAATTTTATCAAAATGAGCCCTATTTATTCGTAAATCGAGGCTCAAAGGTGGGGTTTTAAAGCACAAGAGAAATTGAGTTTTCACCTTTGAAATCAAGTGTAAAACGTTCAAGTGATATCGAGGGGAAAAGGAGAATCCGAAAAACTCCATTTCCTTAAATTTCGAAAATTTCAGCTTTGATATGAGATCTTTGAAAAATCGTATCTCACTCATTACAAGTCCAAAATTGGAAAACTTAATACTGTTAGAAACTACTTCCAAAGTACTAAAAGTTCCTAGAAGACACTTTTCCATGATTCCAAATGGAAGATATCCAAAACTCAGCTCAAAGTTGCTGCCTTAAGCTTACTAAGACAGTTTTGGGTTGGTTTTTGGCCAACTTTGAAAATTCGGCATAATTCTAGAATTTGAACTAGCCTCTCAAATTTGAAACTCAATTAGAGTTACAATCCACGTTTAAAACAATACAAGCGGAACAAGAATTGGAGTTTTGAGCACCAAGGTATGGTGGCTCAAAGTTACTAAAATTTCCTCGCTAAACAAGGTTTTCCAAACTAAAACCATGAACTTTGGGACTTCAGTTGAACATCGAAATGAACTCGGAATGGCACCCAATTTGGCAGTATTATACTACCATATGAGGGCTATTCCTCTATTGGATTTCATGGAAAAATACGTACGGGAAGTTGGTTAACCCAATCACGAAAGTTCCAAAAGTTCCAAGGTAAATCTGCCTTGGTCGTTCCGTTTCCCATTTTCAAAACGTTTGGTCAAACAAGTATCTCAAACACGGTCCATTTGCATAGACAAGGTCTAAGAAACATCCAAGATGCATTTGGTGGGTGATTAACACCAAGAATTTCGAAATAACAAGTCCCAATCAAGATTTAGACATTTACTAGCCAAAAGAGGGTTTCAAATCATTGGGTCAGTTTCGGATTTTGCCCACAACTCACTCAATTCAACTTGGAATTGAGCGTAGTTAGTGGCTTTGAAAACTAGATTCATAAATCTACAATTTCTCAGAAGAAATCATTTTCAAAATCGGTCCAAAACTAGCTCATATTTGAGCATCAATTTGCTGCTCAAAACAGAGCTCCCAGTGTAGACGCGAAACAGGACAGTCATGTTCAAACGATTGGTATAGACTACTCAGGTGGAATCAGAATGTGCATTTTATACCGTTGGAAATTTGGGAATGTCTAGTTTCCAGTGCCGTAAACGGCACTCGATTTTGACATCGGAGGAAAAAGTTATATCCAAAAACAAAACACTGCCAGAGCAGTTACGGGAAAATTTCCAGTTTTTGCTGACTTCCAAAAACACATCATTTGGCCAACCAAATCATGAAATTATTTGATGAAACTTTCTACACATCCCACACAACATGTATACATCATAACCAAGTCATTAGAACCACAAAAATTTGCCCTAAGGGCCACGGACATTCACAGGGGCAGAAATGGAAAAATTCTTCCCTTCACCTCCTTTGAGCTATCATCTATAATATCACTTGTTTCTACTAGTTTAAGCACCAATCCAACATTATTAACATCAAAACTCACAAAATCAGTCCATCAAGCCATAGTGGGAGTTCATAGAGCCCACACACCAAATTTCCACATAAATAAAGCTACCCATAAGAAATTATGAACTCATAAGTGCTAAACAACTTCCATAAGTCAAGATTTGCAAGGTTGATCGTCACTTACTTTCCTAAATGTTCAAGGCAGAAATTTCGGTCCTCCTTAGCTCAAGAAAAACCGTGGATTTGAAGCTCTTTTGTAGTTTGAGTTGCTCTCCAAGTGTTTAGCAAGTTGTACGTAAAATTTGAAGTGATTTGGTGAAGATTTAAGGGTGAAATGAAGAAGAAATGTGGGCTGTTTTTCTTCCTTGGATGGCCGGCCAGAAAAGAGAGGGAAATGGAGAGTTTTGTGTTGCAATGAAGCTTCCTTGAGAAGCTAAAATGTATGGCTAAGAATGCCTCAAAAGTCAACTCTCTCCCCGCGCGCACACGCGCGCGTTTCATGCTCGATTCCGCTTGAGTTTGTTTCACTTGTGCACTAAACCTCTAGTGCACTTCTATTCATACTATTATTATTCACTCTTAATGTTCTAAAAATAAGGGTCTAAAGTCCCTCAATTAATCGCGCGCGTGAAATCGTGTACTACCGATTTGTGCGCGGTAAAGTGAATTTTCCAAGAAATTCTTATAACGATAGTATCACTAACTAATAATTGAACACTTAAACATAAAAATACCTATTTAAAACTAATATACAAGTCTCCAATTTTCCAAGATTATTGTATTCTCGAATCGATTATTATTTCCAACGTGCTTTCACTATTCACACTTAACGAGCTTCCAAAAATTAAATTTTGAAACAGGTCACTTTAAAAATATAACTATGCTATAGATCCATGTAATTAGGTCTAAAAAGGTTAGAAAATAATATTTGGGGCAATTGGCCAAATAAATAATTAAATAAGCTAGAATTAGGAGTTAAAATAAGAAAATTTGTGAGTCCTCACAGTACCTACCCGGTTGACAGAGTGTCATCACGTGGAGGTATATGATCGAGACTCGGCAAAGCAAGTGGAATCTAGTTCCTGAGAGCTCCCGTATCCTTAATGAGTGTGTTTTATTTTAAAATGTGAATTACTTGAATGTTATAGATTTATTTCTCGTATAAGTGCTATTGCTACTTGAACTATGTGTTTGCATGTTTTTCTTGACCTCACTGAGCGTTAGCTCATCCCATTAGTTTTGTTTTCCTTAACAGGAGCCGAAATGGAAAGAATTATGGAGAAGCCGACTTGATGGTCTTTTAACTAGAATTTTGAATGTAATTGATGAGGCGACTTTTGGAGGTTGTATATTCTGGGAAATGTTGATGTACTTTTGGTTACTCGTGATGTAAGATTTGAATATTTATTAAGGAAGCGACTTTTCTTTATATTTTCGAATTTTAGTATTAATTAATCATCCATAAGTTGAATTCGTCTCGTAGTGAATCCTGGCAAGAGCTAGGCAGGCGTCCCGCCGATACCCTTGGGTTCGCCCTTGGGAGAAGTGGGGGCGTCACATGTCGACTCTCATCTAAATACCCTCAACTCTGTCGCGTCCCATTTTTAAAATGAAAAATAATGAGTTTATAAAAATGAATTTTTGATTGAAAAATGAATTTTGATGTTTAGAAAATAAATAAAAAATGGGGCTAAATGGGACTTAAAGTGCGACGATTTTGACCCAACAATAATAGTTTAAAAAGGGTTTTTAATAAAAATTAGGAGTCGCCACTTGGTATGGAGTTAAGGTGTACCAAGTCACTTAAAATGAATTTTAAACAAAAAAAAGTAGAGAAAACCCTTTTTAAACGACTCAAAGTCTGCGAAAATCAAGAGAAAAGGGGTCGAGAGTCACATTTGAAGAAAGGTAAGGCAAGGATAAAATCCAAGGCACCCTTTCAACCTAGCCAAAGCTAGTTGCATGATTTAGTCGAAAATTTTCTTATTTTAACCTAAAAATTTATCACATTTGGATGTCGCTATATGAATGCAAACCTAAACCTAATGTATATCGGAAAGGTCAATATGTCTCTTCAAAGCTTGATTGGTGCAAATTGCATTAATTTGCGATGTCCAAAAGTGACTCTTTGAAGAGGTCACGAAATTTGCAAAAGTGAGACTCGAAGAAAAATAATAATATACAAATATACATGACCTAAGGGAATGCATCATGATGGGTGCGGGAGAACTAATATTCGTGACTTCAATTTTCCCTTTAATAGAGGGAATACGAGCGTGCTAAGGTTAGAGAGCCACACTCGTTCATATCCCATACTTCGAGGGGTAATTTCCCTAATATAATAAAGCAATTGTATTAACCTATCTCTAATCTTTTTTAAATGAAATGCAAGTCTAATGTCATGTCTCACACACATAGGGATAAAGAATATACTTTTAGGGGAAATATGGGGTAAGGGATATACATATAAGGGAAATGTCATGCAAAATGAAAAAATCCTAAAAAGTAGAAAATATGCATGAAAATGAAGTGTTTTGTCACACAAACATGATCTTACGCATGAACGGTCCTTAAGGGTCTAGCGTTGGACTAGCCCATGTCTATGAGTTCCCACTTGTATTGGACTAGAGAGAAATCCGAGGAAAGGGTCTCGACTAGCGTTGGACTAGCGAGAAATCGGAACAATGAGCCACAACTAGCGTTGGACTAGTGTGGTGACGTCATGCATGTATTATAATCTAATAAATCATATAAAAACATAATAAAGCCAATAAACACATAGCACATAAGCATGATATCTAGATGCGAGGTCCTAAGAAAGCAAGTAACACGTAACACACAAGCATGCAAAACCGACAAAGCAAATAAAGCAAATAAAGCAAATAAGGCCCTAACTATTACATTTGGGGGCCCTAACTACAATCTAAAGGGGTAAAGAATGAAATAAATAATAAAATAAATACCTAACTATTACATCTTGGGATTTAAATGCCTCTCAAATGACCAAAATTAAATTAAATAAATATACAAAATTAAATTAAATAAAGTGAATAAGGAAATAAATGAAACAATAAAGTAAAATAAAAAAACTTCAAAAAGCATGCAATTTCACACATAAAATCACATAGTAGCACATAGGATCAAGTAAAATCGAAATAAAGGAGTAGAGTGTACCTCCCTTGAATTGGTTGTCTAATGAAATGCAATTTCCTTATTTATCCTCCAAAACAATAAAATGGTCAAGGTATCATTTTAATTCATAAATAATCACAAGAAATGGAAATAAACCAGGATTTGAGTCAATCAAAGCATTCAAATGAAACTAAACAACCCATATTCGAGAAATTAAAACAAACAAGGACCCAATTATTATTATTACAAATATAAGGGTCTAAATTAAAATTAAGGGCTTAAGGTGAAGCCTAGCAAAACTAAGTACTAAAATTCACAAAATAAATGAAAACCCATTTACTATTATTAAATAACAAAAAATTACCCAAAATTTCACTAAAATCCAAATCAAAGCTAAAATCTACCCAAAATTACTAAACCTTCGAATTCTCTCCTAAAACTCACCGATGATCTGTCCAAAAATCCTATTAAAGTACACCAATGAGAAATAAAATTTAAAGGGACAAGATTTGCTTGATTTTTGGGTTAACGTAGCATTATGGGGAACTAGAGGGGCTGAAGTGCAATTTTTCTGGAATTTTTCATGCAAGTAATTGCAGCTTTCTTGTTCGAAACCTTTCTTTTCCCTGCAACTTTTCTGGGTTCATCCGAAACAAAACTCAAGCCAACAAGATCATGCAACTTATACTTTTATTTCTAAAACTTAAATGCTCAGGACTCACCAGCACAAAGGAGGGTAGCAACAAGAGAATCAAGAAGATCAAACATGGCAAAGCAATGGAAAAAATCATCAAACCCCAGCAAAAGGTTCGGCCATTCGCACACAAGATGGGCTCAAATTTTTACCAAAACAAACGTTAGACCAGCACAAACAAGAGCCATGAATAACTGGAAATGTTTGTGAGGTTTGACAACGCAAGATGCTACTTAGAATGCTGGAAGGAGAATGTCATCAACCACAGCTCGAGCTGACTAATCTGGGCTGAGCTGATAACATTAGCATAAAGAGCTAAAAGCAAAACTGAAGCCGTTTCTTTAACTGTGTCATGTCTGTCCATCGCCATAGAAACAAGTCTTTTGACAAAGTAGGGATGGTATTCACTTGATCGTGGTTCTTATCATAGTTGGGATCATTCCGATCAATATGGAACTCACCATCAGTATCAAGTAACTTTCCCCAGGTTCCCTTACCACCTCCTCCGTCAAAAAAAATCCCTCACCAGATGCCATTTTTACCTATCGAACAAACCCTCAGAGCGAACTTAGGAAAAAGGGAGAGCCGGAATTTCCAGCGTTATCTTGGCTCGGATCTCGGGCCAAGACAGCAGAAAACCGCAAAAGAAAACTAGGGCCAAATCCCCATCGATCTTCCCGTTTCTCCCTCTATCTCTTTTCTTCCTTTTTCTCCACTACCCGCAACTCCCTTTCTCTCTTTTCGCTCTTTTCCTTGTTTTTTCACTGCCCCCAAGCTCGTAGCTTTCCTAGATTTCCAAGCTCCTGGCTTCCTCTCTTGATTCCCAGCAGTCACTTCCTTCCCACCTCTCTCTCCTTTGCTGTTCTAGTTTTCTTTTTTCATTTTTCAGTCTCCTTCCCGAAGTCTCCCCCTGGTTTTCTTGCTTTTTTCCGTTCAGACTTTCTCACGAAAAATTCCCAGGTTCCTTCTTGCTCTCTCTAGCCGTCACCCCCCTCCCAATCTCCTCGGTTCTCTTTCTTTTCTCAGCTTTTTCTTCCCTCTCCAGTTTCCCTTGCTTCCCTGAAGTTTCTCCCTCTCAATCTCCTTTTCCGCAGCCTTCCCAAGCTTTTCCAGCTCCCTCGATCTCTCTTTTCCGCAGCCTCCCCAAGCTCTCAGCCGAAACCCCTCAGCTCTCGGTTTCCTCCTACTATCTCTCACTCTCCGAAACCCTTTCTTTTTTCTCTAGACCCTCGCTGCCTTCCCTTCCTTGTTTCCCTTCAGTTTCCCGTAGCCCTTTTTTTTTGCTAGGTTTTTTTCATTCTCCTCTTGCTTTCCAACCCTCTAGCCGCCAAGCCTCTTTCCTTTTTATTTTGTTTTGTTTTTTCTTTTCCTTCCAAATTTCTAAGCTTCCCAAGTGTCCTAACACCTCACCTTCTAGGTGTTGTGTTGTCAAAGAAATAAAGGGACACTTGTCCCTATTGCATGTGTCCCACTTGGCTACTATCCCCCTAATACCCTTGTCTTCTTATTTCCATTATATTTTTGTTTTTTTTTCAAAATTCAACTTAGGTAAACATAATAAATAAAAAAATGTTAATTCTTATTGCACAATTTTCATTTATCATAAAAAAAAGTGAATCTAAAAGGTTTAAAGACAAATCTTGAATTTTTGTCAAAATATTTCATTTTTTAGAAATTTAATGCAAAAATACCTTAAAAATAAAAATTATAAACCTAATTTGTAAAAATAAACAAAATGAACATTAACTATCATTTAATCAATAAAATATAAAAATAAAATAAAGTAAAACAAGGATAAAGTTAAAATTGAATAAAACAAAAATAAATAAAATTTGGTGTCTACAAACTCTTGAGTACTCGGGTATAAGAATCTAAAATAAGATAATTCACAACTCGAGCCGGCCGGTCCCAAGAGTAAATTACCTACAGTTGAGATTCCTACCTGACGTACAAATCTATCTTCCCCAAGTATCATGGTAATGGTTTACGCTTATAACATTCATGATTCACAGCTTACGCTCAAGAAGAGCACTTAGTCCTTTCCACTTATTCACGTAACCGGGACCATAATACCACTTGGCCCAAGCTCACCTCACGTAGAGACCACGGGAGACGGCTCTGATACCACCTGTGACGACCCAACCCCCCCTTAGGGCGTACCCAAAGGTTTGGCGGACCGCCTGTCTAGCTCTCGTCAGGACTCACTCACTAACAATCTTGGAATAGTCTATCACGCCTCTAGATTGACATAAAAGTTCCATTCAACCAAGAATTCCAACTTAATTTACAACCCAAAATTAATAGAGAAATGAAAGGTTTTATAGCAATTTTTACCTCCCTTTTCCTCACAAAACAAAAGCTGGAAATTTCTCAACATAACCTGAAAATCATGAAATCCACCATACAAGTCCTTCCTTTAGCTTGTATAACATCATATATCAATTAAACTCAATAATAAGGCAAGATTTCTAGCAAAGTTCACCTCTTTTCCTCCGAACCCAAGGATAGCAAACAAATCAAGAAGGTTGCAAGGCTTTCTTCCTCTTAGAACTTCACCGAGAGCTTCCCTCGAAGCTTGATTGAAGGTTTTATGGAGTGGATTAGGTTTTCTATCTTGTTTGCTCACTAAGAAGGCAAGAACTCAAGGCTAGAAGTTGGTTTCTTTTCTCTCCCTTTATCTCTCAATATTTCGGCCAGCCCAAGCAAGAATGAAGAGAAATAATAGTGAAACGGAAGCTTAATGGTGAAAGAAAGTTGTCTTGATCTTGGTCAAAGTCCATGGATGAGTGGCACTTGGCAAGGCAAGGATTAATGTCCATTTAATGACCTAAATATCTCTCTTTTTCTCCTTCATAATTTCGGCCAAGACAAGAAAGAAAAGAAGGAAAATGGTAATCGAATGATAGCTTGGTTGGATAAGAAGAAAACTTGGTCTTGGTCAAGGTGCTCTACAGAATTGACAAGTGGCACCACATGGTTCAAGCCTATCCTTTTGTCTGTCTATTTGCTTCTCCAATTAACTCTTAACACTTGTTGTCACATAATTGCACAAAACTCCTTCTAATCCACCAAATTTATTGCACACACCTTACTAGTCGGTCACACTAGTATCATGCATTATGAGACTTAACATGTATCAAATGAAACATGCACCAAGTAAAATAAGAAAATAGGTCAAAATCATGATTCAACTAATAAACAACCAAGAATTCAAGGCAAGTAAATGAAAATCAAAGAAAATATGTAACTAACTGTCGGGTCACAACACAACTTGAAAACATTTAAAAATGAACAAAACCTTTTTCTTGGTCAAAGTTAGGGTTTGAAATCTCTTGCATTAAAATCTCTTTCTTGCCATAACTATCTCATGCCACAAAATGTTAGGTGTGAGGGCCCGAAAATAATTTTAAAATCTTTTCCTATTTTTGAAAAATTAATTTTTATTTCCTTTTAATTTTACTTTACTTGCTTATTTGCTAGCCTTAAATTGATAGTGATTTTAAAGGTTAAGTTAAGATATTTATCATTCCCTTTATATATTTTAGTGTATGTTAAGTTTTATAGAATATTAAGGTAGTTTGACCAACTAGTGAGATGTGTACGCTATATTTGGTGGACGAGAATGAGTGTGGTATTAGAGGAGATGTTAAGAGTGTATTAGAGGAACACAAGATAAATTAACTATAAGAAACACAAGAGAGACAAAGGGATAGGAATGGAATTGGATTGTGACACTTGTCAACCATCAAGCCAAGACTTTGACCAAGAGAAGTGTTGTATTTATCTTCCAAATTAGCTCCAAAACCTCTAATTTTTCCTTGCTTTGGCCGAAATTAGAGAGGAGAAAGGGAGAGAAAAGAAACCAACTTCTAGTCTTGATTTCTTGCTCAATCCTTGAGAAATCCAAACACCAACCCTAATCCACACCGATTAATCTTAAACTAAGCTTAGAAGGAAGATTTTGGTGGAGTTACTTGAGGAAGAAAGCCCTTGTTTTGTATTTTTCCTTGGAGGTTTGAAGGTATGAAGCTAAGGAGCTTGCTTCTCTTTCTGTTCTTGCAATTTATTGGGCATATGACTTGAATATGGAAGTTTTGTGGCTGGTTTCATGGATTTGTGATGTTGTTGGAATTTTTCAGCTTTTATTTATATTTTCCAGCCATGAATTAGGAGTTTCTAAGCTTTGATTTGGATATGAAAGTTTAGATATGAAGATTTGTAGCTTTGGTATGAAATTTTAGCTTCAAAATAGGATATTCCAGCTTTAGATGTGAAATTCCAGCCTAGAGTTTAATTTTTCCAACTTGAGTATGTGATGGCTATATGCTATGTATATGCTTGATTTAGTGAGTTTGGTGGCCTGGTATGTATATGCTTGATTTGAGGCAGTTTTGTGGTAAGAATGAAGCCTTGAAAATGGCAGGAAATTAGGGAAAAATAAGGGGAAGTGCTGCTGAAAATTTTTCCTGCAGGAGACTTTGAGCATTCTTGGGAAATCTGTCATATCTTAATTGAGTTCCGTTTGTTGCATTTCAAACTAGACTCATAACTTTTTTAACCATGTAAAATTCATGGTTTGGTTCACTTTCTATAAATACCAGTAAAATTTCAAAGTGGACTGAAAATCCAAGACTGTCCTGTTTTTGCACTTAGTTGAGCAGTGAATTGAGGCTGAGATTTGACTGATTTATGGACTGAATTTTATGAAGGTGTCTTCTAGAGAGTTGTTGTCTTTTAAGTCTATTTTCTAACAGTATAAGATTTATGATTTTTGGACTTACGAAACTCAAGTTATGATTTTTCAAAGAGCGTTACAAAAACTGGAATTTTCTTATGAAATGACAAAAATGTTTAGAAGGGTCTTGGAAACATTTTCTGGTTTTTAAAACCTAAATTTCTCGATTACTTGCACTCCATCTCATACTTGGATCATGGATTTATTATGTTTATATGCTAGAGATAAGTCTAAATTAGTTGGTTTTGTAGCCTAGTGTAAGAACCCCTTTTTCCTTATGAGTTGTGGAGTTGATTTGGGCTGTTTTGCCATGAAGTTTAGCTTGAAAAATTGGAGGAAAATTGAAGGAAAACAGGGGAATTGCTGTCCATTTCATTTCTTGAAGGATAAGAGAGTGAAAGTGAACATGGAGGTCTGATTTGTAATCAATTTGAACTTCACTTGCTTAGGAATGTTTGAGTTAACCTTGGAGGTGATATGTAAGCTGAAATTTTGCCAAAATTATATTTTGCAAGGTGAAAGTAATGACCACTTTAAACATGATTTTTAGCCGTGTATGTCACGTTTTAAACTTAAAAGCTTCGATCGTTTTCTTTCTAAAACAAAAGCAAGTGTGCATATATTTTGCCTGGGGTCACTAAGCCATGAAGTTTCTGTATATAAGTTTCACATGATCTCCTTGTGATATTCACAAGTGAGGGTTGAATATTTGAAAACCCTACTTGATTGTATTTTGTATTCAACATTTGATCACAGATTTTGAATCCGACCAAGGAGCTAGGCTTGAAATTGGTTTTGCTAAACACTAATCGTTGGTGAGTGTTCTTTGCATGATTGTGGTTTAAATGACTATGTGAAATGTTTGTTTGAATGTTAAATACTTTCCAATGATTGTTAAAAAGATTTTCAATGGGTGAGTGCGTACTTAATCACATTCGACCCAAGTGAAAATGAATTTTCAATGATTGAATGTTGTGCATGGATGTAAGCCTTTGGCTGAATTGGGCCCTAGCCCTTCGTTGCCAGTCGACTCGTGCCAGTAACAGACTCGGTCGGGTGGCTGGTGACCCTGGGACAATGTTTGGTGTACTCAAGTATTACCACGAAATCTGGTGGAGAACTGGCCAGTGAATTCAATGCAATGAAATCAATGAATGAATGACATGAATACTAAACAAGTTTTCACTTGGAAATGTTTTCTAATATCGGAGGGATAAGGAAAATGGTTGGCGAATGAATGAATGAATGACTTGAATGAATGGCTCCAAGTGAGCCCGTATCATTTCAATGAATGAATTACTGATTCTTGAATGACTGCTTATTACTATGCCAAGTGTGCAAAGTGCTAAGTGTAAATGTTCCCGTGTTTACCTGCTTGTTTGCTTGTTTGGGAACCTCACTGAGTTTTTAGCTCATCCCATTAGTTTGCTTTCCTTATAGGGGTGGAGGCCAGTGTGACGACCCCACCTCCCCCTAGGGCGTACCGCAAGGTTTGGTGGACCGCCTGCCCAACTCTCGCCAGGACTCGTTCACTTTCTTCGAATAAAATAAGGTATTACCTCTAGAATAAGTGAAATAACAGTTACCAAACTTGGAACGTATACTTACATTCATTTCTATCTCAAACATTCATACAATCCCAAATATAACAAAAATTGTGAATTCCAAATATATTCAACCCTAACCGAGCACTAGCACGAGTACAATCGCAAAAATTCAAAAACTAGACTATGCTAGCCTGTACCAGTCTCACGCCCTCGCTCGTATCCCCTGTAAGGAAAACAAAAACTAAAGGAATGAGCTAAAAGTTCAGTGAGGTTCCTATACACATAACCAAGCAATTGAAACAAGGACATTATTCATTTAATAACAATCAATCGAGAAAACATTCACAATATAAAAGCAATGAGAACACACTCATTAAAAGGATACATGCTCACATGGAGCCATTCGTTCATTCATTCGCCAACCATTTTCCTTATCCCTCCAATATTAGAAAACATTTGCAAGTGAAAACTCCTCCAGTGTTCTTGACATTCATTCATTGATTTCATTGCCCGCCACTAGCCAATTCACTGGCCAGTTCTCCACCAACCTTCATGGTCATACTCGAGTACACCGAACATTATCCCAAGGTCACCAGTCACCCGACTGAGTCCATTTCTAGCTCGTGTCGACTGGCAATGAAGGGCAAGGGCCCAGTTCAGCCAAAAGATTTACATTCATGCGCAAGTAGCATTCAATCATTGAAAATTCACTTTTGCTTGGGTCGAGTGCGATAAACTACACACTTGCCCATCGAAAATTCATTTAGCAATCATTGGAAAGCATTTAACATTCAAACAACATTCACAACATTCCATATAGTCATTTAAAGCACACACATATGCAAGGAACACTCACCAATATGAGCAAGAGATATGTCAAAAGTTTCCTTCCGGGTTGTATTCCGGATCACTAAAGAAACCTAGATCAGTCAAAATAAGGTATTATGGTTCAACTAATCAAAATCTAGATGAACCATCAAAAATCCAGAAATTACTACTGCAAATATGAAAATACAGTTTTAGAGTGAATAATAACATTTGAACTTCCAAGTCACAAAAAACCTTGAGTCATTTCTCAAATTCAAACATAATGAAAGAAAATTCCGGAATCAGTAGTTGAAAGAACAACCAATCCCAAATTGAAGTGAGCAAATGTAATTCAAAGTTTTCGAGATAAAACTAACACTTTTCGTCTTAGTTGATACCAAATCTTGGTCAAAAACAACTCATATACTACTATTGAAGTGCATTCAAGGATACATATGTAACTTAAGATCCTACTAACCCTAAAATCAAACCTTACATCTCACTAATATTCATAAGAGCAAGTAATAGAAATTTGGGCAGCATTTCCCCTATTTTCTTACTTTTCCCATTCAAGTATAACTTGGATTCATAAGCCAACAACCCTCCAATCCAACCACAAGTGATAACCAACAATATTCATCTATTCAAGGCCTCAAAATCAACCAAACAAACCAAATAATAACTTATCACCATGGACCCAAGCTGGAAACCAGTTTAAAGAAGAACTGATAAATTGCAGTTTTGTCATCCTTCGGTGTTTTGGTCGTAACTGTAGCTAGATATATCGGATCAAGGTAAACTTTATGGCATTTCGAAGCTAAGACAGAGACCTACATTTCCTATGCAGACATCAACACCCAGTTCTCACATTTTCAGGGTCAAACATGGACGGTCCGAAGCACATGAAAAACAGGTCAGGAAAGTTCGAGTTTTTGTGCAGTCAGGAGTGCTCCGACCAAATCATATGCTAAAATGATCCAATTGATCTGAAATTTTGAAGGTAGAAATTTAACTCGAATGCCTATAACTTTCATGTTTTGTCCAAAAACTGATTCAGTCCATAAGTCAGTCAAATTCGAGCCTCAATTTGCTACTTCATCTAGTAAAAGACAGAACAGGTATGCAATTTCAGTCAACTTTGAAAAATCACAGATATTCATGGGAATTGAGAAAAAGGCTGAAATTTTCACGGTTCATAGTATTCAGATTGTAGTTTCAAACGCAACAAATGGAACTAAATTCCGACTTTTCTACAACAATATATAGCAGATTTCCTAAGGCCGCCCAAGGTTTCCTGCGGACAAAATTTTCAGCGGCACCTCCTTTGTGTTTACTATTTTTTCCAGCCAAATTCAAGGCTACAATCTCATAGTATAACAGCCCCAAATGAAGCTCACAAATTACAGGAGACAATTGGTACATATTCTAGATAGCAAAGACTAACCCAATTCAACATATACTTGATATATAAACAAATACACCCAAGCTGAAATTTTGAAACCCTAAGCTGGAAAATTCTACCAACTTCACAAATTCATGATATTTTCTATAAAACTTCCATATTCAAGTCATATATCCATTGAAATGCAAGCTAAGATAGAGTAGGAGAGTTTTTTTTTTTTAGCTTAAGACCTCAAGATCCCAAGAGAAGTTGCAAGACAAGAACTTTCTTCCTTAAGCGACTCCACCAAAAGCTTCCCTCCAAGCCTAGCTTAACATTAATCGGTGTAGATTTGGGTTGGTGTTTGAATCCCTCATGGATTGAGCATGAAATCAAGGCTAGAAAATGGAATTTTTTCTCTCTTTTCTTGTCTCTTAAATTCGGCCAAAATGAGGGAAAAATGATGGAATTTTGGTGAAATATTCAAGATAAATACTAGGGAGGTCTTTGGTCAAAGGTGGTGTTGATTGCCAACACTTGCCATCCACCAATTTTTTCTTTCTTTTCCTTTTCTTTAGTCAATAATGGTGGCTAACTTAAGGGTTAATTTAGGGAGGATTAGGTGAAATAAAAATAAGGAGATTAGGGTAAGAAAGTATTGGTCAAGTGGGGTACTCAATCGGAAACAAACGGTGCACATCGGTTTAAGCCTATTTTCCTTAATTCTCTTGTACTTGTATTTTAACTTATGATTCACTAATTTGTTATTATCATTTCTAATCACACACTTCCTCTTACCTAATACTCACTCTTATCCACCAAATTTAGTACACATACCTCACCAATTACTCACACTACCCAAAATACGCCAAAACCCTAACTTACTCTAACTTAAAAAGTAAAAGTAAAACTCTTGGCTCAACTAATGAAATCACCATAAATTTAGGGCTATTAAATAGGTAAATAATCAAGTAATGAAACATAGAAGGAAATATAAATTAATTTGTTCAAAAATGGGAGGAAATTCTAAAGAAATTTTCGGGTACTCACAGCCGGAGCAAGTAGCCGTGAACTAGTGTATATAATCTCTTTTACTTGTACTTTTGTAGATGAGATGTATTTAGAATCTTTAGAAATGTAATCCTATGTTTTACTTTTGGATTGTAAATTAAGTTTGAATTGTTGGTTGGAAATGGAACTTTTATGTTGTGACAGCCCCACCTCCCCCTAGGGCGTACCCTAAGGGTTAGCGAACTGCCTGCCCAGCTCTCGCCAGGACTACTAACGGTCACATACACGCAATTATAAACGTTTCGGAAAGTATACCAACAAGTAAGGTTAACAACAAGTGCGCAAAACGAAAATGAAAAAAAATGGAACGAACACGTCCCAAACATAACGAAACCTTAAATAAAAATCAACAAGTACAATTCCAAGAGAATAGGTCATATACACATTAGAAACTATGTACACTGTGAGAACCCGAAAATTTTCACATTTTCAAGTATTATTTTATTTCTTTGCCTATATTTTATACTATCCTTTGAAAATATTAAATGTTTTGTACATTTTACAAGTAAGTACAATTTTTAAATCATTTTCCTAGTATAAGTTAGTGTACGTAACTTGAAGTGCATTTGTTCGATGTGGGGTCCGCTAGTGCGATATAATTTTGCCGATTAAGTGATGAAGTATTAAGTGACATTATTGTACAAGGTGCTAGGAGGTGATTAGAAGTTAGCTAGTTAGATGAATCATTGAGGAAGAAGAAGATAAGTTTGAAACCCTAAAAGGCGCCACGTGTCGCGACCCGATTCGAAGATGACTTGCCTAACTTTCTTAACTTTACTAAAACTCCAATTTTGACCAAAATTCCCTCAATTCTTTCCCTTGGTTGGCCGAACTCCTTGAGGGAGAAAAGAGAGAGTAAACTTCATCTTGTACTCCAAATTCTTGCTCCAATCTTGAGTTCCAACCATCAAAAGTGCAAATTACTCCACACAAAGTGCTAGCTAGAGAGGATTAAAGGTATTGGTGGAGTTGTTTTGGAAGAAAAAAACCCTAAGCTACCACTTTCTTTGAGGTTTTGTGAGGACCCGTAAAAGTTTCCTATTTCATATCGTTTAATTCTATTTCTTTACATGCATTTTCTTTATTTTATTCTACTACCTTAATTTTCTGGACATTTTATAAGTGAATATGGTTTTCTAAAACATTTTTCTAGTATAAGTGAGTTCACGAGAGATTTGGAGCGAATAGCGGATGTGGGACCCGCTAGTGCGTTAAGTGAGAGAAATTCGGCCAATTAGGTTAAGTTGTGCAGTAAGGCATTAAATTACTAGGTGCTTAGTGATAATTAGAGGTTGGTTAGATATTTGGTCATTAGTAAGCTAAAGGATAAGAAAGAAATCCAAAAGTGCCACGTGTCGCGACGGGATTGGGCCAAGTTTTGCCTAACTTTTCCTTAACTTTACCAAAAGCTAATTTTGACCAAAATCATCTTCATTTTAGCATCCTCTTGGCTGAAACTTGAAGGGAAAGAAAAGAGAGAGAGTTTCAACCATTGGCTTCAATTTCTTGTCCAAATCTTGAAAACCAACCGATAAAAATCCGAATTCCTCCGTAGAAATCGCTTATTAAGTGAGATTGAAGAGGCTTGTGGAGTGATTTTGCAAAGTAAAGCTCTAAGTTGCTATCTTTCTTGAGGTTAAGGTATTTTTGCTTGGAACTTAACTTTTGTTCATAATAAATGGTGAATTAGTGGCTTGTAGTAGTTAAATAGCTTGTTTTGTAGATGATTTCATGGATTGAAGTGAAGTTAGGTGAATTTCTTATTTTCTTGGGAATTTTTCTGTTTTCATATGATGATCATAGTTGGCTTGAATTGATGGCTTAATATGGTATAGAATTGGAGCTAGTGTGTGTTAATTGTGGTTACTTGCGGAAAATTTCAGCTTTCTACACAAGATTCCAGCTTAGGGTTACATGTGGTAGTAATCTGCCCTGTTTTTACACTGTATGTTCTTCCTTGAGGAAGACCGAATCAGCCCTTGCTCAAAACATAAAAGTTGTAGGTATTTGAGTTAGCTACCTACTGGTAAAATTTCAGCTCAATCGGAGCATGGTAGGATGTGAAAATGACCGAAATACCCTGACTGCCACAAGCTGCAATTCGTAAACAGTTTTGTGAATTCACCAGCTTGGGCTGCATTTTGCACCCTGATTCGTATCCAATTAGCTTTTGGCCAAAACACAAAACTTGTAGCCCTATATTTTAGCTTTCCAAAGCCTCTGAAAACACCCCAAACGGAGTTGTGTATCCTGAGTTATTGCCGGTTAAAGTCAGTGCTGACAACCAGACTGATCATAAACTTTTGGATCTGTGATTGGCAAATTCGACTTAGATAAACTATAAATTAGGTTAGGTGGCCTTCATGAAAGTTGTTCCCCCCTGTCTGAGCTTCGAAATGGTATAAGAGTCACCCCGATTCGATAACCATAACTCTGGTTATGACTAAAATACTACGAGATGCCAAATCTGCCATTTAGCTTTTGTCTTCAAAATTGATATTTGCTTGTACTATTGCACTTGTGTTGTACTTGGATGATTTTGGAGCCTAATGGAAGGGCTATTGTGGTAACCTTACTTGTGTGTATTGTGGGGCTGAATTAAGGAAAAGAATGAAGCCATAAATGGCTGGAAATTTGGTAAACACAAAGGGCGTGCTGCCCAAATTTGCACTCAAGGGTTAAGTAGAATTACACTTGTCTTGAGTACGGTTTTGAGGACGAGTCTAACTCGATTTGTCTAGGTTATTCGAGTTTCCTTTTGTGGAGATATATAAGTTGAATTTCGGCCGAAACTTGTACCCTTGGAATTTACAACTGATAGTAATACGTTTCTTTCATTTCTTCGACCCAAACGGCATTTTTCACATATAATGGCTTCAAAATTTCACCGTTTGAAAAGTGATCAAGGGTTTTACGAATAGTCTCTAAATAAGTCTCAATTACTTGATTCTCGTTAAACGAAATGTTTAAGTTTCGAGCCTTAGTTACTTTTCAATGCTCTTAAACAATATTTCCTCGCAGATTTGAACTCCAAGAGCGGAGTAATACCCAAAACCAACGTGTAAAGGCACTGCATCTGTTGTGAGTGTACCATCCCCTTAAATTGGTGCTTATCTGATTCATCTGTACTTGCAACTTGCAACTTGATTATCTGTGACTTTTGTATGCTTCGTATGAAACGAGGGTGTACTTTATCACACTCGTTTCTCTCACCTGGTTATTCTGGTTCCTGTATACTGTATAAATCTGTATTTGTTCTCTGTATCTGTTATCTGTACCTGTTTTCTGTATTTGTTGATGTCGTTTGGAGAATTAAATCGAACGACCTTTCTGTTACCTCTGAGCTCAAATCCTGTGGCTAGTTATTCGAGTCGAGCCGGTAAAGGCCTGGTCGATTAGATAACGAACCACAGTAGTCTGTTTCTGAGAAATCTTTGGGTATTGAGACTCTGGATTTTCGGTATACTCGAGTATTACCACCCTCTGTTCGGTTGAGGTGTTCGGGCCCGGTAAGGGGTATGTTTGGTGGACGGAATTCGGTGTAAAGTGGGGTCTACGGACATGGTGGTTCTATCTATGTTGACGGAGAGTCAACGGGTTTGGATCAAGTATCGCAATTGGGCATTTTGGCTCCTGAGAGCCACCTGTATCCTTTCTCTTTGAAATGTTTATTTATTTCCCTATCTGGTGTGTATAACTGCATGATTGATACGTGAAATGCCATGATTCATGACTACTTGTACTTCTGGTACCTCATTGAGCGTAAGCTCACCCCTTCCCGTTATCTTTGTTTTCCTTACAGGGAACAACACTTTTGAACCATGATTTTGAAGAAAGTGTCAAGCTAGTGGAAATGTTATTTTGTTACGCTCTTTTGTAATCAAAACCCTAGTTACTTTTATCAAGTATCACGTTTTGACTTGTACAACTTTCTATGTATGTACTTAAGTGTTTAAGCATGTATATTAGGTGTATTCGTTTGAGATACTACTTGTAATCATTCGGAACATTTTAGTTGTGTGTAATCGGCATAGTAGTCTCCGAGTGTTTGTTTTCTTTGGTTTTGATCGTGCATAATCTAGGGTTTGTGTGATTCGACTTCGTAGTCCTGGCGAGAGCTGGGCAGGCGGTCCGCCAAACCCTTTGGTTCGCCTTAGGGGAAGGTGGGGCTGTCACAGGTTTCAAGGTAAGATTGCTAAGAACATCCTTCTTTGGTTCCCATAGTTGTAATTTAGTGGCTTGTGGTTGCCACTTTGGTGGTTTTGTACATTAATTCTTGGTTATAAGTGGTGAGGTGTGGATTTTCGGTTTTCTTAGAAATTTTCTGCCCTGTCTGACCAGTGTTATTCGGTCATGATGGAGGCTGAATTGGGCTTAGCTCAAAACATGAACGTTGTAGATAATTGAATGTAGATTAAGCCTGTAAAATTTCAGCTCAATCGGAGCACTGTAGCCTGTGAAATGACTATTTTACCCCTGCTTCCCTGTTTCTGTCCGAGAATGATAATCAGCATCTGTAATTGGCTCTTTTGGCTGGGAAGACGAATGAATTAGCTTTTTATGCCTTCTTAAGAATTGTAGCCTTGTATCTTAGCTTTCGAATGGCTTTAGAATCAACTGAATCAGAGTTGTGTGTGCTGAGATATGACTGAATAAATCAGGACTGCTAGTTGAATTTCACAGTGAGCTTTGAACTGGAATATCTGGGTCGGTTTGGGTAACTTTGACTAGGTTACGTTGAGAACTGGATTACGATGTCTTCATAAGAATTGTAGAGCTATGTCTTAGCTTCGAAAAGGTATAAAGTTTACCTCAATCCGATAGGTGTAGCTTTGGTTGTGACCAATACGCTAAAAGATATCAAACCTGTCATTTTGTTCCTTGTCTTAAACCTTAATCCCGATCCCTTTTCTAGTTTGGTTTTGTAATTGAATGACTTTTAGCCTTTTTAACGGCTATTGTAATGAGATTATTGCATGTGATTTTGGGGGCTGATTGAGGAAAATAATGAAGCCATAAATGGCTGGAAATTTGGTAAACACAAAGGGCGTGCTGCCCAAATTTGCACTCAAATGGCGATTTCAAATTTTAAGGGCAGACATAAGTTTTACAACTATTTTACTCATGTATTTTGGACTAAATGCACTCTTTTTACTTCCAAAATCATACTTATACATTGTACTATTAGTTATTCGGATTTTCTTTGATAAATCAAACATTTTGATGGTTGAACCATAATACTTTCTCATGATTATTTTAGGGTTTCTTGGTGACTAAAGTTGAGATCCGGAGGGATACTTTGGACGTTATTTTGCTTATTTCGGTGAGTGTTCTATATACGCTTTGTTTCTAATGACTATGTGAACTCTTGTGACTATTTGGATTGTTGCTTTAATACGTGATTGAGGTATGTTATGTTTCCAAAATGATTTTTGCTAGGCGAGTGTGTACTTTATCGCACTCGACCTAAATGAACGTGAACTTTCAATGATTGAATGATTAAATGTTACTTGTGCATGAATGTAAGCCTTCTGGCTGAACTGGGCCCTTGCCCTTTGTTACTGGTCGACTCGAGCCAGAAGCGGACTCGGTCGGGCGATTAGTGACCCTAGGTGAATGTTGGTATACTCGAGTATGACCACGACGTTGGCGGAGCGTGGGGAATGAAATGAATGAACGAACGACAAGAAAATGAAGGAGTTTTCACTTACAAACAATGTTTTAATGATCGGAGAAATAAGGAAAATATTAGGCGAATGAATGAACGAACGAACGAATGGCTCCTCGTGAGCATGTATCCTTTTATTGTATGTGTTACTATTACTTTATATCGTAAATGTTATCTGGATTACTTGTTATAACATGCTTAATGTCCTTGTTTAACTGCTTGGTTGTGTATATAGAATCTCGCTGGGCTTTTAGCTCATTCCACGCCTTTTGTTTTCCTTACAGGGGTTGCGAGCGGGCGAGAGGCCTGTATAGAATAGAATAGCCTAGTTTTTGTTTTGAATTGTTTTGTTTTGGCTTTTATTTCCGCTCTAGTGCTTGGATAAGGTGGACTGTACTGTGAATTCAGAACTTTGGTATACATTTGGGACTGTACTTGTGGTTGAGATTGAGATGAATGTAAATATATGTTTCTAGTTTGGGGTTTGTTTTTTTTGTTTTCCTCGAGGTTGTATCTTATTTTGTTCGAAGAGAGTGATCGAGTCCTGGCGAGAGCTGGGCAGGCGGTCCGCCGAACCCTTTGGTTCGCCTTAGGGGAAGGTGGGGCTGTCACATACACATACCCATTATAAGGTTTACAATTCAAAACGGAATGTTCACGTCCCACATTAGGGTTTCTAAAGACGAGGAGCTATATAAAGGTACAAAAGAATGCCTAACTAGCTCTACTCGCTTCACAAAATCATGATTTCCAAAAAACATACCCTGTAAGGAAAACAAAAGGAACGAGTGTGAGCTTTCGCCCAATGAGGTACTAAAAGCCATGCATTCAAGTACACGAATGTAGCCATGCTCAATTACACTTACTATCACACATGAAAAGAACACCAAACCAAGTTCAAGGGTAAAAGGATACGGGTGGCTCTCGGGAGCCAATTTCCCCTTGCAACACTTGATCACATCCCGTTGACCCTCCGTCAACGCTCAACGGACAAGTACGACCGTAGATCACCACTTTACACCCAATACCTTCCACCATACTTTCCCCTACCGGGCCCGAACACCTCACAGTAATCAGGGGTAATACTCGAGTATACCACAAAGTCGAGGAGCTAACGCTCCACTCGACACACAGTAACCTCATGGCTCGTTACCTAATCGACCGGCCCTTACCGGCTCGACTCGATGAACGGCCATTGAGGCTTGAGCTCAGTTATCACAGTAAAGTCGTAGGGCTCATGCCCCATACGACATGAAGCCAGGCACAAATCCAATTCCCACATATTCAGTCAAATTCACAAATATTCAGAAATCAGTTGTACACATAAGAGAACGAGAGCGATAAAGTACACTCTCGCCTCGAGCACAGAAACCACAGTTATCCAAATCAAGGATTCAAGTACACAACCAATTAAACACAATTCATGCATAGTACACTCACCACTTAAGTAAGTAAATCACAAGTTTTCGCCCAACGGGTGTCCGGAATCACCGGCTCGACCTACAACAAACAAGAAACTACAGTTGAGACTCGAACACGAGTCGAATGCCTCTTAAGCGAACTACTAAAGCAAAATGCAAATGTAGCTCAAAATTGGAAAATACTTTGATTTTAAGGCCAAAGGTGTAAACAACCCCAAAACCTCACATTTTTACTCAATCACAACTTAAACACACGAAACCCTAATTTTCTCGACACTCGGACAGCATTTCCCCTAAAATTCAGCTTTTCCATCCTACAATCACACATAAATTTATATCCAAACCAATCCCAATTGCCTCAAACCAATCATAAGTCACTCAATAACCTTCGTTAGGGCCTCAATGCCCCTCATTCACAACCAATTGCAAGATTAATAACCAACTATAGAAAAGCCCCAATTTCAAAACCCTAAAACTGAAATTTTTGTCCAAAGCTGAAATTTTCCGCAATTAACCGCAATTCACATACAAGAGCTCCAATTGGCTCAATATTAGACCATCAATCCAAGGCTAACTAACATTTATGATATAAAACAGAAAAATTCCCCAAAAATCAGAAATTTACTCAACTTCCAAATAAACCATCAAATCATTCATAAATCAAGCTATTAAGCCACCATAGGCCACTAATTTAGCATTATTAGAACCAAAAGTGAAGTTTCCAAGCAACATACCTCAACTCTCAAGAAAGTTTGTAGCTTAAGTGCTTAATCACCAAAATAGCTCCACCAATCACCTCTAACCTCCTTAGCAAGTGGATTTTATGGAGTAATTTGAGATTTAAACGGTTAGTTTGCAAGATTGAGCAAGAAATAGAACCAAAGTTGAAGCCTTTCTCTCTTCCTTTCTCTCACAAAATTCGGCCAAGAGGGGAGCAAAAGTGATGATGGTTTGGGTCAAAATTAGCTTTTGGTAAAGGTGGTCAAAAGTTAGGCAAGCTCCATCCAATGCACTCGCGACACGTGGCACCTTTGTATGTTTTAAACTTATCCTCTTACTCACTAAGGTTAATCTATCCAAGTAACCTCTAATCACCTACTAACACCTAGTAATTAAATCCCTGTACGCAAATCTTGACCTAATTGGCCGAATTTCTCTCACTTAACGCACTAGCGGGTCCCACGTCCACTATTCACTCCAAAAATCTCGTAATTTGACTTATACTAGAAAAATATTTTTAAAACCCTATTTACTCAAAAAAATGTACAGAAAATTTTTAGAATAAAGAAAATATGGAAAACGGGTGCAAATAAATAAATTAAAGCCTAAAAATAAAAAAAATTTACGGGTTCTCACATATGTTAATTTCGAGGCTTGAACGGCTATTTCAAGAACGTTAGTGAGTGAATCCTGGCGAAAGTTGGGCAAGCGGTCCGCCAAACCCTTGGGTACGCCCTAGGGGGCGGTGGGGTCGTCACATTAGGTAATCAATTAAAAGAAGCAATAAGGTACAACAATCCGTTATCATTCACTATATATACAAGCAACCTTAACTATTACATTAGGGGGCCCTAACTACAATCTAAGGGGAGAAGGCATAAAATAAATAAATAGATAAATAAACACCTAACTATTACATATTCTATCTAAATACAGATCTTGAACCCCCCTAACTATTATAGCTTGGCATTAAATGCCTCTCAAATGACCAAAATTAAAATAAAATAAATATACTAAATTAAAACAACTAAAACGAATAAATAAATAAATGAAATGAAAATATTCAAAAGGCATGCAATTAAGCACATAAAGTCACATGGGGGCACATAGGATCAAGTAAAGTCAAAATAAGGGATAGAGTGTACCTCCCTTGAATTGGTGCCCTAACGAAACGAAATTACTTATTTACCCTCCAAAAACAAAGAAAAGATCAAGGTATCATTTTAATTAACGAATAATCACATGATATGGGAATAAGCATGAAATTAAATCAATCAAAGGCATTAAAAGGAAAGTAAACATCCCATGTACAAGAAATTAAAACAAGTAGTGACTTGATTGCAAAAATTAAAGAATTTTGAGGGGTCTATTTATTATCATTACAAAAAATTAAGGGTCTAAAAGGAAATAAATTAAAATTAGGGACTTAAGGTGAAACCTATCCCAAACCAAATGATAAAGTTCACAAAAAATAACTGAATAAATGAAACTTATTTGCTATAATTAAATAACAAATTTCCAAAATTTCACTAAAAATTCAAATCAAAACTATAATTCTTAGCAAAAGTTATTAGACCTTTCAAATTTATCCTAAAACTCATTAAAAATCTATTCAAAAATCATGTTAAGACATATTAAAGAAAAATGGCATGTTAAAGGGACAAAAGTGATTAAGTTATCCAATTAGTTGGGCTATAGTGGCATTAGACAAAACTTAAAGGGTTAGAGTGCAATTTATGAAACCCTTTGCATGCATGTTACCAAAAAGAGTTCTGCAACTGAAGCTATTCCTCTGCAATTTTACATCTGCAAGCTTCCCACAGCTCTCAAACATGATCAAATCCAATTTGAACTAAAGCAACAAGCCTACCACTTAATCCTCTCACTTTGCAACATAAAACCTTAGATTTAAGCACAAAAAGTTGGACAAAGAGGGCATGCAAACCTGGACAGTTCATGCAATTTTTGGTACTTTCAAATTTCAGCCATTACATGCAGCAAGTTTTAATACTAAACTCAAGCCAGAACCAAACCCAAGTTCTTATTAAGCTCATCCCCTTGCCTCACTACATACGAGAGAACGAAAACCAGCATAGGGAAAGTTTGCAAATTTTAGCTCATTCAAAGATTTCTGCCAATTCTGGGTTATTCTACAGAAGCTCACTTATTTGACTAACACTCGCACATGCTTTGCATCATGAAAAGGAAAACAACAATTAAAATCTCGCGTCATGGTAAACCAAACCAAAATCTCTCAAACAAGTTCTTCAGCAATCAACAAGACTCCACAGAGAGGCAAGAGAACAGCTTCTTGAGCCAGTAAAAACAGGAAGAAAGAAAAAGGGTAACAACGAAAGGCAACAAACATGCATAACTTGGACCGAAATATTTTTTTCATGGAAACATCGAAGGAACTTTCTGCAATGGAAGCTTTCTTATTCTTCTCTGGTTCACCATAACATTCCATTGAACCAGCCAACCGTTTGTACGCTTATCACTCCATAAAAAGGTAAAACATTCAAGTCAAGATCCATTCAAAACTCCTAGTAAAATCATCCAAAAAGGAAATGCAACTTGAAGACAACAGTCTCTTGAACAAACCATTGAACGTGAAGAAAGGAAATGCAAGCAAAGAAGATCGCAAACAAGCGTAGCTAAAGGAACCTGAATCTAATCAAATTTCACACATATTGTCTTCCCATTTACAAAAAAACACAGATTGAACTCATGAAACCGTAGCCATGATCATTCAACAACAAAAAGAAAGCAGCCTGGTCGCAGCCTTTTGCTGCAACTTTCCCTGATGGTATGAAATTTTAACAAGTCTCATGCGTCAATCGTTAACAACAATCTTACACAAGAAGACAGCCTCAAATTCTTGTTAATCCTCCTAAACTCATCGTCAAGATACCAGATTTAGCCCACCCGAAAGAAAACAAAGAAAACATTCATAAACTCCCACAGATTTCTGGGTTTCATGTGCCAAACAAAGGAAACCAAGATCCTAGCAAACATCAAAACTTACAAGCCAAAATAACAACATTGCACAAACCCAAGTCCTGCTCTTTACATTCCTAAGAGTTCTTAGACGCAAATCACACAAGCGAGAACAAAAAGTGGAGCCTTTAATTCACCAACTACACAGATCTCATATCATGGCCATTGGATTGACTTTACAGTTTCAGATACTTGTTAGACGAACCAAAGAATCAATGTATGGAAGACGTGCTTCTAGAACTTCAGAAGTCTGTGCTTAAAAAAGAAAAGGAGAAGAAAAAGGATAGCTTACAGCTCTATCTCTCGGTGAGGATTCGCAGGTAATGATTGACTGAGGTGATTTCGGCTCCTTGTTCTCCTGATCCTGGATGAACAGCACTAGATTGCTCTCTTCTTCGTCCTTGCTCTCTCTCCCTTTATTTCTTTCCCCCAGCCGAGCTCTGGTTCTTCCTCTTAGGATGCACGGTACAGCTAACCTCTTCGGCTCCAAATGCCACCTTATAAAACTGTACGGAGTCGTTCGTCTTTCGTGTCTCCACGAACAGCCACGGCTTCACACCACCGCAACAATCACCCTCACTCACATCCTCTGAGATGGCTCCGGCACCCACTGCCTTTTCTCGCTTTTTTCCTTGCTGTTCCAGGTTCCTTTTCCAGTTTTTCCCTTACTTGTTTCTTTCTCGTTTCAGTCTTTTCCTCTCAGCTCCAACACCTCGCTCCCTATTTTTCTTTTTCCTTTCTTCCTCCGCTGGTTTTCTTTCTTTTTGTTTTCCCCAGCCGCCGCCCCTTTACTCTCTGGTTTTTCTCTTAGTTTTCTTCCCTCCAGCCGTCACCTCTCTATCCTCTCCACCTTCTTACTTTTTTCTCAACCTTTTTATAGCTACCCGATTCCTAAACCTAACATCTAATGGTGCCGCTAAATTGATATTTTCATGATGAATTATAAACCATTGGATGAGCTTTTGTCCTATGATTCTCTTAGTGTAGGGATTAAAGCCAAGTGGCTTGAGATTAAAGTGATCAAACGGAGCCAAAAAAATGAGAAAAACGAATGAGAAAAGCTGGAAAAATCGCAGCTGTTAGTTCTGCTGCTTTGCTTCTGCTGGTACGATGCAAAGGAGAAGCAGCGCGCGTGACTTCCTCTTTTTTTTTTAACTTAATTAACAACAATAATAAAATGATTTTCTTAACAAAAATGGAAATGAAACAAGATCAAAAAATCAACTAAAATGAAATAAAAATGCTAAAAAATTTTGTGCTTGATTGATGATTTTTTCCTTTTTTTAATTTTATTTTAAAAAAACTGATTTTCATTATTCTCTCTTTTTCTTTTCAATGAATTAATTAATAATAACAAAAATGATTTTCTTAACAAACAAATGAAAATGAGATAAAAATAAACAAAAATCAAAACAAAATCAACTAAATGAAATAAAAATAAAATAAAAAACTAAAATTTTGGTGTCTACAGCAAGTAAGCCGAAATGAAAGGTATAAAAATTTTGGGTCCTCACACTCTCTCCTCATTAAAAGAATTTCGTCCTCGAAATTCTAATCTATACTCGCAAAAACTAAAGTCTGCACCCTCCAATTTACTCATGATACTACGGCTACTTACCCCCATAGTATTTTTTCCATTATCAATCGGAGCGGTCATCCTACATTTGCCAAAAGAATATATACAAGATTAGAATCTAACCCTTTTCTCCAAAACTTCCATACCTAATCCAAAACTCTCAATCTAGGCAAGATAGGAATCATAGCCAAATCCCTACTTTTACATCGAGGGGTAGGTATCAAGGAAGCATAGGTAAGGGTGGTCAATCAAGAACCAAATTAAAAGGAGATAGGTCTGTAGTTGTGAGAACTCGGAAAAAAAAAATCTGGTTTTAGAGTTTTATCGATTTGCATGCAAATAATTTCTATATTTTCTTTCTTATATTCATTTTACATATATTTATAAGTAAATATAGTTTTTAAGTCATTTTCCTAGTATAAGTGAGTTCACGAGAAAATTGGAGCGAATAGCGGAGGTGGGACCCGCTAGTGCGTTAAGTGAGAGAAATTCGGCCAATTAGGTTAAGTTGTACAGTAAGGCATTAAATTACTGAGTGCTAAGAGATAATTAGAGGTTGGTTAGGTACTTGGTCATTAGTGAGCTAAAGGATAAGGAAAAGATCAAAAAAAGGTGACACGTGTCGCGACGGGATTGGGCCAAGTTTTGCCTAACTTTCTTACAACTTTACTAAAAGCTAAATTTGACCAAAATCATCTTCATTCTTGATGCTTCTTGGCCGAAAATATTGAGGGAAAAGAAAGGAAAGAAAGCTTCAACTTCTCTTCCAAATTCTTGTCCAAATCTCAAAATCCAACCGATAAAACTTCGAATCTCTCCGTAGAAACCGCTTATTAAGGAAGATCAAAGGTGCTTGTGGAGTGATTTTTGCAAAGGAAAGCCCTAAGTTGCTATCTTTCTTGGTGATTAAGGTATTTTTCATGGAACTTCATTTTTGTCCATAAGAATGGTGAATTAGTGGTTGATAACGATTAAGGAGCTTGTTTTATGGGTGATTGTGTGAATTAAAGTGAAGTTTAGTGAAATTATTATTTTCTTGGAAATTTTTCTGTTTTCATAAGATAATCATAGTTGGCTTGGATTGATGGCTTAAAATGGTGTAAGTTGGATTTATTAGATGTTAATTGTGGTGAATTACGGAAAATTCCAGCTTAGGGTTTCTATATGGAAGTAATCTGCCCTGTTTTTGCACTGTATGTTCGACCTTGAGAGAGACCGAATCAGCCCTTGCTCAAAACATGAAAGTTATAGGTATTTGAGTTAGCTAGCTACTGGTAAAATTTCAGCTCAATCGTAGCACTGTAACTTGTGAAATGACCAAACTACCCTTGACTGCCCACAAGCCTCGTTTCACGGACAGTTTTCTGTTCTCTCTGGAATTTCAATTTTTGACCTTGAAAATGCATGATTTGGCTTTGGAGGTCTTCATGAGAAATGTAGGTATATGTCTTGGCTTCGAAACGCCATAAGATTCATCTCAATCGGACAAGTGTAGCTTCAGTTGTGGTGGTTATGCCGAAAGGTGCGTGGAACTTGATGATTCCAGAATATTCTTTGCTTGACCTAATATTTGTAACTTAAGGTGTGGAGTAATTGTGATTGATTTTGGAACTATCAATTGGCTCATTTGAAGGGTATTGTGGCCCTTATTAGATGTGTTTACTGCCTATGAATTGTATGTGTAATTGTGGTTGGTTTGAGTTGGAATTTGGTGTTGTTTGTAGGATGGAAAAGTAAGGAAAAACAAGGGAAGTGCTGTCAAAATTTTCGCAGGAACCTTTGAGCAGTCTTGGGAAATTTGCTATATCTGGTTGTAGAAATATCAGAATTGAGTTCCGTTTGTTGCGTTGTAAACTGGACCCATAGGACTATAAACATTAAAAATTTCAGACCCTGTTTCTGTTTGTACGAATTATAGTGATTTTTCAAATTTGACTGAAATTACATACCTGTTCTGTCTTGGACTGGATGAAGCTGCGTTTTGAGGCTCGAATTTGACCGACTTGTAGTATGAATCTTAAAAATGTGTCTTCTGAGAAATTATACCCCTTTGAGTGTGTTTTCCGACGGTATAAATTTTATCCATTTTGGACTTAAGAATCGTGAGATATGATTTTTCAAGTGATGGCGCGCAAAACTGGAAAATCCTGTTTTCCTCGAATTAGTCCTACTTTCATTTGCACTTTAAATTTGGAGTTAGTAGATCATTGTAGGCATGGTTTTGGGTAGAAGTGAAAGGGTTTTGGATCGTTCATGTCTTTAGGACCAACTACTACTACTTTTTCACTCCACAACTACACTTTTGTATTGCTTTGGTAATTTACTTGGTTAGGCATATGACTCGTAATCGAGTCTCAATTGTTTTACCTTGGTGGTTTTAGGACGTGCCGGTGATCCGAGTACTTCGGGAGGAAACGTTTGAAGTTGTTTGTGTGAACTGGTGAGTGTACCACTCCCTTAAATTGGTGCTTATCTGATTGATCTGTACTTGCTATTTGCAACCTGATTTTTTTTTAGACTTCTGTATACTTTGCATGAAACGAGGGTGTACTTTATCACACTCGTTTCACTCATCTGTTTATTCTGGTTCCTGTATACTGTATAAATCTGTATTGGTTCTCTGTACCTGTTATCTGTATCTGTTCTCTGTATTGGTTAATGTCGTTTGGAGGGTTGAGTCCAACGACCACATCTATACCTTTGAGCTCAATACCGGGGGCTAGTTACTCGAGTCGAGCCGGCAAGGGCCGGTGGATTAGATAACGAACCACGGTAGTCCACTTCTAGGAAATCTTTGGGTATTAAAGACTCGGAATTTCCGGTATACTCGAGTTATTACCAACTACTGTTACTGTTGAGGTGTTCGGGCCCGGTAGGGGGTTGTTTGGTGGACGGAATCGGCGTAAAGGGTGTTCTACTGGACGGGTTAACTTTATTTGAAAGTTGACGGAGTGTCAACTACTATTTGATCAAGCTCCGGTGAAGCAATGGGAACTTTGGGCTCCTGAGAGCCACCTGTATCCCTTTCCATTTGAAGTGTCTATTCATTCCCTATCTGGTGTATAACTGCATGTTGATACGTGAAATGCCATGATTCGTGACTACTTGTACTTTTGGTACCTCATTGAGCGTAAGCTCACCCCTTCCCGTTATCTTTGTTTTCCTTACAGGGAACAACACTTTTGAACCGTGATTTTGAAGAAAGGGTCGAGCTAGTGTAAATGTTCTTTTGTTACGCTCTTTTGTAATTAAAACCCTAATTGTTTTTAATCAAGTATCACGTTTTGATTTGTAAAGTTTTCTATATATGTTTATAAGTGTTTAATCATGTACATAAGTGTATTTGTTGAGATGCTAATTGTCACCATTGGACGATCGGACGAGCGCGGCATTTGTGCAAGGAAAGAAAATTTCTGGTAGGAACTGTTCATCGGAATCCGGCCGAGTATCCGGCCAGTTCTTGGCCGGATATCTGGCCGGATTTGCAGGGGATTTGGAGGATTTTTGGGTTGAGCTACTGCCTCCAATCCGGCCAAACCGGCCGGATTGTGACGTGGCAGTCACTGTTCATTTTCAGTTTCATTTTCGTTTTTGCATTTCTTGGTCGTCAATACATGTAATCGTTATATTTCATTCGGAACGTTTTAGTTGTGTGTCGTCGGCTTAGTAGTCTCCGGAGTTTGTTTTCTTTGGGTTCTATCGCGCGAAGTCTAGGGTTTGCGAGGGTTCGACTTCGTAGCCCTGGCGAGAGCTGGGCAGGCGGTCCGCCAAACCCTTTGGTTCGCCTTAGGGGAAGGTGGGGTCGTCACAGTTGGTATCAGAGCCATGTCGCGTGGTCTCTGCGCGGAGTGATCTTGGGTCAAGTGATGTTATGGTCCTGATTGTGTGAATAAGTGTAAGGGACTAAGTGCTCTTCTTGGATGTAAGCTATGAATTATGAGCCGTTATAGGTTTCCAATCTTTCTCAGAATACTTGGGGACAATAGTTATGTACGTCAGGTAGGAATCTCTAATATGGGTGACTTACTCTTGGGACCGGCCGGCTCGAGTTGTGAATTACCTTATTGTGGATTCTTGTACTTGAGTACTCGATAGTGAGAACGCTAGAATAAAGGCCTGTCGTTTGATTGTACTTGAGGTGAGTTTGACGGCAAGAGTCAAAGTGTAGAAGATTTTACCATTTGACCTAGTAATTGGACTGCTCGGGGGGATTGGATCTAAGAGTGTTATCATGGACGAACCTAGTAATGGTCTGACTGGGGTTTCTATAGAGGGTGATCGGATTGTAGTATACGTCGAGAAATTTGCACCGAAGACCTATTTCTTTTCATAAACGTGAGGACTAGATAAGTGATTATTTGATTTGAGATGATCTGACTGCAATGATGTAGGTATCTTTACCTCGCTTTGGATATCTGATACCCGTAGCTTGGTTCTCGACGAACGACCCTTGTTTATGCTTCCTTGATACCTATTCCCTAACATCAACGTATGAACTTGATTTGATTATTATTGTACCGAGAGTGGAAGTTTGGAATTAGGTAGGGAGATGTTTTGTTTAAAACACGGATGTGGCATAAGGGTTGAACTTTTGATGTGCGAGGTATGCTTTAAGGTTTTGTTATGTACATAAGTGATACGTGGCATAGTATGCCTTAACCATGTTCTATTTCTTGCCTTTATTAGCAAATATCTCCGTTTGATCTTCCGTGGTTGGATTGGGAGTGAAGGACTTAACAGTTATATGATTTGAGTGCCACTTGAACTTAGATCCACTTGTGCTTAGTTACTTATTATGATCCCTTGATTTACCTGGCAGGCTATCACTCAAATTCCAGAGAATCCGTGTGATGGCACATTGGGTTGATATGTATAAGGAAATTGAGACTCTTCGAAACGCAATAGAGGTCCAAACGAAATTGGCCGAGTACTGGGAAGGGCGATGGAAACATGAGTATTCGGAGAAAATTGAGCTCTTGCACAAGAACATAGAGCTGAAAAGAAAATACGAAGGAATTTCCGAAGAGGCTTTAGCAATGGCCCAAGTTAATACTTTTACGGAGGTTCCGGAGAAAGTCCAAAGGGCAAAAATCACAAGGGCACAGGTGAAAACCTTCCATGCAAAGAAAAGAGGTGCATCTAGTAACATACTTGAGGAACCTAGGGAAAAGATAACGCCCTCCAAGGTACAAAAAGTGACCATTTCTCTCATCCACCTTGGACATTTGGAGCCCTATTTGGAGGAGGACAACTAGGAGGCACCTCACAAGGAGATCAAACCTCAACCCCTCCCTTATCTTGTGGCTATTGTGGAAAAATCAACCATACTGAGGAGAGTTGTTGGAAGAAAAGGAGAAAATGCCTGCGATGTGGGAGCGCCGAGCATCGAATCGCTAATTGTCCGGCTCTATTACGAAAAGGGAAAAAGACCCAGGAATCGACCAAGACCCACCCTGGACTGTCGAAAGGGGAAGGGACTGAATTGAAGGTATCGGCTCGGGTGTCTACCCTAGAGCAACGTCAGGTCCCTGACTCGTCTGAGGTCGTAGAAGGTACGATACCCGTGTCCCACCGTTTAACTAAGATTTTGATAGATCCTAACGGTGAGCAATTTCGAGGACGAAATTCTTTAAGGGGGAGAGAGTGTGAGAACTCGGAAAAAAAAATCTGGTTTTAGGGTTTTATCGATTTGCGTGCACATAATTTTATATTTTCTTTCTTATATTCATTTTACATATATTTTATAAGTAAATATAGTTTTTAAGTCATTTTCCTAGTATAAGTGAGTTCACGAGAAAATTGGAGCGAATAGCGGAGGTGGGACCCGCTAGTGCGTTAAGTGAGAGAAATTCGGCCAATTAGGTTAAGTTGTACAGTAAGGCATTAAATTACTGAGTGCTAAGAGATAATTAGAGGTTGGTTAGGTGCTTGGTCATTAGTGAGCTAAAGGATAAGGAAAAGATCAAAAAAAGGTGACACGTGTCGCGACGGGATTGGGCCAAGTTTTGCCTAACTTTCTTACAACTTTACTAAAAGCTAAATTTGACCAAAATCATCTTCATTCTTGATGCTTCTTGGCCGAAAATATTGAGGGAAAAGAAAGGAAAGAAAGCTTCAACTTCTCTTCCAAATTCTTGTCCAAATCTCAAAATCCAACCGATAAAACTTCGAATCTCTCCGTAGAAACCGCTTATTAAGGAAGATCAAAGGTGCTTGTGGAGTGATTTTGCAAAGGAAAGCCCTAAGTTGCTATCTTTCTTGGTGATTAAGGTATTTTGCTTGGAACTTCATTTTTGTCCATAAGAATGGTGAATTAGTGGTTGATAACGATTAAGGAGCTTGTTTTATGGGTGATTGTGTGGATTAAAGTGAAGTTTAGTGAATTTATTATTTTCTTGGAAATTTTTCTGTTTTCATAAGATAATCATAGTTGGCTTGGATTGATGGCTTAAAATGGTGTAAGTTGGTTATTTATTAGATGTTAATTGTGGTGAATTACGGAAATACGGAAAATTCCAGCTTAGGGTTTCAATATGGAAGTAATCTGCCCTGTTTTTGCACTGTATGTTCGACCTTGAGAGGACCGAATCAGCCCTTGCTCAAAACATGAAAGTTGTAGGTATTTGAGTTAGCTAGCTACTGGTAAAATTTCAGCTCAATCGGCACTGTAACTTGAAATGACCAAAATACCTTGACTGCCCACAAGCCTTGTTTCACGGACAGTTTTCTGTTCTCTCTGGAATTTCAATTTTTGACCTTGAAAATGCATGATTTGGCTTTGGAGGTCTTCATAAGAAATGTAGGTATATGTCTTGGCTTCGAAACGCCATAAGATTCATCTCAATCGGACAAGTGTAGCTTCAGTTGTGGTGTTATGCCGAAAGGTGCGTGGAACTTGATGATTCCAGAATATTCTTTGCTTGACCTAATATTTGTAACTTAAGGTGTGGAGTAATTGTGATTGATTTTGGAGCTATCAATTGGCTCATTTGAAGGGTATTGTGGCCCTTATTAGATGTGTTTTACTGCCTATGAATTGTATGTGTAATTGTGGTTGGTTTGAGTTGGAATTTGGTGTTGTTTGTAGGATGGAAAAGTAAGGAAAAACAAGGGAAGTGCTGTCAAAATTTTCGCAGGAACCTTTGAGCAGTCTTGGGAAATTTGCTATATCTGGTTGTAGAAATATCAGAATTGAGTTCCGTTTGTTGCGTTGTAAACTGGACTCATAGGACTATAAACTGTAAAATTTCAGACCCTGTTTCTGTTTGTACGAATTATAGTGATTTTTCAAAGTTGACTGAAATTACATACCTGTTCTGTCTTGGACTGGATGAAGCTGCGTTTTGAGGCTCGAATTTGACCGACTTGTAGTATGAATCTTAAAAATGTGTCTTCTGAGAAATTATACCCCTTTGAGTGTATTTTCCGACGGTATAAATTTTATCCATTTTGGACTTAAGAATCGTGAGATATGATTTTTCAAGTGATGGCGCGCAAAACTGGAAAATCCTGTTTTCCTCGAATTAGTCCTACTTTCATTTTGCACTTTAAATTTGGAGTTAGTAGATCATTGTAGGCATGGTTTTGGGTAGAAGTGAAGGGTTTTGGATCGTTCATGTCTTTAGGACCAACTACTACTACTTTTTCACTCCACAACTACACTTTTGTATTGCTTTGGTAATTTACTTGGTTAGGCATATGACTCGTAATCGAGTCTCAATTGTTTTACCTTGGTGGTTTAGGACGTGCCGGTGATCCGAGTACTTCGGGAGGAAACGTTTGAAGTTGTTTGTGTGAACTGGTGAGTGTACCACTCCCTTAAATTGGTGCTTATCTGATTGATCTGTACTTGCTATTTGCAACCTGATTTTTTTTTAGACTTCTGTATACTTTGCATGAAACGAGGGTGTACTTTATCACACTCGTTTCACTCATCTGTTTATTCTGGTTCCTGTATACTGTATAAATCTGTATTGGTTCTCTGTACCTGTTATCTGTATCTGTTCTCTGTATTGGTTAATGTCGTTTGGAGGGTTGAGTCCAACGACCACTCTATGACCTTTGAGCTCAATACCGGGGGCTAGTTACTCGAGTCGAGCCGGCAAGGGCCGGTCGATTAGATAACGAACCACGGTAGTCCACTTCTAGGAAATCTTTGGGTATTAAAGACTCGGAATTTCCGGTATACTCGAGTATTACCAACCACTGTTACTGTGAGGTGTTCGGGCCCGGTAGGGGGTTGTTTGGTGGACGGAATCGGCGTAAAGGGTGTTCTACTGGACGGGTTACTTTATTTGAAAGTTGACGGAGTGTCAACTACTATTTGATCAAGCTCCGGTGAAGCAATGGGAACTTTGGCTCCTGAGAGCCACCTGTATCCTTTCCATTTGAAGTGTTTATTCATTTCCCTATCTGGTGTATAACTGCATGATTGATACGTGAAATGCCATGATTCGTGACTACTTGTACTTTTGGTACCTCATTGAGCGTAAGCTCACCCCCTTCCCGTTATCTTTGTTTTCCTTACAGGGAACAACACTTTTGAACCGTGATTTTGAAGAAAGGGTCGAGCTAGTGTAAATGTTCTTTTTTACGCTCTTTTGTAATTAAAACCCTAATTGTTTTTAATCAAGTATCACGTTTTGATTTGTAAAGTTTTCTATATATGTTTATAAGTGTTTAATCATGTACATAAGTGTATTTGTTGAGATGCTAATTGTCACCATTGGACGATCGGACGAGCGCGGCATTTGTGCAAGGAAAGAAAATTTCTGGTAGGAACTGTTCATCGGAATCCGGCCGAGTATCCGGCCAGTTCTTGGCCGGATATCTGGCCGGATTTGCAGGGGATTTGGAGGATTTTTGGGTTGAGCTACTGCCTCCAATCCGGCCAGGAATCCGGCCGGGATCCGGCCAGAAACCGGCCGGATTGTGACGTGGCAGTCACTGTTCATTTTCAGTTTCATTTTCGTTTTTGCATTTCTTGGTCGTCAATACATGTAATCGTTATATTTCATTCGGAACGTTTTAGTTGTGTGTCGTCGGCTTAGTAGTCTCCGGGTTTGTTTTCTTTGGGTTCTATCGCGCGAAGTCTAGGGTTTGCGAGGGTTCGACTTCGTAGTCCTGGCGAGAGCTGGGCAGGCGGTCCGCCAAACCCTTTGGTTCGCCTTAGGGGAAGGTGGGGTCGTCACAGTAGTGCTAGCTTCTCCAACATGCATGACAATCTAACCACCAGCCATGGAAACCCTAACCAACTAGTTAATGGATTAGTCCATTATAGCACTCATCAATCCATTCTCCTCAATCAGTTCAATTCCTAGGTCACATATTAAAATCTTCCATGCGTTGACCTTTTCCATTCACACCTGCCTCAAAGGCAGTCGTGATGTCAACTCTCATCTAAATACCCTCAACTCTTGAGTACTCGGGTACAAGAATATAAAATAAGATAATTCACAACTCGAGCCAACCAGTCCCAAGAGTAAATTACTTACAGTTGAGATTCCTACCTAACGTACAGATCTATCTTCCCCAAGTATCATGGTAATGGTTTACGCCTATAACATTCATGATTCACAGCTTACGCTCAAGAAGAACACTTACTCATTTCCACTTATTCAAGTAACCGGGACCATAACACCACTTGGCCCAAACTCACCTCACACAGAGACCACGCGAGACGACTGTCGCGCCCCATTTTTGAAAAATGAAAAATAAAGAAGAGTTTTAAGAAAATGGATTTTTGGTTGATTTTGATTTGAAAATGATTTTTGTTTTAAAGAAAATAAATAAGAAAATAAAGAGGGTCTAAATGGGATTTGAAAATGCGACGATTTTGACCCAAAATATAGTTTAAAAAGGGTTTTTGAATAAAAAAAGGGAGTCGCCACTTGGTATCGAGTTAAGGTGTACCAAGTCACCTAAAATGAATTTTGAATAAAAAAAGTAGGAAAACCCTTTTTAAACGACTCCAAGTCTACGAAAATCAGAGAAAAAGATTCGAGAGTCACATTTGAAGAAAGGGAAGGCAAGGATAAAAATCCAAGGCACTCTTTCAACCTAGCCAAGGCTAGTTGTGTGATTTAGTCAAAAAATTTTCTTAATTTAACCTAAGAATTATCACATTTGGACGTACTATATGAATGCAAACCTAGACCTAATTATCGGGGGGTCAAAATATCTCTTCGAAGTTATTTGATGCAAATCGCATTAATTGCGACGCCCAATAGTAAACTTTCGAAGAAGTCACGAATTGTGCAAACATATGGGACTCAAAGAGAAGTGAAAAGAAAAGAAAAATAAAATAATCATAATTATACAAATATACATGTCCTAAAGGAATGCATCATGTCGGGTACGGGGGACTAATGTTCGTGACTCAATTTTCCCTTTAATAGAGGGAATACGAGTGTGCTAAGGTTAGAAAGCCAAACTCGTCCATATCCCATATCCAAGGGATTTTTTTCTATCTAAGCAAGCAAATGTACTATCCTAACTCTAATTCTTAAATGAAATGCAAATCTAATGTCATGTCTCACACAAAGGGGTAAGGAATATACATATAGGGGAAATATGGGATAAGGGATATAAATATACGGGAATATGGGATAAGGGATGTACATATATAAGGAAAGTGTCATGCAAAATGGTAAAAACCCTAAAAAGTAAAAAACATGCATGAGATGAAGTGATTTTATTACGCAAGCATGATCTAACGCATGGATGGGTCCCTAAAGGGTCTAAGATTTTGATAGATCCTAACGGTAAGAAAATTTCGAGAACGAAATTTCTTTAAGGGGGAGATAGTGTGAGGACCCGTAAAATTTCCTTATTTTTATATCATTTTATTCTATTTATTTTCATACACTTTCTTATTTTATTTTACTACCTTAATTTTCTAGACATTTTATAAGTGAATATAGTTTTCTAAAACATTTTTCTAGTATAAGTTAGTTCGGGTTAGTTTGGAAGTGTATTATGGACGTGGGACCCGCTAGTGCGACAAATGCGGTAAAATTTTGTTTGTAAGGTGAAGTTTTGTGTACTGGAATATTAAGTTCAAGGTGCTAGGAGGTAATTAGAGGTTAGCTAGATAGATTAACCATTGGAAGAAAGAAGATAAGCTTGAACCCTAAAAGGCGCCACATGTCGCGATCCGATTAGAAGTTGGACTTTGACCCAACCTTTCTTCACTTTACTAAAACTAAAAATTTGACCAAAATCTTTTCACTTTCTTAACTCTCTTGGCCGAAACTTTGTGGGAGAGAAGGAGAAAAAAAATTCATCTTGCACTTCAATTTCCAAGCTCAATCTTGAGTTCCAACCATAGCTTTTGCAAATCACTCCATAAAAGTGCTAGGTAAGGTAGTTTCCAAGGTGGTTGTGGAGTTATTTTGGGAGGAAGAAGCCTAAGCTATCATTTTTCTTGAGGTTCCAAGGTAACTTGTTAAGAAAATCCCTCTTTGTTCTTAATAATTCCAAATTTGTGGTTTAAGGTTGTAGTTTTGGTAGTTTTATGAGAATATTTCATGGTTTGAAGTAGTTTAGTGGTAAATTTCAGTTTTATGGTGAAAATTTCTGGTCCCATGTGATGCTTGAGGGTTGTTCATTATTTGATAGCTTCGTTATATGAATTATTGAGGTATTATGTGTTAGATGGACTTGCCTAAAGAAATTTTCAGTTTGTGTACCTAAATTTCATATTAGGGTTTTTTAATTTTGAGCATGATTAGGGTTAGTTTTAGAGCTACCAATTGGTTGTAATTGAGGGGTATTGAGACCCTAATTAGGTGTGTTTAATAGCTTGTGGTTTATGTGTGAAATTGTGGCTGAATTGAATTGAGTTTGATGTGGTTTGTAGGATGGAAAAGTAAAGGAAAGAAAAGGGAGGTGCTGTCAAAATTTTCGCAGGAACTCCTAAGCAGTCTCGGGAAATCTGTTATAACTTGGTGTAGAAATGTCAGAATTAATATCTGTTTGTTGTGTTATAAACTAGATTCATAGAACTATAAACTGTGAAAATTTCAGACCCTGTTTCTGTTTGTACAAATTATGGTGATGTTTCAAAGTTGACTGAAATTACGTACTTGTTCTGTCTTTTACTGGATGAAGCTGCGACTTGAAGCTAGAATTCGACCGACTTGTGATCTGAATCTTATAAATGTGTCTTCTTAGAAAGTTTACCCCTTTGAGTCTATTTTCCAACGGTATAAATTTTATCAATTTTGGACTTAAGAATCGTGAGATATGATTTTTCAAGTGATGGTGCGCAAAACTGGAAAATCCTGTTTTCCTAGAATTATTCTTACTTTCATTTTGCACCTTAAGTTTGGAGTTAGTAAATCATTGTGGGTATGGTTTTGGGTAGAAGCGAAGGGTTTTTGGATCGTTCATGTCTTTAGGACCAACTACTACCTTTTCACTCCAAAACTATACTTGTGTGTTGCATTGGTAATTTACTTGGTTAGGCATATGACTCGTAATCAAGTCTCAATTGTTTTACCTTGGTGGTTTAGGACATGCCGGTGATCCAAGTACTTCGAGAGGAAACGTTTGAAGTTGTTTGTGTAAACTGGTGAGTGTACCACTCCCTTAAATTGGTGCTTATCTGATTTATCTGTACTTGCAATTTGCAACCTGATTATTTGAGACTTCTGTATACTTTGTATGAAACGAGGGTGTACTTTATCACACTCGTTTCTCTCATCTGTTTATTCTGGTTCCTGTATACTGTATAAGTCTGTATTTGTTCTCTATATCTGTTATCTGTATCTGTTCTCTGCATTTGTTGATGTCGTTTGGAGGGTTGAGTCCAACGACCATTCTATGACCTTTGAGCTCAAGACCGGGGGCTAGTTACTCGAGTCAAGCTGGCAAGGGCCTGGTCGATTAGATAACGAACCACGGTAGTCCACTTCTAGGAAATCTTTGGGTATTGGAGACTCTGGATTTCCGATATACTCGAGTATTACCAACCACTGTTACTATTGAGGTGTGCGGGCCCGGTAAGGGGGATGTTTGGTGGACGGAATTGGTGTAAAGTGGTTCTCTACTGGACGGGTTACTTTATTTGAAAGTTGACGGAGTGTCAACTACTATTTGATCAAGCTCCGGTGAAGCAATGAGAACTTTGGCTCTTGAGAGCCACATGTATCCTTTCCATTTGAAGTGTTTATTTATTTCCCTATCTGGTGTGTATAATTGCATGATTGATACGTGAAATGCCATGATTCGTGACTACTTGTACTTTTGGTGCCTCATTGAGCGTAAGCTCACCCCCTTCCCGTTATCTTTGTTTTCCTTACAGGGAACAACACTTTTGAACCGTGATTTTGAAGAAAGTGTCGAGCTAGTGTAAATGTTCTTTTGTTACGCTCTTTTGTAATCAAAACCCTAGTTGCTTTTATCAAGTATCACGTTTTGATTTGTAAAGCTTTCTATGTATGTATGTAAGTGTTTAAGCATGTATATTAAGTGTATTCGTTTGAGATGCTACTTGTAATCATTGGACGGTCGGACAAGCGCGGTGTTTGAACGAGGAAAGAAAATTTCTGGTAGGAACTGTTCATCGGAATCCGGCTGAGTATCCGGCCAGTTCTTGGCCGGATATCTGGCCTAATTTGCAGGGGATTTTGGAGGTTTTGTGGTTGAGCTACTGCCTCCAATCCGGCCAGGAATCCGGCCGGATTGTGACGTGGCAGTCACTGTTCATTTTCAGTTTCATTTTCATTTTTTGTTATCGTGGTCGTTGACACCTTTAATCGTTGTATTATCATTCGGAACGTTTTAGTTGTGTATGATCGGCTTAGTAGTCTCCGATTGTTTGTTTTCTTTGGGTTCTATCGCGCAAAATCTAGGGTTTTGTGTGATTCGACATCGTAGTCCTGGCGAGAGTTGGACAGGCGGTCCGCCAAACCCTTTGGTTCGCCTTAGGGGAAGGTGGGGCTGTCACATATAGTCCCGGATATTCAGTAATTCAGGATCTGGCTTATAGCCCCAAGTATTCAGGTATTCATGAGTGGAGTCATTGGCTGTTATCCAACGCTCACGCAGTAAATGATTGGAGACGTTAGTTGTCACTTAACGCTCCGTATTCAGTAATATCAGTTTCACGTGATGAATTCCAGTCAAGAGTAAATAGGTTAGGACTTGTCCTTTACCCAAGATTTCCAAACTTACCCGACCGCTCTGAGACTGGTCTAAAGCAAGAGGTTCAACGAGGGCTCAATTCAGCCGTTACCGACTTACATTCACGCATACGTATGAGTAACCCTAAATTCCACTTGCCCGACGTCTCGGATAAAGTCCAAGGCCCAGTTCAACCACTACAAGAGAAATGTAGCTGGTCTACAATTCAACCGCTACAAAAAGGATGTAACCGGTCTACTATTCAACCTCCACAAGAAAAATACAGTCGGTCTACAGTTCAACCGCTGCAAGAGGAATGCAGCCGGTCTACAACCATGCACATAAACATGCGGGTCCACATGTAGGATCAATTAACTCAAGTTTGTGGAGGTCGAGCACGAATAAGGACACACTCGCCTAGCCAAAATCAAGTCGCAAGTAATACCCAACAAGTCACATTTCAAGCATTCCAAGTATTTCAAGTCAATATACAGGTCACACACAAATCAAGTCACTTGTTCATGCATATCACGTGTTTAGTCAAGTGAGGTCAATTCACAAATAAGCTCAGCATATCATGTTTCAAGCATTTCAACTATTTCAAGTCCAAACAGTTTGAAAATCGGGTGGGTGCGAAAACCTGATCAAACAAGAAAACTGGAGGAAAACTGCAGAGATCAGATATCTTGGCAGCAAATCCGGCCATCAGGTGGTCGGATTCTAGCCACATTTCAGTTATAACAAAACGGTCAGTACATATTTTAATAAAATATCAAAAGTTTAGTCGAGTTAGGTCAAGTGTTATAAAGTACACACTTGCCTATGTGACGATAAATCAAGTACCTAGCGATTTCTAGCAACAGTGAACATGTAACACACGTCCTAAGGACACAAGAAAGTCGATGGTGTCGCGCCCCATTTTTTAAAATGAAAAAAATAAGTAGTTTAGAAAAAATGGATTTTTACTTTTATTGAAAAATGTGTTTTTGATTTTTAGAAAATAAAGAAAATGAAATGGGTCTAAATGGGACTTTGAAAATGCGACGATTTTGACCCAAAATAAAGTTTAAAAAGGGTTTTAATTAAAAAACAGGAGTCGCCACTTAGTATCGAGTTAAGGTGTACAAAGTCACCTAAAAAATGAATTTTTAAAGAAAGAGTAAAAAATCCTTTTTAAACGACTCCAAGCCTACGAAAATCAAAGAAAAAGATTCGGGAGTCACGTTTGAAGAAAGAGAAGGCAAGGATCAAAATCCAAGACACCCTTTCAACCTAGCCAAGGCTAGTTACGCAATTTAGTCAAAAAATTTTCTTAATTTAACCTAAGAATTTATCACATTTGGACGTACTATATGAATGCAAACCTAGACCTAATTATCTGGGGGTCAAAATATCTCTTCAAAGCTAAATAGGTACCAATCACATTAATTGTGATGCCCAATAGGGACTTTTAAAGAGGTCACAAATAATGCAAAAATATGAGACTCTGAGAAAAGAAAAGGAAAATAATAATGTACAAATATACATGTCCTAAAGGGATGCATCATAACGGATACGGGGAACTAATGTTCGTGATTCAATTTTTCCTTTCGTAGAAGGAATACGAGCGTGCTAAGGTTAGAAAGCCAAACTCGTCCATATCCTATATTCAAGGATTTATTTCCTAATCTAGTCAAGCGAATGTACTAACCTAATTCTAATTTTCCTAAATAAAATGCAAATCTAATGTCATGTCTCATGCATAGGATATAAATGAAAATATAAAATAAGGAATATGGATATAAGAGGGAATATGGATAGGGGATATATAAAGGGGGAAAATGGAATAAGAGATATGTGTATAAGGGGAATATGGGGTGAGGGATATACGTATAAAGAGGAACATGCAAAAAATGATAAAAAGGTCCCTAGAAAGTGAAAAATATGTATGAGATGAAGTGATTTTATCACACAAGCATGATCTAGCGCATGGATGGGTCCCCAAAGGTCTAGCATTGGACTAACCCACATCTATGAGTGCTCACTAGCGTTGAACTAGTGGGAAATCGGAACAAAGGGCCACAACTAGCGTTGGACTAGTGTGGAATCGAGAAAGGGCCACAACTAGCGTTGGACTAGTGTGGTGACGTCACACATTTAATATAATCAAATAAATCATGTAGAGCAAATAAACACATAAATCACATAAAACACATAACACATAAGCATAATATCTAGATGCAAGGCCCTAGGAAAGCGAGTAACACGTAACACACAAACATGCAAGGCACATAAGGCAAATAAAGCAAATAAACCCCTAACTATTACATTAGGGGGCCCTAACTACAATTTAAGGGGGAAAGAATTAAATAAAATGATATAATAGCCTAACTATTACAATTGTGGCATTTTAATGCCTTTCAAATGATCAAAAATTAAATTAAAATAAATACATAAAATTAAAGTAAATGAAGTGACTAAAAAAATAAACAAATGAAAATAAAATAAAACATTCAAAATCATGCAATTAAACACATAAACTCACATAAGAGCACATAGGATCAAATAAAATTAAAATAAGGGGTAGAATGTACCTCCCTTAAATTGGTACCCTAATGAAGTGTAATTTTCTTATTTTCCCTTCAAAATCAAAGAAAAGGTCAAGGCATCACTTTAATTAATAAATAATCATAAAAGATGAAAATAAACATGAAATTCAATCAATTGAATCTTGGAAACAACCTACTTTTTAAGAAATTAAAACAATTAAGGACTTAATTGCAAAAATTAACAAAGTTTTGGGGGTTAAACTATAATTATCACAAAGATCTGGGGTCAAAATTAAAAAAAATAAAGTTTAGGAACCTATTTACAATTAAATTAAGGACTTGATTGAAAGAAGTCAAAGTTTTTAGGGTCACAATATGATTATACAAAAGTATAATGACTATTATGCAAATTCATTTTCTGGTTTCAAGTAGGCCAGAGGCCAATGGGCCATTTTGGCCTTTTATTTGGGCTAGAAGCTCCCCAAGCCCGACCCGAAGTCCAAAAAGGAAGCGGATCAACCCACTTGTTTTTACCAATTAAACCCAGGTTTAATACCCAATCAAATTAATCAAAACCCAATCCAAAAACTCAACCAAAAGTGTTCCCAAGCCCAAGTCAAAAACCCAGAAAATAGGCCAACAATCCATTTCTAAAACCCAACCAAAATAGACCAAATTTTTATACCAAAACCCAACCAAACAAACCTCAATCCAACCCTCCAACTATTTTTACTAAATCCAATAATATAAAAAATCTACTAAAATTTATTAAAGACTGATTATACTCTAAATTCCAGAAATTATTTGCTCAGAAATGGATTTGAAATATGAAAAAAAAAGGATTAGATCTCAATGAGGGCAGAAATGGTTCGATTGTAGAAGTATTCGGGCCACAGTGAAATTATGCAAAAGTTGAAAGATCAAAACGAAATTTCAAAAAAAGCTTATGCAAATTAGAATCGTAACTTTCTTCTTCATCCTACTTCCTGCAACTTCCGAAGCTTCAAAATTCAGCAGCTTTACACGGCAAAACACACCACACAATTGTAAAATACAAAAGGCAACAAAAATGAAAAACAACTCCAAAAATTTCTTGCTTCTCTCCCCACACCCAACTAGCGAAACGCACAGGTTCTGGCCAGATTTTCTCTAGAACGCATACAGAATAGGCATAAGATTTATTATTCTGTTGGTTCAAGATCTTCATTTGGGCATTTTGTCGAACAGGTGAGACGCATTTGAAAGTTCAAGGAAATTTCTCCTTCTTTTTGTTAGATAAGGGCCCAGAATTTATCAGAAACAAATATTTCAGTCCAATCAACCCCATAAAAGCACGTACGATCAAAAAAATGATGGACAATCAATCAGGAAAATTACAATAACCAATTCATAGAAACATGCTTTGGGATTTCCAGCATTTGCGCTTGAAGAAGAAAGAAAACTGATATTCAAAGGGAAAAAGATGGCTTACAGTGCTTTTCCGGTGAAAATTTGCAGGCAGTGGTGGCAGATTCCGGTGTGCGGCAGCTTTTTCAGATGACCTTGCCTTGTTCTGTCTCTCGTTTGAATCCCCGAAGAAAAAAAAATCCCCTCAATTTTTCAGATTTTCCCTTGCTCTGTTTTTTTTCCTTTCCTTTTGCTCTGTTTCCTTGCTCAAGCTTTTCCCTTTTCCCCTGTTTTTCTCTCTTAGCCGAAGACCTCTTCTTTTCCTCTCGTCCGCCGCCCCTTTTTCCTCTGCCAACTTCCTTCCCCTTTCTTCAATTTTTCTTCCGTCTACTGTCTCTGGCTCTCTCTCTAGTTTTGTCTCCCGAAACCCTCTCCAATTTTCCAGATTTTCCCCCTGTTTTTGCCGAAGACTCCCTCTCTGTTTTTCCTCCCCGTTTTAGCCGAAGCCTCCCTCTTTTTTTTTGTTTCTTGTTTCTTTGCTCTGTTTTTCTTTCTCTCCGGTTCTTTTTTTCTGCCCAGCCGAAGCCCCCCTCTGTTTTTCCTTCCTAGCTCCCTCTCAATTTCCCCAGATTTTTCTTGTTCTTGTTCTGTTTTTCTTTTCTCGACCCCAAAGCCTCCTCTGTTTTCCTCTAGTTTTTGCTTTTTTCTCCTCCCTTTACCGAAGTCCCCTTTTGTCCGCCGCCTACTGGCTTTTTCATTCCTTTCCCCCTTTTTTCATCCGCTGCCCTTTGTTTTTTTTTTTGTTCTTTTCTTTTGCTCCCCCAAAATTTTCCTTAGCCAACCAAGTGTCCAGACACCTAATCCCTTAGGTGTTGTGTTGTTAAAGACATAAAGGGACACTTATCCCACATGCAATCTTCCACCTATTCACACAGTTTTCTTATTATTTTTCTTATTATTTTTGTTTTTGTTTTGTTTTTTCCTTTTCCTTCAAAAATCAAACAAAGTTAAAAACAAATTAAAACAAATTGAAGACTTTTAAATGTCAATTATATATATTTTTCAAATTGAATCCAAAATTATTAAAACAACTTTTTGTGGAAATTTTCTTTTTTTCTGAAATTTTAATGCTAAAAATGTCTTAAAATAAAAATTAAGAGACTAATGAGCAAAAATGAATAATAATTATCACTAAAATAAAAAAATAATAAATAAAGCCAAATTAAAATTTTGATATCTAAAATGCTAAAAAATGTCTAAAAGCAAAGTCATGAGATTAATAAATAAAAATAGATAATAATTATCAATAAAAATAAAAATAAAAAAAAATAAAAAATTTGGTGTCTACAGATGGTATAACCACCCGAGTGACCAACAAATCAAGTGCAAGCAAAGCAATTCATTTCATATCAATATCAATAAGTTAACTACAAAGGATCGAGTATGATAAAGTACATCCTCGTCCCAAAGGTCATCAATTCAAGAGCAATTATTTTAACCAAACAAGCATGTCATTCAAGTAAGGAGATATTCCACGTAAATATTTTCATGCACTTAGAACACTCATCAATCATTTGCGGCCCTTCACTTTAACCCTGGTTTGTCCTCTTGAACTCTCTTGAGTCCTGTGGTCCCATACTATATTAAAAGACCAGCAATACAAAACCAAATTACATGAAAAAATTAAGGTTTCAAAACTTTATTTCCTTTCATTTAAACCTCAATTCCACTCATAAACCAAACTCAAAATAGTTTACCAACTCCAATCTTAAAGTTGGAAATGAAAGTAAGAACAGTTCTAGGAAAACAGAATTTTTCCAGGGTTACGCGGCGCTATTTAAAAAATCATAACTCAAGCTTCCTAAATCCAAAATTTATAAACTTTATAACGTTGTAAAAAAGACTCAATAAACTAAACTCTCTAGAAGGCACTTTTGCAAGATTCAAATCCGAAATCAGTCAAATCTTAGTTCCAAATCACTGTTTCAGTAAGAACAGAGCAAAACAGTCTTGCATTTTCAGTGAAATTTAGAAATTTGGAAACATTTATAGAAATAGAATCAGCCCTTGAAATTCATACCACTGAAAGCACTCCAAATCTAGTTTCAAGCGCAAGAAACAGAACTCAATTCATATGTTTCTACACCAAAATATAACAATTTCATAAATTCTGATTTTTGAAACCTGGTTCACGAATTTCCAGCTTTGGAGCACTCGACATAGTTTCGAAATCAGGTAATAACTAAGGCTACACAAGTTCAAAATTAGTGTGGTTTATGGTATTGAAAACTAGATTCAAAATGCTAAAAATCACAAGAAGAAACTGTCTTCAAATTCGTTTTGTAAGATGAGTGAAAATGAGCTACAAACTGCAGCTGTGTATGCTTCTTGGTTAAAACAGTGAGGAAAAATCAGTCGAATTTGCCGGCTCACTGCGGCTCATTGGAAACGAACTAACGGGTGTATTTTATACCGTTGGAAAGCCCTCGGAGTCTAATTTTATATGCCACAAACAGCACTTGATTTTGACTTCTGAATGAAAAATTATGGCCTGTTGAGTACACACTAGTCTGTTATCCTGATCAGAAATTTTCCAAGTTTGCTTCCTCACTTTAACCTAACTTTAACTCAACCAAAAGAAATGCTTTTTGAGAGATAATTTACACACATATACACCAACATATAACAAGCATTTTGGCATCAAAATAACCATAAAATTCAAAATTAAAATGAGGGAAATGAACCAGCAAAAATCAGACAGTTCATGCTCTTCTTTCTCTTCAAGTTTTCTCTTCAACTTTTACAACCAAAACCAAGTTACAAATCACTCAACAACAACCAAACAAACAATAATTCCTCAAGGCCACTACCTAAGAATCCATCTCAAGACATCTACCTAAAGTCAAGATTCAACTAACCCATCAACAACCCAAGCTTAACTTAGTTAAAACTAACCAAAATCTAACTAAGAGATGAAAGAAAATGAGGGCTTTGAGGGGTTTTACCTTCTTCCAAGAGCAGTGAGCAACTACAAGGAAACAAGCTCTAAACCACCAAGTATCTTCCTCCTCCAAGTCTCCTTCTAAGCTTGAGTGATGATCCAAGAAGATGAGCAAGTTTGGAGCAAGTGTTTAGAGCAAAAATGGAGAAGATGCTAGCTGAAATTTTTGGCTAAGTGGAGAGGGGATGGCTGGCCAAGAGGAGAAGAAAATTTGGAACTTTCTTGCCTATTTGGGAGATGAAGTGCACAGCCAAGGGGAAGAAGAAAGAAAGGAAATGAAATTTTTTGGTCAATTTTTCTTTTACTTAAAGGCTAAGAGTAGTCCAAGTCAAGGTCAAAGTTCCATGGATGTTGTGACAATCGTCCTTCCAAGATTAATCCTCATCCTATTGTCTTCTAATCACTAAAATATCTAACCAAATCTCTAATTATCTCTTAACACCTTATAAAATAATATTCCTTTGTACAAAACTCCTTTTAATCTTCAAAAATTTATCGCACTTATCGCATTAGCGGGTCCCACATCCATAATGCAATTCAAACTTAACATGAACTAACTTATACAAGGAAAATGATTTAAAACTTGACTCACTTATAAAAATATCTAGAAAATTAAGGTAATAAAGTAAAGTAAAGAAAATGTACTCAAAGAAATAAGATAAAAGAAAGATAATTTTCGAGTCCTCACAAACAGCCACAATTCCAAGTTCAAGAAGATGAACTAGGGTTTCAAGAATCACAAGATTTTGAAATTTTTGATTCAAGATTTCCAAGAATCACACCAATACAATCCAAGAATTTCAAGAAACACCCAAACCAACTACAAGACTCAAGAACAACAAGAAAAAATGAAAGGCATGCCAAAAAAAAAATTTCGGATGAACAATACTGCTACAGTTGTGACAAATGAACAGTAATTGCTACAGCATCCGTTGAACAGTCTTTCTTTCTTTTTTTTTATGACTCAACACAAGGTTACGATTTCACTTGGAAGAAATTTAATGGGAGTTAAACCCTTGAAAAACCTATTTCCAAGAATTGAATCACACCAAGAAATTTCAACATTGACTAATCAAGGGGGTAAGTTAGACTCAAGCGATAAAATCAAGAAAACAAGAATCAAATTTTTTTAATTTTTTAAATCAACAGGCGGCTAAGGTTTTTGGTAGAAAAACAAATAGGAAAAATAAGAAAAATAAAAAGGATATTAACCTGAATCAAGAGTCAAAACTCTGATACGAACTCGACCCAACAAGAACCTCTCGAGAAGAAATCGAATCGATCAGGCAGCGGAAGGATCTATCTCGACCAGGTTATGGATACAAAGATGGAACAATCTTGACCCCCCTAACCCATAAAATTGTGAACCTTGAATCTAATCGCGACCCACAACTCAATAAGATAGTGAACCAAGATGTGTTAGTAGAATGGCACCACAATTCAACGTGGTCTTGAATTGATAAGCCAAAACTTGAACAAAGGAGACGTGGCTCACTTTGTATCAAGGGACGTTCCCAAAGGAACAAAGGAGACATGACTCTCAATTTTTATTTATCTCATAATTGTCTTACTTCTGAAAATATCATAAGCTTAGCTATTTATACCCTTACAAGACTCAAAAACCTAATCTAAGTTGGAAACAATACAAGTTTCCTTATTTGACTTGGTATCTAAACTTGACACTGTGACGACCCCACCTCCCCCTAGGGCGTACCCTAGGGTTTAGCGAGCCGCCTGCCCAACTCTCGTCAGGACTAACTCACTAGTTGAGAAAATAACATACATCCATAGGAATAAATACCAAACGAGAACGTACACATTAATGCTCAAACCCAGATACAAGGCCTCTACATACCATAATACTTTAAAGTGCTGCAAGTCGAGTACAAACAACCCTAATCGGGTGTTAACGCGAGTACAACTTCAAAACTCAAAATTACTAGACTACACTAGTCGTTGCAACTCTTGCCTCACTCGTACCCCCTGTATGGAAAACAAATGGCGTGGAATGAGCTAAAAGCCCAGTGAGGTTCCAAATATCAATTTAATCATCAAATAACGCATAAGCAGCACAATAGTGAAATAGTGTTCAAGACAGGTCAAGAAGTGAGTAATCATACTTCATATAGCCAAATAATAACTATTCACATTTCGCAATAAGGATACAGTTGCTCATGTATCGGCTCCACCATAACTTGATCGATTGGTAGTTGACACTCCGTCAACTTTCAAATGAGGAAACTAGTCCAGTAGAACACCACTTAACTCCAACCTCCGTCCACCGACCAACCCCCTTACCGGGCCCGAACTCCACAATAAACACTGGTGGTAATACTCGAGTATACCGATTAGTCGAGGAGATAACACTCCACTCGACAACACTAGATACCCATGGTTCGTTATCTAATCGACCAAGCCCTTGCCGGCTCGACTCGATTAACTAGCCAGTGGGGTTTGGGTCCCCAAGAAGTCGATGAGATATCATCTCCAATCGACTGAATCAAAATAAAAGTACGGAGACCGGAATGAGAGGCACCTCCCACTCACATTGAGTGTGGTACATGCTGCCGCTCAGCACTTACAAGTACAAGCATATCAAGTCAATTGCAACAATAACTAGTATATATCAGATAAGGGCAAGTGCGATAAAGTACACTCTTACCCGATCAAACAAATTACATATCATTAAATCACACTGGTCAAGTATTGAAAACAAGTGTCCAGTTCAATCAGGTATTTGGAAGCAGTCACCAACAGATGCAGTGCCTTTACACGTTGGTTTTGGGTATTACTCCGCTCTTGGAGTTCAAATCTGCGAGAAAATATTGTTTAAGAGCATTGAAAAGTAACTAAGGCTCGAAACTTAAACATTTCGTTTAACGAGAATCAAGTAATTGAGACTTATTTAGAGACTATTCGTAAAACCCTTGATCACTTTTCAAACGGTGAAATTTTGAAGCCATTATATGTGAAAAATGCCGTTTGGGTCGAAGAAATGAAAGAAACGTATTTCTATCAGTTGTAAATTCCAAGGGTACAAGTTTCGGCCGAAATTCAACTTATATATCTCCACAAAAGGAAACTCGAATAACCTAGACAAATCGAGTTAGATTCGTCTCAAAGTCTTACTCAAGATAAGCGTAACTCTATTTAAATCTCGCGTATAAATTTGGGCAGCACGCCCTTTGTGTTTACCAAATTTCTAGCCATTTATGGCTTCCTTCTTTTCCTTAATTCAGCTCCAAAATACACACAAGTAAGGTTACCACAATAGCCCTTCCATTAGGCTCCAAAATCATCCAAGTACAACACAAGTGCAATAGTACAAGCAAATATCAATTTTGAAGACAAAAGCTAAATGGCAGATTTGGCATCTCGTAGTATTTTAGTCATAACCGGAGCTATGGTTATCAAATCGGGATGAACCTTATACCATTTCGAAGCTAAAACAGGGGGGAACAACTTTCATGAAGGCCACTTAACCTAATTTATAGTTTATCTAAGTCGAATTTGCCAATCACAGCTCCAAAAGTTCATGATCAGTCTGGTTGTCAGCACTGACTGTAACCGGCAATAACTCAGACTACACAACTCCGTTTGGGGTGTTTTCAGAAGCGTTAGAAAGATAAAACATAGTGATACAAGTTTTTGTTTTGGCCAAAGCTAATTGGATACGAATCAGGGTGAAAAACGCAGCCCAAACTGGTGAATTCACAAAACTGTTTACGAATTGCAGCTTGTGGCAGTAAGGGTATTTCGGTCATTTCACATTATACCATGCTCTGATTGAGCTGAAATTTTAAAGGAAGCTTAATAACATAATTTCCTACAACTTTCATGTTTTGAGCTAAGTCCAATTCGGCCTCCATCATGGCCGAATAGAACTGGGCAGAATAGGGCATCATGGAAGTTCAAATCTGGAATTTTATGAATTCATAGTGCAAACTTCACTTTTCTAACTTGAATCATTACTTCAACCTCCAAAACAAGATTATAAACACCATATACCATCTAAATAACAGGATTTATGATTGAAAAACTCCAAAACCCTAACTCAAATAAAGACCCTAACTCAAACAAAAACCACCATAAGCCTCAAAACCATGGAAATAACTATCATTAGCCACAAATATAGGTTGTTCTACAAATTTAGGCAAGGGTAGAGAAGCAATAAAAGAAGAGAGCTTTAATACCTCTTTAAGATGCTTACAAGTGCAAATCCTTCACCTTTCCTTTCAAAACTTTGGCACACCAAGCTTTCTAAGCTCTCAACTAGAAGATTAATCGGTTTGAAATCTTGTTTTTCACTCAATTTAGCTAGAAATCAAGGTGGTATGAAGTAGTGGTTTCTCCCCTTTTTTTTCTTCTTGATTTCGGCCACAATGAGAAAAAATGAAAGAAAATGGAGTCCTAGAAGATTTAAGAAGGTTAGACTTAGTTTGGGTCAAATTTAGGTGGATGCCATCCACTTGGCACCTTAAGATTTCATCTAATTTTTTTGTCTTTTCCTTTCTTTTCCTAGTCAAATATTTCGGCCAATAAGAGCTATTTAAGGGCTGATATTTTGCACAAATATCATGAATATGTTCTAGTAAGAAAGTGGTAGTCAAAGTGTGCTCAATCAGTAGTGAACGGTATTCGTCGGCTCAAGCCGATTCTCTCTAAAATGCCTATACTAGGGTTTTTAACCCCTAATTCACCAACTTATTATTATCACTTCTAATCACACATGTAATATCATCTAAAATATACTCTTAATCACTAAATTTAGTACACGCTTCGTACCAATTATTTATACTACGAAAAGACGTAAAAACCCTAGTTTGTCGTAGCGATGAAAGTAAAACGGAAACCCTTGATTCTATAATGATTTGTAGCTATTTAGGAGGTGAATGTGTAGTAAAGCCATTGTAAAGTAATAATTTTCAAATTAAAGGAAATTTTAAGAAAAATATAAGGGATTTTGCAACTCCATAGATTAAAATTAGGGTTTTAAGTAAAATATGAGGGATTTAAGGAAAACTTGTTAGTCACAAGCAAAACTAGGGTTTTGCGTACAAGTAGGGTTTCTAGTCTTTAAAACAAAACAATGTCTTAAAACAAAAATAAAATAAAGACACCATAATATTCTCGTTGAGACTAAAAAACAATTATCCTAAAAGTCGGGGTATCACAGACACAACTTCCTAAACAAATTTGGAAGCAATTAACTACTTTCCTAAAACTCCATCTCAACTAGAATAGCAAATTAACTAACTCAAATTGGCTTAACTATGGTCAACATGACCTTAACCTTTATTCCCCTTATTAAGGACTCAAAAATAACTCAAGACTAACTCTAATTAACTAACAATTATTGCAACTTAATTAAATAAGTAACAAGAAATAAGCATGACACAGGTTCGGATCTTCAATGTTTCTTGAACTCGATTGCATCATCAACCATAATTAGAATGTGAAGACTTGCAAAATGAATTTTTATGGAATTGAAGGGGATCCGGATCTTCATGTTCTCATTATAGATTCTTACCATTATCTCATGGTACAACTCTTTTACAAAACAATAGAGTTCACTAGGGTTTTCTATGTATATTAGGTTCGATATGCCTCATCAATAGGGTTCACTATATATATATATTATGCTATGTAAGGTTCCGATGACTTTTATATCCTAAGTGTTATGAGCAGGTTTTGAACTAATCATGTTGAGTGTCATTAGACAGCAGTCAACAATATCCTCAAATATATGAGGACCAAAGATAAATTCTCATTTTATGAATCACACAAATGTGGTTGAAGGAGATACTAATGCTAGATTTCAATATAGAGAAAAATTGTACAAAAAAGAAAGAGAAAAGATCCAACTTTCTCTCTCTCCCCTCTTGTCATGAGGATTTTCTAATTGAGAGATAGCACTCATAAAATTTGGCCAATCCATCCTTGAATGATTCCATGAAAGTTTTAGTGTTGTGAATGTTAGAGGCTAGACCCTTGAATAGCTTTAGACTTCATTAGACTTGTCTTTCATGGCGAATCTAACACCGTAGAGATATTTTTCATGAATTGTTGCTATATGGCATAGAATCAAGAAAGAAAATCCTCTTAAAGGAAACAATTTTAAATTTTTAGTATGCATGCATGTTTGTTTTGGCATGAATGAAGCTATCTTTAGCACTAACTACTCAACTTATCAATTGACCCTTACCAAATGGTCTGGTAAAAGGCTTATCCACGCTGTGACGACCCCACTTTCCCCTAAGGCGAACCAAAGGGTTCGGCGGACCGCCTGCCCAACTCTCGCCAGGACTCGCTACAATTCTCAAATGAAAACAGACCAATTCCAATGATTACATCTAAAATGCCAAAATAATAATATGACTATAATATTTCATTGCACAAGTACATCCAAGGGTACAAATCTCAAGTCAACTACATCGAGTTCCAAATCTCACAATTCCCAAAGGTCAGTTACAAAATACCAAACTTGCGAGGACCCGAATTTTCTTACTTTTATTTTATATTATATTACTGGCTTATTTAAATGTTTATCTACCCGTTTTCCCCGAATGATTTATTTCAACCATTTTAAACCCATTTACATGCAACTATGCCTTACTTATATTTTAAAACGTCCCGTTAGCAAATTTAATTTTCGGAAGCTCGTTTAGGAAGAAATAGCGAATACACATTTTGAGGCAGTATTCGATCTGAGAGTGCAATGATCTTGGAGATTTGAGGACTCATGTTTTATTTTTAAAATAGTTATTTTTATGATTATTCACTCTAGTATTAGTTACTTACATTACCGTTACAAGAATTTCTTTTAAGTTTCGCTTTATCGCGCGCGAATTGGAAGTTCACGTTTTTCGCGTCAAATCGACCCAATGGAGATTTAAGAAATTAATACTAAACTACTAAGAGTGAATAATTGTAATGTTAAAGGAAGTACATTAGAGGTTTAGTGCACAAGTGAAACAAACCCGAGAGAAAACGGACACGAAACGCGCGCGCGCAAGTACTATTCGTAGTTGACTTTTGCTCAAAATTTTAACCACAAACACTCAAGCTTCTCCAAGAAGCTTCATTCATCAGCTCACTCTCTCTCTCTCCTCTCACCAAGGCTGGCTGAAAATCTCCAAGGGAAGAAGAAGGAAAGCTCTTCACAATTTCACTTCAAATCTTGCTACAAATCCTTCACAAATCACCATCCAACCTCAAAATCACTTGGGAATTCACTTAAGCTAGAAGAAAGACTTCATCTTGGTGGTTTTCTTGGGGTTTTAGTGATCAAAAAATTCTGGTTTCTCTCAAAAGCTAGGAGGTAACCATCCAACCTTTCATTCTTAGCTTTAATAGGTTTTATTCTTAGCTTTGAAGCTTGTAGCTTCATTATTGTTGTTGTTACTTGGATTGGATCGGTTGATGTGGGCTCTATGAATTCCCACCTTGGTTGTATGGGCTGATATGATGAGATAATGCTTGATTTGAGTTGTTTAATTGTTGGTTAAGATGATTACGGATATAGAATTGAAGGAAAGATCGAAGGAATTTGTGTAGGATTGATGACCGAAATCTGTCCTGTTTGTGCCGTGCATTTAGTTCGAATTTTTGATGCTCAAATGACTTTGAAACTGATGTATATATGTTGTGTATGGTGTATAGAAAGTTTCTACCAAAAATCATTTGGATTGGTTGGATAAAAATTGAATTTTGGCAAGAACAAATCTGGAAAATTCGTGTAGCAGTGGTCCACTGGCAGTGTTCTTTGAACGAACATATCTCTCTATTCGGAAGTCAGAATTGCATTCTGTCAGTGGCATTCCAAACTAGACATCCGTAGTTTTCTAACAGTGTAAAATTCACCTTCTAATTTGAACTGAGGCATCTGTAGTGATTGATCAAAGTCGGTCCTGTTCTGTTAACCTATCCGAGAGAAAGGTAGAAGCTGCATTTTGTGGCTCTATTTGCTCTCACTTAGGAATTGATTTTGAAAATGATTTGTTCTGATGAAATGTAGCCTTATGATTCTAGTTTCCAACACCACCAACCATTCGCGATTCCAAGTTGTATGGAGTGAGATATGGTCCAATGTCCAAACTGCGACAAAACTGGAAAACCCTCTTTTTTGGCTGGCCGACTGGTTTGTTGTTAGTGAGGTGTTTTAGTTTGAAATTTTGATATCAACCAACTACCAATTGTTTATGAAATGTTTCTTGGATCTTGGTTTCACAAATGAACCAAAATGGGACTGAATTTATAGGGTAAAGTGTTTGAAAAGGAAAAGAAAGCAAGAAGGCAGATTTGCTTTGGGAAATTTCTTGAACTTTGGTAGTTTTGTTAACTACCTTCCCGCACGAGTTTTTATGTTAAATTTGATAGAAGATTAAATCTCATATGGAATTTAAATTTTACCAAATTTGGTATTATTCTAAGACCATTTCGATACCCAAATGATGTCCCAAAGTTTACTTTCAAATCTGGAAAATTCACTGTTTCATAGTGAAAATTTACCAACTTTGAGCTGCTATATTTTGGCACTCAAAACTCTGAATTTAGTTCCGTTTGTTGTGTTTGAAACTTTGTTTAGAACTATTATTTTAGTATGAATTTCAAAGACTAGTTCACTTTCTGTGAACTTTGCCGAATTTCCAAAGTTTACCGAAAAACATGATCGAAACTGTCTTGTATGCTCAAGTCAGCCACTTTGAGCTGAAATTTTACTGTCTTCCGTTTAGAATCTTGGAAAGGTGTCTTCTGGGAACTTTTAGTACTTTGAACCAAGATTCTAACTGTATAAGTTTTCCAATTTTGGACCTACTGAGTGCAAGTTCTGATTTTTCTAAGTTAGGCGTGCAAAACTGAAATTTTCCGATTCGATGGGAAATGAGTTTTTGGATACTCTTCCCTATCCTTTTCTATTGATTGACCGTTTTAAACTTGATTTCATGAAGGAAATTAGTTTTTCCCTGTGTTATTAAAGCCCACTTTTGAGCCTCGATTTACGAGTAATCAAGGCTTTCTTTCCTGATATTTTCTTAGTATTGTACAAGTGTACAATCCTCCTTGTTGACAAGGGGTTTATAAGTGATAGTGTGTGATAGTAAATTATTATTTGCTCAGGCGCTCAAGGGGACCTTCAAGAGGATCTCGAAGCGGATGCCTAATGACTTACTTGCTCGTTCACTCACTCTTATCTTGACTTGGTGAGTGTCAAGTGTGTGAAAAATTGTTATGTGCTTAAGTGTTATTATTGATTGAGTATTTTGAATATGCCGAGTCGAGTGTGTACTTTATCGCACTCGTTCTCGTTTAAGTGAAGTGAAATTGAATTGCTTGAAGTGAATTGTCAAGTGTATCAAGTGAAGTGTTGAAATGGTTAAATATGCTATGGTTACATATGTCGTTGGAGTGAATCTCCTCGACTCCTAGTGATGATAATGGGGGACGCCCAAATCTCATCGGCCGACCTTGCGACTTGAGCCGGCATGGGCTTGGTCGAGAAGCTTGGTGAGCCATCGGAAAAGTGTATAAGCTTGATCTATTGGAGAGATCTCGCTTGGCATACTCGAGTAGTATCGCCTTATATAAAAGAAGTGCGGGCCCGGAGCAGGGGGAGTAACGGTGAACGGGGAACGTGTAAGTGAAGTTCTACGGATTATAACCTACCCAATTGACGGAGTATCAACTCGTGGAGGAACTAGATCGAGCAAGTGGAAAATAGCTCCTGGGAGCTCCCGTATCCTTATCAAGTGTGTTTTATTGTTAAATTGTGAACTACATGAATGTTATAGCTTTCATTCTTGTTTAAGTGATATTGTTATTTGAACTACGTGTTTCGCATGTTTTCTTGGCCTCACGAGCGTTAGCTCACCCCGTTAGATTTGTTTTCCTTAGCAGGAGCGGAAATGGAAGGAATTATGGAGAAGCCAACTTGATGGCTCTTTTGGTTGGGATTTTGATTGTAATTGTTAAGACAACTTTTGGAGGTTGTATACTTTGGAAAGTTGATGTATTTTGAAAACTGTGATGTAAGATTGAACGTTTGTGTATGTAAGCGACTTTCTTCATATCTTCGACTTTTATTATTTAGTTATTTATCTTAAGCTTGGATTGGAATTGTATCGAGTTCTGGCGAGAGTTGGGCAGGCGTCCCGCCGATACCCTTGAGTTTGCTCTTGGGAGAAGTGGGGGCGTCACAAAACTATACAAAAGACTAGCCTTCACTAGTATCTTCCAATCGTTTCCTTCGCGTCACTCTCCTGTTAAGAAATAATAAATGGAATGGGATGAGCTAACGCTCAGTGAGGCCAAGAAAAAAAACATGCAAACACATAGTTGAAGCAGCAATAGCACTTATGCGAGAATTAAACCTATAACATTCAAGCAATTCACAATTTAAAATAGACACACTCAATAAGGATACGGGAGCTCTCGTCGGCTCGAGTTACATGGTTGGCCAATGGGTTGGGGTGCTCCCCAGAAGTATAAGTGGTCGATGAGACATCGCTCCAATCGACTTAAAATTGTTTATGGTTCTGAGTCGACATGAGAGGTACCTCCCACCCGAATTGGTGTGGTACATGCTATCGCTCTGAGAACCAATTATAGCACTGAGACGGTATGAGAGGTACCTCCCACCCGAATTGGTGTGATACATGCATCCGCTCAGAACTCACGAGTTAAACATATTCATGTACAATTACCAATCATTGTTTATGGTTCTGAGTCGACATGAGAGGTACCTCCCACCCGAATTGGTGTGGTACATGCTATCGCTTAGAGAACCAATTATAGCACTGAGACGGTATGAGAGGTACCTCCCACCCGAATTGATGTGGTACATGCATCCGCTCAGAGCTCATGAGTTAAACATATTCATGTACAATTACCAATCATATGTGTTCATGTAACAAGTATCACATAATTAAAAGAGAGAGAGGATGAGGGCGATTAAGTACACCCTCGTCTCGGCAAGTTTACGTATCATGTATAACACTTGCACAATTAACATTTCAATCACATAAGCATTTAACATGCACTTGACACTCACCACAAGTCAATGGCAAGTTAAGAGTGAAGCGAGTTGTCAGACGAGCTCTTCGTCATCTTCGTGACCACCTGAGACATGTACAATCATAATTACCTAGGTGCTCGACCAAGGCTACAAAGAAAGACATTTTCTCGCTACTCACTCTCCAAGTCACAAGTTCGAGCTAAATTAAAGAAGCTTTTCTAGCTAAATTGTTAAAATAATGCTCAAGAGAGCTCGAAGGTGGTTTTTGATTTAAGTCATGATAAGAAATCTCAAATCCAAAAGATAACACCGTTTTCACTTTCGGCACGAAAATCGAGGAAAAGAAGTAAATGGTTCTCGTTTCCCAAAACTTTAAATCTCATGTCCAAACTTTGGAAGGTAAAGAGTATTCACATTTTTTTCCAAGCTAATGAAGTCAAACATATCCAAAACTCCACTCATTTAATAGAAAAAATATCAAAACTAAGGTTCCAAGGTTCAAGTATAAAATAAGGTGTCATTAACCAAGAAAATGGAACAACCAAGAAAATGCATTAGGAAAGGTTTAACTTTTGGAAACCAAGATTTGAAATGAAAGTTTAAAGTTCTAATGGAACTGTATATTCCACCATGAAATTACACCTAAAACCGTCCAACAATTGCAAAGGAGGATGGAAAGTTCTTAAAAGTTCATTTTCTAAGAAATCAAGAATTTCAGCTTTGAGCGACAAACTTGGTAAAATCAGATCTTGAGTTTCGTATGTCCAAAAATGGAAAAATTTATACCGTTGGAAACTAGATCCAAAGTACTAAAAGGTCCTAGAGGACACTTTTACATGGTTCCAAACAAAAAGTATTCATTTTTCAGCTCAAAGTTGCTGATTTAAACAAGCAAGACAGGACCAGTCTAGTTTTTCGGCGATATTTGAAAATTCGGAAAACTTCATAGAAAATGAATCAACCTTTGAAATTCATAACACAATAAGAGTTCCAAACAAGGTTTCAAACACAACAAACGGAACTAAATTCGGAGTTTTGAGCAACAGGATATAACAGTTCAAAGTCGGTTGATTTTCACTACGTGAACAGTGAATTTCCAGATTTGAAGAGCCATCTTTGGAGTGTTATTTGGGTATTGAAATGGTATTGCAATTCCAGAAAATTCGGTACACTTAAACTTCCATAAGTGGACTACCTCTCTATCATATTTCACGCAAAAACACACTTGGGAAGGCAGTTAACCAAACTACCAAAGTTTAGGAAATTCTCAAGGCTAATCTGTCACTCATGCTTTCCTTTCTTTTCCAAACATTTTTCACAATGAAATCAGCCCCAAATCGATCCATTTTTTAAACCAAGGTCCTATAAACATTTAATAAGTAATTGACATCAAAATTTCGAGACAAAACATCTCACAACAAACCTGACCATTCGGCCAGCAAGAAGGGAAAAACTTTCCAGTTTTCCAGCTTTGTTGCACTTTCAAAATCAGGCCACATCTCACTCAATACAAGTTCAAATTAAGAATGGTTGGTGGCGTTGGAAACTAGGTTCAAAATTCCACACTTCATCAGAAGGAATTATTTTCAAAATCAGTTCGTAATTGAGAGAAAATAGAGCCACAAGATGCAGCTTCTCCATTCCTCTCGGACAGACAATCAGAACAGGACAGCAAATTTTGCCGAATCACTACGGATGACTCAAAATGAACTAGCGGGTGATTTTTATACCGTTGGAAAGTTATGAATGTCTAGTTTTGAATTTCGCTAATGGCACTCAATTTCAACTTGTGTACGGCGAGATACATTCAAACAAAGAGGTACTGTTCAGCTGCCCAGATTACCATTTCCAGATTTCTATCTTTTCGAAAACTCTAGTTTTGAGCAACCAATTGAAACGATGTTTGGTAGGTATACTCCTCACACATAACACAACATATATCACTCAATTTAACAACCAAATAACCAACAAAAGTGTGAAATACAAGCAAGATAACAGCAGAACAGTTTCGGCCATCTCTCTCCCTCTCCTCTCGATTTCTCTCTTTCTTTTTCCTCTTCTAGTTTCTACCATTAAAACTCATCACAAACACTCTAAAACACCCATAAACATCATGGCAGCCCTCATATAACCAAGGTGGGAGTTCATAGAGCCCACTTCAACCAACCAAATCCAACCAACAACAACAAGGAAGCTACAAGCTTCAAAGCCAAGAAATGAAACAAGAAAACAAGAGTTGTGGTGGGAGATATTTATACCTTCCAAGCAACTAAACCCTTGATGAAGTCAGATTTTTCCCACTAAAAACTCTCCAAGAACCACCACAAGATGTTGCCTTTCTTCAAACTAAGATGAATCTCCAAGAACTAGAAGATTAGATGAAGTTTTGGAGCAAGATTGGAGCCAAAGAAATGGAGTTGTCTTCTTCCATTTTTCCTCTTGAGGTTCGGCTGACTATGGAGAGAAAGAGGAGGGTTTGGTGTGTTGTAGCTTGTGAGGGAAGATTGGAAGAAAGTAGCTTTATGTTGGGTGCAAAAAGTCAACTTTGAATAGTTGTCGCGCGTGGGTTTCGTACCACTGTTTTCTCTCGGGTTTGATACACTTATGCACTAATTCTCCAAGATACTTCCTTTAACACTATAATTATTTACTTTTAGTAGTCTAGTATTAATTTCTCAAATCTCCACTTAGCCGTTCCGACGCGAAATACGGGAAATTTCGACTCGCGCGCGATAAAGCGAAATTTAAGGGCAATTCACGCAACTAAAATATAATTAATTAACTCACATCTAATCCCTCAATTAACTTTTCTTAGTCTACTATTGACCATCCTTAATTCTCCAAAATTATTGCACTCTCGGATCGAATATTGCCTCTAAAAAACGTGTACTTGTTATTCCTTACTAAACGAACCTCAGAAAAATTAAATTTGCTAATGGGACATTTTAAAAATATAAATGAGACATGGTTCCATGTAAATGGATTTAAAATGGTTGAAATAAATTATTCGGAGTAAACGGGTGAATAAATAATTAAATAAACCAGTAAAATAAGATAAAAATAAGAAAATTTTTGGGTTCTCACACACGCCACTCCAACTCACCTAATTTACATATCTTCACACAAAATTTAAGTCTATTTTTGGTACTCGTAGTACATCATTAGTTAGTATTTTTTTTTTAAAAAAAACTCAATATATTTTATGCATAAGACATGCAATTACAAGAAGGGGACTAGGCCTTACCTCAAGTCTCTACTACATCATCCTTTAATTTTTCTCACAAAAGGCAATCCTAATTGATCTAGTCTGACATCCCCCCTAGCCAACAGTGGAAGTAAGCGTGAATTATCATAAACCCTGATATGGTCTTGGGGATGAGATATACCCACATTAGATAATTTGTCAGCAACTTTGTTTGTCTCTCTAGAGCAATGCAAGAACATAGCAGGGTCTTCAACCAGCCGCCACATTTGCCTTATCTCTCTATGAATATGCCAAGGACACTGAAATCACCGCTGGAGTATACCAATTAGCATCAATGAATCAGATTACACTCTAACATGATCATACCCCTCCTGAGAACAAAGATGAAGACCAGTTAATAGAGCCAAAGCCTTTGCATGCAAACTAGTAACTTCCCCCAGAAAAGCAAAAAATGCTACCAAAAGACGGCCTTGGAGTCGCGTAAAATTCCTCCTCCACCACTTGCTCCTGGATTCCCCTTAGAGCACCCATCAGTATTAAGTGTCAGCACCTCCATACTAGAAGTCTGCCACTGAACTAATCTAAAACAAAATAGTGGTGACAGATGAGAGATCAACTCAAAGAATTGGTGAAAAGTCTACACAGCCATCGACTGTTGAAACTGAAACTCAAATGCCATCTTAACCTCCCGAAAGATACCTAGGCAGATATCTCCACTACTTATCTTGACCCCTTGAAACACTGCATTATTCCATATGTAGCTCGGGAGAATTGAAATAACAAACCTTCTTATATCAAATTTATGTGATGACAACCACCAAGCGACTAATCGAGCTCACAAATTAGAAGTAGACAAAGATATTCCACACATACTTCCAAAGTAGTTCCAAATCTCCACCACAAGTTGACCCATGGAGAAAATATGCTCAATAGATTCACCAACAGCTAGTGAGCAATAAAAGCATTTTGACGGTAACTGAAACCCCAACTTACTTAGGACATCATCCAAAGGCAGCCTCCCCAACAGCAATTGAAGCATAAAAAAGGACATTTTTAATGGGATCCTAGCATGCCAAATTTTTTAAAAAACCGAGGAGAGCTTGTCTTACCTCTTGAAAAGCCAAAGATAAAGAGAATTCTCCCGACGCTATCAGCATCCAGACAACCTCATCTGCGCTTCTACCATCAGGAATCAGTTGTTGGAAAATAGTACCAGTGATATCCATTGGAAAAACTTGAGACAGTAAATTTGAATCCCACTCTCCATTTACAATGAAATCCCTAAACGAGAGAGCCAAATTTACAAGAACTTTAAGGAATAAAGCTCCGTTTCCTAGCCAATTGTCACACCAAAAACTACAAGATCCCTCGTTTACCAACCACTGCATAGATAACTCCATTTGTCGGCTAACATTAAGTAACCGCTTCCAGGTTGCTGATGCTCCCGAACTAATCTCCACCTGATAAGGGCATTATGTCGACAATATTTTGCTCGCAGAAAAGATGCCCAAAGAGATGACCGTCCAAAATTTCCACCAAAGTTTATATGAGAAGGCTGTACATATATATATATATATCCCTAAGTAACCTAAAGCCCACTCCATCCTCCTCTTTCGGATAACATAGCTGAGACGAGCGAATCCAATGATGCTTGAAACCTTCATAGGTTAAACCCCACAAAAAGTTAGAATAAGCCTTCTCTACAATTCTGAATACAGATGTAGGTAGAACCACAGCGGATAATAAATGCATTAGGATAGAAGAGAGAACATGCTTAATTAGAATGATCTTCCCTTTGTTAGACAGAAATTTAGACTTCCACAAAAGAATTCTCCCAAGAATACAATGACTAATCTCTCCATAATACAAAGATTTGCATTTCCCAACAAGCAACGGAAATCCCAAATAACGAACTGGAAGTTGTTGTCTTGAAAACATAGTGTTACGCTCATTCACTCGTCGCCAAGCCAGTGGCAAAGACCGGTGAACCAAATAACCACTTTTTTGACCATTCACCAATTGCCCAGACAATTTCTGATATAAGTCCAATACCTTCATAATATTCTTTAGAGACCTAGCAGACCCATTAGTAAATATCAACACATCATCAGCAAATGCCAAGTGAGTTACATAGGGGCAGCCATTTGGTACTTTAAACCCCAGAAAACTATCATGTAATGCTAGGTTGTTTAGCCCCCTCGACAGAACCTCAGCCCCAATCACAAATAAAGCCGGCAACAACGGATCTCCCTGCCGTAAACCCCTACTTGACTTGAAAAAACCATATGATGCCCTATTAATGATAACCGAGAACCACGCATTAGAAACTAGGCTCCATACCATGTCAATGAATCTTTCTCCAAAACCAAACCTCCTCAAGACATTGGCAAGAAAGGACCAAGACACATAATCATACGCCTCAGACATATCTAGCTTTAATGCTACATTGCCCCAAATAGATGTTTTTCCAATACCTGACATCATCTCTTGGGCTAGTAAATAATTTTTTGTTATATTGCGCCCCATAACAAAATCAGTCTGTTGGGGCGAGATAATTTTTGGCAAAACAACAGCCACCCTATCGGCCAAGATTCTGGACAAGACTTTATTAAAGAAAGTACACAGGCTAATAGGTCTAAATTTCAAAAATTCCTGAGGATTTGACACCTTTGGAATCAAAATAATAGAGGTAGAAGTGATAAAGTGAGATAGCTTTGCACCGTAGAAAAAACTCAATACTGCATTATAGATGTTCTAAGCAACAACCTCCCATGCAAAAGTAAAAAACTTACTCGTAAAGCCATCAGGATCAGCCGCACTCTCACCGTCCATCTCAAAGATAAGTCATTTAACCTCTTCCATCGACGGATACTCCTCCAACTGTCGATTTTCGTCCTCCGTAACAATGGATGGAATTAAATGCAATAGCTCGAATGAGGAGCCAACAGGTTTCGAAAAAACTTCAGAAAAATATCATACAACTTCATTTGCTGTATCTTCATCCGTGTCCACCCAAGTTCCATTCATATCTTTTACCCAATGAATTGCCCCTTGCACTCTCCTCTGTTTGATCACAACATGAAAGAATTTGGAATTGCAATCTCTATGGTGGAGCCATTTAACTCGAGCCTTTTGGCTCCAAAATTTCTCTTCAACTGCCAGTGCATGTCAAAGTTCCGCTTGACACCTGTTAAGCTCAACCTGAGCCCCGGCCAAGTCTTCATTTTCCATCCTCACTTCTGCCTATAATACCACAGCCTCTGCCACTCGAACAACATCAAAAATATTTCCAAAAACCTTCTTATTCCACTCCTGAATAGCCCTCCTAGTAACTAGCAATTTGGAGCACAAAACCTTCATGGGAGAACCACTCACATCTAACTGATAGGCTGTTCGACTCACCTCCAACAATGATGGTTTGGACATCCAAACGTTCAAAAATCTGAATGCATGGGGCTTATTATCTAAACGAGACGTAAAAGAGATTTTCAACGGTGCATGATCGGAGGGATGTCTTGCTAAATGAGTTACAAAGACTGCCGAAGATAACCCTGAGCATTCCCCATTGATTAACATCCTATCCAACCTCTTCCATAGTTTACAACGCGCGCGTCGATAGTTTACCGAAAGTCGTGCCGGTACGACTAATTGGAGATTTGAGGAATTAATATTAGACTAGTAAAATTGAGTAATTACAGAGTTAAAAGAAGTACCTTGGAGGATTAGTGCATGAGAGTATCAAACCCGAGAGAAAACGGTGGTACGAAACCCTCGCGCGACCACTAGTGAGAGTTGACTTTTTGAACACAACCTAAAGCTACTTTTTCTCATTCTTTCTCCCCAAGTTTCATCACTCAAAAACCCTCACTTTCTTCCTCCTCTCGTAGCCGAACCGATAGCAAGAAAAAGGAAGAAGAAACCTACATTTGTTTAGCTTGATTTCATCCACAAAACTTCCATCAACTTGCAAATAACTTGGAGTAACATTCCATCTTGGAGCAAGGAGCGATCTTGTGGACTTTTTTTGGAGAGTTTTTAGTGGAAAATTTGGTCTTCATCTAGGGTTTCTTCTTGGGTTTTGAAGGTATAAACATCTCCCACCAAAACTCTTGCTTTCTTGTTTCATTTCTTGGTTTTGAAGCTTGTAGCTTCCTTATTGTTGTTGTTGCTTGGATTTGGTTGGTTGAAGTGGGCTCTATGAACTCCCACCTTAGTTAAATGAGGTCTGCCATGATGTTTAGGTGTGTGTTGGTGTGTTTGTGATGAGTTTTAATGGAAGAAACTAGAAGAGGAGAAAGAAAGAGAGAAACCGTGAGGAAGAGGTGCTGTCCGAAATTTCTGGTCATGTTGTTCTGTTTTAGTTTCGAAAATTTTATGCTTGGTTGACTGTGAAATTGATGGATATAGGTTGTATATTGTGTGTAGAAAGTGCCTACCAAAAATCATTTCATTTGGTTGTGCAAAACTTGAGTTTTGGGAAGAGTTTCAAATCTGGAAATTGATAACAGTGCACTCGGACAGTGCTTCTTTGTCCGAATGTATCTCGGTGTACAAAAGTCAAAATTGAGTGCCGTCAGTGGAATTCGAAACTAAACATTCATAGCTTTCTAATGGCGTAAAAATCTCCTGCTGGTTCGTTTTGAGTGAACCGCAGTGAGTCGGCAAAGTTAGCTGTTCTGTTTTGATTGTTCATACGAATGAAACTGGAAGCTGCGTTTTGTGGCTCACTTTTGTCCCACTTATGAAATGATTTTCAAAATGATGTCTTCTGATGAATTGTAGTATTTGTAACCTAGTTTCCAACACCATAAACCAATCTCAATTCGGAGTTGTACAGAGATAGATATGGTTTGGTTTCGAAAATCCGATAAAGCTGGAAATTGGAAGAATTTCCCTTCCTTGTTGACCGAATGGTCGAATCTGTTTTGGGAGGTTATATTTCGAAAATTTTAGTGTCATTTAACCATAAATTGTTTATTAAATGTTTTTGGAACTTTGGTTTCAAAATTGGAGTGAATTGGGGCTGATTGTGTTGGACAAAACGTTTGGAAAGGAAAGAAAAGCAAGAGGGCAGATTAGCTTTGAAACAATTTACGAACTTTGGTCGTTTTGTTAGCTGCCTTCCCGTACGATTTTTTACCTATATTTTGGTATAGAGGTAGTCCATATATGGAGGTTTAAGTGTACCAAATTTGGTGTAATTTTATTACCAATTCGATACCCAAATGATGCTCTTCAAATCTGGAAATTCACTGTTCAAGTAGTGAAAATCAACCGACTTTAAGTTGTTATATCTTGATGCTCAAAAATATGAATTTAGTTCTGTTTGTTGTGTTTGAAACCTTATTTGGAACTCTTATTGTGTTATGAATTTCAAAAGATAGTTCACTTTCTGTGAAATTTGCCGAATTTCCAAATATCGCCGAAAACCAAGACTGGTTCTGTCTTGCCTTAGTGAATCAGCAACTTTGAGCTGAAAAATGAATGCCTTCCATTTGGAATCTTGGAAAAGTGTCTTCTAGGAAATTTTATTACTTTGGATCTAGTTTCCAACGGTATAAAGTTTTCCATTTTTAGACATACGAAACTCAAGATCTGATTTTACTAAATTTATCGCGCAAAGCTGAAAATTCTTGATTTCTTAGGAAATGAGTTTTTAAGAACTTTTCATTTCCTTTTGATATTGATAGTTTGTTTTGAATCCAATTTCATGGAGGATACGAGTTATCCCTTGTGACTTTGAACTCTCACTTTTGAATCTTGAATTTCACTAGAGTGAAACTCTTTTAGGACATTGTCTTAGTATTACGCAAGTGTACATTCTTCCTTGTTTGGCAAGAGGTTTGTAAGTATTGGTACGTGATAGATAATTGTTATTTCTTCAGGCGCTCAAGAGGACCTTGAAGAGAATCTCGGAGCCGACTACTAAAGATCTTATTTGTATTTACTCACTTATTTTGAATTGGTGAGTGTTCCTCGTAGGTGTTTGTGACTTGAATAGTTTTGTTACATGTTTACCGCATATTTCTTGTGTGTTTAAGTGTTAAGTGTTCCCTATAATTGTTCCTATGTAATTTTCCACCGTTTTAGGTGAGTGTGTACTTTATCTCACTCGACCTACTAAAATAACAAATTTCTACCGTTTAACTGTGAATTTCTACTGTTTACCGGTATATTTGATTACTTGCACATGTTGTAAGTTCTTAGCTGAATTGGGCCCTGCCCTTGGTTGCTAACCTGCTCGAGCCAGGACTAGGCTCGGTCGGGTAGGTTGGAAGCCTGGGCCACCATATCGGTATACTCGAGTATTACCACTGGAGGAATAAGGTGATGGCCAGACAAACCGGGGGAATTATTAGGGTTATAAGGTGCATCTGACCGAAACAGTTCCACGGAAACACCGTATCCTTTTAATGTGTGTTTATTTCTATACAATGATAAATGTCTCATTTTAAATGTGCCAATGTGAAACCTTGAACCATATATGCGTTATGCTTAATTTACTTGATTTATTAGAACTGCTTACGTATTTTGGAACCTCACTAGGCTATTTAGCTCATTCCACTCCTTTGTTTTCCTTAATAGGGTTCAAGACCGAGAGTGCTCGCGAATAGTACTAGGTTGTTTTCTCTTGGAGACTTTAAGTTGTATTATGGCAGATGACTGTAGTACATATTCTTTTGGGTTGTAATTAAGCTTGAGGGTTAATTAATTTTAAGTATGAGATGTTTTGGAATACTTTATATGTATATTGAAAATATTTGAAGTATTTCCAGTTTTTGAATTATGGATTGTAGTGAGCCCCGGCGAGAGCTGGGCAGGCGCTCCGCTGATATCCTTGGGTTCGCCCTTGCGAGAAGTGGGGGCGTCACACTAGTGCCCCTAAAAAGAGGAAATACCCAACAGCCTGCTAGGTCTGCTTCAAAGCAGTCAAGTGCCAGAATGAGTGATTAATACTAATGATTGTAAAAGGGATCCAAGTAGTAAAAGCTCTGCGAGTAGGGATGGATCTGACTCCACTCGAGCGATTGGGGTTGTAGTTTTACCCTAATCTAGACTGGCCCTTTTGGAAGTAGTAACTTTTGTATAGGGGAAGTCCTTTTATTGTTTTGTATCTTGGCAACTCGACACGTTCTATTATGATCTTGTTGTTTCCCTTCTCCTTTTGAAATGATTTGATAAACCTATCTCAACTTGATGTAACTATTATGATCTTTTATAACATATGAAAATTTACTTCGCTTTTAATTGATTTTATGACTTATATATATATTTAATTTATTGATCCATACTTTTAGACTTCTAATAAGATCACGAACGACACCTGAGAATAGTTTTTACGAACCCCGAGAAAGCGCCAACTTTTGTTAAGTTCAATGAATGTGAGTTTTGATTGGAAGAAGTAGCCTTTCTAGGTTATACAATATTTAAGGAAGGAATTACTATGGACTCAGTTAAAATGGAAGCTGTTTTAAGAGGAAACGATCAGAAAATCCTACCGAAGTTCGGAGTTTTATAGGATTAGCAGGGTATTATTGGAGGTTTATTGAAACTTTTCTAAGATTGCTGGACCCATGACTGAGTTGACTAAGAAAAGTGAAAAATTTATATGGAGCCCGAAATGTGAAGAAAGTTTCTAAGAGTTAAACAGACGTTTGACAAGAGCGCCTGTATTAGGTTTACCTAATGGAAAGGATCGCTTTGTAGTATATATAGATGCTTCCAAAGATGGCTTGGGGTGTGTTTTAATGCAAAATGATAAGGTAATTGCGTATGCCTCTAGGAAATTAAAGCCGCACGAGAGAAACTATCCAACTCATGATTTGGAATTAGCGGCCGTAGTATTTGCATTGAAAACGTGGAGGCATTACCTCTATGGGGTGACGTTTAAGGTTTTTACAGACCACAAGAGTCTTAAGTACTTGTTTTCCCAAAAATAGCTGAATTTGAGACAACGTAGATGGGTGGAATTTTTTGAGGATTATGATTGTACGATAAATTATCACCCAGGAAAAGCCAATGTAGTGGCTGATGCTTTAAGTCATCAAGTGCAAGTGGCAGGATTGATGATTAAAGAATTGCACTTGTTGGAAGATGTGAGTTGTTGGAATCCTTGACTTGAACCGAGAAAAGTGATCCTTGAGAACATTGTCGTGAAATCCACTCTATTGAAACATATCAAGGAGGCACAAGAGAAGGACGTTGAAGTACAAAAGTGGTTGGAGAAAGTTAGTAAGGGAGAAGAGTCGGATTTTAACGTGGGAATGAACGGTGTATTGAGATTTCGGAATCGTATAGTGGTGCCAAAGGACGAAGGACTAAAAAGGGAAATTTTGGAAGAAACGCACCGTTCAAAGTATACGGTACATCCAGGAGGGAATAAAATGTACCAAAAATTTAAGAGTTTGTACTGGTGGGAGAGTGTGAGGACCCGAAATTTACTTACTTTTAATTCTATTTTACTGGGCTTATTTAATTATTTATTCACCTGTTTCCCCTGAATAATTTATTTCTACCATTTTAAATCCATTTATATGGAACAAGGTCTCATTAATATATTAAAACGTCCCGTTAGCAAATTTAGTTTTTCGGAGACACGTTTAGTAAGAAATAGTGAATACACGTTTTTCGAGGCAATATTCGATCCGAGAGTGCAATGATCTTGGAGATTTGAGGACTCCTGTTTTTATTCTTAATTTAGTCATTTTATAAGTTATTTGCCCTAGAGTTAGTTAATTATATTTTAGTTACGTGAATTACCCTTAAATTTCGCTTTATCACGCGCGTCGAAACTTCTCGTACGTCGTGTCGGTACGACTAATTGGAGATTTGAGATTTTAATATTAGACTCACAAATATGAGTAATTAAAGTGTTAGAGGAGTTACCTTGGAGGGTTAGTGCACAAGTGCAACAAACAAGAGAGAAAAGTGGCAGTGCACGTCACTATTTGTGACTATTTGAGAGTTGACTTTTGCGCACCTTTAACTTAGCTTGTTCAACACAATTCTTCCACAAAATTTAGACCCAAGAAACCCTCCCTCACCTCACTCTTTCAGCCGACCAAGAAAGAAAAGAAAAGAGAAGAGAAAGCTCCAAACCTTTGCTTCTATTTCAGTTGAAAATCTTCACCCAACTCACAAAACCTTTGGAGATTAGTTCTAGCTTGGAGAAAGACAACATCTTGTGGATTTTCTTGGAGTAATTTCGGTGGAGAAATCTGATTTTTCATCTAGGGTTAGAGGTAATCCTTTAACTCTTCTAATCTTTCCATTTTTTTCAAGAATCATGGCTAGTTTTGCATGGGTTTACAACCCTAAACAAGAAATGGGTTAGAGGACTTGAGGAAAACCATTTATCTTGAGGTGGATTATCTAGCAGTCTTGAGGTGGATTATAGGTAGCTAACTTGAGGTGTAATGATTTGATTATGGTTGTTTATATGTTGTATGAGATGATTACGGTTAGAAAGTGGAGAGAAAGTTGGAAAACTTGTGGAGAGTAAGCTGGCCGAATTTCTGGCCATGTTGTTCTGTGTTATTTTCGAAATTTTGATGCTTGATTGACTGTGAAATTGATGGATATATGTGGTATATTGTGTGTACAAAGTGCCTTTCCAAAATCATTTCATTTGGTTGCACAAAACTAGAGTTTTCGAAAATGGAAGAAATCTGGAAATGGTGATCAGGGCAGCTGAATAGTAGTCCTTCGTTAGAACATATCTCTTTGTAAAAAGGTCAAAATTGAGTACCGTTTGTGGCATTCAAAACTATACATTCATATCTTTCTAACGGTATAAAAATCACTTGCTAATTCGTCTTGAGTCAACCGTACTGATTCAGCTAAATTGGCTGTCCTGCTGTGACTGTCTATCCGAGAGGAACTGGGAAGCTGCATTTTGTGGCTCAAATTTCTCTCACTTGTGAAAAGATTTTTAAAATGATTCCTTCTGATGAATTATGAAAATTTGAACCTACTTTCCAACGCCATAAACCATTCTGAATTTGAGCATGTATTGAGTGAGATGTGGTCTGATTTCGAAAGTGCAACAAAGCTGGAAACTGGAAAGTTTTTCCCTTCTTGCTGACCGAATGGTCAGGTTTGTTTAGGGATGTGTTGTTTCGAAAATTTTGATGTCAATTACCCATCAATTGCTGATTAAATGTTTCTAGAACCTTTGTCTCAAAAATGGAGTGAGTTCGGGCTGATTTCATTGTACCAAACTTTTGAAAAGAAAGAAAGGGTCGAGTTGGCAGATTAGCTTTGAAAATTTCCCAAACTTTGGTCATTTTGTTAACTGCTTTCCTGTACGAGTTTTTACCTGAATTTTGATAGGAAAGTCATCCATATACGGAAGTTTAAGTGTGCCAAATTTGGTATAATTTCAATACCATTTCGATACTCAAATAGTGCCCCAAAGATTGCTCTTCAAATCTGGAAATTTACTAAACAGGCCGTGAAAATCAACCGACTTTAAACTGTTATATATTGATGCTCAAGACTCCAAATTTAGTTCTATTTGATGTGTTTGAAACTTTGTATGGAACTCTCATTGTGTTACAAATTTCAAAGGCTGATTCACTTTCTGTGAATTTTGCCGAATTTCCAAATCTCGCCAAAAACCAAGACTGGTTCTGTCTTACCTTCTTGAATCAGCAACTTTGAGCTGAAAAATGAATGCCTTCGGTTTGGAATCTTGGAAAAGTGTTTTCTAGGAACTTTTAGTGCCCTAAATCTAGTTTCCAACGGTATAAATTTTTCTATTTTTGGACATACTAAACTCAATATCTGATTTTCCAAAAATCGTAGCGCAAAGCTGAGAATTTCTAATTCCGTGGGAAAAGGACTTTTGAGAACTTTTCACTTTCTTCGATATTGATGGATCGCTTTGAACTTGGTTTCATGAATGTTACAAGTTTCTCTTGTAACTTTAATTCCTCACTTTTGAATCTCGATTTTTGAGGGAACTAAAGCTCTTCTAAGACATTGTCTTAAATTTTTAAGCAAGTATACTTTCTTCCTTGTATGTTATATGGTCGTGAGTATATGTGAGTGATGTTAAGTCACTATTTCTTCAGGTGCTCAAGGAGATTTCGAAGGGAATCTCGGTGCGGACAGCTAAAGCTTTGTTTACTCACTTATTTTGAATCGGTGAGTGTCAAGTGCATGAATAGTTGCCAATTATATGAATTGCTTCTTATTGATTAAGTGATTTACAATTGTCGATTCGAGTGTGTACTTTATCGCACTCGTTCTCTTTTAATTGATTATATAATTGAATTGCTCATAATTGAATTTATAATTGTGGTCGAATTGTTGATTGGAGTGAATCTCATCGACTCATAATAGAAATCGGGGGACGCCCAAATCTCAATTGGGCGACCTTGCGACTAGAGCCAGCATGGGCTTGGTCGAGAAGTTCGGTGAACCATGAGATAATCAAAAGCTTGATCTATTAAGAGATCAAGCTTGATCTATTAAGAGATCTCGCTTGGCATACTCGTGGAGTAGTGCCTTTTATAAAAGAAGAGCGGGTCTGGGACAGGTGGTGTAACGGTGAACGGGAATGAAGAGTAAGTGGAGTCCTACGGACTTAATACCTACCCAGTTTTGACGGAGTGTCATCCTGTGGAGGTATTTGATCGAGCCTTGGTGAAGCAAGTGGAATCTAGCTTCTGAGAACTCCTATATCCTTATTAAGTGTGTTAATGTTATTTATGAGTTATTTGAACTTCCTTGTTTATTTCTCGCACAAATGCAATTGCTGATTGAACTATGTGTTTGCATGTTTTCTTGGCCTCACTGAGCGTCAGCTCATCCCATTAGCTTTGTTTTCCTTAACAGAAGCTTGGAATGGAAAGAATTTTTGGAAAAGCCGGTTTGATTACTTTTGATTAGTATTTTGGGTTGTATTTGATTAGCCGACTTCTAGTGATTGTACTTTTGGGGAAAGTGATGTACTTTTGAGAACTTGTGTTGTAAGATTTGAATATTTATTTAAGGAAGTGACTTTTCTTTGTTTCGACTTTTATTATTTGGTTGTTATCCTTAAATTTGAATTGAATTGTATCGAGTCCCGGCGAGAGCTGGACAGGCGTTCCGCGGATACCCTTGTGTTCGCCCTTGGGAGAAGTGGGGGAGTCACAGTTGGTATCAGAGCTTAGGCTTCAGATCTTTGTAGTGTATCTTAGGCTAAAAGTTTAGGATACCGGACCGTGGGATTCACTTGAAAATTAACCTATTGTATTCCAGTGGTTAAAGAGAATTGTAACTTGAGAGTTTCTTAAATGGCATTGGTGGAAAAGAGACTAGGTTTAGAGATTTATTTGGGAGACGTATTAGAGACTTTACCCTCGAGAATAGGAATGAGATAACTTAGTTATATCTTAAGTGATGTTTGAGTGAGTCAGTAACTTTAGGTTTCTAACCTAGAATTTGTGGTTGTTTTGTAGAGATGGAAAATGGTAACGGAGGTCACGCTGCTAATGGCAATGGGCATGCTAATGGTCATGTGGGGCCTCTTAGACCTATTCGATATAGAGTGCATGGAGGGTCTAACCTCGAAACAGTAAAAATTGGTTTGAGGGGATGAAATAAGGCACTAGTGAGAGCAAGAGGGTAGGGTTTCTTCTCGAGCAATTTCGTAAGTGAGTATTGGAGAGTGAATTAGGGTGTGGAACTTTTATATTAAGGAATAAGATCTCTGTATTTTGTTATGTTTATAAGTAATGATAGTAATCTGGTGGAGACTCAAGAGCTCATCCATATTAAGCAAAGAATAGTTAAGATTTATATTCTGGTGTAACCTTTAAGTAAATTACCGAAAGAGTGATATGGTCAGAGCTTCCATTGCGAATAGTTACTTATTTTGATCCCTTAATCTGGCAGGCTAGCCGTTGACTTAAGCCAACCGGTGAGATGACAAATTTAGGAGAGATGCGTAAGGAAATGGACCTTCTTCGAAATGAGGTAGAGTTTCAAAAGAAATTGGCTGACTACTGGGAAAGACGGTGGAAACAAGAATATGCAGAGAAAATTGAGTTGTTATACAAGAACGTAGAATTAGAGAAGAAATACGAAGAAAATTCTCAAGCTGATCAGGCCATGACTTCTCTTGTGACTTGTGGACATTGTGGCAAGATTAACCACACTGAGGTCGAGTGCTGGAGAAAGCAAGGAAAATGCCTGAAGTGCGGTAGTGCCGAACATCAAATTGTAAGTTGCCCTAGTACCCCTAACAAAAGGAGAAAATACTCAGCAGCTAACTAGGTCCGCTACAAAGCAATCGAGTGCCAGATGGGGGTAATTAATGCTAATGGCTGTAAAAGGGGTTCAAGTAGTGGAAGTTTTACGAGTGGGGATGGTTTTGACTCCACTCGAGGGATAGAGGTTGTAGTTTTATCCTAATCTAGACTGGCACTTTTGGAGGTGGTAATCTTTTGTATAAGGGAAAGTCCTTTTGTTGTTTTGTATCTTGGCGACTTGGCACGTTCTGTTATGATCTTGTTGTTTCCCTTTTCCTTTTGAAATGGTTTGATAAACCTCTCCCAACTTGATGTAACTATTATGATCTTTTATAACATATGAAAATTTACTTTGCTTTTAATTGATTTCATGGCTTAAATGTATATGTACACTTTGCCCCACAACTATAGATTAGTGATAAGACATGAACGGTAGTAGACGTGGTCGAGATTGTACTTGAAAATATAGACAACCCCGAGGTCTTGGAGGTAACCAGGGATCGGGACCAAATCAAGCACTTAAGGATGAAGCTGGGACCCAATGTCTGATTGCCAACTTGATATATTAAAGTTGTGAGATTTGGGTTGGTGAAAGGAAATATTTGATAGATTTAATGAGCCTAATAATTAAGGGACAAGATGTGATACTTGGAATGGAAGTTTGAGGCTATACCTAGACTATCGAGACTTGAACAACATAATCATTAAGAACAAATACCCTTTTTCCTTACACAGATAAGAATTTGATCAATTACAAGGAGCCGTGATACTATCCAAGTTGGATAAAATAGAGCTGTTACTAGTTGAAGATCCTAGAAACTGATGTGCTTAAGACCATTTTCAATTCTAGATATGAGCACTTTGAATTCACAGTTACACCCTTTGGGTTGACTAATGCACTAACAGCGATTATGGACTTAATGCATCAAGGTTATAAGCCGTATTTGGATCAATTTCTGGTGGCATTTATTAATGGTATATCGGTATACTCTAAGGTTCGAGGAGATCATGAAAGACACCTGATGATAGTTTACAAACCCTGAGAAAGCACCAACTTCTGTTAAGTTCAATAAGTGTGAGTTTTGAATGGGAGAAATAGGACTTGATGAGAATTTGTCCTATAAACAAAAAAGGGGCCAGTATAGATTTTAGATTGAAAAGTGAAGGAATTAAGACGGAAGCAAATCTTTCTAATAAAGGTTTATGAAGAAATTATGGATTGGAGGAAGCGACTTGGGAAATAGAAGAGGAGATCCGAAAGAAGTACCTAGAATTGTTCTTAAATCAAGGTATGAATTTCGAGGACGAAATTCTTTTAAGGAGGGAAGGATGTGAGGACCCGAATTTTACTTACTTTTAATTCTATTTTACTGGCTTATTTAATTATTTATTCACCCGTTTCCCCTGAATAATTTATTTCAACCATTTTAAATCCATTTATATGGAACAAGGTCTCACTTATATTTTAAAACGTCCCGTTAGCAAATTTAATTTTTTGGAGACTCGTTTAGTAAGAAATAGCGAATACACGTTTTCGAGATAATATTCGATACGAGAGTGCAATGATCTTGGAGATTTGAGGACTCCTGTTTTTATTCTTAATTTAGTCATTTTATAAGTTATTTGCCCTAGAGTTAGTTAATTATATTTTAGTTGCGTGAATTACCCTTAAATTTCGCTTTATCACGCGCGTCGAAACTTCTCGTACGTCGTGTCGGTATGACTAATTGGAGATTTGAAATTTTAATATTAGACTCATAAGTATGAGTAATTAAAGTGTTAGAGGAGTTACCTTGGAGGGTTAGTGCACAAGTGCAACAAACAAGAGAGAAAAGTGGTAGTGCACGTCACTATTCGCGACTATTTGAGAGTTGACTTTTGCACACCTTTAACTTAGCTTGTTCAACACAATTCTTCCACAACATTTAGACCCAAGAAACCCTCCCTCACCTCACTCTTTCAGCCGACCAAGAAAGAAAAGAAAAGAGAAGAGAAAGCTCCAAACCTTTGCTTCCATTTCAGTTGAAAATCTTCACCTAACTCACAAAACCTTTGGAGATTAGTTCTAGCTTGGAGAAAGACAACATCTTGTGGATTTTCTTGGGGTAATTTCTGTGGAGAAATCTGATTTTTCATCTAGGGTTAGAGGTAATCCTTTAACTCTTCTAATCTTTCCATTTTTTTCAAGAATCATGGTTAGTTTTGCATGGGTTTACAACCCTAAACAAGAAATGGGTTAGAGGACTTGAGGAAAACCATTTATCTTGAGGTGGATTATCTAGCAGTCTTGAGGTGGATTATAGGTAGCTAACTTGAGGTGTAATGATTTGATTATGGTTGTTTATATGTTGTATGAGATGATTACGGTTAGAAAGTGGAGAGAAAGTTGGAAAACTTGTGGAGAGTAAGCTGGCCGAATTTCTGGCCATGTTGTTCTGTGTTATTTTCGAAATTTTGATGCTTGATTGACTGTGAAATTGATGGATATATGTGGTATATTGTGTGTACAAAGTGCCTTTCCAAAATCATTTCATTTGGTTGCACAAAACTAGAGTTTTCGAAAATGGAAGAAATCTGGAAATGGTGATCAGGGCAGCTGAATAGTAGTCCTTCGTTAGAACATATCTCTTTGTGAAAAGGTCAAAATTGAGTACCGTTTGTGGCATTCAAAACTATACATTCATATCTTTCTAACGGTATAAAAATCACTTGCTAATTCGTCTTGAGTCAACCGTACTGATTCAGCTAAATTGGCTGTCCTGCTGTGACTGTCTATCCGAGAGGAACTGGGAAGCTGCATTTTGTGGCTCAAATTTCTCTCACTTGTGAAAAGATTTTTAAAATGATTCCTTCTGATGAATTATGAAAATTTGAACCTACTTTCCAACGCCATAAACCATTCTGAATTTGAGCATGTATTGAGTGAGATGTGGTCTGATTTCGAAAGTGCAACAAAGCTGGAAACTGGAAAGTTTTTCCCTTCTTGCTGACCGAATGGTCAGGTTTGTTTAGGGATGTGTTGTTTCGAAAATTTTGATGTCAATTACCCATCAATTGCTGGTTAAATGTTTCTAGAACCTTTGTCTCAAAAATGGAGTGAGTTCGGGCTGATTTCATTGTACCAAACTTTTGAAAAGAAAGAAAGGGTCGAGTTGGCAGATTAGCTTTGAAAATTTCCCAAACTTTGGTCATTTTGTTAACTGCTTTCCTGTACGAGTTTTTACCTGAATTTTGATAGGAAAGTCATCCATATACGGAAGTTTAAGTGTGCCAAATTTGGTATAATTTCAATACCATTTCGATACTCAAATAGTGCCCCAAAGATTGCTCTTCAAATCTGGAAATTTACTAAACAGGCCGTGAAAATCAACCGACTTTAAACTGTTATATATTGATGCTCAAGACTCCAAATTTAGTTCTATTTGATGTGTTTGAAACTTTGTATGGAACTCTCATTGTGTTACAAATTTCAAAGGCTGATTCACTTTCTGTGAATTTTGCCGAATTTCCAAATCTCGCCGAAAACCAAGACTGGTTCTGTCTTACCTTCTTGAATCAGCAACTTTGAGCTGAAAAATGAATGCCTTCGGTTTGGAATCTTGGAAAAGTGTCTTCTAGGAACTTTTAGTACCCTAAATCTAGTTTCCAACGGTATAAATTTTTCTATTTTTGGACATACTAAACACAATATTTGATTTTCCAAAGATCGTCGCGCAAAGCTGAGAATTTCTAATTCCGTGGGAAAAGGACTTTTGAGAACTTTTCACTTTCTTCGATATTGATGGATCGCTTTGAACTTGGTTTCATGAATGTTACAAGTTTCTCTTGTGACTTTAATTCCTCACTTTTGAATCTCGATTTTTGAGGGAATTAAAGCTCTTCTAAGACATTGTCTTAAATTTTTAAGCGAGTATACTTTCTTCCTTGCATGTTACATGGTCGTGAGTATATGTGAGTGATGTTTAGTCACTATTTATTCAGGTGCTCACGGAGATTTCGAAGGGAATCTCGGTGCGGACACCTAAAACTTTGTTTACTCACTTATTTTGAATCGGTGAGTGTCAAGTGCATGAATAGTTGCCAATTATATGAATTGCTTCTTATTGATTAAGTGATTTACAATTGTCGAGTCGAGTGTGTACTTTATCGCACTCGTTCTCTTTTAATTGATTATATAATTGAATTGCTCAAAATTTGAATTTATAATTGTGGTCGAATTGCCGATTGGAGTGAATCTCATCGGCTTATAATTGTATTTGTTGATTGGAGTGAATCTCATCGACTCATAATAGAAATCGGGAGATGCCCAAACTCATAAGCTAACCTTGTGACTCGAGCCGGCATGGACTTGGTCGAGAAGCTTGGTGAACCATGAGAAAATTCGAAAAGCTTGATCTATTTGAGAGATCCCGCTTGGCATACTCGAGTAGTATCGCCTTTCTAAATGATGAGCGGGCCCGAAACAGGGGGTATAAAGGTGAACGGGATTCGTGAAGTAAGTGGAGTTCTACGGACTAAATATACCTACTCGGTTGATGGAGTGTCATCACGCGGAGGTATATAATCGAGACTCGGCAAAGCAAGTGGATTCTAGCTCCTGAGAGCTCCCGTATCCTTAATGAGTGTGTTTTATTTTAAAATGTGAATTACTTGAATGTTATAGCTTTGTTTCTCGTATAAGTGCTATTACTACTTTAACTATGTGTTTGCATGCTTTTCTTGGCCTCACTGCGCATTAATTCATCCCATTAGTTTTGTTTTCCTTAACAGGAGCCGAAATGGAAAGAATTATGGAGAAGCCGATTTGATGGTCTTTTGATTAGAATTTTGAATGTAATTGGTTAGACGACTTTTGGAAGTTGTATATTTTGGGAATGTTGATGTACTTTGATAACTTGTGATGTAAGACTTGAATGTTTATTAAGGAAGTGACCTTTCTTTATATTTTCGACTTTTAGTATTAATTGATCATCCATAAGTTGAATTCGTCTCGTAGTGAGTCCTGGCGAGAGCTAGACAGGTGTCCCGCCGATACCCTTGGGTTCGCCCTTGGGAGAAGTGGGGGCGTCACAGAAGAGCAGCAGGGTCAAGCCCCTGTTAATCAACCTAAGGACCCTAAAATGGGGCAAGATAGGGCCCTAGAGAGATTCCAAAAGTTTACTCCTCCTAAGTTTCTTGGAGGACCGGACCCTGAGGTATCTGAGAGGTAGTTAGAGACGATGATCAATAATTTCGTTGCCTTAAACTATACGGAGGATAGGCAGATGAATTTTGCTGTATTTCAATTTGAGGGACCAGCTAGAGCCTGGTGGGACGTAGTTAAGGCTAAGTGGGAGAGAGAAGGGACAACACGGACATGGTTGAATTTTGTACGGGAGTTTAATGAGAAGTATTTTCCACCGATAGTCCAGGACAAGAGGGAGGATGATTTTATTAAGCTCCGTCAGGGAACCCTCAGTGTCTCTGAGTATGAGACTCAGTTCACTAAGCTATCTAAGTTTGCTCCCGAATTGATAGTTACGGAGCAAAGGAGGGTAAGAATATTTGTATAGGGACTCAATGTGGAAATATAGGAGGCCTTGGCGGCGGCACAAATTAATACATTTACGGAGGTTTTGGAGAAAGCCCAGAGAATAGAAATTGCCAGTGCACAAGTAAGTGTTTTTCATGCAAAAAGGAGGGGTGCGCCTGCTGGAGGTCAGGGGCAGTTACAAGGTGATCTAGGTATGCCACCCTCTAAGGTGAGTCGAGGAGCTAGTAGTGTACAAATTTCAGGGACACCTAAGGAAGTTACTCCGAGAGGTGCCTCACAAGTAGATCAAATCTCAACCCCTCACTTATCTTGTGGATATTGTGGGAAGACCAATCATACTGAGGATAATTGTTGGCGAAAGGCACGAAAATGTTTATGGTGTGGTAGTGCTGAGCACCAGCTTGCAACTTGCCCCCGCAAGTCACACCTAAACCTTAAACCAGCAACTGTAGGAGGAAATAAACCCAGAGTGCCTACCAGAGAATATACCTTAAACCGCCAGCCAGTTCTTAACCCGTCTATAGTGGTAGAAGGTACGATTCGTGTTTTCTATTGTTTGGCTAAATTTTGGCTATGGCGAGACTTGGGAGCAAGAAATAGACATGCAAGAAAAATGCCCTGAGTTATTTATGAATAAATGTAAGAATTTCGAGGTCGAAATTCTTTTAAGGGAGAGAGAGTGTGACGAGTGGAAAATTCGCTCATATTTTCTTAAAAATTCCCTCTTATTTTGATTAAATTACTTTATAATATCTTTACTACTCATTTACTCCCTCAATAGTTGTAATAAATAATAGAATTAAGAGTTTTACCCTTAGTTTTATAGTTAGGGTAAATTAGGGTTTTCGCGTATTTTGGTAGTGTAATTAATTGTGGATATGGAATTTGTGAGATGATTAGTTGCTTGGTTGTGATTTTTAGCCTTAATAGTTGAATTTCCAGCATTTTCAGTTCTGCCCTGTTTTTGGACTCAACTTGGGCTGCGAATTTCTCCATGTTTTAGATTGAATCAGCTTTTGGACGAAACATGAAAGTTATAGGGATTGGAGTTAACTTTCTACCTGTAAAATTCAGATCATTTTAGCTTATGATTTGGCCAGAGCACTCCTGACTGCGCAAAACCTCTAATTTTCCTGACCTGTTTTTCTTGTGCTTTTGACCGGCCATTTTTTACCTTGAAAATGCGAGATCAGGGTATCGATGTCTTCATAGGAAATGTAGGTCTATGTCTTAGTTTCGAAACTCCATAAAAGTTACCTCAATCCGATATATCTAGCTACAGTTATGACCAAAACACCGAAGGATGACAAATCTGCCACTTATAATTTCTTCTCTAAACTAGTTTCCAGCTTTGATATCCATGGTGGAACGTTTATTATTTGGTTTGTTTGGTTGGTTTTGAGGCCTTGAATAGATGTATGTTGTGGATTATCACTTGTGGTTGGATTGGAGGTTTGTTAGCTTGTGAATCCAAGTTGTACTTGGATGGGAAAAAAGCTAAATACATAGGCCATGCTGCCCAAATTTTCGCTCGAGGGTTAGGCGAGTGAACTCGAGACTTGAGCGACGACTCGAGGTTGAAGCGAATTTCGCTTGTTTATGGTATTCGAGTTTTCTTTAGTAAGAGGTACATAAGTTGAAATTTTGCCGAAACTCGTACCCTTTAAAAAGTAAAAGTAGCGATCCTTAAAAATACGATTTTCTTGATTTTTCATACCAAGTGTGACTTCCAAAGTATAAATCACTTCTTTATCGAAACTAAAAGAGGTTGTATGAATTTTCGAGAGTTTGAGAAGGCATATGACTACTACTTAAACAAGTTTCATTTACTTGATTTTCTTGAAGCGAAACTCTTATGTTTCGAACCATAGTGGATTTTAAACTCGTAAATGATATTTTATCGCAGATTTGGACTCCAACCAAGAAGTTGTATCTGAGCGTGATTTTGATAAGCACTAAGTCTTTGGTGAATGCTTCCAAATACATGATTGAACTTTATCGGATAATATTTGCTTGGTTTGGTCAGGCAAGGGTGTACTTTATCGCACTTGCCCTAATGTGATATATACTTGTTTATTTGTTGCAATTGATTTGATATACTTGTGTATGCTGCGTGCACTCTCTGGAATTCCAGAAACCCTGTGGCTAGTTACTCGAGTCGAGCTGGCAAGGGCTTGGTCGATAGGTAACGAACCCTGGGTCTCTTGTTTTGTCGTGTGGAGTGTTATCTTCTTAACTAATCGGTATGCTCGAGTATTACCACCCATGTTTATTGTGGATTTCGGGCCGCCCGGTAGGGAGTTTGAATGGTGGATGGAGATTGTAGTTAAGTGGTGCTGTACTAGACTGGTTACTTTACTTGAAAATTGACGGAATGTCAACTACTACTTGATCAAGCTCCGGTGCAGCAACAGGAATTTGGCTCTTAAGAGCCATCCGTATCCTTATACTTCGAAATGATTATTACTTGTTGTATTATTGTTTCTTTTATGAACTTTTACACGCGCTCATTTTAAGAGATCAAGTTTTACATATGGTGTGACGACCCCACCTCCCCCTTAGGGCTTACCCTAGGGTTTGGCGAGTCGCCTGCCCAACTCTCGCCAGGACTCACTCACTAGGGCTCGAGAAAGAAAACGTACATCCATTTCAAATAAATACCGCAACAAGTTCAAACTTAATATATACACATTGATGTTCAAATCCAAATACAAGACTCTACACACCTTAATACTTTAACGTGGTTACAATTCGAGTACAACAAACTCTAGTCAGGTGCTAGCGCGAGTACAACTTTAAAATTTAAAACAACTAGACTACGCTAGTCTTTATAACTCTCGCGCCACGCTCGTACCCCCTGTAAGGAAAACAAAACTAACGGAGTGAGCTAAAGCTCAGTGATGTTCCAAATATCAAATTGTTCATCAAATAACGTAGAAATAGCACAATAGTGAAATAGCGAGCAAAACAAGCCAAGAAATGAGTAATAATACTTTATATAGTCAACGATAAATATTCCGCAGTTCACATATAAGGATACAGTTGCTTATATAACGGCTCCACCATAGCTTGATCGATTGGTAGTTGACACTCCGTCAACTTTCAAGTAAGGTAACTAATCCAGTAGAACACCACTTAACTCCAATCTCCGTCCACCGACCAAACCCCTTACCGGTCCCGAACTCCACAATAAACACTGGTGGTAATACTCGAGTATACCGATTAGTCGAGGATGTGAGAACCCGTAAATTCCTTTCCTTTTATATTACTTTATTTATTCCTTGCATGTATTTTCTTCACTATACCCTAATATATTGATTTTCCAGAGACTTTATAAGTGAGTAGGGTTTTTAAATCATTTTCCTAGTTTAAGTTAGTTCATATTAAGTTTGAAATATATTATGGACGCGGGGCCCGCTAGTGCGATATAATTTCGCCGATTAGGTGATGAAGTATTAAGTGATATTATTTTACAAGGTGTTAGGAGATAATTAGAGGTTGGTTAGATATTTGATTATTGGAAAGTAAGAGGATAAGAAAGAAATCCAAAAAGGGACACGTGTCGCGTCGCGGTTGGACTAAGCTTGCCTAACTTTCTTTCAACTTTACCAAAAGCTAATTTTGACCAAAATCATCTTCATTTTAGCATCTTGGTGGCCGAAACTTTGAGAGAGAGAAAGGGAGAGAAAGCTTCAACTTTTCTTTCAATTTCTTGTCCAAAATTCGAAATCCAACCGATAGAATTCCGAATTTCTCCGTAGAAATAGCTCATTAAGGAAGATTCAAGGTGCTTGTGGAGTTATTTTGCAAAGGAGAGCTCTAAGTTGCTACCTTTCTTGAAGATTAAGGTATTTTGCTCGGAACTTCATTTTTGTCCATAATAATGGTGAATTAGTGGCTTATATCGGTTAAGGAGCTTGTTTTATGGATGATTTTGTGGATTAAACTGAAGTTTGGTGAATTTATTAATTTCTTGGGAATTTTTCTGATTTCATATGATGATCATAGTTGACTTGAATTGATGGCTTAATATGGTGTCATTTTGAGCTATTATACGTTAATTGCGGTGAATTGCGGAAATTTCAACTTTATGTGGAAAATTTCCAGCTTTATGGTTTCTAATTTGAGCCACTAATTGGCCATATATGAGGGGTATTGAGACCCTAATTAGGTATGTTTAATAGCTTATGATTTGTGTAGAAAATTGTGGCTGAATTGGGTTGAGTTTGATGTGGTTTGTAGGATGGAAAAGTAAGGAAAAACAAGGGAAGTGCTGTCAAAATTTTCGCAGGAACGTTTGAGCAGTCTTGAGAAATTTGCTATATCTGGTTGTAGGAATGTCAGAATTAAGTTCCGTTTGTTGCGTTTTAAGCTACATTCATAGGGATACAAACCGTGAAAATTTCAGATCCTAGTTCTGTCTATGCGATTTATGGTGATTTTCCAAAGTTGACTGAAATTACATACCTGTTCTGTCTTTGACTGGATTAAGCTGCGTCTTGAGGCTCGAATTTGACCAACTTGTATTATGAATCTTAAAAATGTGTCTTCTGAGAAATTATACCTCTTTGAGTGTATTTTCCGACGGTATAAATTTTATCAATTTTGGACTTAAGACTTGTGAGATATGATTTTTCCAATGAGGGTGCGCAAAACTGGAAAATCCTATTTTTCTAGAATTATTCTTACCTTCATTTTGCACCTTAAGTTTGGAGTTAGTAAATCATTGTAGGTATGGTTTTGGAAGAAATGAAGGGTTTTGGGGCCGTTCTTATCCTAGGACCAACTATTGCCCCTTTTTACTCGAAAGTTACATTTTATCTTCTTGCATTTGTAGACCATTTCAATAGGCATTCGACTAGTAGTCGAGCCTCACTTGTGCACTCCGTTTACGGGGTTTGTGAATGCGGAAACCCTGATTTTCTTGTCTTGGTTATTCTAGGATTTCTCGGTGATTAAAGCCCTACTTTGGGTGAAGATTTTTGACGTATCTTTACTTGGATTGGTGAGTGTACCACTCCCCTCATTTGTTGCTTAACTTGGTTTCTGTTCATGCAATCTGTAATTTGAATGACTGTACTATCTGTTTATTCCATTGAGGCAAGGGTGTACTTTATCACCCTCGTTCTCTTGTCAGTATGCCTAATGACTGTGGAAAAATGTGAATCTGTTATCTGTGCTTAATCTACCGCTGGTTGGACATTGCATCTAATGACCTTTCTGTTATCTCTGAGCTCAAATCCTGTGGCTAGTTATTCGAGTCGAGCCGGTAAGGGCCTGGTCGATTAGATAACGAACCCCGATAGTCTGTTTCTAAGAAATCCTTGGGTAATTGAGACTCTGGATTTTTGGTATACTCGAGTATTACCACCCACTGTTACTGTTGAGGTGTTCGGGCCCGGTAAGGGGTATGTTTGGTGGACGGAATTCGGTGTAAAGTGGGGTCTACGGACATGTTGGTTCTATCTACGTTGACGGAGAGTCAACGGGTTTGGATCAAGTATCGCAATTGGGCATTTTGGCTCCTGAGAGCTACCTGTATCCTTTCCAGTTGAGATAATTGTTCATTTCCTTAGATGTGCATATGTACCTTCAAAGTGAAATGCCATGATTCGTGACTACTTGTCTTTTGGTACCTCATTGAGCGAAAGTTCACCCCTTTCCCGTTATCTTTGTTTTCCTTACAGGGGACAAACTTTGAACTCATGGTTTTGACGAAAAGGGGCGAACTATTGTACATGTATTTTGTTAAGCTCTTCTGCAACTGAAACCCTCAATGTATTTTGAATGATATGGATATTCTGGCTTGTACTTTAGTTACTTTGTTCAAGGCTTCGATGTAAAAATATGTATAAGTGTTTAACCTTGTCTAATAAGTGTATTCATTTGAGATGTTGTGATTCGACTCCGTAGTCCTGGCGAGAGCTGGGCAGGCGGTCCGCCAAACCCTTTGGTTCGCCTTAGGGGAAGGTGGGGCTGTCACAGTTGGTATCAGAGCCGGTTCGCGTGGTCTCTGCGCGGAGTGAGCTTAGGCCAAGTGGTGTTATGGTCCTGATTTTGTGAATATGTTTACAGGATTAAGTGCTCTTCTTGGGCGTAAGTTATGAACCGTGCATGTTATAAGTATAAGGATCTTTATTAAGGGACTTGAGGAAGATAGGTACGTAGGTCGGGTAGGAATCTTTAATATGGATGATTTACTCTTGGGACCGGCCGGCTCGAGTTGTGAATTATCTTATTTGGAATTCTTGTACCCGGCTACTAAATGGATGCGAGCCTAGGTTAGAAATGACTTGGGCGAACTAGAAATTGGATTCCACGGAACTTCTTGCTATATATTCGGATATCACTGTGGATGATTAATTCTTTCTAAGGTATAAATTGTGTTATTCTTGTAGGTTGTGGACCGAACCCTATAGGGGAAAAGTTTCGTTCATTGTTTTTGTGCTTTTGGCCTCGTCTGTCTATAGTACTTTTGGATAACCCCGCTACCTTCATGGACTTCTTTTGTTTGTATCTAATTGACTGCTACTGTGTGGCTTGTTCGGTATAGTTGTGTTATGTACATATACTTTTGATCTGTGTGTACTTCTTGTTACTTGCTTATATATATAATTACCTTTAATGTTATATTCACGCTTCGACCCTAGATTGGTTAGACCGATGGAGGGTACTCGTAGTGGACGAGGTCGTGGGCGTGGACGTAAGCAACCCTCGAATGAAAGGGGTAACCGGGAACCAAGGCCGGAACCAAATCCTGAACCTAGGGTCGACCCAAATGCTCAAGTAGCCGCTGCTATCTAGCGTATGACCGATCTGCTAGCCCATGTAGTAGAACACCAGGGCCAAAACCCTAATTCTCAACCTGGAAACCATGTAGAGGGCGAGGATAGAGCCCTTGAAAGATTTCAAAAATTTTCCCCACCAAAATTCCTTGGAGGGCCAGACCCTAACGTGGCGGAGAGGTGGCTGGAGAAGATGATCGATATCCTTGCCGTGTTACATTATACTGAGGAGAGACAAGTGACTTTCGCTGTCTTCCAACTAGAGGGAGCAGCCCGATCTTGGTGGAATATCATAAGACTGAAATGGGAAAGAGAACAGACCCCGAGGACATGGGCGAACTTCATGAGGGAATTCAATACTAAGTTTTTCCCTCCTCTAATTCAAGAAAAGAAGGAAGATGAATTCATTCGGCTTCGCCAAGGAACTCAAACCGTAGCCGAGTATGAGAGCCAGTTTACTCGGTTGTCCAAGTTTGCGCCTGAATTGATTGTAACTGAACAAAGACGGATAAGGCGTTTTGTCCAAGGATTAAATGTTGAGATTCAGAAGGACCTAGTGGTAGCCCAACTTAGTGCCTTTAGTGATGCGGTGGAAAAGGCCCAGCGAGTTGAAAATGCAAGGTCACAGGTTAGAAACTTCCAAGCTAAGAAAAGGGGATTTCCTGGGAGTAGTTCGGAACAAGAGGATAAGAGTACCCCTCCTAAGATGGGAAGGGGAAACGGGGGAGTACGACTACCGGAGGTGTCCAGAGGTGTCTCACAGGAAGGATCGGTTTCTGCTACGCATGGTCCCTGTGGATATTGCGGAGGGCCAAATCACACGGAGGCGAGTTGTTGGAAGAAAGAGGGAAAATGCCTGCCCTGTGGAAGTGCCGATCATCGGATTGCTAATTGCCCAGCACGACTGCGCAAAGGAAAAGGGACCCAGCAACCAAACAAGACTAACCCTGGACAGTCAGAGGGGGAAGGGACTGAAATGAAAGTATCGGCTCAGGCGTATTCCCTAGAGCAACATCAGGTCCCTGACTCGTCTGAAGACATAGAAGGTACGATCCGTCGGTTAATTTAGATCTTGATAGATCTCATCGATAAAAAAATTTCGAGGACAAAATTTCTTTAAGGAGGAGAGAGTGTGAGGACCCGTAAATTCCTTTCCTTTTATATTACTTTATTTATTTCTTGCATGTATTTTCTTCACTATACCCTAATATATTGATTTTCCAGAGACTTTATAAGTGAGTAGGGTCAAGTAGATGCCTCACAAGTAGATCAAAGCTCAACCACTCACTTATCTTGTGGATATTGTGGGAAGACCAATCATACTGAGGATAATTGTTGGCGAAAGGCACGAAAATGTTTATGGTGTGGTAGTGTTGAGCACTAGCTTGCAACTTGCCCCCGCAAGTCACACCTAAACCTTAAACCAGCAACTATAGGAGGAAATAAACCCAGAGTGCCTGTGACAGCCCCACCTTCTCCTAAGGCGAACCAAAGGGTTCGGCGGACCGCATGCCCAACTCTCGCCAGGACACGAACACTCTCTCCAAACAAAATAAGATATAACCTTGAGGATAAACGAAAACAATTCCCAAACTTGAAACGTATACTTACATTCATCCGAATCTCAACCAGATGTACAGTCCCAAATATCTCAAAAACTTAAAATTCTCAATACATCCAACCCTAACCAAGCACTACAGCGAGAACAAACACAAAAACAACACAATTCAAAAAGGACTAGACTATTCTATACAGGTCTCTCGCCCTTGCTTGCAACCCCTGAAAGGAAAACAAATGGCGTGGAATGAGCTAAAAGCCCAGCGAGATTCTATATACAACTAAGCAATTAAACAAGGACATTAATCATGTAATAACAAGTAATCCAGAAACACATTTACAGTATAAAGCAATAGTAACACATTCATTAAAAGGATACACTCTCACGAGGAGCCATTCGTTCATTCATTCGCCTAATATTTTCCTTATTCCTCCAATCATTAAAAACATGTTTGTAAGTGAAACTCCTTCATTACTCTTGTCATTCGTTCATTCATTTCATCACCCCTTTCTGGCCAGTTCATTGGCCAGTCTCCTCCAGACTTCGTGGTCATACTCGAGTATACCAAACATTCACCCAGAATCACTAGTCGCCCGACCGAGTCCGCTTCTGGCTCGAGTCGACCGGTAACGAAGGGCAAGGGCCCAGTTCAGCCAAAAGGCTTACATTCATGCACAAGTAGCATTTAATCATTCAATCATTGAAAATTTCACGTTCATTTAGGTCGAGTGCGATAAAGTACACACTCGCCTAGCAAAATTCATTTTTAAAACGTTGGAAACATAACGTACATCAATCACTTACTAAAGCAACCATCCAAATAGTCACAATAATTCACATAGTTATTAGAAACAAAACGTATATAGAACACTCACCTATATAAGCAAAATAACGTCCAAAGTATCCCTCCGGATATCACCCTTAGTCACCAAGAAACCCTAAGAACAACCATGAGAAAATATTACGGTTCAACCATCAAAATATTTGGTAAATCAAAGAAAATCCGAATACCTACTAGTATAAGGTAAAAGTATGATTTTAAAAGTGAAAAGAGTACATTTAAAGCAAAGGGCATGTGTAACTAAGAGTTTTCCAAATCAAACATAAAATTCAGCTCAAAAGGGTTTAGAAATTTTTATCGGAAAAATTTGAAACAGATGCCACGTCAGAATCCGGCCATAAGTTGGCCGGATATCCGGCCGGATTCAAGGCAGAGAGCAATCCAAAATTTTTTCTTCTTCCCCTGTCAATCCGGCCAGCAATCCGGCCAAGACTTGGCTGGAAATGGAAAACAGTATTTCTTTCTCTTTTTCGTAAAACTTTTGTTTGGCTCTAAACCAATACATAGGCAAGGAAATAATGTGCAACAAATGTCTTGGTTAAAATCATATGAAAAAGGTAGACAAATACCTTGAATTCACCCTAAAGCCTTGCGCGTTAAAAATAGGTTTTGTGGCCGGGAAACCCTACACCACTCCTCTTTGTTTGGGAAGCAAATGAGTAAACATTTGAAGTTCAAAACTTGACATTTGTAACTAAACATCATGGTTAAAATGGTCATCATATCACCATGCAAAAATGTATAAGTGCAAGTAAAATGGCTCATGTAACACCACTAGAGTGGAATCAAGTATGTATAAGCAAAGTAAACCCAATGCATCACAAAATCATATTTCAAACTCATTTTCACTTACTCAAGCTTCAAGAAAATAAACGGACAGCATATCTCCTTGAATTCCTTCACTTTCCATGATACAATCCAACCACCAAATCATACCATTCAACCACAATTTCACAAACACATCATAGGCTATTAAACACCCTTATAATACCACCAATTGATAGCTTCACAACCAACCACAATAAAGCCCTAATTAGAAACCCTAATCATGCTCAAAATTAGAAACCCTAAAATGAAATTTAGACACCCCAAGCTGGAATTTCTTTAGGCAAATGAAACTAACACCAAAACACTAGATATTTCCCATATCAAAGCTAATAAAACATGGCCAACCATCAAGCTACAAGTATGGGCAGAAAAATTCACTATAAAACTGAAAATCCACATATCACCACTCTTAACCAAGAAATTTTGCACAAAACTACCAAAGTGGCCACCACAAGCCACTAAATTCCATCTATTAGAAGCAAAGAAGGATGTTCTTAGCAATTTACCTTAAAACCTCAAAGAAAATGGTAGCTTAGACTTTCCTCCTCCAAATCAACTCCACCAAAGCCTTTAATCTTCCTTAGTGATCACTTGTATGGTGTAGTTTTCAATTTGGTTGGCTAAAACTCAAGATTTGAGCAAGGTTGGAAGCTAGAAATTGAAGAAGTCTTCCTTGTTTCTTTCCTCAAGAGGTTCGGCCAAGGAGGTGCAAAAATGAGGAAAAATTGGTCAAAAATTGGTTTTAGTAAAGTTAGTATCTTAAGTCAAAAGTCCAACTTCCAATGAAAGCATGACACTTGGCTCCTTGAAGGTTCTAAGCTTACCTTCTCACCCCCAATGATTCATCTATCTAAGTAACCTCTAATCATCTCCTAGCACCATGTAGAATAATATCACTTAATATTTCATCACCTAATCGACAAAATTTTATTGCACTTGCGGGTCCCACATCCGATAATGCACTCCAAACTAATGTACACTAACTTATACCAAGAAAATGATTTAAAAACTGTACTTACTTGTAAAATGTATAAAAAATTTAATATTTTCAAAGACAGTATAAAAATGTAGGCAAAGAAATAAAATAATACTCAGAAAATGTGAAAATTTTCGGGTTCTCACACTGCCTGCCAGAGTATATACCTTAAACCGCCAGCCAATGCTTAACCCGTCTACAGTGGTAGAAGGTACGATTCGTGTTTTCTATTGTTTGGCTAAATTTTGGCTATGGCGAGACTTGAAAGCAAGAAATAGACATGCAAGAAAAATACCCTGAGTTATTTATGAATAAATGTATGAATTTCGAGGTCGAAATTCTTTTAAGGGCGAGAGAGTGTGACGACTGGAAAATTCGCTCATATTTTCTTAAAAATTCCCTCTTATTTTGATTAAATTACTTTTTAATATCTTTACTACTCATTTACTCCCTCAATAGTTGTAATAAATAATAGAATTAAGAGTTTTGCCCTTAGTTTTATAGTTAGGGTAAATTAGGGTTTTCGCGTATTTTAGTAGTGTGATTAATTGTGGAGGAGTATGTACTAAATTTGGTGGTTAAGAGTGAATTTTAGGTAAGAGGAAGTGTGTGATTAGAAGTGCTAATAATAAGCTAGTGAACCATAAGTAAAAACACAAGTACGCGCGTGTTAAGGAAAATCGGCTTGAATCGCCGTGCACCGTTTGCTACCGATTGAGTACACCACTTGAACACTACTTTATTACCTTAATATCCTTGCTTTTATTTCAGCTAATCACCCCTAAAATATCCTATAAAGCAGCCACCATTTTTTACCAAAGGAAAGGAAAGAAAAAAAAAAGAAGGGAAATCTTGGTTTGACAAGTGTCAAGGATCCAAGCAACCTTTGACATAAAACATTTCCTTTCTTCTTATCTTTCCTTTGAGCTAAATTTCCTTCATTCTTTCTTCCTTGGTGGCAGAAACTAAGAGAGGAAAAAAGAGAGAAAAACAACTTCAACTCCAACCTTGATTCTTCCTTGTTGAGTTGAAATCACACAAACCAAACCGATTAAACTTACCTCTTGGTGCTTAGGAAGCTAGGAAAGGTGAACGTTTTGGGAGAAAGAGCTTGGTTCTTCACTTAGCAACAAGGATTGGAAGGTATAAGATGATCTACTTCCTTTTCTCTTGCTTAATCTTGCTAAGTTTGGTATAGAAGCTTTTAATTTTGGCTTGCTATGGTTGATTTTCTAGTTTTGATGATGGTAGTGGAATTTTCAGCTAGGGTTTGTATGGTCTAGCTTTGATTATTGATGTTTAGCTAGCAAATTTTGTTATTGAGTTTGGATATGGAATTTGTGAGATGATTAGTGGCTTGGTTGTGATTTTTAGCGTTAATAGTTGAATTTCCTGCATTTTCAGTTCTGCCTTGTTTTTGGACTCAACTTGGGCTGCGAATTTCTCCATGTTTTAGATTGAATCAGCTTTTGGACAAAACATGAAATTTATAGGGATTGGAGTTAACTTTCTACCTGCAAAATTTAGATCAATCAGATCATTTTAGCTTATGATTTGGCCAGAGCACTCCTGACTGCGCAAAACCTCTAATTTTCCTGACTTGTTTTTCTTGTGCTTCGACCGGCCATTTTTTACCTTGAAAATGCGAGATCTGTATGATGACCCCACCTCCCCCTAGGGCTCACCCTAGGATTTGGCGAGTCGCCTGCCCAGCTCTCGCCAGGACTCACTCACTAAGGCTCGAGAAAGAAAACGTACATCCATTTCAAATAAATACCGCAACAAGTTCAAACTTAATATATACACATCGATGTTCAAATCCAGATACAAGACTCTACACACCTTAATACTTTAACGTGGTTACAATTCGAGTACAACAACTCTAGTCAGGTGCTAGCGCGAGTACAACTTCAAAATTTAAAACAACTAGACTACGCTAGTCTTTCTAACTCTCGCGCCACGCTCGTACCCCCTGTAAGGAAAACAAAACTAACGGAATGAGCTAAAGCTCAGTGAGGTTCCAAATATCAAATTGTTCATCAAATAACGTAGAAATAGCACAATAGCGAAATAGGGTTCAAAACAGGTCAAGAAGTGAGTAATCATACTCCATATAGCCAAATAATAACTATTCACATTTCACAATAAGGATACAGTTGTTCATATATCGGCTCCACCATAGCTTGATCGATTGGTAGTTGACACTCCGTCAACTTTCAAATGAGGAAACTAGTCCAGTAGAACACCACTTAACTCCAACCTCCGTCCACCGACCAACCCCCTTACCGGGCCCGAACTCCACAGTAAATACTGGTGGTAATACTCGAGTATACCGATTAGTCGAGGAGGTAGCACTCCACTCGACGGCACTAACTACCCAGGGTTCGTTATCTAATCGACCAAGCCCTTGCCGGCTCGACTCGATTAACTAGCCGCAGGGTTTCTGGAATTCCAGATAATCACAATTCACATGCACGTATATCATTTAAATGGAACTCAAAGATCGAGAACAAGTCATATTAGGGCAAGTGCGATAAAGTACACGTTTGCCCTCTCAATCCATTCATATAACATGTAAGCATCTCATTCAAGTATTAAATACAAGTATCAAGTGCAATTAGGTATTTGAAAGCACACACCAAAAGATGTAGTGCTTTTAGAGATCACGTCCAGGTAGTACTCCTGGCTTGGAGTCCAAATCTGCGATAAAATATCGTTTAAGAGTTTTGAAAATCGATTAAGGTTCGAAACTAAAACGTTTCGTTTAACGAGAATAAAAAAAACTGAAATTCATTTGGGGCATATACGTAAAACTCTTGCTCGCTATACACACTATGAAATTTGGTAGCAATTCTACGTTAAAATACCATTTAACTTGAAGGAACGAGGAAAAAAAATATTTCTATGAGTTATAAATTTCATTTTCCCCAAGGGTACACGTTTCGGCCGAAATCCAACTTATATACCTCCATAAAAGGGAATTCGAATAACCTAGGCAATTAGGGTTAGATTCATCCTCAATTCCTTACTCAAGTCGCGAGTATCGCTACCTAGTCCTTAAGCGAAAACTTGGGCAGCACGCCCTTTGTGTTTACCAATTTTTCCAGCCATTTATGGCTTCTTTCTTTCCTTAATTCAGCCCCACAATAATACAGAAGCAATGATACTAACATAGCCCTTCCAATAAGCTCCAAAATCACCCAAATACAATACAAGTGCCATAGTACAAGCAAATATCAATTTGAAGACACAAACTGAACGGCAGATTTGATATCCCGTAGCATTTTAGTCATAAATGGAGCTACGTTTATCGAATCAGGGTGAATCGTATACCGTTTCGAAGCTAAGACAGAGGGGTAAAACTTTCATGAAGGCATCTTAACCTAATTCATATGTTATCTAGGTCGAATTGCAATTCCTAGATCCAAAAGTTCGTAATCAGTCTAGTTGTCAGCACTGACCTTAACCAGTGATAACTCAGGCTACACAACTCCGTTTGGGGTGTTTTCAGAGGCGTTGGAAAGCTAAAACATAGGGCTACAAGTTTTGTGTTTTGGCTAAAAGCTAATTGGATGCGAATCAGGGTAAAAAACGCAACCCAATCTGGTGAATTCACAAAACTGTTCACGAATGGCAGCTTGGGCCAGTAAGGGTATTTCGGTCATTTCACCTCCTACCGTGCTCCGATTGAGCTGAAAATTTACAGGCAGATATAAAACATCATTTCCTACAACTTTCATGTTTTTATCTAAGCCTAATTCGGCCTCCATCATGGCCAAATAAAACTGGGCAGAACAGGGCATCATGGAAGTTCTAATCTGGAATTTGATGCGTTTATGGTGTAAACTTCACTTTTCTAGCTTGAATCACTACTTCACCCTCCTATACAAGATTATAAACACCATATGCCATCTAACAACAAGATTTATGATTGGAAAATCCCAACCCTAACTCAAACAAATCACCATAATTATCAAAACTACTAGAATAGCTATCATTAACCAAGAATCTAAGTTGCTACACAACTTAAGCAAGATTAAGGGAAAAGAAATAGGATGAGCAGCCATACCACCTTACTAAGATGCTTGCAAGAGTTATCCTTCACCTTTCCTTTCAAAAATTTGCCACACAAAGCCTTAATCTTCCCTAAAGAGCAACTTATATGGAGTAGTTTGCAAAATTTCTGGTTGGAGTTCAAGATTGAAGCAAGAAAGGATGGTGCAAGATGAAGTCTTTCCTCTCTTCTCTCTCCCTCAAGAATCGGCCAAGCAAGGTTGTAAATGCAGAAAATTGGGTCAATTTTTTGTTTTAGGAAAGTTAAAACAAGTTGGTCAAAGTCCAACTTCCAAAGGGGTTATGACACTTGTTTTTCTAGACTTTCTCTCATTTCTTTTGGTCAAATATTATGGCTGATTTGAGAGATATTTTTAGGGTTAATTATCTGAAATAAAGTGAGAAGATTAAGGTAATAAAGTAGTATTCAAGTGGTGTACTCACTCGGTAACAAACGGTGCACGTCGGTTCAAGCCGATTTTCCTTAACTCGCGCGTACTAGGGTTTTAACTTCCAATCCACTAACTTATTATTATCACTTCTAATCACACATTTAATATCATCTAGAATGTACTCTTAATCACTAAATCTAGTATACGCTTCGTACCGATTACTCGCACCACGAAAAAAACGTAAAAACCCTAATTTGTCGTAACGGTGAAAGTAAAACGGAAACCCTTGGTTCTATGATTATTTGTGGCTATTTGGGAAGTGAGTGTGTAGTAAACCTATTGTAAAGTAATAATTTCCAAATTAAAGGGAATTTTAAGAAAAATATATGAAATTTTACGCGTCCTCACAATCTGGGTGTCGATGTCTTCATAGGAAATGTAGGTCTATGTCTTAGTTTCGAAACTCCATAAAAGTTACCTCAATCCGATATATCTACCTACAGTTATGACCAAAACACCGAAGGATGACAAATCTGCCACTTATAATTTCTTCTCTAAACTAGTTTCCAGCTTTGATATCCATGGTGGAACGTTTATTATTTGGTTTGTTTGGTTGGTTTTGAGGCCTTGAATAGACGTATGTTGTGGGTTATCACTTGTGGTTGGATTGGAGGTTTGTTAGCTTGTGAATCCAAGTTGTACTTGAAGGGAAAAAAGCTAAATACATAGGTCATGCTGCCCAAATTTTCGCTCGAGAGTTAGGCGAGTGAACTCGAGACTTGAGCGATGACTCGAGGTTGAAGCGAACTTCGCTTGTTTATGGTATTCGAGTTTTCTTTAGTAAGAGGTACATAAGTTGAAATTTTGCCGAAACTCGTACCCTTTAAAAAGTAAAAGTAGCGATCCTTAAAAATACGATTTTCTCGATTTTTCATACCAAGTGTGACTTCCTGTGAGAGCCCTTAAATTTTTTTTATTTTAGGTATTAATTTATTTCTTTGCACCTGTTTTCCATATTTTCTTTATTCGATAAATTTTCTAGACATTTTTATGAGTAAATAGGGTTTTAAAAATGTTTTCCTAGTATAAGTCAGTTTATGAGATTTTCGGAGTAAATAGTGGACGTGGGACCCGCTAGTGCGTTAAGTGAGAGAAATTCGGCCAATTAGGTTAAGTTGTGCAGTAAGGCATTAAATTACTGAGTGTTAAGAGATAACTGGAGGTTAGTTAGGTATTTAATCATTGGAAGCTAAAGGATAAGGAGAAATCCAAAAAGGCGACACGTGGCGCGATCCTATTGGGCCAACACTTGGCCTAACTTTCTACAACTTTACCAAAAGCAAAATTTGACCAAATCATCTTCATTTTGCAAGCTTCTTGGCCGAAATTCCTCTAGAGAGAAAAGGAAAGAAAGCTTCAACTTCTACTTCAATTTCTTGTCCAAATCTTGAAAATTAACCGATAGAAATCCGATTTGCTCCGTGGAAATCGCATACTAAGGAAGAACAAAGGTGTTTGTGGAGTGATTTGGCAAATCAAAGCTCTAAGAGGCTACCTTTCTTGGTGTTTGAGGTATATTGCTTAGAACTTCAATTTTGTCCATAATAATTGTAAATTAGTGGCTTATATCGGTTAAGGAGCTTAGTTTATGGATGATTTTGTGAATTAAAGTGAAGTTTGGTGAATTTATCATTTTCTTGGAAATTTTTCTGTTTTCATATGATGGCTAAGGTTGGCTTGGATTGGTGGCTTAGTATGGTATGGAATTGAAGTTATTGTGCATTAATTGTGGTTAATTGCGGAAATTTCAGCTTTATGTGGGAAAATTCCAGATTAGGGTTCTTATATTGCCCTGTTCTGACCAGTTCTGTTCGTCCAGGATGAAGGCCGAATTGGCCTTAGCTTAAAACATGAAAGTTGTAGAGAATTAAGTGTAGATTATGCCTGTAAAATTTCAGCTCAATCGGAGTACGGTATCCTGTGAAATGACTATTTTACCCCTGCTTCCCTGTTTCTGTCCGGAAATGATAATCAGCCTCTATAATTGGCTCGTTTGACTGGGAGGATGAATGAATTGACTTTTGATGCCTTCTTAAGAATTGTAGCCTTGTATCTTAGCTTTCTAATGGATTTGGAATCAACTGAATCGGAGTTGTGTAGCCTGAGTTATTGCTGGTTAAAGTCAGTGCTGATAACTAGACTGATCTTAAACTTTTGGATCTGTGTTTGGTAAATTCGACTTAGATAAACTATAAATTAGGTTAAGTGGCCTTCATAAAGGTTGTTCCCCTCTGTCTTAGCTTCGAAATGGTATAAGGTTCACCCCGATTCGATAACCATAGCTTCGGTTATGACTAAAATGCTATGAGATGCCAAATCTGCCATTTAGCTTTTGTCTTCAAAATTGATATTTGCTTGTACTATTGCACTTCTGTTGTACTTGGATGACTTTGGAGCCTATGGAAGGGCTATTGTGGTAACTTTACTTGTGTGTATTGTGGGGCTGAATTAAGGAAAATAAGGAAGCCGTAAATGGCTGGAAATTTGGTAAACACAAAGGGCACGCTGCCCAACTTTCTAGGCCGCTTGGTTCCTTCAACTTTGAGTTGATTCTTAGTAGATGAACGGCTTTTAGGTCATTCAAGCCCCTAGGTCCTCCTGTTACCTTTTCGTTCCGAAATCACGCTTTTGCAACTTTGCCTTCATAGTTCATTTGGGTAGGCATACGACTCATAGTCGAGCCTCACTTGTGCGTTTCATTTACTAGAATTTGGGATGTGAAAACCTTAATTGCTACTTCGGTTATTTTAGGGTTTCTTGGCGATTAAAGTCATTTTGGGGGAAAAACTTTTGAAGTATCTGCACTTGAACTGGTGAGTGTACCACTCCCCTCACTTGTTGCCTAACTTTGTATATGTACTTGCAAATTGTAACTTGAATGACTGTATCATCCGTTTGTCCGGTATGAGACGAGGGTGTACTTTATCACACTCGTTCTCTGGCCTGTGTGACTTGTTTCCTGTATATGTACTTGACTCTGTTACTTGGGTCTACTATGGATCTCATGTACACTTGAATCTGTTATTTATACTTGATATGATGTCGTTTGGACGCGTATCCAACGACCTTCCTGTGCCTGTTAACTCTGAGCTCAACCTCATGGGTAGTTACTTGATTCGAGCCAGCAAGGGCTTGGTCGAGGAAATTAACGAACCATGGGTGCCTGTTCTTTGGAAATCTTTGGGTATTGAGACTCTGGATTTCCGGTATACTCGAGTATTACCATCTCTATTCCTGTTCGGCGTTCGGGCCCGGTAAGGGGTATGTTTGGTGATCGGGATTTGGCGTTTAAGAGGGATCTACGGACATGTTTATTTCATTAAACGTTGACGGAGGGTCAACGAGTTTGGATCAAGTACTGAAATGGGAATTTGGCTCCTCAGAGCCACCTGTATCCTTTCCAGTTGAGATAATTGTTCATTTCCTTATATGTGCCTTAAACGTGAAATGCCATGATCCATGACTACTTGTATTCTTGGTACCTCATTGAGCGCAATCTCACCCCGTTCCCGTTATCTTTGTTTTTCTTACAGGGGACCAACTTCGAAATCATGATTTTTGAAGAAAAAGGGGCGAGCTATTGTATATGTATTTTGTTAAGCTCTTTTGCAACCGAAACCCTAATTGTATTTTGACCGATATGGATACCCTGGCTTGTATTTTAGTTACTTTGTTCAAGACTTTGATGTAAAATATGTATAAGTGTAATCATTTGAGATGTTGTGATTCTATGGCTTTGGATTCTATCGCGCGTAGTCTAGGGTTTTGCGTGTTTCAACTCCGTAGTCCTGGCGAGAGCTGGGCAGGCGGTCCGCCAAACCCTTTGGTTCGCCTTAGGGGAAGGTGGGGCTGTCACAGTTGGTATCAGAGCCACGTCGCGTGGTCTCTGCGCGAAGTGAGCTTAGGCCGAGTGGTGTTATGGTCCTGATTTTTGTGGACGTATATAAAGAATTAAGTGCTTTTCTTGGGCATAAGCTATGAACTGTGCATGTTATAAGTGTAAAGATCTTTATCAAGGGACTTGAGGAAGATAGGTATGTATGTTGGGTAGGAATCTTTAATATGGATGATTTACTCTTGGGACCGGCCGGCTCGAGTTGTGAATTATCTTATTTTGGATTCTTGTGCCCGAATACGAATGAGGTGAGGGCCTAGGTTAGAAATGACTTGGGCAGACTAGAAATGTGACTCTATAGCACTTTGTGAGATATATTAGGGTTTCATCAAGTGCGGTTAGCCTGTTTAAGATATAAATCTTGTTATTCTTGTAGACTTTGGGAGGAGCTCATGGAGAGGTTGGAGATGAGCCATGTTTGATTCCGTGTGAGGGTAGTCGGGGGAAAAGCTCTTAGTTAGTTGTTTCGTGCTCAGGGGCCTAATTTGTATATTATATTATGGAGAACCCCGATACTTACATGAAATTTCTTTTGTTCGTATTTGACTGACTGCTACTGTGTGACTTGTTCGGTACAGTTGTGTGTGTAGACATACTTTTGATCTGTGTGTACTTCTTGTTACTTGTTTATGTATATAACTACTTTTACTGTTCTATTCACGCTTCGACCCTAGATTGGTTAGACCTATGGAGGGTACTCGTAGTGGAAGAGGTCGTAGGCGCGGACGTAAGCAACCCTCAAATGAAAGGGGTAACCGGGAACCAAGACCTGAACAAAATCCTGAACCTAGGGTCGACCCAAATGCTCAAGTAGCCGCTGCTATCCAGCGTATGACCGATCTGCTAGCCCACGTAGTAGAACACCAGGGCCAAAACCCTAATCCTCCAACTGGAAACCCTGGTAACAATGTAGAGGGCGAGGATAGAGCCCTTGAAAGATTTCAGAAATTTTCCCCACCAAAGTTTATAGGAGGGCCAGATCCAGATGTGGCCGAACGGTGGTTGGAGAAGATGGTGGACATTTTTGCTGCTTTGCACTATACGGAGGAGCGACAGGTGACCTTTGCCATATTTCAACTGGAAGGGGCAGCCCGTTCTTGGTGGAACGTTATAAGGCAGAAGTGGGAACGAGAACTGACACCAAGGACGTGCGTGAACTTCATGAGGGAGTTCAACGCTAAGTTTTTCCCTCCTTTAGTACAGGAAAAGAAGGAGGAAGAGTTTATAAGACTTCGCCAGGGAACCCAAACTGTAGCCGAGTACGAGAGCCAATTCACTCGGTTGTCTAAGTTTGTCCCCGAACTGATCATGACTGAGCAGAGGCGAATAAGAAGTTTCATCCAGGGCTTGAACGTTGAGATCCAAAAGGACTTAGTTGTAGCCCGAATTGATGCTTTTAGTGACGCTGTGGAGAAAGCCCAGCGAGTTGAGAATGCGAGGGCACAAGTTAAAAATTTTCAAGCCAAGAAAAGGGGATTTCCTGGGAGCGGCTCGGAACAAGAGGATAAGAGTACGCCACCTAAGTTTGGAAAGGGAAATGGAGGAACGAGATTCCCGAAGACATCAGGAGGTATTACACCGGGAGGCTCGACCTCTGCTTCTCGTGGTCCCTGCGGGTACTGTGGAAAGCCGAACCACACGGAAGATGTCTGCTGGAAGAAAGGAAGAAAATGCCTACGATGTGGGAGTGCAGATCATCACATCGCTAATTGCCCAGGCCTGCCTCGAGAAGGGAGTGAGAACCGACAAACGACCAAAACCAAACCCAATCAGTCGAAGGGGGAAGGAACTGGACCGAAGGTGTCAGCTCGGGTGTATTCCCTAGAGTCACATCAAGTCCCCGACTCGTCTGAAGACGTGGAAGGTAAGAAAAATTTCGAGGACGAAATTCTTTAAGGGGGAGAGAGTGTGAGAGCCCGTAAGTTTTCTTTATTTTAGGTATTAATTTATTTCTTTGCACCTGTTTTCCATATTTTCTTTATTCGATAAATTTTCTAGACATTTTTATGAGTAAATAGGGTTTTAAAAATGTTTTCCTAGTATAAGTCAGTTTATGAGATTTTCGGAGTAAATAGTGGACGTGGGACCCGCTAGTGCGTTAAGTGAGAGAAATTCTGCCAATTAGGTTAAGTTGTGCAGTAAGGCATTAAATTATTGAGTGTTAAGAGATAACTGGAGGTTAGTTAGGTATTTAATCATTGGAAGCTAAAGGATAAGGAGAAATCCAAAAAGGCGACACGTGGCACGATCCTATTGGGCCAACACTTGGCCTAACTTTCTACAACTTTACCAAAAGCAAAATTTGACCAAATCATCTTCATTTTGCAAGCTTCTTGGCCGAAATTCCTCTAGAGAGAAAAGGAAAGAAAGCTTCAACTTCTACTTCAATTTCTTGTCCAAATCTTGAAAATTAACCGATAGAAATCCGATTTGCTCCGTGGAAATCGCATACTAAGGAAGAACAAAGGTGTTTGTGGAGTGATTTGGCAAATCAAAGCTCTAAGAGGCTACCTTTTTTGGTGTTTGAGGTATATTGATTAGAACTTCAATTTTGTCCATAATAATTGTAAATTAGTGGCTTATATCGGTTAAGGAGCTTAGTTTATGGATGATTTTGTGAATTAAAGTGAAGTTTGGTGAATTTATCATTTTCTTGGGAATTTTTCTGTTTTCATATGATGGCTAAGGTTGGCTTGGATTGGTGGCTTAGTATGGTATGGAATTGAAGTTATTGTGCATTAATTGTGGTTAATTGCGGAAATTTCAGCTTTATGTGGGAAAATTCCAGATTAGGGTTCTTATATTGCCCTGTTCTGACCAGTTCTGTTCGTCCAGGATAGAGGCCGAATTGGCCTTAGATCAAAACATGAAAGTTGTATAGAATTAAGTGTAGATTATTCCTGTAAAATTTCAGCTCAATCAGAGCACGGTATCCTGTGAAATGACTATTTTACCCCTGCTTCCCTGTTTCTGTCCGGAAATGATAATCAGCCTCTATAATTGGCTCGTTTGACTGGGAGGATGAATGAATTGACTTTTGATGCCTTCTTAAGAATTGTAGCCTTGTATCTTAGCTTTCTAATGGATTTGGAATCAACTGAATCGGAGTTGTGTAGCCTGAGTTATTGCTGGTTAAAGTCAGTGCTGATAACTAGACTGATCTTAAACTTTTGGATCTGTGTTTGGTAAATTCGACTTAGATAAACTATAAATTAGGTTAAGTGGCCTTCATAAAAGTTGTTCCCCTATGTCTTAGCTTCGAAATGGTATAAGGTTCACCCCGATTCGATAACCATAGCTTCGGTTATGACTAAAATGCTATGAGATGCCAAATCTGCCATTTAGCTTTTGTCTTCAAAATTGATATTTGCTTGTACTATTGCACTTCTGTTGTACTTGGATGACTTTGGAGCCTATGGAAGGGCTATTGTGGTAACTTTACTTGTGTGTATTGTGGGGCTGAATTAAGGAAAATAAGGAAGCCGTAAATGGCTGGAAATTTGGTAAACACAAAGGGCACGCTGCCCAACTTTCTAGGCCGCTTGGTTCCTTCAACTTTGAGTTGATTCTTAGTAGATGAACGGCTTTTAGGTCATTCAAGCCCCTAGGTCCTCCTGTTACCTTTTCGTTCCGAAATCACGCTTTTGCAACTTTGCCTTCATAGTTCATTTGGGTAGGCATACGACTCATAGTCGAGCCTCACTTGTGCGTTTCATTTACTAGAATTTGGGATGTGAAAACCTTAATTGCTACTTCGGTTATTTTAGGGTTTCTTGGCGATTAAAGTCATTTTGGGGGAAAAACTTTTGAAGTATCTGCACTTGAACTGGTGAGTGTACCACTCCCCTCACTTGTTGCCTAACTTTGTATATGTACTTGCAAATTGTAACTTGAATGACTGTATCATCCGTTTGTCCGGTATGAGACGAGGGTGTACTTTATCACACTCGTTCTCTGGCCTGTGTGACTTGTTTCCTGTATATGTACTTGACTCTGTTACTTGGGTCTACTATGGATCTCATGTACACTTGAATCTGTTATTTATACTTGATATGATGTCGTTTGGACGCGTATCCAACGACCTTCCTGTGCCTGTTAACTCTGAGCTCAACCTCATGGGTAGTTACTTGATTCGAGCCAGCAAGGGCTTGGTCGAGGAAATTAACGAACCATGGGTGCCTGTTCTTTGGAAATCTTTGGGTATTGAGACTCTGGATTTCCGGTATACTCGAGTATTACCATCTCTATTCCTGTTCGGCGTTCGGGCCCGGTAAGGGGTATGTTTTGGTGATCGGGATTTGGCGTTTAAGAGGGATCTACGGACATGTTTATTTCATTAAACGTTGACGGAGGGTCAACGAGTTTGGATCAAGTACTGAAATGGGAATTTGGCTCCTCAGAGCCACCTGTATCCTTTCCAGTTGAGATAATTGTTCATTTCCTTATATGTGCCTTAAACGTGAAATGCCATGATCCATGACTACTTGTATTCTTGGTACCTCATTGAGCGCAATCTCACCCCGTTCCCGTTATCTTTGTTTTTCTTACAGGGGACCAACTTCGAAATCATGATTTTTGAAGAAAAAGGGGCGAGCTATTGTATATGTATTTTGTTAAGCTCTTTTGCAACCGAAACCCTAATTGTATTTTGACCGATATGGATACCCTGGCTTGTATTTTAGTTACTTTGTTCAAGACTTTGATGTAAAAATATGTATAAGTGTAATCATTTGAGATGTTGTGATTCTATGGCTTTGGATTCTATCGCGCGTAGTCTAGGGTTTTGCGTGTTTCAACTCCGTAGTCCTGGCGAGAGTTGGGCGTGCGGTCCGCCAAACCCTTTGGTTCGCCTTAGGGGAAGGTGGGGCTGTCACACTTCCAAAGTATAAATCACTTCTTTATCAAAACTGTCGCACCCCATTTTTAATAATAAAAAACAAGATTTCGATTACGGATTTATAAAAATGAATTTTAATTTAATTTTTTTATTGAAAAATGAGTTTTTGATTTTTAGAAAAATAAATAAAGAAAAATGGGCCTAAATGGGACTAAAAAGTGCGACGATTTTGACTCAAAAATAATAGTTTAAAAAGGGTTTTTAATAAAAGATAGGAGTCGTCACTTGGTATTGAGTTAAGGTGTACCAAGTCACCTAAAATGAATTTTAAATGAAAAGTAGAGAAAACCCTTTTTAAACGATTCCAAGTCTGCGAAAATCAAGAGAAAAGGGGTCGGGAGTCACATTTGAAGAAAGGGAAGGCAAGGATAAAATCCAAGGCACCCTTTCAACCTAGCCAAGGCTAGTTGCGTGATTTAGTCAAAAAATTTTTTTAATTTAACCTAAAAACTTATCACATTTGGATGTTATTATATGAATGCAAACCTAGATCTAATGGATATCCGGGGGGTCGGAATATCTCTTCAAAACTTGATTGGTGCAAATCACATTAATTGTGATGCCCACGAGTGACTCTTCGAAGAGGTCACGAACATGCAAAATATGAGACTCGAAAGAAAGAAAAGAAAAGAAAATAATAATATACAAATTATACATGATCTAAAGGAATGCATCATAACGGGTGCGAGGGGCTAAAATTCGTGACTTTAATTTTCCCTTTAATAGAGGAAATACAAGCGTGTTAAGGCTAGAAAGCCATACTCGTCCATATCCCATATTCGAGGGGTTATTTCCTATCTAATCAAGCAAATGATCTAACCTAGTTCTAATTTTTTTAAATAGAATGCAAGTCTACATGTCATGTTTCACATATAAGGGGAATGTCATGCAAACTAAAGAAACCCTAAAAGTAGAAAATATGCATGAAAATGTAGTGATTGTCACACAAGCATGATCTAGCGTGTAGATGGTTCCTAAGGATCTAGCGTTGGACTAACCCATGTCTATAAGTTCTCACTAGCGTTGGACTAATGAGAAATCGGAAAAGATGGCCACAACTAGCGTTGAACTAGTGTGGAATCAGAAAAAGTGCCACAACTAGCGTTGGACTAATGTGGTGACGTCATGCATTTATTAGAATCAAATAAATCATATATACATGATAAAAGCAAATAAACACATAATAGCACATAAAATACATAGCACATAAACATAATATCTAGATGCAAGACCCTAAGAAAGAGAGTAACACGTAAACACACAAGCATGCAAGACACACAAAGCAAATAAAGCGAATAAAGACCTAACTATTACATTTGGGGGCCCTAACTACAATTTAAAAGGGAAGAGAATGAAATGAAATAAAATAATAACCTAACTATTACAATTTGGCATTTAAATGCTTCTCAAATAACTAAAAATGAAATTAAAATAAATATACAAAATTAAAACAAATGAAATGAATAAATAAATAGATGAAATAAAAACATTCAAAAAAAGGCATGCAATTACACACATAAAGTCACATAGGAGCACTTAGGGTCAAGCAAAATCAAAATAAAGGAGTAGAGTGTACCTCCCTTGAATTGGTGATCTAATGAAATGAATTTTCTTATGTACCCTCCAAAACAAAGAAAAAGGTCAAGACATCACTTTAATTAACAAATAATCACAAGAAGTGGAAATAAACATGAAATTGAATCAATCAAAGCATTCCAAGGAAAGTAAACTACTCATATTTAACAAATTAAGACAAACAAAGACCCAATTGAAAGGATTAAAGAATTTTGAAGGGTCAAATTATTATTATTACAAATATTAAGGGTCTAAATGAAAATAATAGAATTAAGGCTTGAGATGAAGCCTATCAAAACTAAATGCTAAAATTCACAAAAAATGAATGAAAACCCATTTGCTATAGTTAAACAACAAAATTACCCAAAATTCTACTAAAATTCAAATCAAGACCATAAATCTATCAAAAATCATTAAACCTTCAAAGTTCATCCTAAAATTTACTAAAATCTATCCAAAAATCACATTAAATCATATCCAAGAAAATTAACATTTTTAAAGGGACAAAATTGATTAATTTTCCAATTTTCTGGGCCATAATAGCATTAGTGGAGAAATCAGGGGTTAAAGTGCAATTTTTGGAAGTATTTCATGCAACCTACAAAGAAGCTTTCTTCCTTATTGCTGGTTTTTGAGTTCTGCAGTTTCATGGATTTACAGTACTCGTTCTTTGTTAAACACAACTTGGGTCTCAAACACACATCAAGCTTTGATTAAAACACAACAAATCAACACCCTAACTAGTAAAGGTTTCAATCACAGAAATGCAATCTTCTTTGCACAGCTTTCTTTCTGCAATCGAAAGGAAAACTTCTGCAATCCCATATCTGCAAGTTTCCACAACTTACAGCTATACTAATCAGCATTCATGTCTCTTTGCACAACAAAGGGAAGGGATGAAACCACCACATGCCATTTTAACAAAAAACAATCTCCACCCTCTTGCATAAAGATCAAAACATCAACTAAGCTACCCAGTTTTTAGCCAACAAGGTTTTTGAGATAGGAACGTGCGAAGCAGGAAAGAACACAAGTAATGAGAGAAAAACCAACACATATGACCAGGATAACAAAAGAAAGCCCCAACGACTTGAGTTGGTAGGATCCGGAAGCAATAACAAAACACAAGAAAAGAACCAGGAAACATCAAAACCTTTAGATTTCTTTCAAATTTCTTGTTTTTAAAAAAACTCTTGCAAGGAAAACCATTTTAACACTCACCCATTACCTAACACCGAACCCAAAATAAGCGAAAGGAGAGAGGCTACACACATATTGAACCAATGCTATAACCAGAATCAACTGAACATGAACACTGATTTCAGTTAGAGCAACTGAAACTTCAAAATGCAAAAGAATCTACGGCTGCGACGAATGGACTTGCCATGTTGCAGCCTGATATTATACCACACATCGCTGCTTTAAATCGCAGCAAGCGCATACATGGCATTACCATCAAACAACAAGCAAACCCAAAAGAAAATTCAAGCCAAGCCAGAACTTCAGCCACCCAGAAAATCAAATTTTGTCAACATCGCTGCAACAAACCGAGAACTTCGAGCTTGTTGCAGCAGATTTTCATGTCGAACGTAGCCAAACCATGACTCAAGCAAGCATCAAACTGTGAAGCCCAAGACAACAACTTTGTACAAATCCAAATCCTGTTATCAAACTTGAATCCTATACTTTACATTCCTAAGCATTCTCAGCCCTAGATCACACAAACAAGAACCGAAAACGTAGCCTTTAGTTCATCAACTACACAGGTCACATATATGAGAAAAAACACTATCTATCATGGCCTTTGAATCGAATTCACAGTTTTGGATACTTGTTAAATGAACAAAGGAATCAACACCAGGCCTATCACAGCACCACAATAGCACCAAACTTAACCACAGTCCTCTAGCATTAACAATGACAAAACTCAGGAAAGGGAGAAAAAATCATGCATAAGGGACTCTAATCTCTATGAAAATTACATTAACCCAATCGAGTCCTTCATACAGTGGCAGAAATGAAATCATGATCAACACAAAACCCTCATAAAGATAGTAAGATCTTAATCAAAACAAGAAGAGAAGCAAACAATTCACATAGCTCTCCTAGATCCACATATTCATTAGCACACATCAAATATAAGAAAGGAAAGGAAAAGACGAAGCTTTACGTTGTTTCTCGAAGTTCTAACAACGGTGATGGTGACTAGTTTCAGCGAGCGATGGCAGCTCTAGCTCCTCCTTCGTTCCTTGGCTCTCTTTTGCTATCCCCTGCTCTCTTTTCCAGCCGCCAAACCCTTTGTTTCCCTTTTTCCTCTTTTTTCTTCTCTCTGCCGAACCTTTTTCCTTTTCTTGTTCTTATTTTTTTTTCCTTTCTTTCCTTCTTGATCTCCTTCAGCCCGAAACCCTTTTCTCTATCTCTTCCTCTCAGTTCCCCTCTCTCTCTTCTTCCGTCCGCCGCCCTTTTCTTGCTTGGTTTTCTCTCGCTCCCAAGCTCTCTTCTTTTTCTTGCTTTCTTTTCTCTCCCCTCTAGCCCTTCCTCTCTTTCTAGTCTCTTTTTTTCTTCTCCAGCCCCCGTAGCCTCATCTTGCTTTCTTCCTGTTTGTCTTTTCAGTTTTTTCCTCCCAATTTTCCTAGACGTCCAAGTGTCTTGCCACCTACCCCCTCCCTTTGTTGTGGTGTCCAAAGAAATATAGGGACACTTGTCCCTTTTGTATGCACCCCACTCGCCCCTATTGCATGTGTGCCACGCATATTTTTTATTTTGTATTTTTCTTTTCAAAACCAATTTCTGATAAATAAAATGCTAATTTCTAATTACCTTACAAAATGTCATTTTATTTAGAAAAAACTGAGTTTGAAAAAGATAAAAATGAATTTTTATTGAGAATTTTCTTCTTCTTTTTTTTTTTAGAAATTTGATAATAATAGTAATAGTAATAAAATGCTTTAAAAAAAGAATGATGAACCTAATTTGCTACTACCAATTTAATCAACTAAAATAAAGTAAAATAAAGTAAAATAAAATAAAATAAAACAAGAATAAATAAATAAATAGAGCTAAAATTTAACTAAATCAAACTGAAATTTTGGTGTCTACAGAAACTAAAAGAGCGAGTATGAATTTTCGAGAGTTTGAGAAGCCATATGACTACTACTTAAACAAGTTTCATTTACTTGATTTTCTTGAAGTGAAACTCTTATGTTTCGAACCCTAGTGAATTTTAAACTCGTAAACGATATTTTATCACAGATTTGGACTCCAACCAAGGAGTTGTACCTGAGCGTGATTTTGACAAGCACTAAGTCTTTGGTGAGTGCTTCCAAATACATGATTGAACTTTATCGGATAATATTTGCTTGGTTTGGTCGGGCAAGGGTGTACTTTATCGCACTTGCCCTAATGTGATATATACTTGTTTATTTGTTGCAATTGACTTGATATACTTGTGTATGATATGCGCACTCTCTGGAATTCTAGAAACCCTGTGGCTAGTTACTCGAGTCGAGCTGGCAAGGGCTTGGTCGATAGGTAACGAACCCTGGGTCTCTTGTTTTGTCGAGTGGAGTGTTATCTTCTCTACTAATCGGTATGCTCGAGTATTACCACCTATGTTTATTGTGGATTTTGGACCCAGTAGGGAGTTTGAATGGTGGACGGGGATTGTAGTTAAGTGGTGCTCTACTAGACTGGTTACTTTACTTGAAAGTTGACGGAGTGTCAACTACTACTTGATCAAGCTCCGGTGAAGCAACGGAAATTTGGCTCTTAAGAGCCATCCGTATCCTTTTACTTTGAAATTATTATTACTTGTTGTGTTATTGTTTCTTTTATGAACTTTTACACTCGCTCATTTTAAGAGTTCAAGTTTTACATATGGCTAACTTGCTACTTGGGTCTGCATAAAGTTTTGGAACCTCATTGAGTTTTAGCTCACTCTATTTCATTAAACTTGTTTTCTCTACTCCTTGTGACGCCCCCACTTCTCCCTAGGGCGAACCCAAGGGTATCGGCGGGACGCCTGCCTAGCTCTCGCCAGGACTCATTACGAGACAAATTCAAACTTATGGATAACATTCAACAATAAAAGTCAAAGCTACAAAGAAAAGGTCACTTCCTTAATAAGTATTCAATTCTTACATTACAAGATACCAAGTACATCACTTTCCCCAAAATATTCAATTTTCAAAAGTCATCTAATCAATTATATTCAAAACCCTAATCAAAAGTGCATAAAGTCGGCTTCTCCATAACTCTTTCCATTTCGGCTCCTGTTAAGGAAAACAAATCTAATGGGATGAGCTAATGCTCAGTGAGGCCAAGAAAAGCATGCAAAACACATAGTTCAAATAACAATAGCACTTATACGAGAATTAAAGCTATAACATTCAAGTAGTTCACAATTAACAATAAAATACACTTGAAAAGGATACGGGAGCTCTCAGGAGCTATTTTCTACTTGCTCTGCCAATGCTCGATCCAATACCTCCATGAGCTGACACTCCGTCAACCGGGTAGGTTATAAGTCCGTAGAACCCCACTTACTTCGCACTCCCGATCACCGTTACACCCCCTGCTCCGGGCCCGCACTTCTTTTATATAAGGCGATACTACTCGAATATGTCAAGTGAGATCTCTCAAATAGATCAACCTTATAAAATTTTTCTCATGGCTCACCAAGCTTCACGACCAAGCCTATGCCGGCTCGAATCGCAAGGTCGGCCGATGAGTTTGGGCGTCCTCCACTATTATCAATATAAGTCGATGAGATTCACTCCAATCGACATTGATTCAAACATAGTATAATTCACTATTGCAACACTTCACTTTATTCACTTAGCAAATTCACTTCATACAATTCTAATATATTCACTTAAAAGAGAACAAGTGCGATAAAGTACACACTCGACTCGGCACTTTCAAAATACTCAATTAATGAGAACAATTAAGCACGTAGCAACATTTCATACACTTGACACTCACCAAGTCAAAAGTGGGTAAGTGAGCAAATAAGTCTTCAGGCGTCCACTCCGAGATTCTCTTGAAGATCCTCTTAAGCACCTGAAGAAATAACGATTAACTATCACTCATAACATGCCTCAACCAAGGAAAACTGTACACTTGTTTAGAACTAAGACAATGTCTTAAAAGTGAACTTTAAATGTTCGAAATCGAGATTTGTAAGTGAGGATTCAAAGTCTCCAGAGAAACTTGCCTCTCCCGTGAAATCGGGTTTAAAATGGTTTATCAATATTGAAAGAGGGTGAGAAGTTCTCAAAAATTGATTCCCTAAGAAATCATGAATTTTCAGCTTTGCGTGATAAACTTGGAAAAATCAAATCTTGAGTTTGACACGTCCAAAAATGGAAAACTCTACACCATTCGAAACTATGTTCGGATTACTAAAAGTTCATAGAAGACACTTTTCCAAGATTCTAAATGGAAAGCATTCATTTTTCAGCTCAAAGTTGCTGATTTAAACAAGCAAGACAGAATCAGTCTTGGTTTTCGGCAATGTTTGGAAATTCGGCAAATTTCACAGAAAGTGAATCAGCCCTTGAAATTTGTAACACAATAAGAGTTCCAAACAAGGTTTCTAACACAGCAAACAGAACTAAATTCGGAGTTTTGAGCATCAAGATATAACAACTTAAAGTCGGTTAGTTTTCACTACTTGAACAGTGAATTTCCAGATTTGACAAGCAATCTTTGGGGCATCATTTGGATATCGAAATGGCCTGGAAATTACACCAAATTTGGTACACTTAAACTTCCATATGAGGAAATATTCCTATATCAAATTTTACACAAAAAATCCCATGGGAAGGTAGTTAACGAAACAACCAAAGTTCGGGGAATATTTCAAGGCAAATCTTGCCATCTCACTCTTTCTTTTCTTTTTCAAAGGTTTTGTCCAATGAAATCAACCACAATCCACTCCATTTTTGAAACCAAGGTTCCAGAAACATTTAATAAGTAGTTGATGGGTAATTGCATCAAAAGTTTTGAAGCAGAGCATCCCAAAGCAAACCTGACCATTCGGCTAGCAAGAAGGGAAACACTTTCCAGTTTCCAGCTTTGTTGCACTTTCGAAATCAGACCACATCTCACTCAATACAAGTTCAAATTAAGAATGGTTTATGTCATTGTATACTAGATTCAAAAATGGTATACTTTTATCAGAAAGGTCGTTTCCAAAATCAGTTCACAAGTGAGAGAAAATCTAGCACAAGATGCCAGCTTCTCCATACCTCTCGGACAGATAGTTCACAACAGGAAAGTCAACTTTTTGAATCGACTACGGTTCACCTTCAGTTGGAACTAGTAGGTGATTTTTATTCCATTAGTGAATCTATGGAAGATTCTAGTTCTCGAAATGCCTCCAAACGTGCACTCGAGTTTTGGACCTTTTGTACAATAGAGATATGTTTCAAGCAAAGAAGTACTTTGCGGCATGGTCCTGAACACCAGTTCCAGATTTCTTTCTTTTTCGATAGTTGAAGCAACCAAATTCAAGGATGATTTTTTCAAGGCACATCTTACCACACAATATACAACAGTAGTAAGCCATCAATTGCCACAGCCAAACCAAGCATCAAAGATTTCGAATTAAAACAGGGCAACCATGACCAGAGATTTTCGGCCAGCTCCACATCTCACACCTTTTTCCAACTTTTTCTCCATTTTCTAACCCATAATTCTCTTATATAAACACATAAACACAACAATCAAAGCATTTTAATCCTCAAGTCAGCTACCTATAATCCACCTCAAGACCGCTAGCCTAGAGATTAAAGCAAGAAATGAAATTCCTCAAGTCCTCTAACTTATTCTTGCTTAGGGTTTCAAAACCCATGCAAAATAACCATGATTCTTGGAGAAAATGGAAAGATGTGAAGGAGATGAAGGGTACCTCTTGAACCCTAGATGAAACCAGAAATTTCACCACAAATCCTCCAAGAAAGCTCCACAAGAGTGTTGTCTTTCTCCAAACTAGAACTAATCTCCAAAGTGTTTAGAAGTTGGATGATGATTTTCAAGTGGAATGGAAGCAAAAATGGAAACAAGATGAAGAGCTTTCTTCCTTCCTTTTCCTTTGCTGTTTCGGCCGACCAAAGAGAGGAGAGAGAGTGTGTGTGTTTGGTTGTGTGAATGTTGTCTTGGAAGCTTTAAGAAATTGTGGCCAAAAAGCTTTGCAAAAGTTAACTTCGAATAGTGTTCAAATAGTGAGGTGCACTACCACTTTTCTCTCTTGTTTGTTGTACTAGTGCACTAATTCTCCAATATAATTCCTTTAACACTATAATTACTCACTCTTACTAGTCTAATATAAATTTATTAAATCTTCACTTAGCCGTTCCGAATCAATTTACGCAAACTTCCGACTCGCGCGCGATAAGGCGAAATTTAAAAGCAATTCATGTAACGATAATATAATTAACTAACCCTAGGGTAAATAATGATAGAAATGACTATTTTAAAAAAAAACATGAGTCCTCACATCCTCTCCCCCTTAAGAGAATTTCGTTCTCGAAATTCATACCTTGATTTGGAAATAGATCTGGATATTTTCCTCGAATTTCTTCTTCTACTTCCCAAGTTGCTTCCTCGAGGTCCGTAATTCCTCCATAGAACTTTCACCAACGGAATTCGCTTATTCCTCAGTTCTTTCATCTTACGATCTAGAAGCTTTATCGGTTTCTCCTCATAGGTTAGTGCCTCGTCGATCTCAATATTCTCCGGTTGCAGGACATGAGATAGATCTGGATGATATTTCTTGAGCATGGATACGTGGAAAACATTATGAATTCGAGATAAACTTGGTGGCAATTCCAACTTATAAGCCACGTTTCCCACGCGCTGGAGAATCGTATAAGGTCCTACAAATCTTGGTTGTAACTTTTTTCCTCTTCCTGTCATCAAACTTGCTTTGAGAGGTGTAATCTTAAGAAAAACTTGGTCTCTAACCGCAAACTCTAAATCATTCCTTCGGTTATTTGCATAACTCTTTTGACGACTTTGAGCGGTTTGTATCCATTGGCGTATCAACTTTACTTTTTCGTGCGCCTCCTCAATCCATGGCACTGTAGTTGGGTCAAGAACCTTTCTTTCACCTATTTCATCCCAATAAATTGGAGATCCACACTTCCGACCATATAGAGTTTCGTACGGAGCCATTTGAATGGATGAATGGAAACTATTATTATAGACAAATTCCACCAAAGTCAAATACTTACTGTGACGCCCCCACTTCTCCCTAAGGCGAACCAAAGGGTATCCGCGGGACGCCTTCCAAACTCTCACCGGGACTCACGACAAATCGATTCCCTCTTAGCGATAATAACCATTAATACAAGTCTACTAAAGAAGGATGCTCCCATACTTATATATATACAACATCCGGTCATACACCACGAGTACAAAATACATCCATCTTCCAATTCTTACATTGGTTCTCAAAAATAGATCAATTCCCAAAATATACAATAGCCACAATAACCAGTCAGTTCCATTGAAAACCCTATTACAAAAGTACATCAAAAGGGTTCCTCCGAGTTTCACTTCAGTTCCATCCCTGTTAAGGAAAACAAATCTACAGGGTGAGCAAAACACTCGTGAGGCCAAGAACACATATGCAAGCACATAATCCAAGTAACATGCCCAAATAATAGGTCAATTGATAAAGTGCGAGAAATAAACAGTTTCAATGAAATGTAAACAGAAACAATTCAAGGATATGGTAGCTCTCAGGAGTTAAGTTCCACTTGCTTTGCCAAGATCATTCGTATACCTTCCCGCGATGACTCTCCATCAACCGAGTCGGTATTTCAAATCCGTAGATCTCCACTTACTTCTCATCCGTCCACCGTACACCGCACCTGGCCCGAACGACATTTGTAAGGCGATACTCCACGAGTATACCAAGCGAGAACTCTCCAATAGGTCAAGCTTATCTTGAAATTCTCATGGCTCACCGAGGTTCCCGACCAAGCCCATGCCGACTCGAGTCCCAAGGTCGGCCTATGAGTTTGGGCGTCCCCATGTAACATTTGGGTGTCGAGGAGATTCACTCCAGCGACGTATGCAGTCATAGCATATAAATTCAGATTATTCAAACATTTGATATTTCCAAGCATTTGGTAATTCAAGCATTTGATATATTTCAGCATTTCAGGCATGAGTTATTCATTTCAAATGAGAACGAGTGCGATAAAGTACACATCGGTTCCATTTTCAAAATCCCAAGTTATGGATAACAAATAAGCATGTATTTAGTTCACAGGAGTTCAAGTAGTCATGCACTTGACACTCACCAAGTAAACAAGAAAAAATGTCACTTGAAGTTCAAGTGTTCACATTGGGATCCTCTTGAAGGTTCTCATGAGAGCCTGGGCAAATTAATAATAATCTATCATTCATAAACTCTAATTATCAAGGAAGATTGTACACTTGTACAATCTAAGGAAATTTCATGAAAATGAGCCCTATTTATTTGCAAGCGATAAAGTACACACTCGGCTCCATTTTCAAAATCCCAAGTTATGGATAACAAATAAGCATGTATTAAGTTCACAGGAGTTCAAGTAGTCATGCACTTGACACTCACCAAGTAAACAAGAAGAAATGTCACTTGAAGTTCAAGCGTTCACCGTGGGATCCTCTTGAAGGTCCTCGTGAGAGCCTGAGCAAATTAATAATAATCTATCATTCATAAACTCTAATTATCAAGGAAGATTGTACACTTGTACAATCTAAGGAAATTTCATGAAAATGAGCCCTATTTATTCGCAAATCGAGGCTCAAAGGCGGGGTTTTAAAGCACAAGAGAAATCGAGTTTTCACCCTTGAAATCAAGTGTAAAACGTTCAAGTGATATCGAGGGAAAAGGAGAATTCGAAAAACTCATTTCCTTAAGTTTCGAAAATTTCAGTTTTGATACGAGATCTTTGAAAAATCGTATCTCACTCATTTCAAGTCCAAAATTGGAAAACTTGGTACCGTTGGAAACTTCTTCCAAAGTAATAAAAGTTCCTAGAAGTCACTTTTCCATGATTCCAAATGGAAGATATTCAAAACTTAGCTCAAAGTTGCTGCTTTAAGCTTACTAAGACAGTTTTGGGTTGGTTTTCGGCTAACTTTGAAAATTCGGCAAAAATCACAGAATTCGATCTAGCCTCTGAAATTTGGAAATCAATTAGAGTTGCAAACAAGGTTTAAAACTCAACAAACGGAACAAGAACGGAGTTTTGAGCGCCAAGATATAGCAGCTCGAAGTTGGTGCAAAAATGAAGTTCACTGGACAAATTCCAGATTTGAAGCTTAAAATTTGGGACTTTAGTTGGGTATCTAAACGGACTCGGAATGGACCAAATTTGGTAGTATTATACTAACATATGAGGGCTATCCCTCTATCAAATTTCATGGAAAAATTCATTCGAGAACTAGTTAACAAAGCCACTAAAGTTTTTAAAATTTCCAAGGCAATCTGCCTTGCACTTTTGTTTTTCCCTTTTCCAAACATTTGACCAATGAAATTTCTCAAACATGATTCATTTTTGAAGAAAAGTCTAAGAAACATCCAAGATGCATTTGGTAGGTGATTAACACCAAGAATTTTGAAACAACAAGTCCCAATCAAGGTTAAAGCATCGACTAGCCAAAGAGAGGGTTTTTAATCCCTGAGTCAGTTTCGAACTTCGGCCACAACTCACTCAATTCAACTTGGAATTGAGCGTGGTTGGTGGCGTTAAAACTAGATTCATAAATACAATTTCTTAGAAGAAATCGTTTTCAAAATATGTCCACAACTAGTTCATATTTGAGCATCAATTCGCTGCTCAAAACAGAGCTCTCAGTGCAGACGAGAAACAGAACAGTCAACTTTACAAGGTTGGTACGGATCACTCAGGTGGAACCAGAATGTGCATTTTATACCGTTGGAAATTGGGAAAGTCTAGTTTCCAGTGCCGAAATGGTACTCGATTTCGACGTCGAGAAAAACGTTATAGCCAAAACAAAAACACTGCCAGAGCAGTTACGGGAAAAATTTCCAGTTTTGCTGACTTCCGAAAACTCAACATTTAGCCAACCAAATCATGAAATTTTTGATGAAACTTTCTACACATCTCACACAACATATATACATCATAACCAAGTCATTAGATCCACAAAAATTCGCCCTAAAGGCCACGGACAACACAGGGGCAGAAACGGAAAAATTCTCCCCTTCACCTCCTTTGAGCTATCTTTCATAACCTCACTTATTTCTACTAATTTAAGCACTAAACCAACATTAACAACATTAAAACACCACAAATCAGTCCAAAAAGCCATAGTGGGAGTTCATAGAGCCCACACAACAATTTCCAACATAAACCAAGCTACCCACATGATCATATGAACTTATAAGTGCAAGACTACTTCCATAAACCAAGATTTGCAAGGTTGATCGTTGATTACCTTAGTTGGTGATTCAAGCAGAAATTTTGGTCCAAAAATGCTCAAAAAACCGTGGAAAGCAAGCTCCCTTCCTAGCTTGGTAATCTTCAAGTATTTGCAAGTGGGTGAATGGTTGATTTGAAGTGATTTTGTGAAGGAATGAAGCAAGAAATTGGAATTTTGATTTCTTGTTCCTCCTGTGTTGCACGGCTGTTTGAGAGGAGAAGAAAGAGTTTTTGCTATAATGAAGCTTCTTGAGGAAGCTTAAAAATGTTGGCCAAAAGTGCTTCAAAAGTCAACTCTCTTGCGCGTACGCGCGCGTTTCGTGCTCGATTCCTCTCGAGTTTGTTTCACTTGTGCATTATACCTCTAATGCACTTATTTAATACTAATATTATTCACTCTTAATAGTCTATCAATAATTTCTAGAATCCTCCAATTAGTCGCGCGCAAAACGCGAACTTCCAACTTGTGCGCGATAACGCGAAATCTCTAAGAAATTCTTATAACGATAGTATAACTAACTATCACTTGAGTATTTAAACTTAAAATAACCATTTTAGACTATTGTACAAGTCTCCAATTTTCAAGTTTATTGTATTCTCGAATCGATTATTATTTCCAAACGCGCATTCACTATTCACACTTAACGAGCTTCCAAAAATTAAATTTTGAAACAAGTCACTTTAAAAATATAACTAAGCTATAGATCCATGTAATTAGGTCTAAAAAGGTTAGAAAATAATATTCGGAGTAAACGGGCAATTGAATATTTAAATAAGCTAGTAATAAGAATTTAAAACAAGTAGATTTGCGGGTCCTCACATGAGTCTAGTATTACTTTCTCAAATCTCCAATAAATTTGCCTCAGCGCGTCTTTTGGAAAGCTATCGACGCGCGAGCGGTATGCACTTACTTAGAACTCATTCACCTTTAATTCCTCAATTAACTTTTCTTAATCTACTATTGCTCATTCTTAATTTTCCCCAAGATAATTACACTCTCGAATAGAATATCACCTCGAAACACATGTACTTATTATTTCTCACTTAAACAAATCTCCGAAAATTAAATTTGCTAACGGGACGTTTTAAAAACATAAGGAAGACATTGTTCCATATGAATGGATTTAAAATGGTTGAAATAAATTATTTGGAGAAAACAGGTGAATAGACATTTAAATAAGTCAATAATATTCGATAAAAATAAGAAATTTTTCGAGTCTTCACACTTACTCCAACTCTCTCCAAAATCCAAAATACAGGTTCTCAACATGTCCTCAAGAGTTTGAATGTCCTCCGATTGTCCATCAGTCTGGGATGGTAAGTAGTGCTAAAATTCAATTTAGTTCCTAACATTTCCTGCATCTTCTGCCAATCGCGAAACAAACCTAGGGTCTCGATCGGACACAATACTTACTGGAATCCCATGTAGCCTTATAATTTCATCCAAATACAGTTTAGCTAACTTCTCCAATGAGTACTTCATACTAATCGGCAGAAAATGAGCCGATTTGGTCAATCTATCCACTATTACCCAAATGGCGTCGTGACCTCTTTGTGTCCTGGTAATCCAGATACAAAATCCATGGTGATATTTTCCACTTCCACTCGGGTATCTCTAAAGGTTGCAATAGGCCAGATGGTTTCTGATGCTCGGCTTTAACCTGCTGCAAATCAAACAAGTTTGGACAAACGAGCAATTTCCTTTTTCATGTTCTCCCACCATACAAACTCTTCAATTCTGGTACATTTTATTCCCTCCAGATGTACCGTGTACTTAGATCGGTGTGTTTCTTCCAAAATTTCCTTCTTAACCCTTCGTCTTTGGCACCACTATACGATTTCGAAATCTTACACGCCATTTACTCCCAGTTAAAATCCGACTTTTCTCCCTATTCACTTTCCCAACCACTTTTGCACTTCAAAATCCTTCTCCTGAGCTTCCTTGATACGTTCCAACAAGTGGATTTCACGACAATGTTCCCAGAATCACTTTTCTCGGTTCGAGTCGGATTCCAACAACTAACCTCTTCCAACAAGTGCAATTCTTTAATCATCAATCCTGCCACTGCACTTGACGACTTAAAGCAGCCACACATTAGCTTTTCCAGGGTGATAATTATCGTACAATCATAGTCTTCCAAAAATTCCATCCATCTACGTTGTCTCAAATTCAACTCTTTTTGGAAAACAAATACTTAAGACTTTGTGGTCGTGAAAACCTCAAATGTCACTCCATAAGGTAATGCCTCCACTTCTTCAATGCAAATACTACAGCTAACTCCAAATCATAGTTGGGTAATTCCTCTCGTGAGGTTTTAACTTCCTAGAGGCATACGCTTCATTTTATCATTTTTGCATCAATACACATCCCAAGTCTTCTTGAAAGCATCTGTATATACTACCAAAGCTATCATTTCCATTAGCGTAAAGCTAATACGGGTGCCCTGTCAAACGTCTCTTTAACTCTTGAAAACTTCTTCACACTTAGGCTCCATATAAATTTCACTTTTTCTTAGTCAAACCCGTCATGAGTTCAGCAATTTAGAAAAATCCTGATGGAATCTCCGGTAATACCCTGCTAACCTTATAAAACTTCGAGTTTCAGTAGGGTTTCCGATTGCTTCCACTTAGAAACCGCTTCAACTTTGGCCGGATCTACCTATATTCAGTCTTTTGGAAATTATATGACCTAAGAATGCCACTTCTTTCAAACCAAAACTCACATTTGCTAAACTTAGCATACAACTGATGTTCCTCAAAGTTTGTAAAACAATTCTCAAAATGTTTCTCATGTCCTCCAAGGTCTTAGAGTACACCAATATATCATCAATGAACACCACCACAAATTGATCTAGATAAGGCTTAAAAACTCCGATGCATTAAATCCATAAAAGCTGCAGGTGCGTTGTCAACCCGAACGCATTACTGCAAATTCAAAGTGTCCGTACCTCGAGTTAAAGGTAGTTTTTGGATATATCTTTTTCCAAAATCCTCAACTGAAATAACCCTGCCTGAGGTCCAACTTCGAGAATACTACCGCCCCTTGCAATGGTCAAACAGCCCATCAATGTGGGGCAAAGGGTACTTATTCTTAATAGTAACATCATTCAAGTTTCGGTAGTCTATACACAGTTTTAAACTCCCATCTTTCTTTTTAACGAACAATACCGAGGCTCCCCACGGTGAATCACTCTCCTTTATAAAACCCTCGCTCTAACAAATCCTGCAATTGCAATTTCAACTCCTTTAATTTAGCTGGAGCCATTCTGTATGGCGTCTTAGAGATAGGCGCCACTTCCGGAATTACATCAATCTTAAAAGCTGTTTCCCTTTCCAGAGATAAAGACTTTAATTCTTCCGGAAAAAACATCCGGATACTCCTTTATTACAGGCATATCTTCCAATCTCACCTTATCACTAGGAGTATTTATAAGAAAAGCCAAATATCCTTGAACTCCCTTACTCAACATTTTTCTAATTCGAATTCCTGAAATAAGAGTAGATGAAACTAATCTACCCTTACATCCAATTTTAGGGTTCCCTCTCCTGGAATGCACAATTCTATCATTTTCGTCTTACAATTCAACTGAGAATTGTAGCGACCTAACCAATCCATTTCTAAGATAACATCATACCCCGTAATCGCTAAACCCATCAAATCGGCCAGTAATTTTCGTTCCCCAACCCAGATCTCACAATCCGTATACACCAAGTTAGCGATTAAACTTTGATCCCCAATAGGTGTTCTAACCTCCAAATATAAGGTAACTTAATTGGTTTCACGTCTATCCCACTCATAAAGTTAGGGTTCACAAAAGAGTGTGTCGCACCAGGATCAATTAAAACCTTAGCTAAACGGTGGAAAATAGGGATCGTACCTTTGACCACCTCAGTAGAATCGGGAACTTGTTGATGATCTAGTGCATAAACCCTAGCCGACACTTTAGGTCGACTTCCTCCAGCACTAGTCTGCTTAGATGTCGATTTCTCTGGCCGTTGAGTACTACCTCCTACTTTTGGCGCAATCGGACAACTTGCGAGTTGATGCTCGGCACTACCGCAGTACAAGCACTTTCCCAATTTCCTCCAACAATCGTTTTTCACATGATTGGACTTGCCACAGAAGCCACAACTAACTTGAGGAGTTACTGCCTGACCACTAGAAGGTAGTCCTCTCACTTGACCTTTTCCACTACGACCTCCTCTTGATAAAACCCCTCTTAGAGGTCCAACGGTCCTTACTCCTCCCGTTCCTCTTCCTATCTTGGAAGGTAGGGCACTTTTATTAGCTTGTCCAGATGTGTAACTAGGGGTGTTCCTTTTCTTAGTATGGAAGTCCCTAACTTGCAGCCTTGCGCTTTCGACTCTCTGCGCTTTCTCCAGAGTTTCGGTGAATGTAGAGATTTGGGCTGTTGCCAACCCCTCTTGGATCTCCACATTAAATCCTTGTACAAAGCGCCTTATCCTTCTCCGCTCATTAACCACCAACTCTGGAGCGTACTTACAAATTTTAGTGAACTTTCCCCTCATACTCAGCCACGCTAGAGGTTCCTTGCCTCAACTTTATGAATTCGTCCTCCCGCTTCTCTTGGATCAGAGGCGGAAGAAATTTCTCATTAAACTCGCTCGTGAAGTTTTCCCCAGTCCAAGGGGTCTGGGTTCTTTCCCACTTTCCCCTTATCACGTCCCACCAAGCACGTGCTACGCCCTCAAATTGGAAGACAGCAAAGTTCACTCGCCTCTCCTCTGTATAGTCTAGGGCGGCGAAAATATTGGTCATTCTTTCCAGCCAGCCCTCCGCTAACTCGGGATCACATCCCCCAATGAATTTAGGTTGATTAAATTTCAGAAACCTCTCCAAGGCTCTATCCTTCCCTCTATCCTAGGCCCCGAGTTGGTTAATTGGCCCTGGACCCTGTCGCTCTGCTAATCGTTCTAAGATATCGGTCATCCGATTAATGGCAGTAGCCATTTGGTTACCCTCTACATTTTCTCGTCCCTGGGTCGGCCCCATTGCCGATCCTTGATCATCCCCTTGAGGTTAGATTTGCCTAGCCACACGTCCTCGACCTCTACCACTCCTTCGTCCATCCATGACCCTAGTTATGCCTAATGTAAGAAATAAAATAATTATGCGAGAAAATATTTAAAATAAAAGCCAACATGAAAACATTGGAAATAACAATAATTAACATGTATTAACACTTTAAAGTTCATACAATTAGCAAGTCATGGGGCATTTACAAAAATATAGCACACAGGTGCCACAAAAGTACTTTTAGTCATGCATGACAAAAGTAGGTTCAAGTACCTCAAAAGTAGGCCACACAGTTAAACAAAATACAATGGCCTTTGAACTAGCACCACCCCAACTATTTCTAGCTACAAAAGTTAAAAGAAAGTCATCACTCCTAGTCTAATCCTCAGCAGGACTATCAGGCGGAACCTCCTCGCCTATCCTAGTCAATCGAGCTCTAGTCCTCTGTAACTCATCACGAGCGGCCTTAGCCCTAGCCAACTCGTCCACTATCGTCCCCTCTAGCTCCACAATCCTAGCACCCTGAGCATCAATCATGGCGCTTAGCTCCTCGACCTCCTGAAGTAGAGCTCTGTTGGTATTCACCAACTGATGACGCTCATCGTCAATGGATAGTACTAGGTCATTAGGGTACGCGTGCGTCGCCCTATAGGGACAACAGGAAAACCTAGAAGAAGGCGAGAATCGAACACGAGCTCCTCCACCAAGTGCTCGATAGTAAATAGGCCTAAGAGGTTCCACGTGGCCATTAGCATGACCATTACCATTAGCAGCGTGTCCTCCATTACCATTCTCCATCGCTACAAAACAACCACAAATTCTCGGTTAGAAACTTAAAGTCACTAATTCGCTCAAACATTACTTAAGGTATAACTAAGTTATCTCATTCCTATTCTTAAGGGTAAAATCCCTAACACATCTTCCAAATAGATCTCTAATCTAGTGTTCTGATACCAACTGTGACGCCTCCACTTCTCCCTTGGGCGAACCCAAGGGTATCGGCAGGATGCTTGCCTAACTCTCGTCAGGACTCACTACGAGACGAATTCAAACTTATGGATAACATTCAACAATAAGAGTCGAAACTACAAAGAAAAGGTCACTTCCTTAATAAGTGTTCAATTCTTACATTACAAGATACCAAGTACATCACTTTCCCCAAAATATACAACTTTCAAAAGTCATCTAATCAACTACATTCAAAACCCTAATCAAAAGTGCATAAAGTCGACTTCTCCATAACTCTTTTCATTTCGGCTCCTGTTAAGGAAAACAAATCTATTGGAATGAGCTAATGCTACGTGAGGTCAAGAAAAGCATGCAAAACACATAGTTCAAATAACAATAGCATTTATACGAGAATTAAAGCTATAACATTCAAGTAGTTCACAATTAACAATAAAATACACATGATAAGGATACGGGAGCTCTCAGGAGCTATTTTCCATTTGCTCTGCCAATGCTCGATCCAATACCTCCACGAACTGACACTCTGTCAATCGGGTAGGTTATAAGTCCGTAGAACTCCACTTACTTCGCACTCCCGATCACCGTTACACCCCCTGCTCCGGGCCCCCATTTCTTTTATATAAGGCGATATTGCTCGAGTATGCCAAGCGAGATCTCTCAAATAGATCAACCTTATAAAATTTTTCTCATGGCTCACAAAACTTCACGACCAAGCCCATGTCGGCTCGAATCGCAAGATCGGCCGATGAGTTTGGACGTCCCCCACTATTATCAATATAAGTCGATGAGATTCACTCCAATCAACATTGATTCAAACATAGTATAATTCACTATTGTAACAATTCACTTTATTCACTTAGCAAATTCACTTCATACAATTCAAATATAATTCACTTAAAAGAGAACGAGTGCGATAAAGTACACACTCGACTCGGCACTTTCAAAATACTCAATTAATAAGAACAATTAAGCACGTAGCAACACTTCATACACTTGACACTCACCAAGTCAAAAGTGGGTAAGTGAGCAAATAAGATTCTCTTGAAAATCCTCTTGAGCACCTGAAGAAATATCGATTAACTATCACTCACAACATGCCTCAACCAAGGAAAATTGTACACTTGTTTAGAACTAATACAATGTCTTAAAAGTGAACTTTAAATGTTCGAAATCGAGATTTGAAAGTGAGGATTCAAAGTCTCCAGACAAACTTGCCTCTCTCGTGAAATCAGGTTTAAAATGGTTTATCAATATTGAGAGAGGGTGACAAGTTCTCAAAAATTGATTCTCTAAGCAATCATGAATTTTCAGTTTTGCGCGATAAACTTGGAAAAATCAAATCTTGAGTTTGGCACGTTCAAAAATGGAAAACTCTACACTGTTGGAAACTAGGTTAGGATTACTAAAAGTTCATAGAAGACATTTTTCCAAGATTCTAAACGGAAAGCATTCATTTTTCAGCTCAAAGTTGCTGATCTAAACAAGCAAGACAGAATAAGTCTTGCTTTGGGGCAATGTTTGGAAATTCGACAAAATTCACAGAACGTGAATCAGCCCTTGAAATTCATAGCACAGCAAGAGTTCCAAACAAGATTTCTAATACAACACATGGAACTAAATTCAGAGTTTTGAGCATCAAGATATAACAGCTTAAAGTCGGTTAGTTTTCACTACTTGAACAGTTAATTTCCAGATATCGAAATGGCCTGGAAATTACACCAAATTTGGTACACTTAAACTTACATATGAGGACTATTCCTCTATCAAATTTTACGCAAAAAATCCCATGGGAAGATAGTTAACGAAACAACCAAAGTTCAGGAAATATTTCAAGGCAAATCTGCCATCTCACTCTTTCTTTCTTTTTCAAAGGTTTTGTCCAATGAAATCAACCACAATCCACTCCATGTTTGAAACCAAGGTTCTAGAAACATTTAATAAGTAGTTTATGGGTAATTGACATCAAAATTTTTGAAACAAAGCATCCCAAAGCAAACCTGACCATTCGGCTAGCAAGAAGGAAAAAACTTTCCAGTTTCTAGCTTTGTTGCACTTTCAAAATCTGACCACATCTCACTCAATTCGAGTTCAAATTACAAATGGTTTATGGCGTTGTAAACTAGATTCAAAATGCTACATTTTATAAGAAAGGGTCATTTTCAAAATCAGTTCACAAGTGAGAGAAAATCGAGCCACAAGATGCAGCTTCTCTATTCCTCTCGGACAGATAGTCACAACAGGACAGTCAATTTTATTGAATCACTACGGTTCACTCAATTCAAACTAGTAGGTGATTTTTATACCGTTAGATAGTTATGAATGTCTAGTTTTAAATGCCGTGAATGGCACTTGATTTCGACTTTTGTATAAAGAGATATGTTCAAGCAAAGAAGTACTGTTCGGTTGTCCTGAACACCATTTTCAGATTTCTTTCTTTTTTGAAAACCCTAGTTTTGAGCAACCAAATCAAATTATTTTTGCAAGGCACATTCTACACACAATATACAACATATAACCATCAATTTCAGGTCATTGGTGGTGTATCGTTAAGTTTAAATTCGACTTGCATCAAGTCCTGGCGAGAGTTAGGCAGGCGTTCCGCGGATACCCTTGGGTTCGCCCTAGGGAGAAGTGGGGGCGTCACAAAAACTGATAACTTACTTTCATACTTGCTTTAACACACCTGCTGAGACCAAGTTGGACGATCTTTGTCCTCAAAATCTGATCATTTTTACAATCATTTCCAATATGTTGGTTCCTACTGATGGTCATAGGACTGATGCAAATAAAATGAAACTTTACTTGTTTTATTGCTTTGTTGAGAAAATTCGAATTGACTTTGGTTTCGTCATGTGTAAATTTTTTCTCAAACTTAGTACTAATAGCAGTAGGAAACTTTCTTATAGGAAATTTTTAACTCCAATTTTTGCTCATTTCAAAATTCCTTTCAATGGAGTATCTCCAAAAGAAAGTTCCTCTTCTGTTTTCACCAAAGCATATTTTGAGAGAAAAAATATCAAAATTTTTTATGGTCACTAGTGTTATAAGGAAGCTATTTTGGAGTCTCGAACCAAAAGTCGTCATGAAACCTCTGTTACTTCTAGACCTTCCAAACAACCTCTGTTACCCTATTCCATTCATCCTCGCAAATTCTCTTCTCAACCCATTTCATCCACTAACGAAGTCATTGGGCTACTTGAGGATCTCAAGAATCATGTTCTTCTTCTTGAAGATGGTCTAATGATGACCATGACACCTGAGTAACAGGTTGCATTCTTGGATGAAAGAAATTTGCTTATGCCTCCTGTCCCATAAGAGAAAGAACCTACACATGAAAAGGAGCCACGAACTGAGTCCATTCCTCCCACTGCTGAAGTAGATGCCTCGAGCTCTCAACCTACTCCTCATGAACCCCCAACTTCAGAAAAAGACAAGGCTCCAGCCACTGAAGGAAGTGAAACAGATGATGAAGAGACTGAAGACAAATTGGATCCCTCTCCATTTTGTCTTGCAAGGAGAAGGCTCGGATCGTCTAAGATCACATTTTAGGCACTCTAAGGTCATTTGCACTTCATATTATGATGCATTTTCAGTTTTTTCTTTTGTAATGTTTTTTATGTTTCGTACTGTATTTCCTTTGAGGTTTTTGAATGTTACCATTAATGGATTTTGGTTGATATGAATGTTGGTATCATTGATATCGTTTGATATTATTTTTCGGTTGATATTGGCTGATGATGGTTGCCATTGATTGATTTTGATGTTAGCTGATGATGTTACTTTTGATGGCAATTACTTTCTGATTTTATGATAACAAAAAGGGGGAGAAATTACTGAATGATTTTGAATTGGTTATGGATGCTATGTGGAGGGGGAGTTTTTGATGATATTATATTGACTATGATGGAAATTACTTTGTTCATGTTGGTGCTGAATGATTTTGAATTGGTTATGGATGCTATGTGTAAGGGAGAGTTTTTGCTCAAATTTTTTTTTCAAAATATCATCCATTATTTTGTCGTCATCAAAAAGGGAGAGAATGATGATTTTGATCCCGATTTTTTGATGTTTACAAAACAATTGGATAATTCAAACTAATATTTTTTCAATGAGAAAGCTTGTCAGCATTGAAGAAATTTGATTCAAAAAATAATTGAAAGAAGAAAAAGGAAGTCGAAAGCTGTCAGATGCTCACAATGACAATACCGGATGTCCAATAGACAGGGCAGGTACCGGACGATCATATCGGACGAAGAACAACATCACCGGACGTCTGAAAGAATTGAAATGATTTTTCAAACTCTCTGTCCACTTTCGGATGCAAGCATCGGAAGTATTGGACGTTCGATACTCGCAACAGCTAGTCAACTCTTCAACTACCTTCTATCCATTGGAACCTTTGATGAAGCACTTTCTTGGTCTCCCAGAAATAGTGCATGGTCAGAAACTTCAAAATACTTTTTGCACACTGAGAATACAAAAGATCAAGAGTAGTTTTAGTGAGAAAATACTCTCCAAGGAACATTTGTACTCTTTGTGGTGTAAGATTCTTTGTAAGCTTTTCATTTGTGAGTGAATACTTCAATAGTGTAGTTTTGTGAGGGTTATCTTGAGGGATTGTAAAATTTCCTAACTTGACCGAGTGAAGCTTGGGGCAAGGAGGAAGTGAGCCTTCCTTTGTACACAAGATTGGTTGTATTTCATCAATTTGAAGAAGGTTGTTTTGTGAATTGATCTTCGAGTTTAAGAGGAGCTTGGTAGTCAATTGGTTTGCAATTCTTCTTTTTTTATTTATTTATCATCTTGTGATCCTTAAATTGCATATCTCTTCTACTTCTCTCAAGTGATATTGCTCCTTTATTAATTGATTTATTATGTGATCATTTAGAAAAGAGGGTAAATTTTGTATTGAGCAAAAAGTGCCCATAACCTGATTAGTTTTTTTAATCAACCTATTTCACCCCCCTCTTAGGTTGTCTTCAAACCCAACAATCATGAGTAGAGTCGTCGGCTGTGACCCAACGCTCACGCAGGTAATGATTGGAGACGTTAGTTGTTACCTAACACTCCGTATTCAGGCATGTCACGAGTTCAAATCATGAATTCAAGTCACGAGTAAATAAGTTAGGAACTTTGTTCTTTACCCAAGGTTACCCAACTTACCCGACCGCTCTAAGGCTGGTCTCAAGCAAGAGGTCCAACGAGGGCTCAGTTTAGCCATTACCGACCTACATTCACGCATACGCATGAGTAACCCAAGTTTCCACTTAACCGACGTCTCGGATAAGGGTCCAAGGGCCTAGTTCAACCACTGCAATAAGATATACAGTCGTTCTACAATCATGCACATGTACATACAAGTACGCATGCAAGATCAAGTATTACAATTTCATGAAAGTCGAGAGCACATGAATACACACTCGCCTAGCCATGATCAAGTCACAAGTAAGCTCAGCATGTCATGTTTTCAAGCATTTCAAGTATTTCGAGTCAAGATACAGGTTACATGTAAATCAAGTTACTTGTATAAGCATGAACGAGATATCGAAAGTTTAGTCGAGTTAGGTCAAATGCGACAAAGTACACACTCGCTTAAGAAAAGACAAATCAAGTGTCTAGCAATTTCTAACTACAATGAGCATGGAACGTGCAGGTAGAACACTCACCATGACAACAAAGCTTAAGTGTTCGCCTCAGGAGCAACTTCGGCTTCACTTTCAAGCCCTAGAATCAAGTATATGGAGTGCATTAGGATTCACTACTCCAAGCCACAATATTTAAAGGAATTACTTCCAAACCAACTAAGTAATCTCCCCACAACTCACATGATTTCTAACTCAACTCAAGAGAAACATCCATGTATGCGTTAGGTCAATGATTTAAGCAAATGGTAGTGCAAAACTTTTCTCATTTCCATTCACCAAATTGAGTTTAAAACTGCCCAAATCAGTTTTTTTTCCTAGGTTGGAAATTTATTGCTCGGAACTTGAAACATGTAAAAGTAAGGTTTTCACCACTTAAAAACCTTTCATTTTCCACTCCAATTCACTACTCATACCAGGGTTACTGTCTAATCATGTGTTTAGGGCATTAATATGCCAAGTTCACCACACAAAACCAAGGACAAAGTTATATAAAGTCACACTCTCTCTCGGTCAGTTTTGAGCAGAATTCCAGCCATGAAAACAGTGAAAGAAATGGTGTTCTTACCACTTAAAACTCATGATTTTGGTTCAAATCTAACTCAGACTTATAGGTTAAAGTATTATAGAGCATTTTGAACAATATTAAACTTAAAATCATCATGAAAATTTAGAAATCAAGACTGCAATTCTAGCCCTAAATTTTGGCCAGCAAGCATCAATTTCTCCCATTGCTTTTCAAACATTCATCCAACTAATTTCCCAAATTTTCAACCAAACTTGCCCTAACTCAAATATGAAGTACAAGAATCATCAACTTAAGAAACTTCCAAGATTCACCACAAATCTTGTCTTTAATCCAACATAAAGTAAACAAGGACGGTTAATCTAACATTTTACCTCTCTTGCTTTCCAACCAAGATGAAACCTTAATGTTCTTTATTGTGCTTAATTCTTGACCTAGACCTTGATTTCTCATGGTTCCAACCTTAGGGTTTTGAACTTTGAATTTGAAAAGCCTTGATTCAAGGCTATAACGGCTCGCTTTATTCTTTAGTATACATTTGAGAATTATATACCAACCTCCTGTTTCATCACTTCTTAAGTGCTAAAACCCTAAGGTTTTGTTTTTCACTTTCATATAAACTTGTTGGTTCTTACATCAGGACTCGAGGGTAATAAAGGGTGTTATCCAGGAACCGAGACATATCACACGTAACTGTGAGTGTTCCTTGCATGTGTGTGTGACTTGAATAGTTTTGCTACATGTTTACTTCATATTTCTTCTGTGTTTCAGTGTTAAGTGCTCCCGATAATTGCTCCTATATAATTTTTCACCATTTTAAGGCGAGCGTGTACTTTATCACACTCGACCTACTAAAATAACAAATTTCTACCGTTTAACCGTGAATTTCTACTGTTTACCGGTTTATTTGATTACTTGTGCATGTTGTAAGCTCTTATCTGAACTGGGACCTGTCCTTGGTTGCTAACCTGCTCGAGGCAAGACTGGGCTCAGTCGAGTAGGTTGGAATCCTAGGTCACCGTTTCAGTATATTCGAGTATTACCACTAGAGGAATAAGGCGATGGCCAGACAAACCGAGGGAATTATTGAAGTTAGAAGGTGAAACTGACCGAAATGGTTCAACGTGAACACCGTATCCTTTTAATGCAAGTTTACGTCTATAAAATGATAAATGTCTCATTTTAATGTGCCAATGTGAAACCTTGAACCATATGTGTGTTATGCTTAATTTACATGATTTATTAGAACTGCTTGTGTGTTTTGTAATCTCACTGGGCTGTTTAGCTCATTCCACTCCTTTGTTTTCCTTAACAGGGTTCAAGACTGAGAGTGCTCACGAATAGTACTAAGTTGTTTTCTTTTGGAGATTTCAAGTTGTATTATAGTAAATGATGGTAGTAAATATTCTTTTGGGTTGTATTTAAACTTGAAGGTTAACTAATTTTACGTATTAATGTTTTGGAGTACTTTAAACGTATATCGAAAATATTTGAAGTATTTCTAGTTTTTGAATTATGGATTGTAATGAGTCTCGGCGAGAGTTGGGCAGGCGGTTTGCTGACCCCTCTGGTTCGCCTTTAGGGAAAGTGGGGCTGTCACAGGTGGTATCAGAGCCACTTCGCGTGATCTCTGCATGGGATGAGCTTGGGCCAAGGGGTGTTATGGTCCCTATTATGTGAATGAGTAAAGACTTAAGTACTCTTCTAGAGCGTAAGCTGTGAATCATGAATGTGATAGGTATAAACCCTTTATCTTGATACTTGGGGAAAATTAGATATGTATGTTGGGTAGGAATCTCAAATGTGGTGATTTACTCTTGGGATCGGGCTCGAGTTGTGAATTATCTTATTTCGGATTCTTGTACTCGAGTACTTAAAAGTTGAGGGCAATGCTAAGGACTTGAGATCTCCATTTGCGGGGAATAAGACGGGCTAATGTTTTGCGAGAGCAAGCGCAAGAGGTCAACGGACGTCTAGTTCGGGTAGTAAGAAAAGTGAGAGATCGGACGGAGAATATTTTAACCTAGTGTGAGACAATATCGGCCAGAGAGAAGTGGAATGTAGTTGAGCTTGAGAGAGAAGTGGAATCAGCTGGTTCAGTGATGACCTAAGTTAGAAACGTAAGATCTTCTGATTGTAGGAATGGAAAGAAATGGTGTACAAGGACTGCTTAGGAGGCGACTTCGACCTCTTATGTTTCAGACAGGATCGGGCGAGCCATTTCGGCAGTTCGTCCCAGGACATAGGATGGATCACCGAAGTGATTGTTAGATGACACATTCGTATCCTGACCGTGTGGTACTAGCTATAGTAGAGGAGAGACAGAGGCTAGTCATTGCAAATGAAAGAGCAAATCACCGAATTCGGGCGCTTGAGACTAAGGTGCTTTAGGAGCAAGAACGAACCCGATATTTTACGTGAAAAGTTACAGGAAACCAATAATCGTTTGGTTAGAATGACACAACAATTAAAAGAGAGAGTTGGAAAAGATTGTGGCCCAGAGGATCCTAGTGTTGGGAATGAAGTTGACTGTATTAGGTAACGGGAATCATCTAGTTCCAATTAATCTAGTGAAACACTATTTTTGATATTTTGTAATGGGACGATGGGAGTAGAACTTAGGAGTTTGTACCTTGGAGATGCATGTACTTTTGTTAATCACCTGTTTACTTTTGTTTACTGACCTTGACTTGGTATGTACTTTACTTGACTGTAACTTGTGTTATGACCTAATGAGTTCTAGTTTGTGTTTGACTTGTACGGTGATAATGCTATTTGTGCAAGTGATTTCATTTCTTTAGAGTTGTTAATGGTATGTGTGTGTAGTTCAGTTATGGTTTAGTGTGGAGTTTATGCATGTGCATATAGATTAGCTGTGAATACGGAAACTAGAGGACAACGATAGAGACGTCAACCCAGACAACCCCGAAATCAAAGAGTAGATAATGAGTCTGCTACTGATCAAAACGCCGAGCCAAGAGCTAGGGGAGGAGATGACCAAGTGGCATTAGTTTTAACTCGCATGACGGATGTATTAGAGCTCTTAGTAGTTCAACAGGATCAGGGGGTTGCACAAGGAAACCAACGTGGAAACCAAGAGATAGGAGAGGATCGAGTTTTGGAGAGGTTTCAGAAATTCTTCCCACCCAAATTTTCTGGAGGACTTGACCCAGAAATGGCTGAAAATTGGTTAGAAAATATAAGAGATATATTCGATGCCTTGAACTACACAAAAGAAAGACAAGTCACTTTTGCTGTATTTCAACTTGAAGGAGCAGCTCGAGCCTGGTGGAATGTTATAAGAAACAAGTGGGAAAGAGATCAAACTCCAAGAACTTGGATAAACTTTGTACGAGAGTTTAATGAGAAGTTTCTTCCTCCACTAGTCCAAAAAAAGAGAGAAGACGACTTTATAAAGCTTTGTCAACGAATTTCGAGTGTGGCTGAGTACAAAACACGATTCACAAAATTATCTACATATGCTCCAGAATTGGTGGCTACGGAACAGAAGAGAATAAGACGGTTTATCCCAGGATTAAATTTAGAGACCCAAGTTGCCCTTGCCACAGCACAAATTGAAACATTTAGTGACACTCTTGAGAAAGCACAAAGGGTGGAGAGTACAAAATCCCAACTGAGAGCCTTTCAAGCGAGGAAAAGAGATGTATCCGATAGTAGACCAAGAGAAATTGGACCGCCACCTAAAGTTAGAAAAGGAGTGGATGGAGTAAGACTACCACTTCCTTCACCATTCATGATAAAGAAATCAGAAGGGACTATGTCACGAGGAGCTCCAGTAGGACAAATACAATCAAGGGAAACTTTGCAGGCAAGTCAAGTCATAACTCCTCGTCTGACCTGTGGATATTGTGGAAGGACGAATCATACCGAAGAAAACTGTTGGGTGAAGGAGTAAAAGTGTATGGGATGTGGGAGCACCAACCATAAAGTTCATGACTGTCCAAAGAGGTATCCCCGAAGAACTACTATTCAACAAGGAAATAGAACTAGCGCTCGACAAGTCAATGGAGGAGGAAACGGACCAGTGGCATCTGCAAGAACATATGAAATGATCACACAACAAGGTTCAGGGTTATCTGAGGTTATGGAATGTATGAATTTCGAGAACGAAATTCTTTTAAGGAGGGGAGGTTGTGAGGACCCAAAATTTTTCTTATTTTTATTTTATTTTACTGGGTTATTTAATTCTTTATTCACCCGTTTACCCCAAATAATTTATTTCATCCGTTTTAAATCCATTTGTATGCAAAAATGTCCATTTTATAATTTTAAAACGTTTAGTTTGTGACAGCCCCACCTCCCCCTAGGGCGTACCCAAAGGTTTGGCGGACCGCCTGCCCAACTCTCGCCAGGACTACGGAAACGCAACACACCAACCCTACAACACATGCGATAGAACCCCAAGAAAACAAACAATCGGAAACTACTAAGTTGAAAACATGATTTCTAAACCACACGGTGACATAGTATTTCGATTAAACGTTCAACGAAAATGAAAATGAAAACTGGAAAGAAAAGCTGCCACGTCACAATCCGGCCGAGATCTGGCCGGATTGGAGGCAGTAACTAACTCAAAAATTTTTCAACTTTCCCCGCTAATCCGGCCAAGAATCGACCGGATTTTGTGAATAGTTTCCCGCCAAATGTTTTCTTTTCTTGTTCAAACGCCACGCTCGTCCGATCTTTCAACGGTTACAAGTAGTATCTCACACCAACCAAAAGGATACCATTTGAAACGAATACACTCAATGTACATGACTAAACACTTATTTTCAAACATTGAAAACTTTACAAATCAAAATGTGATACTTGAGTAAAATACAATTAAGGGCTTTCAATTACAAATGAGCTTAACAAAAGACCGTTTACACTAGCTCGCCCTTTTCTTCAAAACCCATGGTTCAAAGTTTGTCCCCTGTAAGGAAACAAAGATAACGGGAAGGGGGTGATCTTACGCTCAATGAGGTACCAAAAGTATACGCAGTCAAGAATCATGACATTTCATGTTTAATCAGTCAGATACACGTACCAAATGCAAAGTGAAACAGTTACACACAGTGATTTAAATAGAAAGGATACAGGTGGCTCTCAGGAGCCAAATTCCCGTTGCTCCACTAGAACTTGACCAAGTAGTAGTTGACACTCCGTCAACTCTCAAGTAAATTAACCAGTCCAGTAGAACACCACTTTACGCCAAAATTCCATCCACCAAACATACCCCTTACCGGGCCCGAACATCTCAACAGTAACAGTGGTTGGTAATACTCGAGTACACCGGAAATCCAGAGTCTCCAATACCCAAAGATTCCCTAAAACAGTCCCCTTGGTTTTGTCAATTTTCCTCGACCAAGCCCTTGCTGGCTCGATTCAATTGAATCCCTATGAGGTTGAGCTCAGGTTTAACGGTAAGGTCGTTGGAAACACCTCCAAACGTGTGACGCCCCCACTTCTCCCAAGGGCGAACCCAAGAGTATCCGCGGAACGCCTGCCCAACTCTCGCCAGGACTCGATACAATTTCAATTCAAACTTAAGATGAACAACTAAAGAATGACAGTCGAAGTAAGAAAAGTCACTTCCTTAAAAGAAACTTTCAAGTGTTACAACTCAAGTTCTCAAAAGTACATCACTTTCCCCAAAATACAGACTCCCAAAAGTAGTCTAATCCATTACATTAATATTCTAATCAAAAGGGCCATCAAGTCGACCTCTCCATAATTCCTTCCATTTCGGCTCCTGTTAAGGAAAACAAATCTACGGGGTGAGCGAATGCTCGTGAGGCCAAGAAAACATGCAAAACACGTAATTTAAATAACAATATCATTTAAGCGAGAAATAAAGCTGTAACATTCAAGCAATTTACAATTTTCAATTAAACACCTTTACTGAGGATACATGAGCTCTCAAGAGCTAATTCCTACTTGCTTCGCCAAAGTTCAATCCAAAACTTTTTCATGATGACATTCCGTCACCCGTGTAGGTAATTAAGTCGGTGGAACTTCACTTATTCCATTTATGGTTCTGAGTCGACATGAGAGGTACCTCCCACCCAAATTGGTGTGGTACATGCTATCGCTCAGGGAATCGATTATGTGTTTGTGGTTCTGAGTTGACATGAGAGTACCTCCCACCCGAATCGGTGTGGTACATACTATCGCTCAGTGGTCGATGAGACATCGCTCCAATCGACTTATACTTTATTTATGACTCTGAGTCGACATGAGAGGTACCTCCCACCCGAATCGGTGTGGTACATACTATCGCTCAGTGGTCGACGAGACATCGCTCCAATCGACTTAGAATGGTTTATGGTTCTGAGACGACATGAGAGGTACCTCCCACCGGATCGGTGTGGTACATACTACCGCTCAGGGAACCGACTACAATTGTTTATGGTTCTCAGTCGACATGAGAGGTACCTCCCACCCGAATCGGTGTGGTACATGCTATCGCTTAGAGAACTGATCAATTATTTAGGGTTTTGAGTCGACATGAGAGGTACCTCCCACCCGAATCGGTGTGGTACATGCTATCGTTCAAAGACTCGATTATACGATTACAATTATAATAGTCGATGACATTCAATCCAATCAACAAATACCGTTATAAGCCGATGAGCGCACTCCAATCGGCAGTCATACAGTTCAATTATGAGTCGAGGAGATTCACTCCAATCGACTTCAAAACCAAGTTCAATGCAAAAAACGTTCGAGTAATCACATAACAAGTTGAGTAGCATGTTAGGTAAAGGAGAGCTAGTGCGATTAAGTACACACTCGTCTCATCAAGTAATATTCATGTATTTAAGCAAAATAAATCAAGTAGAAGCAGCAAACCATGCACTTGACACTCACCGAAAGTCAAGGCAAAGAGGAGCAAAGCGAGAAGTCAGACGAGCTCTTCAGCGTTCTCGTGACCACCTGAGACATGCACATTCATGATTACCTAGGTACTCGGCCAAGGTTAATAAGAAAACATTTTCTCGCTCCCCACTCTCAAGGTCATAGTTCAAGTCAAGTTAAAGGAGTCTTTCTCGTTAAATCATTGAAATAACGCTCAAAGCGAGCTCACAAGTCGTTTTCGAGTTAAGTCTTGGTAAATAATCTCAACTCCAAAAGAAAATACCAATTTTACTTTCAGCACGAAAATCGAGAAAAAGGTAGATGGTTTTCATTCCTCAAAACTTCTAATCTCACATCCGAACTTAAAAATACAAAGAGCGTTCACATTTTCAAACTAATGTAGTCAAAACTCATTCAAAACTTCCCTAATTTCATTGTAAATGTCAAAGCCAAAGGTTCCAAGTTTTGAGTAGAAAACTAGTGAAATTCTCCAAGAATCACTCAAGTTAAGATGCTCCATTTTTAAAGCTTAAACTCATGGAAATCGAGGGCATAAAAATAGAGGTTGAAATCCATCTCTCAAGTATAAAATAAGGTGCCATTAACCAAGGAAGTTGAACAACCAAGAAAATACTTCAAAGAGGGGTTTAATCATTTAGAAATCAAGATTTAAAACAAAGGTTTAAAGTTCTAAGGAACCTTGTATCTAACCATGAAATTAGTTCTAAAACGGATCAACCATCTCAAAGGAAGGTTAAAAGTGCTTAAGAGAGTACTTTGTTTAAAACCAGAAAATTTCGCGCTTGGTGCGACACTATTTGGAAAAATCATATCTCGAGTTCCATAAGTCCAAAAATTGGAAACTTTATACCGTTGGAAACTAGACTCAAAGTACTAAAAGTTCTTAGAAGACACTTTTCCATGATTCCAAATGGAAGATATTCAAAATTCAGCTCAAAGTTGCTATTTTAGGCTTACCAAGACAGTTTTGGGTTGGTTTTTGGCCAACTTTGGAAATTCGGAAAAATTCACAGATTGCGAGCTAGCCTCTGAAATTTGGAACTCAATTAGAGTTACAAACAAAGTTTAAAACACAACAAACGAACAAGAATCGGAGTTTTGAGCGCCAAGATATAGCAGCTCAAAGTTGCTGAAAAAGTGAGACCGTTTAGATAATTTCCAGGTTTAAACCACGAACTTTGGGACTTTGGTTGAGTATCGAAATGGACTCGGAATGACACCAAATTTGGTAGTATTACACTACCATATAAGGGCTATTCCTCTGTAAATTTTCATGCAAAAATTCACACGGGAAGTCGGTTAACAAAATCACTAAAGTCCCACGAATTTCCAAGGCAAATCTGTCTTTGTATGCAAATTTTCCTTTTCTAAATATTCGGCCAATGAAAACATCTCAAATATGGTTCATTTATGTAGAAAATGTCTAAGAACATCCAAGATGTGTTTGGTAGGTGGTTAACACCAAGAATTTCGAAACAACAAGTCCCAATCAAGGTTAAGGCATCAACTAGCCAAAAAGAGGGTTTTCAATCCCTGAGTCAGTTTCGAACTTCGGCTACAACTCACTCAATTCAACTTGGAATTGAGCGTAGTTGGTGGCGTTGAAAACTAGATTCATAAAATACAATTTCTTAGAAGAAATCGTTCTCAAAATCTGTCCACAACTAGCTCATATTTGAGCATCAAGTCGCAGCTCAAAACAGGGCTTCCAGTACAGACGAGAAACAGAACAGGCAACTTTACAAGGTTGGTACGGCTAGCTCAGATGGAATCAGGATGGGAATTTTGTACCATTGGAAAACTGGGAATGTCTAGTTTCTAGTGCCACAAACGGCACTCGATTTGGACATCGGAGTAAAACGTTATGACCGAAACAAAAACACTGCCAGAGTACACTGGACACCCGTTTCCAGTTTTGCTAGAATTTCGAAATCTCAACATTTAACCATCCAAATCACGTAATTTTTTGATGAAACTTTCTACACAACCCACACAACATATTTACATCAAAAAAAGTCAATAGAACCACAAAAAAATGCACTAAGGTGCACGGACATAGCAAGGGCAGAATTGTCCCTTTTTGCTCAACTCACTCCTTTGAGTTTTCCTTCAACAACACAACTTATTTCCACTAGATTAAACACTAATCCAACATAAACAACATCAAATATCATCAAATCAGTCCACCAAGCCATTGTGGGATTTCATAGAGCCCACACACCAAATTTCCAACATAAATAAAGCTACCCACATGAATATATGAGCTTATAAGTGCAATATAACTTCCATAAGTCAAGATTTGAGAGGTTGATCATCACTTACTTTCTTAGATGATCAAGGCAGAAATTTCGGTCCTTTTAGCCCAAGAAAAATCGTGAGATGAAGCTCCTCTCCTAGCTTGAGTTGCTCTCCAAGTGATTTGCAAAGTGTGTGTAAATTTTGAGGAGAAAAGGTGCAAGATTTGAAGTGGAATGATGATGGGTTTTGTTCTTCTTTTTTTCTTGGTGAAGCTCGGCTGCTAAGAGGAAGAAAGGAAGTGACGTTGCTGATGAAGAAGCTTCCTTGTGAAGCTTATAAGTTTGTGGACAAGAATTGCTCCAAAAGTCAACTAAGAATAGTGTGCGTACGCGCGCGTTTCGTGCTCGATTCCTTTCGAGTTTGTTTCACTTGTGCACTAAACCTCTAATGCACTTCCATTCATACTATTATTATTCACTCTTAATGGTCTAAAAATAAGGGTCTAAAGTCCCTCAATTAAACGCGCGTGTGAAAACGCGTACTTCCGATTTGTGCGCGATAAAGTGAAATTTCTAAGAAATTCTTATAACGATAGTGTCACTAACTAATACTTGAGTATTTAAACATAAAAATACCTATTTTAAGACTAATGTACAAGTCTCCAATTTTCCAAACTTATTGTATCCCCGATTCGATTATTGACTCCAATCGCGTATTCACTATTCTCACTTATCTAACCTTCCAAAAATTAATTTTCGTAACAAGTCATTTTAAAAATACATGTAGGCCATAATTCCATGTAATTGGGTCTAAAAAGGTTGAAATAAATTATTCAGAGAAAACGGGTGGATAAATATTTAAATAAACCAGTAAAATAAGATAAAATAAGTAAATTTTTGGGTTCTCACAAAACGACATCAGATCAAGTACAGTAACAGATTCCAGTTTATATAGTGAACAATCACACAGGCAAGAGAACGAGTGTGATAAAGTACACCCTCGTCTCATTCAGAATAAACAGAGTTCATAGTCATTATGTCACAGATTTCAAGTACAATAAACCAGTTAAATAACAAATCAAGGGAGTGATACACTCACCAGTTCAAGCAAAAGACTTCAAAAGTTTTCACCCAAAGTATGGCTTTAATCACCGAGAAACCCTAGAATAACTAAGGTAAAACAATTATAGTTCCCACATTCACGAATCCAGTAAACGGAATGCATAAATGAGGCTCGACTACAAGTCGTATGCCTCTTCGAGTTAACTACTAGTACAAGGAGATAAAAAGGCGGCTTTGGAGTAAAAAGGTAACGATTGGTCCTAAAAACATAAATGACCCCAAACCCTTCACTTCTACCAAAAACCATACCTACAATGATTTACTAACTCCAAACTTAAGGTGGAAAATGAGGGTAAGAACAATTTTAGGAAAACAGGATTTTCCAGTTTTGCGCACCACCATTTGAAAAATCATATCTCAAGATTCTTAAGTCCAAAATTGATAAAATTTATACCTTCAGAAAATAGACTCAAAGGGGTTCAATTTCTCAGAAGATACATTTATAAGATTCAGATCACAAGTCAGTCAAATTCGAGCATCAAATTGCTGTTTTATCCAGTAAAAGACAGAACAGGTATGCAATTTCAGTCAACTTTGAAAAATCACCCTAAATCGTACAGACAGAACCAGGGTCTGAAATTTTGACGGTTAATAGATCTATGAATTTAGTTTAAAACGCAACAAACAGAACTTAATTCCGATATTTCTACAACAAGATATACCAAATTTCCCAAAACTGCTCAAGGGTTCCTGCGAAAATTTTGACAGCACTTCCCTTGTTTTTCCTTTACTTTTCTATCCAAATATCAACACCAATCACTTCTTACTTTTAACCACAAGTGCACCCACAAATCTCAAGCTATCAAACACCCTTAATTAGGGCCACAATACCCTTCAAATACAACCAAGTAGTAGCTCAAATTAGAAACCCTAAAGCTGGAATTTGTGCGTATACGCTGGAAATTTCTTTAGGCAAAGTAAACTAACACAAAAACACTAAATTTTTCACATGTCAAAGCTAGTAGATCATAGCCAACCATTAATCATCATATGAGGGCAGAAAAATCACCAATAAATCTGAAATCTACTATAACCCTACCTCAAACCATGAAATCTTCCACAAAACAACATATTCCACAACTACAAGCCAATAATTTGCCATTAGTAAGAATAAAGAGAGATTTCTTAAGCAAGATACCTTGAAACCTCAAGAAAGATGGTAGCTTAGGCTTCTTCCTCCCAAATTTACTCCACAACTACCTTGGAAACTACCTTGACTAGCACTTTTATGGAGTGGTTTACAAAACTAATGGTTAGAATTCAAGATTTGAGCAAGAAATTGAAAAAAAAAGGTGAAGGCTCTCTCTTATTTTTCTCCTTAAGAGGGCCGGCCAAGGGAAGCTTAAAATGGAAGAAAATTGGGTCAAAATTGGAGTTTAGGAAAGTTAAATAAGCTTGGTCAAAGTCCACCCTCTAATAGTGTAGTGACATGTGGCTCTTTAAAGTTCATTCTCATCCTTTTGTCTACCAATGATTCATTTATCTAGCTAACCTCTAATTATCTCCTAGTACCTTGTAAAATAATATCGCTTAACACAAAACTCCAACTAATGGTTAAAATTTATCGCACTTACCTCACTGGCGGGTCCCACATCCATAATACATTCCAAACGTGGCATGTACTAATTTATACGAGGAAAATGATTTAAACACTATACTCACTTATAAAAATCTTCGAAAAATTAATATAATAACATGAAATAAAGAAAATGCATGTGAAGAAATAAACTAAATATAACCTAGTTTTCCGGGTTCTCACATAGTTGGCAAATTTAATTTTTCTACGGCTCGTTTAGCGAGAAATAGCGAATACACGTTTTCCGAGATAAATTCGATCCGAGAGTACATTAGTCTTGGAGAATTAAGAATGATCAATAGTAGACTAAGAAAAGTTAATTGAGAGATTAGATGTGAGTGAGTTTAAAGTAAACTTTTACCACGCGTGCGTCGAAAATTTCTCGAAAGTCACACCGCACGACTAATTAGAGATTTGAGGATTTAATAATAGACTACTAAGAGTGAATAATTATAGTGTTAAACGAGTTACATTGGAGGTTTAGTGCACAAGTGTATCAAACCCGAGAGATACTGGTAGTACAAAACCTCAATTGGGCACTATTAAGAGTTGACTTTTTGCCCAACACTTATGGCTACTATTTCATTCTTTCCCTCCAAGTTTCATCACACAAACAAACCCTCATCTCTCTCTCCTCACTCCCTCATTTTCGGCCAGACCAACAAGAAAGAAAAAGGGAAGGAAAAACTCCATTTGTTTAGCTTGATTTCACTCACCAAACCTCCACCAAATCGCAAATAACTTGGAGTAACACTTCATCTAGGAGTAAGGAGCAATCTTGAGGACTTTTCTTGGAGAGTTTCGGCTAAAAAATTCTGGTTTCATCTAAGGTTTCATCTTGAGTTTTGAAGGTATAAACACCTCCACCAAAACTTTTACTTTCTTGTTTCATTTCTTGGTTTTGAAGCTTGTAGCTTCCTTTTCGTTGTTGTTGCTTGGATTTGGTTGATTGAAGTGGGCTCTATGAACTCCCACCTTGGTTAAATGAGGGCTGCCATGATGTTTATGTGTGTGTTAGTGTGTTTGTGAGGAGTTCTACTAGAAGAAACTAGAAGAGGAAAAAGAAAGAGAGAAAACCGTGAGAGGGAGTAAGCTGGCCGAATCTGTCCTGCTTTTATCTTGCTTGAATTTCGAATTTTGGTTGGTTGTTTGGCTGTGAAATTGGTTGATATGTGTTGTATATTGTGTGTAGAAAGTGTCTACAAAAATCATTTGAATTGGTTGAGCAAAACTTGAATTTTCGAAATGTGAAGAACCCTGGAAATGAGTTCAGACTGTCCGAACAGTGCCCCTTTGATCGAACATATCACTTTGTACAAAAGTCAAAATCGAGTGCTGTTTGTGGCATTTGAAACTAGACATTTGTAGCTCTCCAAAGGTATAAAATCACCTTCTAGTTCGAAATGAGTGAGCCGTAGTGATTCGGCAAAGTTTGCTGTCCTGTTCTGATAGTCTGTCCGAGAATAAGGTAGAAGCTGCATCTTGTGGCTCTATTTTCTCTCACTTGTGAACTGATTTTGAGAACGACTTGTTCTGATGAAATGTAGAATTTGGAATCTAGTTTCCAAGGCCACCAACCATTCTCAACTTCATGTTGTATTGAGTGCGTTATGGCTTGATTTTGAAAGTGTGATAAAGCTGGAAATCTGGAAATCTTTCTCTTCTTGCTGGCCGACTGGTTTAGTTGTTTGTGGGATGTTTTATTTCGAAATTTTGATGTCAACCAACTATAAATTGCTTATAAAATGTTTCTTGGACCTTGTTTCCAAAAATAAACCAAATTGGGACTGATTTCATTGTGCAAAATGTTTGGAAAAGAAATAAAAGCAAAAAGGCAGATTTGCCTTGAAGTATTTTCCGAACTTTGGTAGTTTTGTTAACTACCTTCCAACGTGATTTTTTGTGTGAAATTTGATAGGGGAGTATTTGTCATATGGAAGTTTTAGTGTACCAATATTGGTGTTATTCTAAGACCATTTCGATATCCAAATGATGTGCCAAAGTTGTTCTTCAAATCTGGAAAATTTACCAAACTATCTTCAATTTTGGCCAACTTTGAGCTGCTATATTTTGGTGCTCAAAACTCCAAATTTAGTTCTATTTGTTGTGTTTGAAACCTTGATTGAAATTCTTATTGTGTTACAAATTTCATAGGCTAGTTCACTTTCTGTGAATTTTGTTGAATTCCAAGTTTGCCGAAAAACATGACCGAAACTGTCTTGCTTGTTCAGATCAGCCATTTTGAACTGAAATTTTAATGTCTTCCGTTTAGAATCTTGGAAAAGTGTCTTCTAGGAACTTTTAGTACTCCGAACCAATATTCCAACGGTATAAATTTTTCCAATTTTGGACCTACTGAGTGCAAGTTGTGAATTTTCTAAATTTGACGTGCAAAACTGAAATTTTCCGACTCGATGGAAAATGAGTTTTTGGAAACTCTTCACTATCCTTTAATATTGATTGACCGTTTTAAACTTCATTTCATGGAGTAAATCAGTTTTTCTTGTGTTATTAAACCCCAGTTTTGAGTCTCGATTTTCGAGTAATTAAGGCTCTCTTTCATGACATTTTCTTGGTATTGTACAAGTGTACAATCTTCCTGGTTGACAAGGGGTTTATAAGCGATAGTGTGTGATAGCCAATTATTATTTGCTCAGGCGCTCAAGGGGACCTTCAAGAGGATCTCGAAGCGGACGCCTAAACGCTGGTTTGAGCACTTACTCCCTATTTTGAATTGGTAAGTATTCCTTATACGTGTACATGACTTGAACAGTTTGGCTACATGTTTACTTCATAGTTATTGTGTGTTTAAGTGTTAAGTGCTACCTATAATTGCTACTATGAAATTGTCCACCGTTTTAAGGCGAGTGCGTACTTTATCACACTCGACCTACTAAAATAATGAATTTCTACCGTTTAATCGTAAATTTCTCCCGTTAACCGTGAGCTACTACCGTTTACCAATTTACTTGATTACTTGCGCATGTTGTAAGCTCTAAACTGAACTGGATCCTGCCCTTGGTTACTAACCTGCTTGAGTCAAGACTGGGCTCGGTCGGGTAGGTTGGAACCCTGCGCCACCGTTTCGGTATATTCGAGTATTACCACTGGAGAGATAAGGTGATGGCCAGACAAACCGAGGGGATCACTGGAGTTATAAGGTGAGGTGGACTGAAATCGTTCCAAGTGAACACCGTATCCTTTCAATGTGTGTTTATTTCTGTACAATGATAATTGTTTCATTTTAATGTGCCAATATGAAATCTTGAACCGTACATGTGTTATGCTCAATTTACTTGATTTATTAGAACTGCTAGTATATTTTGGAACCTCACTGGGCTGTTTAGCTCATTCCACGCTTTTGTTTTCCTTAACAAGATTCAAGACCGAGAGTACTCGCGAATAGTACTAAGTTGTTTTCTTTTGAAAACTTTAAGTTGTATTATAGCAGACGACTATAGTACATATTCTTTTGAGTTGTATTAAGCTTGAAGGTTAACTAATTGTGTTTTGGAGTTCTTTCAATGTATATTGAAAATATTTGAAGTATTTCTAGTTTTGAATTATGGACTGTAGTGAGTCCCGGCGAGCACTGGGCAGGCGTTCCGCGGATACCCTTGGGAGAAGTGGGGGCGTCACAGGTGGTATCAGAGCCACTTCACGTGGTCTCTGCGTGGGGTGAACTTGGGCCAAGTGGTGTTATGGTCCTAATTATGTGAATGAGTAAAGACTTAAGTACTCTTCTAGAGTATAAGTTGTGAATCATGAATGTGATAGGTATAAACCCTTTATCTTGATACTTGGGGAACATTAGATATGTATGTTGGGTAGCAATCTCAAATGTGGTGATTTACTCTTGGGACCGGCCGGCTCGAGTTGTGAATTACCTTATTTCGGATTCTTATACCCGAGTACTTAAAAGTTGAGGGCAATGCTAAGGACCTGAGATCTCTATTTGCGGGGAATAAGAACGAATCGATATTTCACATGAATAGTTACAGGAAACCAATAATCGTTTGGCTAGGATGACACAATAATTAAGAGAGAGAGGTGGAGAAGATCGTGACCCAGAGGATCCTACTGTTAGGGAACGAGAATCATCTAGTTCCAATTAATCTAATGAAGCACTACTTTTGGTCTTTTGTGATAGGACGATGGGAATAGGACTTAAGAGTTTGCACCTTGGAGATGCATGTACTTTTGTTAATCACCTGTTTACTTTTGTTTACTGACCTTGACTTGGTATGTACTTTACTTGACTGTAACTTGTGTTATGATCTGATGAACTCTAGTTTGTATTTGACTTGTACGGTGATAATGTTATTTGTGCAAGTGATTTCATTTTCTTTAGAATTGTTACCGATATGTGTGTGTAGTTCAATTATGGTTTAGTGTGGAGTTTATGCATGTGCATCTAGATTAACGAAAGGGACGTCAACCCAGACAACCCCGAAATCAAAGAATAGATAATGAGTCTGCTACTGATCAAAACGCCGAGCCAAGGGCTGGGGAAGGAGATGACCAAATTGGATTAGTTTTAAATCGCATGACGGATGTACTAGAACTCTTAGTAGCTCAACAGGTCCAAGGGATTGGACAAGGAAACCAACGTGGAAACCAAGAGATAGGGGAGGATCGAGTTTTGGAACGGTTTCAGAAATTCTTCCCACCCAAATTTTTTGGAGGACCTGACCTAGAAGTGGCTGAAAATTGGTTAGAAAATATAAGAAATATATTCGATGTCTTGAACTACACAGAAGAAAGACAAGTCACATTTGCTATATTTCAACTTGAAGGAGCAGTCCGAGCCTGGTGGAATGTTATAAGAAACAAGTGGGAAAGAGATCAAACTCCAAGAACTTGGATAAACTTTGTACGAGAGTTTTATGAGAAGTTTCTTCCTCCACTAGTCCAAGAAAAAAAGGAAGACGACTTTATAAAGCTTCGTCAAGGAACTTCGAGTGTGCCTAAGTACGAAACACAATTCACGAAATTATCTACATATGCTCCAGAATTGGTGGCTACGGAACGGAAGAGAATAAGACGGTTTATCCAAGGATTAAATTTAGAGATCCAAGTTGCCTTTGCCGCAGCACAGATTGAAACATTTAGTGACGCTCTTGAGAAAGCACAAAGGGTGGAGAGCACAAAATCCCAACTGAGAGCCTTTCAAGCGAGGAAAAGAGATGTATCCGATAGTAGACCAAGAGAAATTGGACCGCCACCTAAAGCACAGCCGCAACACAGATTGAAACATTTAGTGACACTCTTGAGAAAGCGTGTATAATACAAAGCATGTATTCGTGAAACATTTAGTGATTCTCAATACAAAGCATGTATTCTCACATATTAAATCAACAACAAGGTTGGGTTTAGGTCGAGTGAGATAAAGTACACCCTCGCCTAAGTACCCATGTAACATATACAAGGCACTTTGACAGTTTATCACATAAAACAACCCAGTTAACTCACCTCAAACTAGATAGCACGCAAATCAAGGCACTTTATACGGGTCCACCGACTCCGTCCGGTTTGTCACTACCTGTGACAGAAGATTATAGTCATCTATTAGTCAATCGACCATCACAAATGCAATAAGGACTAAAACGGCCAAAACGGCAAAAACGGCCAAGAGATGCATGTGCGCAGTGCGCGGAAATGAAAATGGTATGAAAATGGGTTGCACGGTTTTGACCATAACTAGAGCCGTGGTTGTCGAATCAAGGTGTACTAGGTAGCGTCTCGAAGCTAAGACAAAGGGTTACAACTGTCATGAAGACAACTTATCCCAGTTTTTAGTAGATCTAGGTCGAATTTGTAAATTACCGAACCAGAACTCCAAAGGCTGGTTTATACCTTGAGTGAAAATTTGGGCAGCATGCCCCTTGTGTTTACCTACTTTCCAACCATTTATGGCTTCATTATTTTCCTCAAACCAGCTCCAATGTCACACATAAGAAAGGGTACCACAATAGCCCTTCAACTGGGCTCAAAATAATCCAATTACAACACAAATCTTAACAAGGCAATCGGAAATCAAGTTTAAAGGCAAATAGCTAAATGGCAGATTTGATGTCTCTTAGCGTTTCGGTCATAACTAAAGCTACGCCTATAGGTTTGGGGTAAACTTTATACCTTTTCGAAGCTAAGCCAAAGGGCTACAACTTTGATGAAGACAACACAACCCCGTTCATAGCGTATTCTAGATCAAATTTACAAATTACAGAACCAGAATTTCACCATCAGGCTGGTTAACAGTACTGTGTTCAAATGACAATAAGTCAGGCTACGAAAGTCCGATTGAGACGTTTTTTAGATGTATTGGAAAGCTAAAACATAGTAATACAACTTTTGTTTTTTGGCCAAATGCTAGTTTCATACGGATCAAGGTGGAAAAATGAGGCCAGAATGATGAAATGTCAAAACTGTCCACAGAACTCTCCCTATGGCAGTCAAGGGTATTTCGGTCATTTCACATGTTACAGTGCTCCGATTGAGCGGATATTTTACAGGAAGCTATAAAACACCATTTACTACAACTTTCATGTTTTAGCCTAAGCCTAATTCGGCCTCCATCATACACGAATAGAACTGGTCAGAACAGAGCAGATTCATCACTATCAATGCTGGGAATTTGAAGCTAAAGCTGGAAATTTCTTTAGGTAAGTCAAACTAGCATATAATTCCTCAATATTACACATGGCTAAGTTATCAAACCATGGCTAATCACTAAGTATCATATAAGAGCAGAGAATTCATCATAAAACTGAAATTTACCACAATCCTACTTCAACCCATGAAATTTCCTCACAAAGCTACCAAAACTACAACTTTTAAGCTACTAGTTTACACATATATGAAGTGGAGGGAAGTTTCTTACCAAAGTACCTTGTAACCTCAATAAAGATGGTAGCTTAAAGCTTTCCTCTCCAAAATCACTCTACCAAAGCCTTTAAATCTCCTTAGTGAGCAAGTTTTATGGAGTAGTTTGTACAAATTTGATTGGAACTCAAGATTCAAGCACAAGTTGAAGTTGGAGTTGAAGGTTTCTCTCTTGTTTTTCCCTCCCCTAAAATTTCGGCCAAGCTCAAGAAAAATGGAAGAAAATGGAGCCAGGAAGAAGATAAAAAGGAAAGACAAATGCTTAGTCAAAATTTCCTATGCATCCGACAAGTGGCACCACAAGAATAATTCTCATTTTTGCTTTCCTTTTCTCTCTTTTCTTGGTCCCAATATTTCGACTGCCTTGAGGATATTTTGGGGCTTATTTTAATCAATTAATAACAAGGAGATTAAGTTAATAAAGTAATGTTCAAATGGTGCACTCAATCGGTAACGAACGGTACACATCGGTTCAACCCGTTTTTCCTTATTTCGCACGTACTAGGGTTTTAACTTATCATTTACTAACTTATTATTATTACTTATAATCACACACATTTTCTTATCTAAAACTCACTCTTAATCACCAAATCTAGCACACACACCTCACCAAGTGATCACACGGCCAAAATACGCAAAAACCCTAATTTACCCGAACTAGGAACCTAAAAGAAAAACCCTTGATTCTATGGTTGATTGTAGCTACTGAGGGAGTGAATGAGTAGTAAAGCTATTCTAAAGGAATAAATGCCAAATAAAAAGGAATTTAAGAAAAATAAAAGGGATTTTACAACTCCATAGACTAAAATTAGGGTTTCGACTAAAATGTTAGAGATTTAACAAAAACCGGTTAGTCACAAATAAAACTAGGATTTTGAGTACAAGTAGGGTTTCTAGGCTTTAAAATAAAACAATGTCTTAAAACAAAAATAAAATAAAGAAACCGTAATATCCTCGTTGAGACTAAATAAAAATATTATCCTAAAAGTCGGGGTATCACAGTTTCGGTATACTCGAGTATTACCACTGGAGGAATAAGGCGATGGCCAGACAAACCGAGGGAATTATTGGAGTTATAAGGTGAAACTGACCGAAATGGTTCCACGTGAACACCGTATCCTTTTAATATGTGTTTACTTCTGTAAAATGATAAATGTCTCATTTTAATGTGCCAATGTGAAATCTTGAACCATATGTGCGTTATGCTTAATATACTTGATTATTAGAACTACTTGTGTGTTTTGGAACCTCACTGGTCTGTTTAGCTCATTCCACTCCTTTGTTTTCCTTAACAGGGCTCAAGACCGAGAGTGCTCACAAATAGTACTAAGTTGTTTTCTTTTGGAGATTTCAAGTTGTATTATAGCAAATGATGGTAGTACATATTCTTTGGGTTGTATTTAACCTTGAAGGTTAACTAATCTTAAGTATTAATGTTTTGGGGTACTTTAAACGTATATCGAAAATATTTGAAATATTTCTAGTTTTTGAATTATGGATTGTAGTGAACCCCGGCGAGAGCTGGGCAGGCGGTTCGCTGACCCCTCTGGTTCGCCTTTGGGGAAAGTGGGGCTGTCACAGTGCCACTAGATCCGAATCACTCTCTCTAATCAAAATTTCTTCCTTTCGAACCACAAATGAAGAATTCTCGCTTAAATCCAAGATTAAATTATTAGTAATTGATTCATGGATAAAGATTCAATTCCACCCAGCCACAAACATTTAATATCACTAATTAAAACATCAGGTACCAAGTTCACTATTTCTAACAGAGATATAACTTACTACATAAAGCTTTCACTACACATAGTCCAACAATTACAACTATTTCAGGCAAAACATCACTAATTGCTAACTTTGACTATTACAGCAGCTTCACCATCGCCAAATTCATTTGTCTTGGGCAGTTCCTCACTTGATGTCCAAGTTCGCCGCATCTAAAATGTGACAGCCCTACCTCTCCCTAGGGCGAACCCTAGGGTATCAGTGGACTGCCTGCCCAGCTCTCGCCAGGACTCGGTCGATCAAAGAACTAGAAACTCAAGATATCTAGTAGAATAACTTCAAGAAAAACAAACGGTACAAACCCTGGAAAGTAATTGATAGACAAGCCAACCGTCCATACTTAGAAATCCACTAAATGTCACGCTTACCCCTCCATACTACACTCATAACACAAGTCGAGCTCAAGTATTAAGCTTACAAAAGTCAAAAGTAAAGTCGTCTTAACAAGAGGGATTACAAGTTCAAGCAAAAAGGAAGCTAGTAAGGCTCTTGATCCTAAGTCCGTCCCCGATCTGTTAAGGAAAACAAAGGGAGTGGGGTGAGCTAAAGCCCAGTGAGGTTCCAAGTAAGGCAAGTAAGCACGTAGTCACATAAGAGTATAAAATAACCAAGTAAATACTGTGCAATACGATAATAAATAAATCACGGTTCAATTTAAGGATACGAGTGGCTTTCAAAAGCCAAATTCCCTGAGCTTGATCACATTGGGGCCCGTTGACTCTCCGTCAACGTTTGCATTTAAGAAATATACAGTCTGTAGATCACCACTTTCTCCAATCTCCATCCACCAGTCAACCCCCCTACCGGGCCCGCACTCCATAACAGTAGTTAGGTAATACTCGAGTATACCGGTTTCTAGTGATCAGTAAACAGTCCCCAAGGTTTATCGGCCTTCTCGACCAAGCTCTTGCTGGCTCGATAGAACCGATTCACCTATGAGGTAGGGTACCCCAAACAGTGGCAATAGTTGATGGGGGTATCACCCAACAACTCATGTACAGTCACATATAGATGAATCACATCTCATACAGTCACATATAGAGAGATTATATCTCATAATAAACAGTACACAGAGCCACAGTGGGAAAATGAGGAAGGTCGAGTGCGATAAAGTACACGCTCGCCTCCATTTCATTAAAACATAGTTCGGCTCAAACAGTAGCAATTCAAGCATTCAGTTATTTCACATAAGTAGGTAGCAGGTAGTGGAACACTTACCTGGCAAGCAAAATAGTAGTCAACGTCAAGTCGCGCGGTTACGTTCACCACCGTTTCCCACTCCTAGGGTAAACGAATGAAATTGTTAATAATCTAAGTTAAACTTTCAAGCTAAAAGTGAGCTCGTTAGGTGGCTAAGTGAGTGGTTAGACCGGCACAATTTACCATGAGAATTAGGCCCAAAATTCAGTGAAAGTTCATGAGGAAACAAGTTTTAACAAATGTAAGAGAGTTGGTTAAAAGGAAAGTTTCATTCAAGCCTTAAAAAGTTTCTCGCGGGTAAACAGTCGTGCCCGCGCAGTCTCGGTAAAACGGCTATATCTCACTGTAGAAAGGTTGGAATTAGGTTGCCGTCAGTGGTCTTGGAAATTAGACTCGAAGGGCTTTCCAACGGTATCTCGCACACATTCTAGTTCGTCTCCTACCGTTTCCAGTAACTCAGAGAAGTCGGCTGTTTTTCCTGACCTGGATCAGTCTCAACCCTAACAAATGCACACTAGTTCCTCATGCTATCTTCACTTGTTTTGGTTCAAATTCACCCAAATCAGTCCTCTAATGTTCATATACAGGGATTTAAATCATTTGGTACAATTGGAGCTCAAGATGCAACACCTAAACATGAATAAAGGTCCCATAAGAAGCTAGTAATCATGCCAAAACCTAAACCAGTCCACTAGTGGTCCTTCCAACTACTTTGCTTGTTCCAAATTCATTCCAATTCACACATGAGCTTAACCAATCTCTAGCCAAGTTGTTTAGGCATGCTTAAGGTATAATTAAACCACAAAAAGCAAGGAGAAACCCTTCCTTCTCCAACCGGTCAGCCATGGATAATGCAACCGGTCCATATTTTCCTTTAGCCATCAAATCTTCATTCTCTAATGATTTGCACTTAAACCACATATCAAGTATAGATCTAGCTCAAAAGAGGTTTAAAACATGAAAATCCATCATAAACAACCATGAACAAAAGGCAAACATTTCATCAAACACTTGGTAGGCATACCAACTACTTCAACTTCTACTTGTTTAATTCAAGATTTCAACCCCAAAATCTCAACCAAACAACATGTAGTTTGCCATTAAAACTTCAAGTACATGCTAAAACACCATAAAACCGAGATCAAGGATTGTTTACCTTTCTTACAAGAAGCTTGGATCACCAAATCAACCAACCAAAATGAAAGCTTCTAGCTTGAATCAAACACTAAGATTGGAGGAAAGTTTCTCACTAACTCACAATCTTTCTCTTTGATTTGTTTGGCTCTTGATTACTAGGATTATTGGGCAAGAGTATGAAGCTTTCTCTCTTCTCTTTTGATGCTCAAAATTTCGCGCCAAGATGGTGAAATAAGAGGGCCAAAGGTGTTTTAAAATATTAGATAACCTTTGGTCAAACAAATGCTTGGTCAAGGTTTGGGCCACATAGCCCATTTCTTGTCCATAATTTCTCTTACTCTTTTGACTAATGCTAATTCAACTCTTCCAAGTGTACCAATACTTAATTAACACCCCTAACCTATCTTTTAAAGTCCTTAATCCAAAATCAAAGCCACTTGGAAAAATCTAAGTGGTAAATTATATAAAATCAACTCAAGCAAATGTTTTTCTTCAAGTAAAAAGGAGTGAAAATGCAATGTATGAAAAATGTTGTAATACATGGGAAATGTCATGCAAGGGTATATAATAAGTGGTCTAGATCTTAGAATAAAGCATGTATTTAAGGAAAAATTAGGGTTTCAAGTGAGGGTTCTCACATAAAACATGCACCAGTTTTCAAATAACATAACCCCGTATGAATTTTGTTACATGTTTCACACTTAGCAGCTACGCCATCTCTTCTTAAAAGGTTTATTCTTTCCTCTCTTCTTCCCTTTATCCTTCATAGCAAGTTCATCTTCACCAATCTCTTTACGTTTCCCTTTTAATATCGAGAAAACTTCCTTCACCCCTTTTAACCTGATTACTAGGAATGTCTTGAGATGCTACATAACTAGATGAATGCACCAGTTCAAACTTAATCCACACCTCTTCCGGGATCCCTTCCTATTTCTTTTTTCTATGTTCTTGTGCAGTAGCTTAATTTTCTCCATATATTCTTGCTTCCATCGTCCTTCCCAGTGGTCAGCCAATCACTTTTTTGGAACCTCTACTTCTTTTCTAAGAGTCTCTATTTCCTTATGCCATATCAGTCAAATTTGTCATCTCACCGATTCATTTTAAACTCAAGTGATAGCCTGCTAGCAAATCAAAGGATTGAAATGAGTAACTAATCACAATTGGAACTCGAGCTATATAACTCTTCCGTTCTTTTGCTTACAAGTCACCCAATAAACATGAATCACACAAGTACTTACCCTATTCTTGCGGTCTTCCCACAAAGATAATCATCACGTATACATATAACAAAATACGAAATCATATCCTTAAAGCAAAAGTTCCGTACCCTAACTCACTCTCCATTATACACTCACTTACAAACTTGCTCAAGAAGAACCCATAACCTCTTACTCCCACTAGTGTCTTTACATTCCTCCGTCAAGGTAGTTATCCTAATTCTGTCAAAATTCGTTTACAAGCGTAAAACCCACATCCTTGTCCCCAAAATCTCCATACATAATCCAAAAATTGTAGAGAAATAGGAATTAAAGCCAGGTTCCTATGTGGTATCGTAGAAGGGTAGGAAATAGAAAAGGTAGTCAAATAAGATTTAAAATAAGCTCAAAGAAATACATATGTAACAACAATCAAATCACAGTAAAAATCAAGGAAATACGGGACAAGAGTACACGGTATAGGAGAAATGAAACAGGCGTACAATACTAGCACCTTAAACATTCACGACGACTACGAAGCTGGCAATCATCTATAAAATTCCTAGCCAGACATGTACAAGACTAGTTCATGATGGCACCCATTGGTCCACTCTCCTTGATCAAGTCAATCTCAGGTCCAATACTAGAATCTTTCGTGCCTTGACCTTTTGATACGATTCTTGAAACGCCAAAACGAATCAAGAACGAGAACCACAAGCCCGGATCTAGGTTAGGAATCAATGCTTGGGGATGGAGTTCATAATCTATCTTGAACCACACAAGAAAGACTAGAACGGGTAGGACAACGCCACAATCAAGATGAATACTTGATTTGATAAGTTGACGAATCACCTTAGGGAAACTCTAAGATGTTCAATGTGGCTTCACAAGCCAAGAAGAGCTCTTTCATTCATGAAAGAAATCTGGAAAATTTTCTCAATTTTATTCATTACCCTAAAAACGTTAAAGCTAAGGCTTTTTATAGCCTTTTACAAGACCAAACACCTAATCCAACTAGGAAATGAGAAACTTAACTCTAACTTCACTTAACTCTACGAATTAACTCCAATTCAGCTACTAACTATTGGTCAACATAACCCTTTTAGCCATTTATTCCACTAATTAATGACTCAACCTGATAAACTAAAGCTGCTGGAATTAATCTAGGCAAATGGCACAAGCACAAAGAAACTCAAACCAAAAACTATAACATTAACTAAGGAAAAATGACTCTTTATAGCCTTAGCTAGCTTCAACGGCTGGCTTGGCTTCTTTAACAGCTAGATCCCGTATCACCTTTGCCATCAAAACTTACCTCAAGTGCAATCCAAATATCGACCCTCATCTTAGTGCTCTCCACTTTTGGTACTCGGGTATAACAATCCGAAATAAGATAAGTCACAACTCGAGTTGGTCAGTCCCAAGAGTAAATCACTTACATTTGAGATTCCTCCCTCACGTACATATCGATCTTCCCCAAGTATCATGATAAAGGTTTTACGCCTATAACAGTCATGATTCACAACTTACACTCAAAAGAGCACCTAGTCCTTTCCACTTATTCACATAATCGGGACCATAATACCACTCGGCCCAAGCTCACCCCGCGCAGAGACCACGCGAAACGGCTCTGATACCACCTATGACGACCCCATATTCCCTAGGCATACCGAAGGATTAGGCGGACCGTTTGCCCAGCTCTCGTTAGGACTCACTCACGTCGTCACGAAATTTATAAAGTGGACAACCTCAATAATAAGAGCATTATCAATTACAACCTTAGATATATACAATCGTGGACATCAACTACCCATACAATCTTTAATTACAGCCGAGGAGTTAAACTTACAAAATAAAACCAAACAAGCCCGCTAGAGAGCTAAGGAGTGCCTATGCGAGCAGCTAACAATACTTAGAAAAAGACTATGTCTTCTCCAATTTTCACTCTCATGTTCTTACCCCTATAAGGAAAACAAATTCATGGAATGAGCTAGAAGCCCAGTGAGGTTCCAAAAAAGCAGGAAAGTACACTAGCAGGCATGATACAATTAAATCAAACCCGAATAGATTAGGACATAATATATAGTAAAGCAGGTAACCAGATAGACCATGCATTAGTGTACGATAAAGAACACATTCTTATTAAAGGATATAGTCTGCCCTGAAGAGCAGGTACCACGGTAGCTTGTCCAGGGTCTGTTGACTCTCCGTCAACCATGGAATTATAATATCCGTAGATCACCAATAAACGTCAATCTCCGTCCACCAATCATCCCCCTATTGGGCCCGAACGCCAATCAAGTACCAAGGTTCGTCAATTTCCTCAACCAAGCCCTTGCCGCTTCGATTCGACCAACTAGCCATGGGTTGGACTTATAGCCCCAAGTATTCATGATCTGGGCCCCAAGTATTCAGGTATTCAAGATTTGGGCTTAAAACCCCAAGTATTCAAGTATTCACGAGTGGAGTCATTGGCTGTGACCTAACGCTCATGCAAGTAATGATTAGAGACGTTAGCTGTCACCTAACGCTCCATATTCAGGCATGTTACGAGTTCAAGTCATGAATTCAAGTCACGAGTAAACAGGTTAGGAATTTCGTCTTTTACCCAAGGTTGCCCAACTTACCCGACCGCTCTAAGGCTGGTCTCAAGCAAGAGGTCTAACGAGGGATCAGTTTAGCCATTACCGACCTACATTCACGCATACGCATGAGTAACCCAAGTTTCCACTTAACCGACGTCTCGGATAAGGGTCCAAGGGCCTAGTTCAACCACTGCAAGAAGATATACAGTCGTTCTACAATCATGCACATGTACATACAAGTACGCATGCAAGATCAAGTATTACACTTTCATGAAAGTCGAGAGCACATGAATACACACTCGCCTAGCCATGATCAAGTCACAAGTAAGCTCAGCATGTCATGTTTTCAAGCATTTCAAGTATTTCGAGTCAAGATACAGGTTACATGTAAATCAAGTTACTTGTACAAGCATGAACGAGATATCGAAAGTTTAGTCGAGTTAGGTCAAATGCGACAAAGTACACACTCGCTTAAGAAAAGACAAATCAAGTGTCTAGCAATTTCTAACTACAATGAGCATGGAACGTGCAGGTAGAACACTCACCATGACAACAAAGCTTAAGTGTTCGCCTCAGGAGCAACTTCGGCTTCACTTTCAAACCCTAGAATCAAGTATATGGAGTGCATTAGGATTCACTACTCCAAGCCACAATATTTAAAGGAATTACTTCCAAACCAACTAAGTAATCTCCCCACAACTCACATGATTTCTAACTCAACTCATGAGAAACATCCATGTATGCGTTAGGTCAATGATTTAATATACACCTCACTAGCGGGTCCCGCTTCCAAAACGCACTACGAACTTAACATGCACTAACATATAGAAGAAAAATGATAAAAATCTTGACTCACTTATAAAATATTTAGAAAGTTAAAGCAATAAAGTAAAGTAAAGAAAATGTATTCAAAGAAATAAAATAAAATATAAAATAATTTTCGGATCCTCACACTCTCTTCCCCTTAAAAGAATTTCGTCCTCGAAATTCTCACCTTTGCCCACAAAAACTCGATTCTACAGGGTTTCCTATACTTCTCAAGAACTTCCCTCACTTATGGCGCTACCACAAACTTGCCTAGAGGGAAAATCTTAATAACGTAATGGCTAAGTTAACATGCTATGGAAGATCTATGAAGGTATCAGAAAGGTGAAAGGTGACACAAACTTCAAACTCGATGAAAGGAAGATACGAAACTTGGTTACTACTCTTGTTAGTTCTTAAACTCATACACTATACGTTGACAAATCGTCCACAATGTAAGGCCCATCTCATCTTTACAATCGTACCACTAGATCCGAATCACTCTCTCTAATCAAAATTTCTTCCTTTCGAACCACAAATGAAGAATTCGCACTTAAATCCAAGATTAAATTATAGTAATTGATTCATGGATAAGGATTCAATTCCGCCCAACCACAAACATTTAATATCACTAATTAAAACATCAGGTACAAAGTTCACTGTTTCTAACAGAGATATAACTTACTACATAAAGCTTTCACTACACATAGTCCAATAATTACAACTATTTCAGGCAAAACATCACTAATTGCTAACTTTGACTATTACAGCAGCTTCACCATCGCCAAATTCATTTGTCTTGGGCAGTTCCTCACTTGATGTCCAAGTTCGCCGCATCTAGAATATGCACCAGTTTTCAAATAACATAATCCCGTATGAATTTTGTTACATGTTTCATACTTAGCAGCTACGCATCTCTTCTTAAAAGGTTTATTCTTTCCTTTCTTCTTCCCTTTATCCTTCATAGCAAGTTCATCTTCACCAATCACTTTATGTTTCCCTTTAATATCGCGAAAACTTCCTTCACCCCTTTTAACCTGATTACTAGGAATGTCTTGAAATGCTACTTGACTAGATGAATGCACCAGTTCAAACTTAATACGCACCTCTTCCGGGATCCCTTTGTATTTCTTTTTCAATTCTCTGTTCTCGTGCGGTAGCTCAATTTTCTCCGCATATTCTTGTTTCTATTGTTCTTCCCAGTGGTCAACCAATCTCTTTTGGAACTCTACTTCCTTTCGAGGAATCTCTATTTCCTTATGCATATCAGTCAAATTTGTCATCTCACCGATTCACTTAAACTCAAGTGATAGCCTGCTAGCAAATCAAAGGATTCAAATGAGTAACTAATCACAATTGGAAACTCGAGCTATATAACTCTTCCGTTCTTTTGCTTATAGGTCACCCAAGAAACATCAATCACACAAGTACTTACCCCTATTCTTGGGATCTTCCCACAAAGATTACTATCATCACGTATACATATAACAAATTACGAAATCATATCCTTAAAGCAAAAGTTCCGTACCCTAACTCACTCTCCATTATACACTCACTTACAAATTTGTTCAAGAAGAAACCATAACCTCTTTCTCCCACTAGTGCCTTTTACATTCCTCCGCCAAGGTAGTTATCCAAATTCCGTCAAAATTCGCATACAAGCGTACAACCCATAACCTTGTCCCCAAAATCTCCAAAGATAATCCAAAAGTTGTAGAGGAATAAGAATTAAAGCCAGGTTCCTACGTGGTATCGTAGAAGGGTAGGAAATAGAAAAGGTAGTCAAACAAGAGTTAAAATGAACTCAAAAGAAATACATATGTAACTATAATCAAATCGCAATAAAATCAAGGAAACACGGGACAAGAGTACACAGGTATAGGAGAAATTAAACAGGCCTACAATACTAGCACTTTAAACATTCAAAGCTGGCGATCATCTATAAAAACCCTAGCCAGACATGTGAAAGACTAGTCCATGACGGCACCCATTGGTCCACTCTCCTTGATCAAGTCAATCTCAGGTCCAATACTAGAATCTTTCGTGCCTTGACCTTTGCTATCAAAACTTACCTCAAGTGCAATCGAAATATCGACCCTCATCTTAGTGCTCTCCACTTTTGGTACTCCGGTACAAGAATCTGAAATAAGATAATTCACAACTCGAGTTGGCCAGTCCCAAGAGTAAATCACCTACATTTGAGATTCTTACCTGATGTACATATCTATCTTTCCCAAGTATCATGATAAAGGTTTTACGCCTATGACAGTCATTATTCACAGCTTACGCTCAAAAGAACACCTAGTCCAGGACTCACTCACGCCGTCACGAAATTTACAAAGTGACAACCTCAGCAATAAGAGCAACATCAATTACAACCTTAGATATATACAATCGTGGACATCAACTGCCCATACAATTTTTAAATACAACCGAGGAGTTAAACCTACAAAATAAAACCAAACAAGCCTGCTAGAGAGTTAAGGAGTGCCTACGCGAGCAACTAACAATACTTAGACTATGCCTTCTCCAATTTCCATTCTCACATTCTTACCCCTATAAGGAAAACAAATTCATGGAAAGAGCTGGAAGCCTAGCGAGGTTCCAACAAAGCAGGCAAGTACACTAGCAGACATGATACAATTAAGTCAAACCCGAATAGATTAGGACATAATAAATAGTAAAGCAGGTAACCAGATAGACCATGCATTAGTGTACGATAAAGAACACATTCATATTAAAGGATATAGTCTGCTCTGAAGAGCAGGTACCACGGTAGGTTGTCCAGGGTCTGTTGACTCTCCGTCAACCATGGAATTATAATATCCGTAGATCACCAATAAACGTCAATCTCCGTCCACCAATCATCCCCCTATTGGACCCGAACGCCAATCAAGTACAAAGGTTCGTCAATCTCCTCGACCAACCCCTTGCCGGCTCGATTCGACCAACTAGCCATGGGTTGGACTTATAGCCCCAAGTATTCAAGTATTCATGATCTGGGCCCCAAGTATTCAGGTATTCAAGATTTGGGCTTAAAACCCCAAGTATTCAAGTATTCACGAGTGGAGTCATTGGCTGTGACCCAACGCTCACGCAGGTAATGAATGGAGATGTTAGCTGTCACTTAACGCTCCGCATTCAGGCATGTCACGAGTTCAAGTCATAAATTCAAGTCACGAGTAAACAGGTTACGAACTTCGTCCTTTACCTATGGTTGCCCAACTTACCCGACCGCTCTAAGGCTAGTCTCAAGCAAGAGGTCCAACGAGAGCTCAATTCAGCTGTTACCGACCTACATTCGCGCATACACATGAGTAACCCAAGTTTCCACTTAACTGACGTCTCGGATAAGGGTCCAAGGGCCTAGTGCAACCACTGCAAGAAGATATACAGTCGGTCTACAATCGTGCACATGTACATACAAGTCCGCACGCAAGATCAAGTATTACATGTTCATGAAAGTCGAGTGCACATGAGGACACACTCGCCTAGCCATGGTCAAGTCACAAGTAAGTTCAACATGTCACGTTTTCAAGTATTTCAAGTCAAGATACAGGTTACATGTAAATCAAATTACTTGTGCATACATGAATGAGATATCGAAAGTTTAGTCGAGTTAGGTCAAGTGCGATAAAGTATACACTCGCCTAAGAAATGACAAATCAACTGTCTAGCAATTTCTAGCAACAATGAGCATGGAACATGCAGGTAGAGTACTAACCACGAAAACAAGCTTAAGTGTTCGCCTCGAGAGCAACTTCAGCTTCACTTTCAAGCCCTAGAATAAAGTATATAGAGTGCATTAGGATTCACTACTCCAAGCCACAATATTTAAAGGAACTACTTCCAAACCAACTAAGTAATCTCCCCCCCAACTCGCATGATTTCTAGCTCAACTCAAGGGAAACATCCATGTATACGTTAGGTCAATGATTTAAGCAAATGGTAGTGCAAAACTTTTCTCATTTTCATCAACCAAATTGAGTTTAAAACTGTCCAAATTAATTTTTTTTTTCCTAGGTTGGAAACTTGAAACATGTAAAAGTAAGGTTTTCACCTCTTAAAAACCTTTCATTTTCCGCTCCAATTCACTACTCATACCAAGTTTACTGTCTAATCATGTGTTTAGGGCATTAATACTCCAAGTTCACCACACAAAACCAAGGACAAAGTTATTTAAAGTCACACTCTCTCTCGGTCAGCTTTGAGCAGAATTCCAGCCATGAAAACAGTGAAAGAAATGGTGGTCTTACCACTTAAAACTCATGATTTTGGTTCAAATCTAACTCATACTTATAGCTTAAAGTATTATAGAGTATTTTGAGCAAAATTGAGCTTAAAATCATCATGAAAATTTAGAAATCAAGGCTGCAATTCCAACCCTAAATTTCGGCCAGCAAGCATCAATTTCTCCCATTGGTTTTCGAACATTCCTCCAACTAATTTCCCAATTTTTCAACCAAACCTGTCTAACAAATCCATAAGGTTTCATTACTAACATAACATTAGATATATACAAAGCCAAAATCTCAACAAGAAACCACCATAACCCTATATATATCCAAACCCTAACTCAAATATGAAGTACAAGAATCATCAACTTAAGAAACTTCCAAGATTCACCACAAATCTTGTCTTTAATCCAACAATCAAACTTATTTTCAACATAAAGTAAACAAAGAAGGTTAATCTTGCATTTTACCTCTTTTGCTTTCCAACCAAGATGAAATTCAACCCACCAAATCTTCTCCTTTCCAAGCTTAAACCAAGGTTGATGGAAAACCCCAAGTTATCTCCTTCCTTGTCCCTCAAAATCCAAGCAAGATTGGATAAAAAAAATTTCTCCGCTTTCCTCTCAAGCTCTTGGCCCTCTCTCTCTTTTCTCTCTTGTTGTTTGTTTTGTTTTTTCTTAAGACAAGAAATGAAGGAAAAATTGGTAAGAAAGCTTGGTCAAAGGAAGTCTTAAAGAAAGAAACTTGGTTCCTATTGTGACACATTTCACCATCTAGCAATTTCTAGTTCCAAATATCTCAATTCTTCCTTAGTGCACTAAACTCCCCTTTTTTCCAAAGTTTCCTTTCACACCCCATAAAAGAAAGTCGTATGTAACCTCACTCACTAACTCTCACATATAAAAATTAATAAAATCATTAAGACTAGAATCATTATCACATCTATAAACAAATAAATAAATAACTAAATGAATAAAATACAATGGAGTTAAAAGGGGTAAAATGACAAAAGTTTTAGGTCCTCACACCTTTGTAAAAATACCCGTTTGTCGACTAAATCTAATACACACCTTACTAGTGGATCCCATTTCCAAAATGCTCTACGAACTTAACGTGCGCTAACATATAGAAGAAAATGATAAAAATCTTAACTCACTTATAAAAATATCAAGAAAATTAAGGCAATAAAGTAAAGTAAAGAAAATGTATTCAAAAATATAATATAAAGTATAAAATAATTTTTAGGTCCTCACAGCACTCATTTACCAAATGCCCCAATCTCCAACAATATTTGGGTAAGTCTTCGATCACTATTTTCTACCAAAAACCCGCCTCTCCTTCAACAGCCACCCATACCCATGAGCAGATAGGCTTCAACAAATCCACCTCTACGCATACTCGAGCCACACTAGGACATGAACCTGCTGCCGTAGCCGAGTCCAAGAACAGTGCTTTCCCAACTAGAGATAATATAGAAAACAAGGAATCTTTGTCAAAAAAATGGACAGAAAGTGTGACGCCCCCACCTCTCCCTAGGGCAAACCCTAGGGTATCAGCGAGGCGTCGGCCCAACTCTAGTCAGGACTCACACACTCATTCAAGCTTAATAAAGAACCACAAGTCAACCATTGACTTATAATAAAGAAATACTTCGAACATACAAGTCCAAAACTCTCAAGATTACCATTTATAATTACAATCCAAAATACCCAAGTATAACAAAATTTACACTTCAAATGTCTCCCATAACATACAAAAGATATACTAGCTTCCACCAAAAACCGTTAGTCTAGAATCACCAACTTCCACTTCCAAACCTGTTAAGGAAACAACTTGGGGTGAGCTAACGCTTAGTGAGGCCAAGAAATCAAGCAAGCAAACAAGTAGCACGAACTAACTCAAATAACACACTTAAGAGAGACTTAACACAAATTTCATATAAACGAGCAAATAGGAAGTAAAACACAAATGAAAAGGATATAGGAGCTCTCAAGAGCTATTTCCACGTCACGACCGGTTCAAGCCATCTTTGGTTGACCCTCCGTCAACTATAGTAGTAACATATCCGTAGAGCTCTACTTACTTCCTCCATCCACCATATCACCCTCTCGGATCCGGAACCAAACACGCAGGAGATGGCAATACTACTCGAGTGTGCCAAGCAAGATCTCAAAAGACCAAACTTTATAATTTTCCATGGTTCACCAAGCTTCTCGACCAAGCTCTTACCGACTCGAGTTACGAGGATAGCCAATGGGTTTTGGACGTCCCCACGAGTATAAGTGGTCAATGAGACAATGCTCCAATCGACTTAAAATCGGTCATAAAACTGAGTCGGGATGAGAGGCACCTCCCACCCAAATAGGGTGTTGTACATGCTGCCGCTCGGTACACACGATTACAAGCATGTTCAAGTACAAGTTCAAGTCACGCAAATTCATATTTCAAGTAACAAGTATTCAAGAGGGAGAGGACAAGAGTGATAAAGTACACCCTCGTCTCGACAAGTTCACGAATCATAACAATTTCACATAACACTTGTACAAATATCATTTCAATCATAATACATGAAATATGCACTTGACACTCACCAAAAATCAAGAGCAAATACGGAAGCAAAAGCAAGAGGTCAAACGAGCTCCTCGGTGTCCACGTGATCATCTCAGACATGTACAATCATGATTACCTAGGTATTCGACCAAGACTAATGAGAAAAAATATCCTCTTGCTACCCACATTTAAAGCCAAGAGCTCAAGTCGAGTTAAAAGAAACTTTTTTGCTTAAGCATTAAAATAACACTCAAGGAGAACTCAAAAGTCGTTTTCGAGTCAAATCGTGATAAGAAATCTCAATTCCAAAAGAAAGTACCTTACATAACTTTTGGCACGAAAATCTAGAAAAGAAAATATGGTTTTCATATCTCAAAACTTCTAATCCTATGCCCAAGTTTTAGAATATAAAGGAGCGTTCATGCTTTCAAATATTATGGAGTCAAAATCCATCAAAACTTTACTCATTTTCATAGTAAATGTTGAAGTTAAAAGGTCGAAGTTTTGAATATAAAACTAGTGAAATTCCTCAAGAGTTACTCTAGCTAAAACACTCCATTTTATGGTTCAATGTCATGGAAACCAAGGGCATAAGAATAAGGGTTAAATCCATTTCTCAAGTATGAAATGTGGTGCATATAATCAAGTAAGCTAGGTTTAATACCTAGGAAATGTTTCCAAACCACTTTTGAGGTTTTCGCTTCTATATAAGGAAAAAGTCAGTTTAGGACAGCATTCTTTGGAAAATCATAACTGAGTTTCATAAGCCCAAAATTTGCAAATCTTATACCGTTGGAAAATAGACTCAATGAACTAAAACTCTCTAGAAGACACATTTTCCAGATTCAAATAAAAAATTGATCAAATCTTAGCTCCAAATCACTGCTTCAGTAAGAACAGGGTAAAACAGTCTTGCATTTTCAGTGAATTTTGGAAATTTGGAAAATTCATAGAAATAGAATCAGTCCTTGAAATTTATACCACTGAAAGAACTCCAAATCTAGTTTCAAACAAAACAAGCGGAACTCAAATCGGATCTTTCTACACCAAGATACAACAGTTTTATGAAAGCTAATTTTCAAAACCTGGTTCACGAAATTCCAGCCTTGGAGTACTTGACACAGTTTGTAAACCAAGTCATAACTAAGGCTACACAAATAAAAAATTAGCTTGGTTTATGGCATTGAAAACTAGATTCAAAGTACTAAAAATCATTAGACGAAACCGTCTTCAAACTCATTTCACGAGAGGAGTGAAAACGAGCTACAAGATGCAGCTGTGCAGGTCTCTCGAGTAAAACAGTAGGAGCAAATCAGTCAACTTTGCCGGTTCACTACGGCTCATAAAAAACGAATTAGCAGGGGTATTTTGTACCGTTGGAAAGCTCTCGGAATCTAGTTTCAAATGCCAAAAACGGCACTTGATTTTGACTCCTGTACAAAAATTTATGTGCAGTTAAAGATACTCTGGTCGGCTATCCTGGGCAACATTTCCAGATTTGCTTCTCTTCTCTAAACTTGACTTTTACCCAATCAAATGAAATGATTTATGAGAGATAATTTTCACACACACAATTCAACATATAACAAGCATTTTTGCAGCCATTTGAACAACAAATTTTGAAATTAAACCAAGGGAAATAAATCAGCAAAATTTGGACAGCACCTCCTCTCTTTCTCTTCAAATTTTCTCTCCAACATTCATGCCCAAATCAAGCTAGAAATCACAAAAATAACAACCAAACAAACAAGAACCCTCAAGTCCAATACCTAATCATCCACCTCAAGGCATCTACCTAAGTATAATTCAAGAAAACAAGGGTTTCCTCAAGTCATCTAGCCTAGCTTTGGTTAGGGTTTCAAATACCCTTGCATATCAACCCAAAACCATTAATAACTCTTGTATAAACTAAAGATCAAGGAAAGTGAAGCTTGTTACCTCTCCAAAGCTTCTTCAACCCTAGTTAGAGCCAAGCTTTTCACCACCAATCCACCAAGAAATCACCACAAGGTAGGAGCTTTCTTCTAGTTAGATCAACTTCCAAACGTTTGAAGGTGTTGGATGAAATCTTGGAGCAAGATTTGTGGTTGGATTTTTGAGTTTTCTTCTCCTCTTTTGAGCTTCAAGTGTTCGGCCAAATGAGAGAGAAAAGGAGAGGAGATGGAGTTTGAATTGTGATGTGAAGTTGAGAGGAAAACTTGCTTTTGGTGGTTGAGAAGGTCAACTAGGAATAGTAGCTCAATAGTGTCATGCACTACTAATTTCCTTCTTGTTTGCTACTCTCAAATACTAATCTTCCAAGGTAGTTTCTCTTACACCACTAATACTCATTCTTACTAGTTCGAGGTTAAATCTCCAAATCTCCAATTAATTGTGCCAGTGTGACTTTTGAAAAATTTTGACGCGTAAGCGATAAAAATATGATTTGAGTAAAATTTATGCTAAAATAATAAAATTAAATAACACCAATGCAAATAATTTTAAAATAGGTGAAAGTAGGAATAAAAGTACGAGTCCTCACATCCTTCCCCCTTAAAAGAATTTCGTCCTCGAAATTCATACCTTTGCTCGCATAAACTTGATGCTACAGGATTTTCCTCCAATTCTCAAATGGCCTTCTCTTACTCATTTTACTACCACAAACTTACCTAGAGGGAAAATCTTACCACGTAAGGCTAAACTGATATGCTAAGGAAGTTTAACAAGGATGTCAAAATGTACAGGGTAGTAAAAGCTTGAAGACCCGATGAAAAGTGAAAACGATAACTACGAAACTTGGTTACTACTTCTGTTGGATCTTGAAATCAAACACAGTACACTGGCCACATACTATCTTCTCTATTCGAACTGCTTTCCTTCATTATTAATAACAAACAAATAAAGAATTCTTGTCCAAATCCAAGAACAAATCATGTAATCCTTACCTCAATATCCTAATGGTCCTTAAGTATTGTCAATGAACTTTAATGTCTCGTATATCAAATTCTATAAGATCTTAACAACGTAGTAATTTTGTCCTACTGGGCCTTAACCCTATTAATCTTTCAAAATGGTTGGAAAGAAACCTCAAGCAATCAATAACTTCAAAAAATATCACATCCAGTTCCATACAAATGTATACAAATATCAAAACACTAAAGGATAAACCTTAAACTCAATAATATCTTATCATAGTCCCCTAGTCACTTACTCCGATAAATTCAAACCTTACATCAAATATAATAAGGCTCTTGGATTCATTCCTCTCCATAAAGAGAAAATATAGCTTTATAACAAAAATCAAAATGTTTGAAGTTTAAGAGAAGGATATAAAATTTTCAGAATGACGCTCATAAGAGTAAATTTTTTTTAAAAAATTCTTAATTGTTTGCAAGGAGACTCTCTTAGTTAACTCTAAAGTGGAAAGGTAAGATGGGGAGAACATAAAATACTTGGTTAAAATCTTTTCTTTTATAAAAGATACGATCTTAATAAGTCAAATTTCATGAAAATATCGTACAAGAGAATTACCCAAATAACTTAAACAAGAAAAACAAGATCGAAGATTCTAAATTACTTTTACAAGTACATTTATAGCAAATTTAAATATCAGTATCTAAAAGGCGTAGAAAGGCAAAGAAATATATTATCAAATGGAAAAATTTTCATCATCATTTTTTTTTGTCAAACTTCACACGTAGTAGGTAAAACTAGAATAGGAGGTTTTAAACATGAAGTACTGAGTTTTTTTTTCTTTCCAAAGTCAGGTATAACAGGTTCCATTGTCAAAAGATAGATTAAATTTCTTCCCATAAACTATCTAGTTTATATCTAAGACTCGAAGAACCAATTTACATTCCCTTTACTCATGGATCATTGAACCTTAACTACTAATCGTAGGACAAAAGTTTTTCACCAACACAATTGAAAGTTTACAACTATTCAACTCGGATTATCTTCATACACATACCATTATGTTCAAGCGTAAATAAAGTACTAAGTCATTTCTAACATTCATTCTTCCCATGGACTAAAGTGAATCATCAAGTTACTTCGCACCCCAAACAATGATTAACTCATATCATAATCAGACACCAATGTATTCAACATATATCTTTAAACCGTACTTCTATACTATTTATATCCTCAACGCCATTCTCCGGTTTCTACTTCTCACACAAGCCTAAGGCAATATAGTTATAAAAGGGCAAGGATCACGTAATCATAGATGCAATACTAATCAATCATAATCCAAAGTACAATTATCAGATTTCACAAGATTGATGCATATGATCACAACAGGTACAAGTAAACATATAACAAGTCCAAATATATCAGAAATTAAGCAAGTCTGCAGTACTAGCACAATACACATTCAAGACATGCATCAAATTTCAAATCGGACCACCATTAATAGAAACCCTAACCAGGGATTTACTCGCCTAGGCCACGACAACCTTCATAATTCCAATCTCTGCAATTTATTCAGCCTTAGATCTAGCACTCAGATCTTTCATGTTCTAACCTTCGCCATTACACTTTATCAAACTTTAGCCTCTCCATTTTATCTCTTAGCTGTCTTTCCCTTTAGTCAATGCAGTTATGGAACTCCTAGAACTATCCACGAAATCATTAGTACACTTGGTCCTCGATCACACTAATTTTAGGCTCTCGGATGCGATCACTCTACATCTTCAAATCTCCCTCAGTTCTTACACCTGAAGATAGGTTTTCTCCTTGAAAACCAAGAATTTCATATTCAAATCTTGGATAAGCTTCCTTTTTTTTTTCAAAGTGGAAATTTTTCCAGTAGATAAATAAGTGAAAAATGCATTTTTTTCCTTTGAAAACTCTTTTGTTTTGCTCCAAAACTATCATATATGGAATTAACTAGCAAATCTGGTTTCTTATCTCTGATAGCTAATACCACATTTGCACCGATTCCTTTCTTTCCTACAAGTATAAAGATAATTCGAATCTCATTCAATCTTTCACTACTAATCTCTCACATAATGTTTCCTTTCGATATAACATCATATAATTCCTCAGTTTTGTTTCCACCAATGCCATATAAGAAACTTTCAAGTACCAATTCTCTTTAACCACTAGGACGCAGTAAGTTCTCCAGTTCATGTAATATTCAAGTTAATCCCACAGTCCGGCATCCTAAACTTCAAGCCTAGGATACACTACAAGATCTGAAGCCTAAAGCTCTGATACCAACTGTGACGCCCCCACCTCTCCCTAGGGTATCAGCGAGGCGCCTGCCCAACTCTCGTCAGGACTCACGCACTCATTCAAGCTTAATAAAGAACCACAAGTCAACCATTAACTTATAATAAAGAAATATTTCGAATATACAAGTCCAAAACTCTCAAGGCTACCATTTATAATTACAATCCAAAATACCCAACTATAATAAAATTTACACTTCAAATGTCTCCCATAACATACAAAACATATACTAGTTTCCACCAAAAGCCGTTAGTCTAGAATCACCAACTTCCACTTCCAAACCTGTTAAGGAAAACAACTTGGGATGAGCTAACGCTTAGTGAGACCAAAAAATCAAGCAAGCAAATAAGTAGCATGAACTAACTCAAATAACACACTTAAGAGAGACTTAACACAAATTTCATATAAACGAGCAAGTAGGAAGTAAAACACAGATGAAAAGGATACAGGAGCTCTCAAGAGCTATTTCCACCTCACGACCGGTTCAAGCCATCTTTGGTTGACCCTCCGTCAACTCAAGTAGTAACATGTCCGTCGAGCTCCACTTACTTCCTCCATCCACCATATCACCCTCTCGGATCCGGAACCAAACACGCACGAGATGGCAATACTACTCGAGTATGCCAAGCAAGATCTCAAAAGATCAAGCTTTATAATTTCCCATGGCTCACCAAGTTTCTCGACCAATCCCTTGCCGGCTCGAGTTACGAGGCTAGTCAATGGGTTTTGGGCGTCCCCACGAGTATAAGTGGTCAATGAGACAATGCTCCAATCGACTTAAAATCGATCATAGTACTGAGTCGGGATGAGAGGCACTTCCCACGCAAATAGGGTGTGGTACATGCTGCCGCTCGGTACTCACGACTACAAACATGTTCAAGTCACGCAAATTCATATTTCAAGTAACAAGTATTTAAGAGAGAGAGGACAAGGGCGATAAAGTACACCCTCGTCTCGGCAAGTTCATGAATCATAACAATTTCACATAACACTTGTACAAATATCATTTCAATCATAGTACATGAAACATGTACTTGACACTCACCAAAAGTCAAGAGCAAATACGGGAGCAAAAGTAAGAGGTCAAACAAGCTCCTCGGTGTCCACGTGATCACCTGAGACATGTACAATCATGATTACCTAGGTATTCGACCAAGGCTAATGAGAAAAAATATCCTCTTGCTACCCACATTTAAAGCCATGAGCTCAAGTCGAGTTAAAAGAGACTTTTTCGCTTAAGCATTGAAATAACACTCAAGGAGAATTCAAAAGTCGTTTTTAAGTCAAGTCGTGGTAAGAAATCTCAATTCCAAAAGAAAATACCTTACTTAACTTTTGGCACGAAAATCGAGAAAATGGAAGATGGTTTTCATATCTCAAAACTTCTAATCCTATACCCAAATTTTAGAATATAAAGGAGCGTTCATGTTTTCAAATATTATGGAGACAAAATCCATTAAAACGTTACTCATTTTCATAGTAAATGTTGAAGTTAAAAGTTTGAAGTTTTGAATATAAAACTAGTGAAATTCCTCAAGAGTTACTCTAGCTAAAACACTCCATTTTATGGTTCAATGTCATGGAAACCAAGGGCATAGGAAAAGGGGTTAAATCCATTTTTCAAGTATGAAATGAGGTGCATATAATCAAGTAAGTTAGGTTTAATACATAGCAAATGTTTCCAAACCACTTTTGAGGTTTTCGCTTCTTTATAAGGAAAAAGTCAGTTTTGGGCAGCATTCTTTGGAAAATCATAACTTGAGTTTCATAAGTCCAAAATTTGTAAATCTTATACCGTTGGAAAATAGACTCATTGAATTAAAACTCTCTAGAAGACACTTTTTCCTGATTCAAATCAAAAATCGATCAAATCTTAGCTCCAAATCACTGCTTTAGTAAGAACAGGGAAAAACAGTCTTGCATTTTCAGTGAACTTTGGAAATTTGGCAAAATTCATAGAAATAGAATTAGCCCTTGAAATTTATATCACTGAAAGAACTCCAAGTCTAGTTTCAAACAAAACAATTGGAACTCAATTTGGATCTTTCTACACCACGATACAACAGTTTTATGAAAGCTGATTTTCAAAACCTGGTTCACGAAATTCCAGCCTTGGAGTACTTAACACAGTTTGTAAATCAAGTCATAACTAAGGCTACACAAATAAAAAATTAACGTGGTTTATGGTGTTGAAACTAGATTCAAATTATTAAAAATCATTAGAAGAAACTGTCTTCAAATTCATTTCACAAGAGAAGTGAAAACGAGCTACAAGATGCAGCTGTGCAGGTCTCTCGGGTAAAACAGTAGGAGCAAATCAGTCAACTTTGCCGGTTCACTACGGCTCATAAAAAACGAATTAGCAGGGGTATTTTGTACCGTTGGAAAGCCCTCGGAATCTAGTTTCAAATGCCAAAAATGGCACCTGATTTTGACTCCTGTACAAAAATTTATGTGCAGTTAAAGATACTCTGGTCGGCTGTCCTGGGCAACATTTCCAGATTTGCTTCTCTTCTCTAAACTTGACTTTTACCCAATCAAATGAAATGATTTTTGAGAGATAATTTTCACACACACAATTCAACATATAACAAGCATTTTTGCAGCCATTTTAACAACAAATTTTGAAATTAAACCAAGGGAAATAAATCAGCAAAATTCGGACAGCACCTCCTCTCTTTCTCTTCAAATTTTCTCTCCAACATTCATGCCCAAATCAAGCTAGAAATCACAAAAATAACAACCAAACAAACAAGAATCATCAAGTCCACTACCTAATCATCCACCTCAAGGCATCTACCTAAGTATAATTCAAGAAAACAAGGGTTTCCTCAAGTCATCTAGCCTAGCTTTGGTTAGGGTTTCAAATACCCTTGCATATCAACCCAAAACCATTACTAACTCTTGTATAAACTAAAGATCAAGGAAAGTGAAGCTTGTTACCTCTCCAAAGCTTCTTCAACCCTAGTTAGAGCCAAGCTTTTCACCACCAATCCACCAAGAAATCACCACAAGGTAGGAGCTTTCTTCTATCTAGATCAACTTCCAAAAGTTTGAAGGTGTTGGATGAAATCTTAGAGCAAGATTTGTGGTTGGAGTTTTGAGTTTTCTTCTCCTCTTTTGAGCTTCAAGTGTTCGGCCAAATAAGAGAGAAAAGGAGAGGTGATGGAGTTTGAATTGTGATGTGAAGTTGAGAGGAAAACTTGCCTTTTGTGGTTGAGAAGGTCAACTAGGAATAGTAGCTACTAATTTCCTTCTTGTTTTCTACTCTCAAATACTAATCTTCCGAGGTAGTTTCTCTCACACCACTAATATTCATTCTTACTAGTCCGATGTTAAATCTCCAAATCTCCAATTAATTGTGCCGGTGTGACTTTTGAAAAATTTTGACGCGTAAGCAATAAAAATATAATTTGAGTAAAATTCATGTTAAAATAATAAAATTAAATAACACCAATGCAAATAATTTTAAAATAGGTGAAAGTAGGAATAAAAGTACGAGTTCTCACAGGAAGAGCTGGCAAAGATGCCCAAACAAGGACCAAAGCAAATTCCTTAGGCACATGAAAATCCCTCGTCTAGCGGAACACACGCATAGGAAATTTCCCCAATTGCCAAACTCCACCCGTCCAAATATGATTAAAATCTGCCTCAGCTGAACACTTGATTAGAACATGTCTATATTCCATTAAGCCAACGGAAATATGATCCCTCAAGTTTAAAGCAGAAAAAAAATTTTGAATCTTTTCTAAAGTCGGCCGTCCATGGGAGAATTTACCAACTAATGCCAAGCGTAAAGGAGCTGCAAGCCTGTCAGCTTCATCTTTGGAGAATACGACGGCCGCCTCGCCCTTATACCTAGTAGGCGACCTCACTGGAATTGGTGAATCAGATGGTTGTGAGAATAGCTGGGAAAAGGACTTTGTTGCAGTAGGAGACGCAAATTGCCCCTCAACCAAGGGCTGAAGGGCCGCCATTACCGACGAGAAACCCCAGTAGAAGCGCTATCGTGAGAGGAGACATATTTTCTTCTACATGAAAATCATATAAATACATCTCAATTAGCATAAAAAAAAGCTTATAAATTGCTCAAAATAGGTTTTTCTTTTAACATAAAAATGATATGTCATTATTTGCAAAAGAAAATTTTCATTGCATCACAAATACACTTTTCAACTAACTTCTTATCTTTCTAAGTACCTTTTATGACATGATGCATGTTTAGTAAAAACTTTTCTGACATGATACAGTATTATTCTAAATATTTTTGTAAACAATCTTCTATCCAAACACACTCCAAGTTATTCCACAAAGAATTCTTTAGGAAACACAAACAGCATGAATTCAATTTCCTAGAATACACATAAACACAATTAAACCTCTAAATTTGGTCGTCCATTTGAGGTTTTATGCCTAACACATTTTAGATTTAGAATCAGTACTTATTGAATAGTATAAATGTGCCTAAGTACTTAAACATCACATGATCTATAGTGATCACAAACTTTGTCAACATTTATGGTTTACTTGTAAAATCACCTGGTGATTCTTGGGTATGTATACCGTCAAAATGTGGCTTAATTTCACCAAGTTAAATTTTTTTATGATCTAGAAATTTATAAAAAAAAATGGTATTGACAAAAGTAATATTTTCTTGAAAATGAAATTCTATTTAGCTACTAGTTTAATACTGATTTGTCTTAAAGAATAGTCACAGGCATGGATTAAACTTAACATCTCACCATGAAAGCAATCCGTAATTGTAAACAATTTTATTTCTGATGAATATTGATAACAAGATTTGGAAGCCTTATATTTATTAGACAAAGATCTAACAAAGTACCCTTGTTGTGTTACGAATTTGATTAAAAACCATATCCATGCCCAGTAATAAAACATAAAAAGTATACATGCAAAGTTGTATGAATTTAGTTTGTAGACATCACTTAGCTATTAATCATTCATTCAAGACCTTTTCAAACCTAGTACATTCAGAACAATTCCAAGATAATCATACACATATCCATGTCTAAAAAGCTGCAATTTTTGGTCATTCCAGGGGGGATATCTGAACCAAAAATCTATCAGAAAGCTTCTTTTCACGATAGCTTTCTCATGGGTGAATGTATCAAATGAAAACTTTCCGTGATATCTTCCAACCCCACTCTCACCAGCTCCTCCAAATGGAAGCGTATCAGCTGCATACTGCATTAATCATAGGATAGACATCAAACTTCATATAATCTAGTTAACTTTGCTAACTAACAAGGGACAAATATAATTGCTTCTATGTTAGGAGTCTATCAGTAGTTATAGTACATATGAATGGATTAATAATCAGATGACTTTTAATAGTATAAGAAATTATATTCTTCTAATAGTAAATTCATATAAACAAATACATGTATACATGAATAGAGCTTTTATTTCAGTAAATATAGATGTAATCCAGCCTTTGAGATAATTTGAAATGAGCCCCGAATTCATATTTATTTCTAAGAATTTGCTTAATATTTATAAACAGTTTCAAATTGAAATCTTTGAAAAAGTCCCATGAATTGATTGAATAACAATCTATGATTATTGTATCTGATGAATTGATTGAATAACAATCTACAATCATTGTGTCATAAATATCATTGTTGTCAACAAAGCAAAACAAAGAGTTAATAATTGACATTACTTTCTTAAATTGTGCTACAAAGTTTTTCTATTGGTAAAACCATGCATATGTGTAGTGTCTATCAACATTAATTGTCTATGTTTCTGCAGGTTGATGTACTTATGACTAAAATGCTATTCTACATTACATTAATAGTCTTGAATTTTCATTAGTGCGCTTGAAACCATCAAAATAAAAGTATCAGAGTAATCCTAGAAGTGCTTCCTACAACAGGGTGTCTTGTACACTTTTCTCAATCATATCATAAAATCAGAAATTTAATTATAACATGAGAACTATATTATTCAAAAAGTATATAACTGCTACCGAACATTTTAGACGTAAAAGAAGTATAGTAAACTAACTTGGATGATTGTATCATTGAATACAAGACTTCCCGAGGAAGTCTCAGCTTGCAGCCTTTTCTTAAGAGCTTCCTTTTTTGTGAAGGCATAAATAGTTAGCGGTTTTGGCAATGACTTGAGGAATTCAATGCTGTCTTCTATTTTTTCCACCTGATTTAAGTTAGATGATCATAAATTGATAGAAAAGATACGAATTAAATTTCTTTCACATTCAAAAAAGTTGTGGCAGAGTTAATTATAAGGAAAAGGGAAAGGATTTGGGCTTACATTTAAGAACTTGAATTTTGTTTCTTTTCATTATAAAATATCATAAATAAAATATATAAATATATTGCTTACTGTTACTATAGGAAGTAATGGACCAAATATTTCATCAGTCATGATTGCGGAGTTGAGTGGAGGATCCACCAATATTGTTGGCTCAATAAACCTGCAATTCGACCAATTATATCTTGCAACTTACCAAAGAAATCAGTGATGGTTAGACTTTACCTTATTAGTCAATATTTAAAGTTATTTTCTATAAATTTTTCTTTGTATTTTATTTACACTGCTTTTCGTGTAGTATATTGCATAATTGAAAATGTTTGCAAAATTAATGTAAGAATTGTAAGCCAATATGCCGTGCAATCAAGACATAGTAACATGAAATTTTAAAAGAGTTGAATGTGAGAAAATATTTCCATCTTTAGCCTCCATACTAATGCAAGAATGCATGACAATGTTACTTTTAAAATATCAAGTGAAAAAATGAATGGAAGAAAACATTCATAGGTGAAACAAACAACCAAGAATTTACTTACAAACTATCTTCATCCAGTGAACCACCATGGACAACTGATCTCCTAACCATAGGTTCATCAAGAAGATTCTTCAGTCTTAAGAAATGCTTTTTGTTGATTATTTTGGAAACACTATTTGATTCTTTTGGATTTTCTCCAAACATCTCTATGCTTGAGACCTTCAAGAGTTGTACCTATAAAATGCACACATTGACCAATTGTTGTTTCGAATAAAGAGTTTTACACAATAACTTTTATCCATTTATTAGTTATTTACCAGAGTGGATACAAATTCTTTCTCTGTAAGGATGTAATCAATTCCAATGCATACTTGCCCTGCGCAAGTCCCAAATTTTCCAGCAAGAATCCGCTTAATGCCAATCTAAACAAATTGCATGTCAATGTTAACATGATCTAATCAGCAATGATTCTCTTTCCTAGATCTAAACTCCAAAGCAAAAAGCCTCGAAGCAAAAGGTACAAAGCACAATAGAAGAGAAAATAAAACTAACATGCAAGTGAAAGAAACAACACGGTCCAAGTGTCTCAAATTTTGTTTATTTATTTTTATTTTTAAGCAGGCCCATTAGCTTGATAAATAAAAATCATAAGTAACCAAAACTGCGATTTCTCTATTTCTAATATGTTGTCCATTTAAAGTATATGAAAGAAACAGCAATTGTCTTGGAAGATGCCAACATTTGTCAATGACAAAACCCAAAAAGTGTACTTTAACCTCTTTGTCTCTGGGATTAGAAAGTGAATCGACAATGGCAGGACACTTCCCACCTAGCTCCAATACGACAGGAGTTAAATGTTGTGCTGCAGCAGATAAAACAATACGCGCCACTTTTGCACTTCCTATAAAAGAATAGAGATTCAAATAGAAAATAATAATTAATACTAAAAAAAATAAAAACTTATGTGACTAGACTGTAAATATAGCACAGTGGTTCTATTTTCTCTCTCTTTGCTCTTAACTCTATACATAATAATAAGGCACCCTTAGTTTGTTGTGAGAATATTTCATAATTTTCTCGGTAATTATTGGTTAAAAAAACCTAAGTAAAAGTTGGAAGAACTCAAATCTATGCTTAACCCAACAATAATCTACCAGCACCTTAAGTTATTGGTTAAGAAGGAAACAATTAAATTATCAAAGCATGAACCTGTCAAAAAAATCTTGTCCCATTTTTGTTGCAATAGTTGCTCTCCAACTGAAGCACCACCTTCTATAACCTTTATGGCTTTGTTGTCCAAATAAGTTGGAATGGTATTAGCTAGAACTGCAGAGCTTTTAGGAGCTAGCTCTGAAGGTTTTAGAACAACAACGTTTCCTGCTGCTATTGCTCCAATGAGTGGTTCTAATGACAAACCTACAAATTTTTCAAATAAAAAAAAATAAAAGCAAGTCAAGAATCAATTTTACATTTTCTCATGATACGCTTGTCTAAGATTAAAGATATCTTAATTGCTGCTAAAATTGCTCAATTGTATTCTATAACTGACATGAATTTAGACCAATTAGTTTGCAGAAATAGTATCTAAAATATTCATAAAGAGCAAGAGCATTCAGAAATTGACGATAAACCAAGCATGCTTAAAAGGATTAGTTGGTTGCCACAGGATTTCACCTAGTAAAGAAATTAATGCTTTTGAGTTTCCAAATTGTTGTTTTGAGTTTTTAAATTTTTCTGAATTTCCACTTGCAAATTTTTACATTTTAATTATAAATGAAAAAAGATACATGAACATGCATTCGATTTGATGTACTATCTCTTTTAGAAACAAGGTAGGAGCCTTGGTAATTTTTTGAAGTGTAAGACATACCTAGTATCGAGAATGGGTAATTATTTCACCTCAACTTTTAAAAATTCAAAATTTTTGCCATAATTTTCTAAGGATTTTTATTTACTTTTTCTTGTTTTTCTTGTGGAAGTTGTGCCAACCTAGTTACAACTTTTGGGGGCAAAGATTTAATCAAAGTGTTTTATTGTGAATTATATTATACAACGACAAGTGATGAAACTTCAAAAAAGAAGACCTATAACTTATATGAATTTTATTTCTATAAAGATGTTTTAGAAGTTGAAACACATAACTCAATAACTTCTCTCTCTAATTTTAAAAAAAAAGAGTTTCTTTTTATAGTTTTTAAAACTAGACGTGTGATACCCTAGTTCTACATCGTAAAGTTCATGTAGAACGAGGACATAAGATATCCATTTTGGGTTAGTTAGCACAAAACAAGATTTGGTTATTGAAACTTGAGTTGCGTCCCCAAGTTTATAGGTTCTGGGCCAATCTTGGGCCTACAGATTCAGAGCGTGACACTATAGTATCAAAAAAAATCTTATTGATCTATGTGTAGTGCGAGTCTATTTATAAGTTTGGGACCACTTTTGAGCCTACAGATTCGGAGCGTGACACTATAGTATCAAATAAAACCTTATCGATCTCTAATAGTTTCATGGTTTCAACTAAAACAAGGGAGTAGTTAAAAACTACTTCGACCTAAAAGTAGGAGCAATTTCTAGAGTTCGGACAAGCCGGTTTTAGAGTCCACAACTAAGTGGATAGTTCAAATTATTATTGGGTTCTACCAAGCTGCAAAAGCCTAACGGGGGATGCATTTGACACCCTAGTCCCACATTACAAATGTAAGTGATGTGGGACTAGAATATAAATGAGAGCATGAGCATTCAAATCATATTATTATTGGTTTTATCAAGATACAAAAGCCTAAAGAAGGGTGAATGTGATACCCTAGTCCCACATTAAAAATGTAATTGATGTGGGACTAGGATATAAGTGAGAGCATGAGCATTCAAATCCAACTTCTGATCTACATTTTGGACTAAGTAACTTTTGAGTGGAATTACGAGTTTAAAATAATTAATCCAAATTACTTAGTAGCTCATGGGCTTACGCTCATATACTAATTCATTTCCCTTCCCAATTTTATGTGGGATGGAGTTCTCAAACAAATAGTTGGATTTAATTACTGAGAGTCAAGTTGTGCAGGTTCACAAGGTCGTGGGAGCTTTCTTAGACCTATGGGTTCGAGGTATGACAAGAGTCTTCTCTCCTCTTAGTTACAAACTCGTCTAACTACATTACTCTCCATTAATTCCTTCTCGATTCTTCTTTAACTATATTTTGTTTCATTTTTTGTATAACTCTTATCTTAGCGTTTGTTAACCTGGACTCTAGCTTTCACTTAAAAGTTTTCTTTCGTGACTCTACTTCTTTTGTTGTTCTCTTATCTTTATGTTAGTTTACATGGGGTATAGATTCTGGTAAAATTTTCCTTTCTTAATTCTAATCTTTGCATTCGTTTAATTTTGGTAGAGTATAGCTTCTACCAAAATTTTCTTTCTTAACTCTATTTCTTTTGTGGATCTCCTCTTTTTGTCTGTCTACTTGGAGTATAGCTTCTAATAAAATTTTTTTTCTAAACTCTACTTATATGCAAATTTGCACTAGTTGATCATTCGTCTCCAGTTAACTACGAATTCCTACAAGATCCCTCTAAAATCGTGGCAGATGACCCGGTATACGTATTACAAGGTTTGCTCCGTCTAGTTAAGAATATAGTGGGATTCAGCTAAAAGGAGAGGATTATGAAGTTGAACTGGAAGATTACAAGCAAATCTCGATTGGAACGTCATTGGTAAGAAGGTACCAAATTCTATAGCGGTCAAAAACTTTTTCAATCAAACATCTCCGTGGGAAATTAGACCAAACTTATTCCAATTTACATTTGAAGAGTTTGTCAAGTTGGAGAAGGTCATGAAAGGAAAACCATACTTGATTGATAATCAGACCCTAAACCTGTAACGGTAGGAAGTAGGAATAGACAAGAATCTAGAGGCCTTTAGCATTGCCGGCCCCCCCCCCCCTTCCCCCCTTTTGATCTAGATTTTGTGGAGGTTGCATGGAAGCAAAGCATATCAAGCCTTGTGGAGGTAGATGTTTCACAACCATTGCTGAAACGCACCACCGTTAAACTCGATGGTACACTGTGGTAGGTAGAACTCAGATATGAAAAGGCCACGAACTTCTGCTACAACTACTTCATTGTGGGACATGAAGAAAGGAATCGCAGTAGCAAAGTAGAAGAGGAGTAGGAAGGAAAGAAATAATAATACAGGGTGTGGGTGAGAGCTCAAGGAATTAGAAGCTCACGAAGGAAAACCCGAGGAATTAAAGCTAATAAAACCTTTGTAAGAACATCTAAAAGAACACAGTTGCTGCCAAAATTGGATGCAGTATACTTCCAAGCCAACAGAGCAGAAACTCCAAAGAATGCAGCTAAACTCAATGAGAGATTGAGCACAACAACTACTTTCAATGACGCTAGCAATAAGTGTAAAGGAGGACAATTGATTGGAAAAAAAAATATTGAGTGGGGGATGAGTATTGTGTCACCATCAAGGGTTGACTAATTAAAATATAGGGTGACAATGCTGATCTATGCCCATTGAGCATTCAGCATATGGAAGAAGGTAATAGATCCCAATAACATCAAGTACAAATGTCAAGAAAGTTGTGCAAGAAACATCAGTGATGAGAATGGTTATAGAAAATAAGATTCAGGGTCAGATGGCACACTCCCTAGAAGTGTTTCAGCAACAAATTTGGGATGTTTGGCTGGAGTGGAGAATACTAATGAAAATGTAAAGGACAAGGCTAGGGAAAATGACAAAAGAACACCAAAAATCAGCATCAGACAAGGGAGCAAGAGTGTGAACAAAAAGCTTCTAGCAAACCTGGATATTAACGAAAGCTCTATAGAACCATGCACCAAAGAAAATTGATGTTGGGGGATGAGATGAAAGAGGAATACTATGATGAAGAATTGAATGGAAAAGGGATAATAAACTCAAGTCAGCTTCAATTGAATGAGAAAGAGAAGGTGATGGACCAACCTCAATTGGTCTCCTAACCCCTAGTGACGGTTTTGGCATGGAATTGTTAGGTGGTAGAAGTTCCTTGACAATTCCCCAACTCAAGGATGTAATTCACCTCCATTCCCTTGATGTCGCATTTTTAAGTGAAACTAAAAATAACAATAACATTATGAACATATTTAAATGAAAAAAAATTGGATTTGATGAGTGAGTAGTAGTTGATCCTATTGGTGAGTCAGGAGGATTAGCTGTCCTGTGGGAAAAAGAGCAAAAACCTGATAAAGTGCTTGTAACTATTAGCACAATAAAAATTAAGATAAACTCATAGTGGAAAGATTGGTGATGTGTCTGCTTATATGGTAGCGTGGTAGATAAGATGAAGTAATAGGGGGATATCAGTTTGACAAAAAATTTTGGGGGAGTAACATGATTCTTGTAAAAACTTCAATGATCTGTACGACATGATGAGAAATAGGAGTGGAGGGAAACAAGGGAAACTGGAATTTCAGAATATTCATAGAGTTCATTAGGAAAATGAGCTGCTTTATCTTGACTATGAAGGATTACCCTTGACTTGCACTTGTATTTAGGAACATGGAAAGGAGATTAAGAGGAACGCTATAGAGCTGTGGGAAGAATCAACTGTACCAATAATAACCCATCTTTTAAGGTCATACATCTGCAAAATCAAGACTATGATCACTCTATGCTACCATTGGATACTAAATCTCCGTGCAAGAAACCAAAGAGCATATTTCAATTTGACAAAAAGTGGTTACAATTAATATGATGAGGTATGTGAGGTTATCAAAAGAGCATGGACAAAGAAGCAGAAGGGATCGAAAGTTTTCGTACTATCCAAGAGAATAAGAGAACATGGGATTGCACCAAGGAATCGGAACAAACAACTCAAAGGAAATGCAAAGCAGGATATCCAAAAAAATAATAAAGGAAGACATTCGATAGCACAAAGAATCGGGTAATTAAGACAACAGTAAAGTGAGATCAGAATTTAAAAAAAAAAAAAGTTGAAATAAGCTTTTGACAGAGAAAAACCTTTTTGCACTCAAAAGACTAGAGATAAATGGCTAAAAGAAGGGGATAGGAACATTACTTTTGTTCACACTTGCATCTCCAAAAAGAATCAGGACTTCGAAATTGCAAAGGCATGAAAGAGGATGGTGTGGTATGTGATGATCAGATAGGAGAAGAAGTAGAAAATTTCAACAAGTGGTAGGTGTTCACAAACAATCGCCGTTTCTCAAGATTATAACTGATCAGATGAACAAATGACTAGCCAGATCTGTATCAGAAGCACAGATCAAGAAAAATTTATTTTCAACCCATCATAACAAAGCCTCTGGGCCAAATGTTATGTCCCCTCTTTCCTTTAAAAATTACTAAAAATTCTAAAATACCACAAGTACTAAGGTAGTGTAGGCTATCATAAGTTTTTTTCAGTTCTAGTTTCATGTCAAAAGCTTTCAATTAAAACACTAGTTACCCTTATCCCCAAAATTTAAACCCCTGTGAACTTGTCTCACTTTAGACCTACAAGACACTATTGCTATCTATAAAATCACGTCCAAAGAGCTTGTTAGCAGAATAAAACTATTTCTCAAGAATTTTATTAGTCCATCTCCAGCTAATTTTGTTCTAGATAGACAAATTTCGGATAACATCATTGTTATTCATGAGTCTAATCCATCATCTAAATCATCATTAGTAAGCGAGGCTTTGATGCTCTGAAACTTGATATGTCTAAAGCTCATGATAGAGTTAAATGGCCTCTTTCAGCTATTGTCATGTTTAAAATGGGGTTTTGCTCCTTATGGTCAAATGCATCACCAACTGTTTGAACTTAGTTTCTTATTCATTCAAAACCAATGGTGAGAAGTTAAGCTACTTTTCTAGAGGGATTGGGCGAGTGGACCCTCTTTCTCCCTAGCTCTTTCTCGTTAGTGCTGAGTGTTTCCCTAGCTTGCTAAATCAAGCAAGTGAAAAGGAAGTATGACAGACCTCAAAATATCAGAGAAAAGGATGTAGGCTATATCATTTGTTTTTGGCTGATGGTTCAGTAATATTTTCTGAAGCTTCAACAGGTGATGGAATGAAAATCATGAGTCTTAATAGCTGTCAAAGATCATCATGTCAACTAAAATATCTGAAGAAATCAATTGTACTCTTCGGCAAAAACAGTAACTGCAATAAACCATCTAAGATATTGCAACAGCTGGGAGATGTCCAGAAAGTTTCTCAAAGCAAATATTTGGGACTTTATTGGTGATTGGAAGATTCATGATCCAAGTTCTTGGACATATCAAGGACAAAGTTGAAGGAAAGTTGCAGGGATGGAAAGGAAATATGCAGAGTCAAGCACGGAAAGAGGTTTTACCAAAATCTGTCATAATGGGTAGCCAAATTATGCCATGTCTATCTTCAAACTCTCATAAAGTCTTTACACAGACCGATGCTTAGTTCTGGCCAGGTTTTGCTAGGGAAGTAATCAGGGAAATAAATAGATACATTGGAGAAACTAGAATAATCTAATTGAAGTCAAGGGCAAATGAGGATTAAGGCTCAGAGACTTGTAACAAACTATAATTGCTTTACTAGCCAAACAAGTTATTAGAACTCTTGCAAATCCAATCTTATTAGTTAGCAAAGTAATGAAAGATAAGTACTTCCCTAATACCTCAATCCATAAGGCCCAAGTCACTGCAGGTGCTTAATGAATATGGCAAAGCATCTAGAGTGCTACCAAATTGATTGAAGAAGGAACATGAAGGAATGTAAGAGATGGCAAAAGTGTCAACATACAAGAAGCAGAAATGTCTACCAAGAAAGTGCAATGGAAAGGCATCAACTATAAAGCCAAGTGGATGAGAGTATACAAGGTCACTTTGATCCAGTCACTATTCTCTCTTGAGGGATAGCAAATTTATTCAAGGCTTTCTATTTCGTTTGGTTAAAAGGACAAAAACCATTTTTACTGTGGAATCTGGATATGATCAGAAAAAATCCAAAAACAAGAACATGGATCATGGCAGGAGTAGTGATAGCAGTTCTAGCAAAAACAATTCCTTGTTACAAATATGGAAGATCTTATGCGGACTCAATATGAAACACAAAATCAAACACTTTATTAGAAGTGTTTGCACTACTTTCTGCGCACTAATAAAACTTTACACAAAGGAGCCGGGAAAGGAAGCCCCCAATAAGCTAGAAATGTGGAGAAAGCATTGAAACACTGGACGCATGCTGTTTTTCTATAGAACAGTTGAATGCATCTTAAAAGCCTTTCCACTAAAATGGGATGGATTACAGGAGAGCAGATAGAACCTTAGGAACTGGTGGGTTCAGCTGCAAGAGCCAGTCAAGAGGAAAGAGGGATAAGAACACGAGACTAGTTGCAAGCCTTCTATTGAAGATACCAGTAGGCAAAAAACAAAAAATATTTCAACTCTAATGTCCAGAATTTTTTCGTTTAATCAGTTTCTTAACACCCTAGAGATTAACGCTAGAAAATGATGGTGAGGAGACTTATCTGTATAAGACACAATAGCTTTATGTAAATAAGGACTGATCATAAAAAGTAAAAGTAATTGTCAGATAAATGAAAAAGAATGAGACTTATCTGGATAACAATCAACGACCTTTTTCCAAAAGGATTGGTTACTCAGATAAAAAGTAAAAGTAATTTTTGGAGAAATGAAAAAAAATGTAAAACTTGGTCAATCAGTCAAGTAATCCTTCTGAAGTCATTACTATATAAAAGGAAAATGGCCAATTTTGTCCTTAAACTATTTTATTAGTTGATTTAATACCTAACTTTTATTCCTAACTAATTTGATACGTGAACTTATTTTATGATTCTAATTAAAGACTTTCATAATAGTGCCACCACTTAAAATCGATATGGCTCCTAATTGACCAACTATACAGGGTATTTTGGAGATATCATTCACAAGATTATAATAAATCAAGTAAATTATGTAAAAGATCACAAGAATAAACTTTAAAAAGATTTATTTGATTATTTCTTGCACGCTTACAATTTTTTCTGGTGGTTTTTTATACAATTTACTTGTTTTATTACAGTCTCATGAGTGACATTCCCATAATATCCCTATTTAGTTAGTCAATTAGGAGTCATATCAGTTTTAGATATTGGTACCACTGCAGAGGTCTTTAATTATGACTACAAAATAAATTGAAGTATCAAATTGGCCAAAAATGAAAGTTGGTGACTAAATCAGCACCAATAAAAAAAGTTTAGGGATGAAATTAGCCATTTTTTCCTATATAAAAAGCACCATGAGTTTAGGTACTTTGAAGTGTAAGTGATCTTAGTTTTTGTTATACCAATTATGCCTTATTAATTAATGACTATAGTTTCATATTGTACTCTTTTAAATTTTTTATGATGATTAAAATTCATTATATCATATCTATTGATTTAGAAGAAAATAATAGTTGATGACAATAAGCATTAGAGATTAAGCAATATCTGGTCTTAGTTTTCTATTTGTCCAAAATACCTTTTTTTCCTATAAAAGTACCATGAGTCTTGATACTTTGGAGCGTAAGTGATCTTAGTTTTTTTATTCTAATTATACCTTCATTAATTGAAGATTGAAGTTTCATATTATACACTTTTTAATTTTTTATGATGATTAAAATTCATTATATCAAATCTATTGATTTAGAAGAAAATAATAGTTGATGACAATAAGCATTAGAGACTAAGGTCCTGTTTGATAATCCAATTTAACACTTCAAGTTAATGGATTTAGATCTTGACAAGTTCAGACGTGTTCGCTAACAAAATATTGAACATTTGAATTAATTAAGTGACACTGAATTTTCTAGACAAAATTTACTTCTAAAAATAAGTGATAAACTAATGTGATATACACTAAAATGTATCAAATTTAGTACTTAACAATTTAATAACTTAACAAATTCAAGCTTTAGATTTCAGTTTTCAAACTTTAGTTTTATCAAATGCACCCTAAGCTAGATTTGGTCTTAGTTGTCTATTTGTTCAAAACAACTTTCTCCCTAATAATTAGATTTATTGTATTTTAATAATAGCAATAATTGTAGTGGTTAGGCAAAAACTATAACCTTTATTAAATTTGAATTATGAAGACAATAAATAAAATATAACACTCCAAACTAATGTGTCTCTTTGCATTGTATTTTCAATTTTTTATTATCATTAAAATTCTTGATTAGTTGCAACCTAATTAAATTTTCAAATCTTCAAAAATATTACTATTGGTACCAAAACAAGGTGCTCTTAGGACAATAGATTCTTTGTCATTTGTGCTTTATGTTGATACTGCCTAAAAAATAAAACAAAAAGTAAAAAAATCAATTATTCTAACAATGAAATTTCAATTCTCAAAAAATGAATAGTTAGACAGAAAAATTTATATATGGTGGATAATCTACACTCCATCATTAACAAAAATAACACAAAATAATACAAAGAGTTCAACTTCAAAGAATGTACATGACCATGTTTTAAAAAATGGTGCATATGACTTCATATTGAGAAATTTCATCAAGATACTGACAAATTCAACTTACGTAACATCAAAAATAATAATGATACAGTATGCAACCAATATTTATGCAAACAAATATTTTATTTTTTATTTTTTTAAATTTTTTACCCTCCCAACCCTCCCCACACCCTTTTCATCTCTAAGCATAGAATTCGGACCATACATCTGATATTGGAGAAAACTCTGAGAACTCTCACTTGTTCACTCTAAGAGCCTTTCCCTGATCACTGAGCTAGCCTTGGTGGTTAGCAAATAATTAATTTTTGCTTACCGTGCAAATTTAGGTCATCCAACTCCAAAAGAAAAAAAATTATTCATATATCTAATTAAAAATCAAACAATTTCAGTTATATTATCAACAAAAATAAAAAAAAAGTAACTAGAAATATCGATATTATACGTACAATTCAAAATATTTATACTTTTGTCAAATTAATTCATATTTGGTCAAATCTTTATCTTTTAACATTAATTTTTCATCTTCTTTAATTAGCTATCCTTAAAACCATTATTATAAATTGAAAAAGACTGAATGTGTCCTCATTTGCTAAAAATTCTTTGGAGAATTTATATGAATTTGTAGATATAATTTTGTGATCCTTTTTCTTTTAAATTAATGGTTTTAAGGACAATTAATTAAAGAAGATGAAAGATTAAATAAAAAGAAAATAAAAAATGCTAACATTAAATTTGTTAAAAAATTCAGAAATAAATTCTGATGTATAAAAAATATTGTATTTTATGATATTATAATAACGTGCAAAGCATATGGACTAGCACTTACAAAAGCCAATAATCTCCCACATATTTCAAAACGTTCAAATGAAAGGAAATAACAATGGTGGGTTCTACAGATAAGTGTAATGCATCAAATCTATTGTCTTTTGAATCATGAACCAGACCTAGAATAGTAAAACAAACTTATAAACTTATTATTATTATTAGGATTAATCTTTCCTACACTGATAGTGTATACGCTATTAGTGTTGGATGAATGACAAATACATAAAATTTAAACTTAAAATTCAACTTTTGCACATATATCATGGATCCAACGGTGATAGTGTATATACTGTTAATGTGTATAAAATTTACTCTTATTATTATTGTTGGTGTAAGCATAGTTATTCAATCCGACTCGGCTCGACAGTTCACCCGGTCAACCCAATGAACCAGCAATTGAGCCAGGCTGGGTTTTTAATTAGATCATTTAATGTGAAAAATTTTAGAAAATGTTGAAGTGATGATTCAAACATGGGATCTCATATATAGGAATAAAGTGCAATCACCACTGGAGCAACAACCTATTTGTTGGTTGTTTGGTCCTTCTTATATTATATATTAAACTTTTATTCTTATTTTATTTTTCCAAAACATACTTTATTTGAAATCTTTTAATAAAATTTTATTATTCCCCAAATTCTATACGTTATGAAATGGATTAAAAAAATAACATATTACACAATTCATTTTAAAGGCAAATATCATTCTTAATAACCTTTTGCACATAAAATTCGTAAATAAACTAGATAATTAGACTTAGATAAAATTTTATATACTTGAAGTTTGGTGGATTACTAATTAAATTTAGGTTTTGTTGATTCTTATAAGAATGAATGATTCTATAATAAATTAGACTAACTGAGCATTTACTATGGAATAGTTTATTATAGTTTCAACCATATCAAAAATTATGAAATATAATATTTAAGTATATTTAGTGACCCACTGATTGGACCATTCACCCACTAGTTGAACTAATAATCCGTTGACCCACCTCTTTCGCTGAGTTTCTCCCCAGGTCGGATTTAATAACTATAATTGTAAGTAGGAGGTTTGGAGCAACACCACCTATTTGGAATTTCTCCTATCTGACTATCCAACCCAACCCCCCACCGATGAAACTTATGTTTTCATGAACCAAAATTTTTATAGGTTCAGAATTTTAACGGTGATCAGTTTCCGAATGCTCAGAAGATTAACGTAGAAAAATGACATCGAGGAGACTTATCCGGATAAGACTCAACAGGTCTATCTAAATGAGTACTTGGCCAGTTTAGCCTGGTTAGTCAAATAAATGTAAAAGTAATTTTCAAATAAGTGAAAAAGAATTAAAACTTGGTCAGTAATCCTTTTGGAATGCTTACAAGAGCCCAAAAAGAAAAAAGCCAGAATGACTAAAAAAAAAAAAAAGAAGGAAAACCAGAATAAAAGAAAAACTGAAACAAAGAAGAAAGGGAGGCCGCGGGTGGAGTTGCCATAACTGCCACCGGAAAGGCTACTACCACTACCGTCTCAAATCTTCACCAAGATAGCGTTGTAAATTCGCTGTGGTTGGTAACTTTGGGCATTCTTTATTTGAATCTGTAGGGAATTTTCTAGGTTTTCTTTCCATGTCCATTTCTTGTTTGATAGAATGTCCAAATATAAAACAAAAGCTAAAAGCCAAGGAAACAAAACTTGGTGCCTTTGCGTGTGAAATGTGTGTTTATGCGTGTGAGAAAGGAGAAAACCCGACATTCCCCCAGCTGAAGGAGAAATAATTGCAGAGGCATTTTCCTGATCGCTCGGAAAAGAAAGCTAATCACCGAAATCACAGCTTTAGTCCTTCTGTTTTCTCATCTTTCTATTTCGAACCCTCCCTCAATTTTTTCTAGATTTCTGATTTGACCCAGAACTTTACTTTTATGCTTTCAGTTAGGTCCATATGCATAAGTTAGCCAATTGTTTAGCTTAATTAGCTTCTCAATTTTTTAAATCAAATTCAATTAGTTGTGATTTTTTCTTTTAGAATTAATGTTACTCATATGGGGCATAGGGTGCATGTATTTTTTGCATCTTATTTTTTTGCATCTTATTTTTATTTTGTAATTTATTTTCATTTTTTATTTTTGTTATTGTGGATTGTGAAAAATCATGCTGTTTCATTTCCTTTATTTTTATTTGTTTATCTACATGTTATGCATGTTTAAGTATCAAATTAGATTTTTCTCCCTTGTTACTTAAATTGCATTTTAGCTTAAATGGACTCGTTTATTTTCTTCAAATGAAATTAAACTCACAACCAGTCTTGTTGGGTGTCAGGAGGTGCTTGAAGATAAAACCTTGACTTTTCTTTCTCATAAATGTAGTTCCGGAATTCATTTCTCTAATTCCAAAAGATCAGGAGTTATCTAGGCAAATGGTTGTAGTTTTGCATTTCCAAAAGAAGATATAAAGAAAAATAAAATTGTTTGTGATTCCGTACATCTTAATCTAATACCATGTAGTGACCCTAATTTTCCCACAAACTCTTTTTCCTAGACCTTTAATGGGATTTAACCCATTGCATTCACTAAGTCCCATTTTATACCCTTTTTTTCTTTTCATTTTCTTTACTTTTACTTTTGAAAGAACTAACAAAAACTCAATTTAAACCAATTTTTGAAAAATGGAGCGCGACATATATGTAGATAAATTTAGATCAAATCTAATATGTTTTCTTTAATTATTTAGTCCTAATAAGAGTTAAATTCTTGTGGCTTGATAAATCTTAGGAAGAATGTTGGATGCAAGTCTGTTAGCGTAAAAGCCAAATTAAAGTCCAAAATGTCAGCTAACTTTCGGCTTACAAGAAAACCTTCAAGTTAGAAGAACCAACTGGTGAATTAATAGAAGTTTAAGACGTAAAGCTGGGATTTTTGAAGTTGCTGAGCCTTAGAGGAACATATTCTAATTGAATGGTTGAATTGGTTGTAGCATGGCAGTGACATAGCATTGTTTCTTTGCAGAATACTTTTACCCCGGTTTGGTACGGAAGAATGGTCCAAAATAGAAAGGCGTTTCCATCCAAAATTCTTTTCCTACCACAATAGGTAGGAAACTATTTATCGTTCTAGTGTTGGGTAATTGAACTCAAAATATAATGTGCATTTCTTTACCAGTATTTGGTATAATCATATTGAGAAGGCAAAATGGAATGAAAATTTTATTATGTTGACTTTATTGTCCTACATATGACATAAAACATTTTTTCTTTCTTATTGTTTGACACTAGCATCCTAAGGTAAATGACTGTTTTTTTTTTGAGTCCGATTTACAAGTACACTACCAAGTAAGAACACATTCCATAGGTATTTGAATTAGAAGTATGTAACTTAATAATAATAACAATAACTTTTTAATGACATAAAATTGCAATATTTGAATACTAATTTAGCTAAATTGAATATTCAAATTGCATGCATGTCAATTTTTATGTCCCACTTGATTTGCTTCTATTCGGCTTATAACTATTATAAACAAGAAAGTATATTTGTAACTTAGCCGATAGTCTAGCAGCTTTTTTTAGAGTGCATATGAATATATTTTGGCATATTATTACTTCTTTTGAGTTGATACATGTCATCACATAATGCAATTTTATAAATAAAAAGATGTTAAAATTTTTAATTAATTATATTATTTGATATTAAAAAGACAAAACAATGTCATTAATTAATAGAACTAGAATTATTTATGATTAAAAAGTAACAAACATTATTAACTGACAAATAACCTTACATTTTATACATATATAGAAGATAGAGACATATGAAAGGGTAAAATTGACCTTTACAATTTAGATGTTTCTTGCTATAATTTAGGCATTCCCTAAATAGAGTTGGAATGGCTTTTCCTAAATTTTTGTGTGAAATGACATTCTAGAAAAAGTTGGAGCAGGCAATCTAGGAGGAAAGCTCTTTCCAACAAAAAAGTTGCATACCAAACACTGGAATGGAATAAATAAATTGAAATGACCTTATCATTCCGGCCCATTCTAGACCTTTCCATTCTTACTGGTTGGTTGAATTGGCTGTAGGGAGGGAGGGCTCGCTTAGGGTTGTCAACGGGTCGAGTTCGGCTCAGAATTGAAAATTCCAAATCCGGAACTGTTATAATGTACCAATTCTGGACCCGATGAGTCTTGTGCTTAGGGTCTCGGAATTGGGTCCAATAGGTCTCAGGTCGAGTCCAGATTGTGAGAACCCTCACTTGAAACCCTAATTTCCCCTAAATACATGCTTTATTCTAAGATTTAGACCACTTATTATATACCATTGCATGACATTTCCCATGTATTACAACATTTTTCATGCATTGCATTTTATTCCTTTTTCTTGAAGAAAAATAGTTACTTGAGTTGATTTTTAATAATCCACCAATCATTTGTGTCCAAGTGGCTTTGCTTTGTATTAAGGACTTTAAAAGATAGGTTAGGGTTGTTAATTAAGTATTGGTACACTTGGAAGGGTGGAATTAGCATTAGTCAAAAGATCAAGAGAGATTATGGACAAAACTTGAGCTATGTGGCAAAACCCTAACCACGCTTTTGTTTGACTAAAGGTTAGCTAAAATTTTAAAAGACTTTGGCCCTCTTATTAACCCTCTTATGGACGAAATTTTAGACAAGAAAAGAAGGGAGAAAGCTCCAAAAATTTCAGCTTTCAAACACTAGCAACTTAGAGCAAGACAAATCCAAGAAAAAGATTGCAACTTAGTAAAAGTTTTCCTTCTAATCTTGGTACTAGCTTCAAGCTTCAAGGCTTCAATTGGTTGGTTGATTTGGTGTTCTAAGCTTCATATAAGAAAGGTAAGTAATTCTTAAATTTTGGTTTTATAGTGTTTTAACATGTATTTGAGGTTTCCATGGCAAATTACATGTTGTTTGGACAAGATTTTTGGGTTGAACTCTTGATTTAAGCAAGAGGAAATTGAGGTAGAAAGTATGCACACCAAGTGTTTGATGAAATGTTTACCCTTTGTTCATGGTTGTGTATGATGGATTTACATATTTTAAAACCTCCTTTAAGTTAGATTTATACTTGATATGTGATTTAAACAAGAATCATTAGAAGATGAAGGTTGGTGAAATGATGAAAAGATTATGGACTGTTTTCAATGCTTGGCTGACCGGCCTTTGAAGGAAGCGTTTTTCATTGATTTTTGTGGTTTATTTACACCTTAAGCATGCCTAAACAACTTGGCTAGAGATTGGTTAAGTTCATGTGTGAATTGAAATGGATTTGGAACAAGCAAAGTGGCTAGAAGGACCATTAGTGGACTGGTTTAGGATTTCTTATTTACTAGACTGTTAAGGTCACATTTTGCACTTATTTCAACTGGATATTCGACCATGATAATGGCCAAACTAGCTTTTGTACAAAACATGAAAGTTGTAGAGGATTGAGTTAGCATTCTACCTGTAAAATTTCAGATGAATCGAAGCACTGTACCATATGAAATGACCAAAATACCCCTGATGCCCTGTTTCTGTCCGAACTGATCTTTTGCCTCTGTAATTGGTTATTTTGACCGGGAAGATGACTCATTTAGCTTTCGATGTCTTCTTAAGAATTATAACCCTATATCCTAGCTTCCAGGTGCCTTTACACTTAAGTTAGACCTGTGTTATGAAACTGTAGTATGGGTTAATATATGTAACGTTTACTTGGCTTTTAAGTTTGGAAAGCTGGTTGTCTATTATTTACTTTCTAGGGTTTGTACTGTTTATTTGAAGTTTCCACTGGATGTTTTGAGTTACTAGTTCTCTGATCGACCGAGTCCTGGCGAGAGCTGGGCAGGCAGTCCGCTGATACCCTAGGGTTCGCCCTAGGGAGAGGTGGGGCTGTCACACAAATCTATCCAAAAAAAATAAAATCCAACAAAAATAATGTATTTAGAAATATTTATATTATTGTATTTCGAAATAAGGCCCTAACAAGATTAGGATTTGTTAATTTGGTAAAAGAATTATTATTGTATTTAGAAATATTTATATTTTATAATTATTAATGCATTGTTCGAGTCCAAGTCGGATACAGGTTGAAATACTATATTCTGTATCCGATCTACTTTTTTGTGAGATTAAATGGATCCGAATTCGGATCTAGATAATGGAATTATTTCGTAATCCGAACTCGAAAAAACTATTGGGTTTGAGCCGAGTTCGGGTCCAAACTCGACCCATTAATAGCCCTAGGCTCCCGTTTCCCCACCTTGTACTGTAAAAATTCTCCCCTGCTGTCGCCGGTGTCCCATCCCCTGCTTCTCCTACACCCTTTTCCCTGAGGCCTACCTCACTACACTACCTCTTTTAAAAGTGTTACAATTTTTATTAATCACTCTTTTTTTATTTTTGAGCCAAAATTCAATATGAAATCAAGTTTAAAGATTACTTTTACCTTATACCGCATAGACTTGAACAATATCCGTTGCTTTTTTTTTTTATAAATAACGAGAAATATGTAAAAAGAAACTGCCAAAAGAATTGAGCGAAATATAACCAAACAAAATCATCCTTTTACTGCAGTAGAATGCAATATTACTCTTTTCATTGTATTATATATATTACATCACGTTATGTTGTATTGCAAGTCTGGATTGGAGTATCATCCCCCCCCCCCCCCCCCATTTAAAAGTAGGGGAGGAAAATTCCCCTGCTCCTATTCCTGCCATGAATTTTTTGCCCCATCCCATTTGTCCTTCTCAGGATAAATGCCCATAGACACCTTCCCCATCGCCATCCCTAAGTGGCTCAGCCTTCCATGTCACAATCATCTTACTTAATCAAATTCAATTTCATAGTTACTTAAAATCACGAAAGGTTTAAATTAACTATTTAAATTGTAGTGTTCGAAAAGCAGTCATATTAAATACAAAAAAGATACATCTTTACTTTGCAAATGCGAAAAGTTTTGGCAATTTACATTTGGGTTGGTACTTCTAGTTGTGTGAAGGCATGCTTTTTAAGCCATGAAACTATAAAAGTTTCAAATAATTAAGATATAGATTAATATCATTATTTTGGGATACAAATTGAGATAATGATTCCCTAAAGGAACCATAAAATTTTTAATTTTCTTCTTAACGTTGAGTGTTTCACTATATTCCCTCATTTGTTATGCAAAAATGCTCTTGATTGTAATATCTTTCCACTTGGTATCTTTCCAGAATGATCAGGAAATTAATTTGTCATTCTAGTATCTCATACCAAAATTTAGAACGGAATGCTCATTCTTCTTTTAATATTTGGTACAATAAATGTTTAGATATCAAAATAGACTCCTATATGTATAAATTTTGCCCCCAGATTGTTTTATAGGAAATAATATTTCTTATTTGTTTTATATTTTTTTGCTACATAATTTGTGTATATACATGGAATTTCAACGTTTGCTTTACTTTAAGAATAATTCAGGGTTCACAATGAAATACTTCAATTGTAATATATTATTAGCTTCACTATAGATATTTTATTCCAAGTTTTGCATCTATTATCAAATATAATTAGCAAGGTAAAGTGTAAATTACATGAAATCCAACATTCATATATATGTTAAATTCAAGAAAATTCTTATACAAGTGTTCCAAAGTTTTAAAAAAAATTATCTTGAACATTTTTTTCTAGAAAAAAGAAGGAAAAAGTTTAAACTTAGACAACAATGATTTTTTTTTAACAAAGTGTAGTCAATTATTACTTAAACTCATGAGTATCTTAAGATTTGGTAATGCAATAAGAAAATGTAGATCCATAAATTTGACATCTTACTCTTTTGGTCATTTCACGATGAAAAGAGAAAGGGCTATACTTAGGATTTTTATGAAATAAAGGATTCTAAGAAAATAGTTGAAATTGACATTCCATAAGAAAGGACTTTCCAATTTAAATGGTCCAGCCTTGTTTGGATTGTGGTTTTTTACAGAAATTTTTTTTATATTTTTGGTCAATACATTTTCCAATCATCTTTTTCCCTCACATATATCAACTTGCTATAATATATTTATCTACAAAAACTTTTAAAAATAGCAATCCAAACGGGAAGTTTTCTACTCTATGTCATTCTCGCATACTAAACGTGGATCACAGAATTCATTATTTCTTACGACATAGCAAACAAACGTCACATGTATTGAAAGCATATCCATGATGATTAGTTCATGTTCGTATTTCAATTTATGCTCATCTTCTGAAAAACAAATTTTAATAAGGTGCTTCCCATATGCCTATTGATAAACCTTTGTCAAGATAACCTTACCGATACCAAATTAATCCAATTTTAGCATATGTCAATTGTTTTCTTTTTTCAAGAGAAAGTTTAAACCCTTACAGTGAGAAAGGGAGAGGGTTTAAGAGCAGGGATCTTCTAGTCACCTGATCAATGTTCCTATTAGTAAAACTGGGTCTTGAGGGCAACTCATTTCTTTTTTAGTCTTTCAAATCACAAATTTTATCGATTATATTATAAAATTAAAAAGATAGTAATATAAATGATGCTATTAATAATGTGTTTCAAAAAAATTATCAGTAGAAGCCACCATTTCTATCTTGGACACAAAAACTCTAAAAGTAAAATTTCAAAGACGTTGAAATTATTGTGAAACTATAAATTTATTTTCTAAACAATATATGAGATTTATTCTTAACAACATTTTTGGAATAAACTATATTAGTTTTAAGCAGTAGGAACACTAATCTAAATTTATAACAGTTTCATATACATTCTTTTATGATGAAGTTACAAATAATTACGTACAAAAGGGGAAAAATGGGGTGTACATATCAACGTACCGCTTATATTGTTTGAATCTAGTACTACTTTACTATCCTAAACATCGGCCTTGAGGGTATTTCCGAGACAAGATAAAATGACACCGTATGTTTCTTTTTAAATAACACTAATCTATAACTTGAGGAGGGGCAAGGACGGAACTGGGGTGGACAGGGAGCCCCCCCCCCCCCCCCCCCTTCCTCCCCCACGACAACAAAAAAAAGTTTTATAAAATTTTATTTTCCTTCCTCCTTATAAAATTAACAAATTCCCAAAATCACTTTTTGTAAATTTAATTTCTTGCCTTCACAAAAATCTAAAGATATTTTAGGTTATATGTTTAAATTTTGGTACATTAAAGTTTGCCTCCGGAATGTATATTTTCATGTTCCGTCTATGGGAAGAGGGAGGAAAGCATATACGTGTGAAGCCGCGGATGGTAAAGTTTAATTAATCCATAATATTGGCGAGAACAAATTTTGATTAACCCTATAAAATATCTTAAGAATTGGAAGTGGAAGTTGGAAACCCTTACCGAAGGGGAAGTTCCAGGTTGAAATAACAAGGACCACACCAAGAGGCTCCGGGACCAGCTCAGCCTTAGCCGGGAATGCAGCAATGGGCAATTTAGCCTATAAAGCAAATGAACGTAATGAAATTGGTATTACTCAACTAACCAGAAGATTTTACTCGATTTGTCCTCTTTTTTTTCGTCTTAAGTGCCTCAACTTTAGCAAACAATTAATTTGATTTTAAGTTGTTGGAGTTCATATGTTAGCTGCTATTTTGCTTCTTTGTTTTGAAATTTAATTGAATAGATACATGACTAGATGTGACTAAATTCTATTAGTAATTGGGAAAAATTCTTCAAATATCTTAAATTTGCTTTAATTGGATACATGGAGGAGTAGATTTGCTCTTATCAAAATTTTGCTACTAAAACTACACATGTACTGAAGATTGAGGACCAAATATGCTTTTGCCAAAATTTGAGTCTAGATTTGTATGGGAACTAAATATTGGGGATTAAAACTATATATATATATATATAAGATTAAATACTAATTATAAAATAGATGGAGAACATTATTTTGGAAAAAAATTCACCATGTAAAATCCTTATTGATATAGGAGCAAGTGATAGTTATATTAGCCATAAATTGATAAAAGATCTAATTGCCATAGATTAGAAAAAACTTATCAATATACAAATTTTAATTGAGAAATACATGAAATAGATACAGCAGTAAACACAAGTGTATGATTAAGTAATGTAAACGTACCTATACGACTTCTTGTTGGAGATGAAGAATTTAATGACTCTTTAGAGATTATGTTAGGAAGTAGTTTCTTAGAACAAGTATCCCCTTATAAAATAACCAATTATGGATTACAAGTAAACTATAATGATAATATTATTAACATACCATGATGACTAGTCCAACTAGTATTTACATTTCTAGTTTGATCACTAATTAGATCAGATAAGTAATAAACTCGTTTACCAGTCAATGATCGGATGGTTCAATTGATGAATAGGGAAACAACCACCGGTTGAACCATCAACTTAAATTTATATTATTTTTGTAATTCAAAATATAATATTATATTATATAATATAGCCACTACCCAACCAGTGGTTGAACCACAAACCCATCTAGGTCCAGGCGAGTATTATAACTATGAGTGGGGGGAGCTGAAGAGGAAAATAGATCGCATACCCTTTTGCTTGACATCCAATGCTTTAGGGACCCCAATGCATAGTTGAGACTTTTAATTAATGGTCCTACCTACAATCAATTCAAATAGACACGTCGTAAGCGTTAGACCTAACCGGCAAATGCATCATAATAGAAAGGTCACATCTGTATTTTGATGTTACAACCAACCCAATAAATTTAACTATATTATAGTAAATAAGGTTCCAGGACTGCCGTTTTCTTCGTTATATAAATCAACTAGTCCTGCTTTTCGTCATCTACATAACGTAATAGAAACAAGGCCAACCATAAAGTGCAGATTATTTCTTCTTATGATCTAATTACTGAGGGTAAATTACCCAAAAACCGAATGCACTGTAGCCCTTATGTGGTTTAAAAAAAGTATACTTTTAATCCCCCTTGTGTTTTCGATTGAAAGGCAAGACGGATAAAATCAATTCAAAGTGTTTGTGCAAGAAGACAATTGTACACCAGCGTACATTATTTTAGTTCATCATTCCCTCTTAATCCTATATTTCTTCTCCTTCTACTTTTAATTTTGGCCCCGTTTTTTACATTATCTTTAATTCGAAAAGAATGCATGTTTGCTATGATTTAATTATTTTGTTTCTTAAATTTCTTCTTCTTTTTTGTCAAAAAATTCTTTCTTCTTTGTTAGGTCAAAATTTGCACCAATATTTTGAAAGTAACTAGCGACTACGATCAATTATCATGCATGAAATACTCCATCAAAATTTCTAAAGTAACTGGCAACTATCGGCAATAGTCACCCATGACTATTTGATGTAATGTTTTGCAAATAAATTTCAAATCTACTTTTTTTTAAATACCAACCTTTTATTAAAAAACTTCAAAAATAGCAAAGCTCGAGGGGGTCAGACCTGACCTCGGAAAGTTATTGAGAAAAGTGGGCAATAATGTTACTCCCTCATCCTCTGAGAACAAACATAAGGCAAAGACCTATAATCTAATGTCAGGACCGACAGTAGAAAAGCCGGCAAATGACTAGTCGAAGAAAATGGGTAGTCGGCAAATCTACTGAAAATTACTTTAAAACACAATAAACACAGTTCACGAAGGATTTTGAGAATTTGTCATTGGTTTATGATGGATTTTGAGGCAATTTTTCGTGGATTATGGTCTCTAATTACCTTAAAAAATGTAGGCACAAATTTCGATTTAACAAAGAAGACGTATGTTTGACAAAATAAAGAAGAAACGTAATGAAAATCACTTAAAACAACGAAAACAAGTTACGAAACCTGATTAGCAATAAGCATGACAGAGTATAGTGTTCTATTTGTACAAAACCATCAGCTAAGATGGTTTCCATCCATTTATCTTTCAATGTAAAGTCCATGAGGGTAAAAGACACCATATGACGTGGGAGTTTTGGGTAGTTTCCCCAATAACTTATTGATGAACTAAAAGTCTTGAGTCCATCAAAATAGTTACTAATAAAGAGACATTTTAGAGGCAAAGGGCTAAAATATGTAGTTGCAGGACAGGTGTTGTGCATTCGAGAATAGAAGGAAAATTTTGAATCTGGATGTTGTGCTGAAGGAAAATGATATAGAGAGACATATCCGAAAATCAAGTCATGAGCTGACCATAAATCGAGTCATCACGGGACATGTACATTTCACGATTTTTAGTTTCCTACATGCAGGTGCAATTTTGTTTCTAGTAAAATCATCAACATCATCAGAATCAAGGTTAATGCAACGACAACAAAGGGATGCACAACAGAATAATATTTAACGCAGCGAAGAAAAAACTGAAAATTATGCTATGGCCTACTTTTTTCAAAATTCAAACACCAAATGGTCATTGATACTTCTTATCTGGAGCTTTATGATATGGAAAATTAAAATAGGGTTTAAAATTTCAAATTATAAAGTAGAGTTTCATAATTTGCAACCCTTGAAATTTAGACCTGTGAAAGCTTTATCCATAGGACATGGAAATTTTGAACTGAAAGAATGTTGACTTGGTATGGAGAACCAAAACTGGAATCTCCTGTAAAAAGGGAATCCCTAGATGTGAAAACAATCTATTGATGAGTTCAAAAATTTTGAGGGAAAGAACTTTTGGAGAAACCGAAAAAAAGGGGAGGGGTAGAGAAGCTGTAGTTTTGACACTTAAAGTTTACACTCTGGAGCACATCCGGAGAGCTAAGGAGCAATATAAGAGTGTGGATTTCACGGACCACAGATTAGGAGAGGAGTGTTTCTTTATATGAGATGGTATCAGGGTTCTGAAAATTCAAATTTGTGTTGTGGATCAGATGTTGGCTTCAGCAAAATTTACCAGATCGTGGATAATTTGTACACATGAAGAGGGAGGAGAGAGGCATCTCAATTCTCAAACTCAATAGCAATTACAAACATTTGTCAAGTAAACAGGGAGCACATGGACCATATAGCGCAGCAAACGTAATCATGCATCTGGTTTCAGAGCAGTAAAGGAGTTGTGTGTATCCTGGACTGCAATTTTGTATTGACTTCTGACAACAATTATTTCTGCTCAATACATTAAAAAATAATAATAGCAGCATGCAGTCGGCCATCCGTGATCTTACCTCATCTCTATATGCCTCAGCCTTGTGTTTTCCTAAATCCTGTTTAAGAGCTTCAAATATGTCTTCTTCTTTTTCTTTGAGGAGAGTGAGAAGAGCTTCTAGCTGAGACCTCCTCCATGATTGTGTTCTTGTTTTACCAGAGTTGTAGGTTTCCCTCAACTCTGCCAAGTCTTCTTCCAAACTCTTCACAGGTTCCATGCTCGATCTACTAGATGAAAGTGGAGCCTTTTTTCCTGGTTTCTTTCTCGGCTTCTTTTGCTTTAGGAACTGCTCTAGGTGTCTTGGCACTTGGCAAGAAAAACACGTCTGAACAGGGCAGATTCGGTATAATAATTATTTCATACTGGTTAACCCGATGAAAATATCAACTCATGCCAAAAATCAGGTACATGTCTCATTTAAAATTGTGGTACCGTACAGATGATGTGTTGAAAATCTTTTTTTTTTGCGCTTTGAAAATCTTGGTTGAACAACCTAGAGTTAAAAATGACTTTAATGAATGTTTATTATTTTGCGTTTAAACCTGAAATTGCTCTGCTCATCAACCACTATATACTTAAAACCCAATATGTTTTTGTAGTTATTGGAATCCAGTTTTAATTCATGTGAGTGAGTTCAACTTCAATGAATTCCTCTTTTTGATTAGCACCACAATTGCTATGATATAGTCGTTATTCTTTTAATCTAAATTTGAATGTTAGAAGAAAATGATTTTTTAAAGGCACTAATATACTCATCATCTGGATTTAGGCTCTTTCTCAATAATGTTTTGCTTCTAATAGTTACACTCAGGCTTCAAAAAAAAAAAGAAAACTAATACTTACACTCAACACTCAAATGTAAAATATATATAGTTTAGAAAAAATGAAAGGAAGGGCAGAATGGGTAACTCCATGAGACATGTTGAAGTACTACTATAAAGGCAGTCACTGTGCTTTTGCCTTCATCTGTTAAAAAGGTTGATGATTTTTTTTACGGTAACAATAATATTTTTATAATCTAATATATTCTAATCTAAAAAAATCTAACTAAATCAAAAGTGTGTTCTAACACTTCCTTTGAATTTTTTTTATTATATGTGGAGTTCAAATTTCTAATCTACAGATTAAAGAGGAATTTAATTCCCTTTTTTATAGTCACTGAGCCAAAGTTTAGTGGTAAAAAAGGTTGATCCCTTTTAATTCGGCTGTACACATTATGCTACTCCGGTAAAATTTTTCAATCATTTCCTCCAAATTAAAAAAAAAGAGGAAAAAATCATTCAACCAATTAAATTGTTCTCCACTCACGGGACGTGGTCATTATTGACGGTTGCCTCGGGCATTTAACGTCATTAATAATTTCGTTGAAGGCGGCCCATGCTAGTCTCCCTACCCTGAACGTGGTCATTATTTAGGGGTTGCTCTGGGCATCTACCGTCATTAAGGAACTTATCCTTTCTACACTCAAATCTTCTCTTTACCTAGGTAAGGAATGAAATTATATGGTTCTAAGTTGGGAAACGGCAGATCCATGCCTCACAAATTAATTCCTATCCAGTTGAACTCCATTCATGTAAATCCTATGATTATTAGTGATATTCCTTGAAAATAAATTTGAATTTGTTAATTAGTAGGACTAAGTTGGTGATTGTACAAAAACTGTATGAATTTAGGAATAAGAATTATAGGAATCTATTTGAATTGGATAGAATTTAACTTTTAAAACTCCTAATTCGGAAAATGATGACAATTATCCCTCGCAGTTTACATCGACATTAAATTTTAGTCCATTACATATAAACTGAAGTACTTTAGTCCCTCACAAAACCAAAACATATCCTTCTAGTCCCTCACACATTTCCGACCATATTTTCGCTAGGAAATGTCACGTGTGTACCATAATCTAGAAATTTAAGGGGCAAAATTGAAAGTTAATCAAATTCTCTCTCTTTTTCTCTCTCCTAGTCTACAACATCTTAACCATTTTTATTAGTGTTTTTCCTCATAAAAATTCAAAAATCCTCATGAAATTAAAGAATACCTCCAGAATCCAAATATTTCTTCAAACAAAATCCGAAAAAAAAACCTTGATCAGAAAATTCTCATAAAATTTATGATGTCCCCCATAAACTTTTAAACCCATTTCGGCGAGATATCCATCTATCAATCAAAATTAAAATGGGTACAAATGACAAATTTGGGAGATGCAATATCTCCATTTGCCAATCATCTTCATCTTTCCATATCTCACTCCTTAAAATCTTCCTCATTATTCCTCATCTTCTTCACCAAAATCCCAAAATAAGGGGAAGAGGAGGCCTAGGGGCTTTTGCAGGAATGGTAGTGGTGAATGGGGGGGAAGGAAGAGGTAGTGAAGACCATAGGTCAATAAATCCTTAGTTTGGATGATTAAAAATATAATGGAGATTTCGACATATGTTTTTACTGAGATGTATGTTAGAACAGGACCTTATTCATTAGAAGAGTTAGAGGGAGAGCAAAAGGAGACAAAAGGCAGGACAAAAGAGCAATTTAGCTTGTTAGACACAGACTGAATGGAACACATAAGGATTGGCTGTCCGAACATCAGTCAGAAATGATCAGAAGGTTTTATCTATTGTCAAACACATCTATCGAACAGTTGCCATGTCGGCCGTCCGAAAGGTATTAGGATGCAAGGGTTAGAAGCAAGCACAAGAAATGGATGTTCAAAGATATGTTTGAAGAAGATTCACAATTGGTCAAACGCTATGATCGGAGGTAGTTGTAAATGACCAGACATCTGACCACGCTAGTGGCTATATTTTCCAACATTTAATACATGACCATTGAAACCTTTGTTACCAGGGAGGGACATAAGTCCCTCCTTGGGCTCCTTGGGCTCCTTGGACTATAGGTGACGGGTTCAAATCTTACCTGCAGTAAAAAAAATCTAAGGATGGTACCATAGCATCCTCTTGGTACAGTCAGGTTTGCATACCTACTAACCCATGAAACACAAGTCTCCTTAGACTCCCCTCCCTATAGATTAGGATAGAATAGTTTATACAATTATTATCGTTGTCGGAAAAAAAAAAAAGAAACCTTTGTTCATACCATTTTTTAGCACCTATGGAACATTGAAAAGTTGCACTCAACAACCAACTTTGTATACATTTATTTCAAGCCTTCAAGGTGATTTTTATGTAGAAAAACACTTCGAATATTGTTTAGATTAAGGAAGATTCTTGTATTAAAGAGTTGTCTTCAAAATAGTGAGAAGTGATCAAGTAGTTGATGGTTTCTTTGCTATGAGAGTAAAAATCTAAGTTCAATTGAGTGTTAGTGTGACTTAGATTCAGCTTTTTTTGTACTTGGGTTATTACCTCATCCACATTTGTAAAGAGACCTTTAGTGAAGAAAATTCCAAACTTGAAGAAGTTTGAGAGTGGAGATAGATTTCAATGTGAAAGTCGAACTACTATAAAATTGGTTTGCGTCTCTTTTACATTTTGGTTACTTCAAAATTTTTACATAATTTTGTGATTTAATTGTTCTACATCACTCTATTATTCTATTTGCTTAAGTGTATTCATTTAGATAACTTTGCCTAGTAAAAATTAGTTGAATTTGGCCTTCATTGTCAACCTAATTCACCCACTCTTAAGTTGTCTTTGGGTTTTCTAATTGGTATCGAAGCTTGGTCTCCAGAAGTCGAGCTCAACTAGCTTAGAAAGAAGATCTTGGCAACCAACAATGCTCTGCTTTTAGAGGGACAGTCTACCACTAGGCTATCTATGTCAATCGTGTTAATTTTGTTAGTTGGAAAATGCATATGAAAATTTCCTTGTAATCTATTGATATAGAATTATGGTATTGTTGTAAATAAAGATCCCTTTGAAGCGACCATTATTGATGAGGAAGCTAATAAGCATAGAGCAAAAACTATAAGAGAATTAAATATTCAAGATAAGGCTAATCTCACCCATAATACTAATGCTGTGAACATATTGTATAACTCCTTAAATGCTAATGAATCCACAAGGGCGAAAGGATGTAAGTCAGTCAAGGAAATATGGGATAAACTGAAAGAAATATATGAGAGTATCAATGATGTAAAGGAGCAAAAGATTGCTAAATATGAATCCTTCAAAAGAGAATCTCATGAGGAAAAGAGCAAATGTATTACAAATTATTCAATGATATTATTAAAGATTCAAAGGCACCTAGTAAAGTATTCTCTTCGAGTAAAAAGAATAAAAAGAATAAAAAGAAATCCTAAATGCTTTCTCTAAAGAGTAGAAAACAAAAGACACGGCTATTGATGATGCCAAGAATTTGAATTCTTGACCTATTAAATCTTTGATAAACTCTCTAACCTCTTATGATTTGAAATTCAAGTCTAAGATACAAGATGAAGAGCAAGCTAGAGTCAAAAGAAATATTGCTCTCAAAGCATTTCAAGAAGAAGAGGACTCTTTCTCCTTTGATCAAGAAAGTGATAATATTGAAGAAAGTGACCTAATTTTTATCACTAAAGGCATCAAGACATACTTCATTAACAAAGGAATATTCAGAAGAGAATGACCAAGCAACAACAACAACAACTATTCCTCCAATAACTTTTTGGAATAGTTATATTGATTAAAAAATATATGTTGAACAGCTCCATGATTTTGAACATGATAAATTCTGGAACCATATTTTAAACTCTCCACGGTTTTGTATGGTCTAAGAAAAGCCCTAAGAGTTCAGTATGAAAGGATAAGTGGTTTTTCACTTGAAAAGGAGTTCAAAAGAGACGTTATAGATATTGTTTTATTCAAAAAAATTTGTAAGAATAATCTTTTTGTTATTCAAATCTACGTGGATGATATTATATTTGATGCTACTAATGAGAGTGTGCGCAAAATATTTTCAAATGTTATGCAACAAGAATTTGAGATAAGTATGATAAGAGAGATGCATTTCTCATTTGGACTTCAAATTCATCAAACAAAGTAAGAGACATTCATCAATCAAACAAAGTATGTTGGAGAGTTGCTCAAGAGACTTGGAATGGAGGACTCAAGATAAGTAGGCATTCCAATTTACACATCTACAAAGCTTGAAAAGGATGAAAAAGCATAAAAGTAGATGAAAAGAGCTATCTAGGTATGATTGATAGTTTACTTTTCTTAGTCACAAGTAGACCAGATATGATGTTATATATGAGCTGGATTCATATATTTTGGCTGGCCTTATGGCTTAAAATAAGTACCTCTTCTACCTTATAACTTATGGACTTGATTAAGGTGGAATTACTATGAAGTTGTGTTGAGTTGGAGGAAAACTTTCAGGGGCAAAATAGGAGGAGCTTCTGCCGAATTGGGTGCAACTTGTTTCCTGTTAATTGTGGGCTGATTTTGTGGTAAATTTGCCTAAGGTATTTGGTAAATTTTTAAACCATACTTATGTATTGAATTTTGAGTGAAATGGAGAAGATTCCATGGATAACTTTTCTTAATTGCTGGCTGTAATTTTATTTGTGTGGCCGAGTGGATAGTGATGTTTTTCACCTTGTTTTCTTCAACCTTTTTTATGATAAGTTTTGGCCAAAACCTGTTCCAAACATTGGTTGGGATTTTTCTGTGATAAACTTGAATAAAAGCTGTGAATTTTGGAAGGTGAGAGCCTCATGATTTTGCTTGTTCCATTGTTGAAATTTCTGGTAGGCAGGGCAGCTTTGTACCCTGCTATCTTTTAGCCTTAAAACCCTTAGTTTGGTAATCTTTTGGACACAATCTTGCTCATTTCACTTGCTAAAACCTTGAACAACTATGGTGTGTTGAATTGGAGTGAATATCATCACCAAAAGAGGTGCATTACCTTGTTTTTCTTCATTGTTTTGCTGCTGGAAATTTCCGTAGGAAACTCTGTGCAGCTTTGGTAAATTGGTTATAACTTCATGTAGAAAAGTCAGAATTGAGTTCCGTTTATTGCGTTTGAAACTAGATTCAGAGTACTTTCTACCGTGAAAATTTTCAAATTTTCCTCAATTCCTATGAATATCTGTGATTTTGCAAAATTGACTGAATTTTCACACCTGTTCTGTTTTTCTACCGGATGAAGCATCAACTTGAGACTGGAATTTGACTGAATTGTGGATAGAATCTTACAAATGTGTCTTCTGGGAAATTGTAACCCTTTTAGTCTATTTTCTAACGGTATAAAGTTTATAAATTTTGGACTTAAGAAGCTTGAGATATGATTTTTCAAATAGTATCGCGCAAAACTAGAGAAAATTCTGTTATTCAAAAGTTGTTCTTGCTTTCATTTCCAACTTCAAGTTGGAGTTGTAGAACCATTTCGAGCTTGGTTTCATGATTGGAGTTCAGATAACTTGGTTGGTTTGGAAGTGTTTTCCTTTGAATATGGTAGCTTGGAGTAGTGGATCTCATGGCACTTTACATACTTGATTTTAGGACTTGAAGGTGAGGCCAGAAGTGCTCCTGAGGCAAACACTTAAGCTTATTGCCATGGTGAGTGTTCTAACTGCATGTTTCGTGCTCATTGTTGCTAGAAATTGCTAGGCACATGATTTGTCGTTTCATAGGCAAGTGTGTACTCTATCGCACTTGATTTAACTCGACTAAACTTTTGACATCTTGTTCATGCATGTACCAGCAATTTGATTTACAAGTAACCTGTATCTAGACTTGAAATACTTGAAATGCTTGAAAATATGATATGCTAAGCTTACTTGTGACTTGATTTGGTCTAGGCGAGTGTGCCTTTATGTGCACTCAACCTTCGTGAACTTGAAATAATTAATCCTGCGCGCGGACTTGCATGTTTATGTGCATGGTTGTAGACCAACTGCATTCCTCTTGCAACGGTTGAACTGTAGACCGGTTGCATTCCTCTTGCAGCAGTTGAACTGTAGACCGGCTGCATTCCTCTTATAGCGGTTGAACTAGGCCCTTGGACCCTTATTCGAGACGTCGGGTAAGTCAAAACTTGGGTTACTCATACGTATGCGTGAATGTAGGTCAGTAACGACTAAACTAAACCCTAGTTGGACCTCTTACTTTAGACCAGCCTCAGAGCGGTCGGGTAAGCTGGGCAACCCTGGGTAAAGGACAAGTTCCTAACCTGTTTCCTCCTGACTGGAATTCATGACTTGAACTCTGATATTTCTGAATATGGAGCGTTAATTGACAACTAACGTCTCCAATCATTAACTGCGTGAGCGTTGGATAACAGCCAACGACTCCACTCTTGAATACCTGAATACTTGGGGCTATAAGCCAGATCTAGTTGGTCGAATCAAGCCGGCAAGGGCTTGGTTGAGGAGATCGACGAACCTTGGGTACTTCTTTGACATTCGGGCCCGGTAGGGGGATGATCAGTGGACGGAGATTGACGTTTAGTGGTGATTTACGAACATTATAATTTCCTGGTTGACGGAGAGTCAACAGACCTCGGACAAGCTACTGTGGAACCTGCTCCTGAGAGCGGACTATATCCTTTGACATGAACGTGTTCTTTATCGTATACTTTTGTATGATCTATATGATTACCTGCTTTACTATACACTATGTCATGATCAATACGAGCATGACTAGTTTCCTGATATCCTGTGAATGATATCATGCCTGCTAGTTTACTTGCCTGTTTTCGTGGAACTTCACTGGACTTTTAACTCATTCCATGAATTTGTTTTCCTTACAGTGATGAGAACGTGAGAGTGGAAATTGGAAAAGGCCTAGATTTCATCGAAGTTTGTTAGTTGCTCATGTGAGCACTCCATAGATGTCTAACTGGCTTGCTTGTTTTGATTTTTGCAAGTTTGACTCCTTGGCTGTATTTAGAGATTGTGTGGGCATTGGAGGTCCATCAGTGTACACATTGAAGGTTGTAATTGATATCGCTTTTATTATTGAGATTATTATTTATAAATTTCATGATGCATGACTGAGTCCTGAGAAGAGTTGGGCAGGCGGTTAGCCAAACCCTTGGGTACGCCGAGGGAAAGGTGTGGCTGTCTGTGACGACCCCACCTCCCCCTAGGGCGAACTCAAGGGTTTGGCGAACCGCCTGCCCAACTCTCGTCAGGACTCGTTCACTCACTTCAATAAAACAAGTTACAAATTCAAAAGTAAATGAAACAACAGTTCCCAAATTTAGAATGTACATTTATACCCAGTTCTATCTCAAACATTCATACATTTCCCAATATAACAAAAGATCCAAATTCTAGATAACTTTCAACCCTAATTGAGCACTAGCGCAAGTACAATCACAAAAGTCAAAAACTAGCCATCACCAGCCTGTACCAGCCTCACGCCTATGCTCGTACCCCTTGTAAGGAAAACAAAACTAATACGGTGAGCCAAAACTCAGTGACGTTCCAAAACATCATGCAAAGTAGTGAGTTGACCATTGTATAAAATTTGAAATATCAAAGTAGCGAGTATAAAAGTTCATAAAAGTGAGCAATAACACTTCAAGTAGCAAATTAGATAAATATCCAACATTTTCAAGTATAAGGATACAGTCGATTTTGCGAGCCAACTTGGCCATAGCTTGCCAGGAAGTAGTTGACACTCCGTCAACTTTCAAAGTAATGAAACCAGTCCAATAGAGCACCATTTAACTCCAATCTCCATCCACCATCCAACCCCCTACTGGGCCCGAACTCCAATACAAACAGTGGTGGTAATACTCGAGCATACCAATTAGTCGAGGAGATAACACACCACTCGACAAAGCAGTAGACCTAGGGTTCGTTATCTTATCGACCAAGCCCTTGCCGGCTCGACTTGATTAACTAGTCATAGGGTTTTTGGAATTCCAGACAGCATTCGAAACGTACACATGTATATCAAGTCAACAGTAACTAGTGAACAGTAATAAGTCACATTAGGGTAAGTGCGATAAAGTACACCCTTGCTCGTGCAAACAATTCAAGTACCATCCAATCGCATTAGCAAAACATTCATTCAAATATCAAATTCAATCATGCACTTAAAAACACTCACCAATGATTTATTGCTTTCCAAAACCAAGCTCGGTTCAACTCCCTGGCTGGAGCCCAAATCTGCGGTAAAATACCGTTTAACAGTTTGTAATCAATTAGCGTTTCAAAATATAGGAGTTTCGCATAAAAAAAATCAAGTAAATAGAACTCATTTAAGTAGTACTCATTTGATTTATTAAACCCTAGAAAATTCATGCTCGCTCTCTTGGTTTCAATAAAGAAGCGATTAAAACTTTTAAGTTCGCAATTTGGTATAAGAAACTAGGAAATCGTGTTTAAAGTGGTCGTCACTTTGTCTTTGAAAAATATTCACTTTTGAGCAAAATTTTAGCATATAAGTCACCCACAAGATCAACTTAAGCATCCCTACATAACTAAGTCCCGAATCGAGTACAAGTCACATCCCTATTTCCGCTTTCACTCACTTATCCCACGAGAGAGAAAACGGCCAGCATTTCCTTTGTGTTTACCTAATTTTCCATCCATTTTCAAGGCTTCATTCTCACCACAAAACAGCCTCAAATCAAGCATATACACACCAGGCCAACAAGCACAATCTCAACCAGCAATTTGGGAAAAATACCAACGAAAACCCTTCCGTTTCAACCAAAATGCAACACATAAACAAAGATTAGAGGTTTACCAAGCATCCTAAGCAAGTTCATCACCAAAAACAACCCACAATTAAAAGTAGTAAGCTGTCCCAAAATTCGGACAGCATTACCCCTGTTTTATCCTCAACTTTATCTCCAAATCCAACACACAATTTCATGGCCAAATCATCCAAATCAAGACCACAAATGATAGGCCATAAAAGCTACTGATTTCGGACCATAAAGCCACTAAAATGGACAGGTATTCAGCTCACATTGCATCACATCTAGGCTGGCCAGCAAGCACAATTCATCTCTACAAGCTGAAATTGCTAAAATGTAGCCAAAATAACATCTAAAAGCTAGAAAATTCACATGGCAAAGCTACTAGATCATACCCAAGCTCAAAGTAGCATATCAAGGCTGAACTTTCTCATTTAAAGCTAGAATTGACAAATCAAAGCTGGAAATTCACATAGCAAGGCTAAAACTCCATACTAAAGCTGGAAATTTTTCAACGCATTGCTAAAGTTCCATAGCAAAACTGGAAATAATATCTCAAAGCTGGAAATACTCAATCAAAGCTGCAAATTTCATTAAAACTCCACAAAACCATGCAATATTCCATAAACGGGCTTCCTTAAACTTCTTTTGCTTCCTACCGCAAATAAACTTAAAGATAAGGGAAGAAAGCTAATATTTCTACCCAAATCCATCTCTTTACCTCCAACCCAAGGATAGCAGCAAATCAAGAAGATGGTAAGGCTTTCTTCCTCCTAAAACTCCACCAAGAGCTTCCCTCCAAGCCTAGCTCAAGATCAATCGGTGTGGATTAGGGTTGGTGTTGGGATTTCTCATGGATTGAGCAAGAAATCAAGGCTAGAAATTGGTTTCTTTTCTCTCCTTTTCTCTCTCAATATTTCGGCCATCAAGAGGAAAGAAAGCTTGAGTTTTGTGGTGAAATGGAAGCTTACTCCAAAGTAAAGACAAGACTAATCTTAGTCAAAGTCTTGGTCCAAAGTTAGGTAGTTAATTGACACTTGTGAAGGCAAGAAATAATGTCCATTTATTGACCAAAATATCTCTCTTTTTCTCCTTCAAAAATTCGGCCAAGACAAGGAAGAAATGAAGGAAAAATGGTGATGGAATGATAGCTTAGTCTTGGTCAAGTCTTAGTCAAACTTTGTGGGCTTGTTGACAATTGGCAATAAGAAGAGAAATGTCTATCCCTTTTCTTTGGTCAAAAATTTCGGCCACCCTAGGATAATTATTAGGGAAGGATAAATGAAAGAAAAATAAGAAGATTAGGGTAAGAAAGTATTGGTCAAATGGGGTACTCAACCGGTCACAAACGGCGCACGTCGGTTCAATCCTACTTTCTTAACTCTCTTGTACTTTTGTTTTAACTTATGATTCACTAACTTATTTTTAGTATGAGAACCCGGAAATTTTCATATTTTCTAGGCATTATTTTATTTCCTTGTTTACATTTTATACTTTCCTTTAACATATTAATCTTCTATACATTTGACTGGGCGAGTATAACTTTTAACTTATTTTTCCAGTATGAGTTAGTTCATGGTAAGTTTGAAGTGCGGTATGGACGTGGGACCCGTTAGTACGGTAAGTGCGATATATTTTGACCACTAGTTGGAGTTTTGTGTTAAGTGATATTATTTTACAAGGTGCTAGGAGACAATTAGAGGTTAGTTAGATAGATAAACCCTTGGGAGAAAGAAGATAAGCTTAAACCCTAAAAGGTGCCAAGTGTCGCGACCCGATTGGAGTTGGACTTTTGACCAAGACTTTCTTACTTTACTAAAACAAAAATTTGACCAAAAATCAATCCATTATTTCCTCCTCTCGGCCGAAAATTGGAGAGCAAAAGAGAGAGAAAACCTCCATCTTTCACTTCACTTTCTTGCTCCAATCTTGAGTTTTAACCGATAGAGTTGCAAATTACTCCATAAAAGTTGTCTTCTAAGGAGATTTCAAGAGGTTGGTGGAGTGGTTTTGGAAGGGAAAGCACTAAACTACCAATTTTCTTGGGGTTTCAAGGACGTGTTGGTGTTCAAAGGCATCCTTCAGGGAGGAAACGTTTGAAGTTATCCTTGTTTGAACTGGTGAGTGTACCACTCGCATGACTTGTTGTTTAACTATTTTACCTATACCTGCATAAGGTGACTTGCTTGATTGTAATACCTGCTTAATTCTGGACGAGACGAGGGTGTACTTTATCACACTCGTCTCTCTTGCTTATTGTCAAATCACTGTATGTGCTTGTACCTGTTACTCGTTCTCTGCTCTGTGTGACTAGGTTATGGCACGAACTTGAATTAGTTGTTCCTGTATGCGGACTTGCATGTTTATGTGCATTTGAATCTAGACCCTCTGGTGGGGTATAGCCGTTGTGCTAGCCTGTTGTGTTGTCCAGCACCGCCAGGGACGAAATTCTCGACTTAGGGCTAAGTTATATTCTGAAATTCTGGTATACTCGAGTATTACCATCCCTTTTGACTCTTGAGAGCCACCTGTATCCTTTCCATTTGAAGTATTTATTCATTTCCCTATCTGGCGTGTATAATTGCATGACTTAAAAGTGAAATGCCATGTTTCGTGACTACTTGTACTTTTGGTACCTCATAAGCTCACCCCCTTTCCCGTTACCTTTGTTTTTCTTACAGGGTTCAAATTTTGGAACTGTGACTTTGAAGATAAGAGTGGAGCTAGTTTAAATATTCTTTCGTGTAGCTCCTCTGAAATTAGAAAACCTTAATTGTATCTCAATCAAATGTTCCCCTTTCGAATTGTTCATTTACCCACATGTGTATATAAAAGTGGTGGATCTTGTCTATGTGGCTCAATTGTTGGGAAGGTACATTCTCTAGTGTTATATATATAGTTTGCTTGTACTTGCTTGGGATTCGGACGAGTGCAGGGTTTGAACGTGGAAAGAAAACTTCTGGCAGGAAAACCTTGCAGAGAATCCGGCCGTATATCCGGCCAGTTCTTGGCCGGATACTGGGTCGGATTGGCAGGGCAGGTTGGAAAAAATTTGGGTTGCTCTCTGCCTCAAATCCGGCCAGGAATCTGGCAGAGAATCCGGCCAGGAATCTGGCAGAGAATCCGGCCAGATCTTGGCCGGATTGTGACGTGACTGTTTTCTGATTGCGTTTTCGTTTTCATTTTCGTTTCCGTTGAGGTGTTTAATCGAAGTACCATGTCACCGTGTGGTTTAGAAATCATGTTTCCAACTTAGTAGTCTCCGATTGTTTGTTTTCTTTGGGTTCTATCGCGCGAAATTTAGGGTTTGTATGATTCGACTCAGTAGTCCTGGTAAGAGCTGGCGGGCGGTCCGCCAAACCCTTTGGTTCGCCTTAGGGGAAGGTGGGGCTGTCACAGGTGGTATCAAAGCTGCTTCGCGTGGTCTCTGCGCGGAGTGAGCTTGGACCAAGTGGTGTTATGGTCCTGATTGTGTGAATAAGTGTAAAGAACTGAGTGCCCTTCTTGGGTGTAAGCTATGAATCGTGCCTGTTATAAGTGTAAATCCTTTTTCATGGTACTTGGGGACAATAGTTATGTATGTCAGGTAGGAATCTTAGATATGGGTGGTTTACTCTTGGGACCGGCCGGCTCGAGTTGTGAATTATCTTATCGTGGATTCTTGTACTTGAGTACCAAATAGTAGAGAGCACTAGAATAAGGGCCTGTATCTTGATTACACTTGAGGTGAGTTCTTATGGCAAAGGCAAAGGCCTTATTGTGGATTTAGGAGTGTTATCATGGATTACTCTTGTAATAGTCTGGTTAGGGTTTCGTTATATATATATAAGTGATAAGTGGCTTGGCATAGTCAGATATTGCCTTAGCTATGTTCTACTTTCCTGTCTACCTCATTTGGACATATCTCAGTTTAATTTTCTGTGGTCGCCTTGGGAGTGAGGGGACCTAACAGTTATATGGGTTAGTTCCAAGTGTACTTGGTTACTTATTTTGATTCTTTGATTTGCCTGGCAGGTTAGCATCTGATTTGAGTTAATAGTTGAGATGGCACATTTGGCTGATATGTATAAAGAAATAGAGATTCATCATGAATTTCTGATATGTGGCTAATGGAAGTAATAGACCTTGTATCTGATATTTTGATGAGTGATATGAAATATTGGTGATTGAATAGTGCTGGAACCTAATTCATGAATCTTTAATTATAGGTTAGTCTTGAAGTTAATTGAAATTTTCTTTGGTTATTCAAAAGGGGGAAACTATCTATAATGGATGAGGATCATGAGCTGTGGTTGGTGAGTGATTCCAAAACTGTTTCCAAAATTATTTTCGAACTATTTTCCTGCACTGTTTTCTTGCGTGTGTGTTATGCAATGATTTGGCTCATATGAGTGTTTGGAAGTCTTGTGCTTAACACCAACGTCTCCACTTTAATGACACTTGATTTGAATATGGGAGCACCGATGGCTCTCTTCTACTGCTTGACTGTTACTGGATTTTATTGGAGAGTTGGAAGTAAGTACTACGATTTCCCTGACTCACAAGAGCAATAAACTTACATTTGATTACTGATAAATGCACTAGTGTGAAACTTATTTGATTATTGATTTTTACTGGACACTCGTTGAGCTTTTAACTTACCCCAAATATTTATTTCCTCTCCACAAAGCTCGAGGCAAAGGAAACACTTGTATTAACTTATTAGTATAGCTGGATGGGATGTCTCAAGTATATTTTGAATTTCGATTAGAGTGACCCTTAGTGCCTGAGTGACTATCGAGGACTATCTTGAATTGATTAGGGCATGAATGAGGAGAAGCTCTTGAAAGTGGAAGAACTCGCTGTAGAATCATTTTTGTGCACAAAAGAGAGAATTTCGTGGACGAAATTCTTTTAAGGGGGAGAGAGTGTGAGAACCCGGAAATTTTCATATTTTCTAGGCATTATTTTATTTCCTTGCTTACATTTTATACTTTCCTTTAAAATATTAATCTTCTATACATTTGACTGGGCGAGTATAGCTTTTAACTCATTTTCCCAGTATGAGTTAGTTCATGGTAAGTTTGAAGTGCGGTATGGACGTGGGACCCGCTAGTACGGTAAGTGTGATATATTTTGACCACTAGTTGGAGTTTTGTGTTAAGTGATATTATTTTACAAGGTGCTAGGAGACAATTAGAGGTTAGTTAGATAGATAAACCCTTGGGAGAAAGAAGATAAGCTAAAACCCTAAAAGGTGCCAAGTGTCGCGACCCGATTGGAGTTGGACTTTTGACCAAGACTTTCTTACTTTACTAAAACAAAAATTTGACCAAAAATCAATCCATTATTTCCTCCTCTTGGCCGAAAATTGGAGAGCAAAAGAGAGAGAAAACCTTCATTTTTCACTTCACTTTCTTGCTCCAATCTTGAGTTTTAACCGATAGAGTTGCAAATTACTCCATAAAAGTTGTCTTCTAAGGAGATTTCAAGAGGTTGGTGGAGTGGTTTTGGAAGCGAAAGCACTAAGCTAACAATTTTCTTGGGTTTTAAGGACGTGTTGGTGTTCAAAGGCATCCTTCGGGGAGGAAACGTTTGAAGTTATCCTTGTTTGAACTGGTGAGTGTACCACTCGCATGACTTGTTGTTTAACTGTTTTACCTATACCTGCATAAGGTGACTTGCTTGACTGTAATACCTGCTTAATTCTGGACGAGGCGAGGTGTACTTTATCACACTCGTCTCCCTTGCTTATTGTCAAATCACTGTATGTGCATGTACCTGTTACTCGTTCTCTGCTCTATGTAACTAGGTTATGGCATGAACTTGAATTAGTTGTTCCTGTATGCGGACTTGCATGTTTATGTGCATTTGAATCTAGACCCTCTGGTGGGGTATAGCCGTTGTGCTAGCCTGTTGTGTTGTCCAGCACCGCCAAGGACGAAATCCTGAAATCTAGACCCTCTGGTGGGGTATAGCCGTTGTGCTAGCCTGTTGTGTTGTCCAGCACCGCCAGGGACGAAATTCTCGACTTAGGGCTAAGTTATATTCTGAAGTTCTGGTATACTCGAGTATTACCATCCCTTTTGGCTCCTGAGAGCCACCTGTATCCTTTCCATTTGAAGTATTTATTCATTTCCCTATCTGGTGTGTATAATTGCATGACTTAAAAGTGAAATGCCATACTTCGTGACTACTTGTACTTTTGGTACCTCATGGAGCTTAAACTCACCCCCTTTCCCGTTTCCTTTGTTTTTCTTACAGGGTTCAAATTTTGGAACTGTGACTTTGAAGATAAGAGTGGAGCTAGTTTAAATATTCTTTCGTGTAACTCCTCTAAAATTGGAAAACCCTAATTGTATCTCAATCAAATGTTCCCCTTTCGAATTGTTCATTTACCCATATGTGTATATAAAAGTGGTGGATCTTGTCTATGTGGCTCAATTGTTGGGAAGGTACATTCTCTAGTGTTATATATATAGTTTGCTTATACTTGCTTGGGATTCGGACGAGTGCAGAGTTTGAATGTGGAAAGAAAACTTCTGGCAGGAAAACTTTGCAGAGAATCCGGCCGTATATCCGGCCAGTTCTTGGCCGGATATTGGGCCGGATTGGCAGGGCAGGTTGGAAAAAATTTGGGTTGCTCTCTGCCTCAAATCCGGCCGGGAATCCGGCAGATTGTGACGCGACTGTTTTCTGATTGCGTTTTCATTTTCATTTTCGTTTCCGTTGAGGTGTTTAATCGAAGTACCATGTCATCGTGTGGTTTAGAAATCATGTTTCCAACTTAGTAGTCTCCGATTGTTTGTTTTCTTTGTGTTCTATCGCGCGAAATTTAGGGTTTGTATGATTCGACTCAGTAGTCATGGCGAGAGTTGGGCGGGCGGTCCGCCAAACCCTTTGGTTCGCCTTAGGGGAATGTGGGGCTGTCACATTTAGCACTTCTAATCATATATTTCCTCTTATTTAATACCCACTCTTATCCACCAAATTTAGTACACACACCTCACCAAGTGATCACACTACCAAAATGCACAAAAAAAACCCTAACTTATGCCATTCCTTTAGAAAAATCATAACTTGAGTTATAAATGTAAAAAATTCATACAACTTGGCCTGTTAAAAACTAGACTTGAAACAATAATAATCTTTAGAAGACACCTCAAAGAGATTCAGTTCATAAGTTGGTCCAAATTGAGCCGTAAGTTACTATAACATTCCTATTTTTACTTGTGCAGGGCAGAATTTTCAGTCAACTTTGCCGATTTTCTGATATTTATAGAAATTAAATCAAACTCTGAATTTTATATTGTAGGAAGTCCTATGAGTCTAGTTTCAAACGCAACATACGGAACTCAATTCTGACTTTCCTATACGAAATTATGGCCAATTTCCCAAAACTGCGCAGAGCCTCCTGCGAAAATTTCCAGATTTTCTAACAACTTGAGAAAATGAAACTTTTCTTAACAAAATTCACTCCCTTGGCTCAAATTCAACATACATGTGAAGATTAAGGTTTAACAAAGTATTTAAATAAAAACCTTGCCAAAATCACCATAAAATGACTAATATTTCCACATAGAAGCATATATCAAACTCACCATAAATCTCCCCATCAAGCTACTAAGGTTTTCATGAAATATACCTAATGTTTCTTCTTTATCATATGAAGAGAAATCTAGCATGATTCTTAACCCAGAAATCCACCAAATTTATCGTACATATCTCACTTATCGGTTACACCAGTACCGTGCATTATGAAACTTAACATGCATCTAATTAAGCATGCACCAAGTTGAACAATATAATGGAAGAAAAATCATGATTGAACCATTAAAGCAACCAAGAATTTAAGGCAAGTAAATTCAAATAAGAGCTATAAAGACAAGTTAAATTTCGGGGCCTCACACTCTCATATTTACCTTTAAACCTTCGTCCTCCTTTTGTTTGTTTACAAGAAATTGCTTGCAGAATTTTAACTATTTACTGTGTTGAAGTGATGTTGCATATTCTCATCTTTCAGGTTCGAAAATTGTGTCTTGCGGCCCGACTTCCAACTATGTCAAGCTTGAGGTTAGGCTCAGAGCTTCTGCTGCAAAGCCCCCTGTTGTTAAACACCTCTTGTAGGAAAAAAAAAGAGTTTTCTTTTGCAAAAAAAAAAGTTTTCTTTTGCTGCTTCATTGGCAGTTTCGGGAGAGGGAACAGGGGAGGGAAGGGGGAGGGGGAATAGGAAGGGAGGAAAGAAAAGAAAAAAGAAAGAAAGAAAAAAAAAGAAAAAAGAAAAAAGAAAATGAAAGAAAGAGAATGAAAAGGAAAAAAAGTTTTTCATCTTACAAAAATTTTTCTACAACTTCTACAGTGATCTGCAGTAAAGTTTTAGACAAACTTCCAAAAAACTCAGGTGCCAAACGGGGCCATGATTTCAAGATCAGTTAAGTTTCGTAGTTACGATATCGAGTTCTAAGTTTATAGCATCTTGCACCTTTTGACACCTTCATTGACCTTCCTTAGTATGTTAACTTAGCTACTACGTCAGTAAGATTTTTCCCCTAGGCAAGTTTGTAGTAGCAACACAAGCAAGGAGAAGCCACTTGGAAATCAGAGGAAAACCTAGTAGAATCGAGTTTTTGCAAGTTAAGGTTAGAATTTCGAGGAAGAAATTCTTTTAAGGAGGAGAGAGTATGAGGTTCCACAAATTAGGTTCTTATCTTTTATCATGTTTTTTCTTGCTTGCCTTGAATTTGTGACTGCTTTGATGATTGAGGTGTGTTTTTAACCCTATTACCTTATTTAACTTGGTGCATGTTTAATTTGGTGCATGTTAACCTTCATAGTACATGATACTAGTATGACCAACTAATGAGGTGTGTGCAATAAATTTGGAGAATTAGGAGTAGTTTTGTGCAAAAGGAATTATGTGATAAGAGGTGGGAGAGGATTGGGTAGAGCTAGATATTTGGACAAATAGATAGACATCTCTTCTTTGCTTGTCACTTGTCGATCATCCCTCAAACCTTGACCTTGATAAAAACTAGTACTTATTCAACCAAACTATCCTTTCATCACCATTTTGTTCTTCTTGCTAGCCTCTTGGACAAAATTTGAGAAGGAAAAGGGACAGAAAAACACTTCATTTCAAGCCGTGATTCTTGTCCAAATCCGAGAGAAAACAAGAGAAAAACTTGAATCTACCCCGACACATCTTGCATCAAGCTTGGAAGGAAGCTAGTGGAGGAGTTTTGATGAGAGAAAGTCTTGACTTTTTCTTGATTTGCTTCCCATCCTTGGGTTTGGAGGTTAAGAGGTGAATTTTGCTAGATACCCTAGTTTTCTTCTCTTATCTTTGAGTTTATATGAAGTATGACGTTATAGACGGAAAAGGGATGACTTTTATGGAGGTTTTCATTTCTTCTCGTGTTGTTTGTAAAATTTCCAGCTTTAATGTTAATTTTCCAGCTTTGATGAAATTTTCCAACTTTGATAGGAAAGTTCTAGCTTTGAGGTGAAATTTCTAGCTTTCATATGAAATTTCCAACTTTGAGATACAAATTTCCAGCTTTGATGTAACTTGGTTAGAGCTTCATATATATATATATATCCAAAGTTGATAGCTTTTGTGGCCTAGAACATGTACCACATAAACCTTATAACATGTTAGCTTGATTGATTGCAATTTGCCATGAAACTGGGGTTGAAAATTAGGGAGTTAACTTGAGGAAGTTGGGGACATATTGCTCGAATTTTCTCTCTTGAGGGTTAAGTGAGTGAGAGTGAAAGTTGTGGTGTAAATTTATGGTGAGTTGGACCTACTTTACTCAAGTTATTTGTGGCCACCTTGATTTTCACACATAGGTTGGATATTACCCAAAACCAAGAGATTTAAAAGGAGGAAAGTAATGGTTGCCCAAGCATGTTTTCTAGTTGGAAGTAACGAGCTCTAAAGCTCGTGATTCTTGTTACACCATGATCTTTATATGTGGTTCTTGGTAGGATTCTTGCCTCAAATTACATGTTACGCACTCCCTTTTATGATCGATGCATTATCCTAGATTTTTGCCATGAATCCAAGTAAGAAAAGTGAGGATTTTAGAGGAAAAGTTGGCAAGATCATGTTGGACTTTTGCTGGAATTTGTATGATGATTATGACCTACTTTTGCTTAAGATACTTGCCAAGACTTTGAACTTCACATGTACGTTGGTTTGAGCTAAAACAAAGAGGGACAAGAGGAGGAAAATGAGTTTTCTCCAAAATGTTTCTTGCTTGAATTTGCCAGCTTTGCACCTCGAAAGTCTTGTCCCGTTTTCTTCAAAAGTTTGACTACAATCAACGTCCTTGTGATGTCCTTGTGTTCCATATTATCCTTGAAACATTGTGTTGTCATGCATGAAATTTGTTCCCTAGATTTGAACAAGAAAACTTTGCACTTTTGATAGCTATATGGGGGTTAAACCTGCAAATTGCTTTATTGGCTAAGTGAATCTTCGAAATTCATAGTTTGCATTTATATTGGCATGTAATGGCTAGACTCTTGATGTATGACATGAGCACTGGACTCAAGAGTGACCAAGAGAAAGAACCATGGTTTGAAGTAAAAAGATTGTGATCAATTAGTGAGTGTTTCAACTGCATGTTCCATGTTACTTGATCAAATGTGACTTGTCGCTAGAAATTGTTAGGGATCCAAATTATTATTTCATAGGCGAGTGTATACTTTATCGCACTCGACCTAACTTGACTGGGTTCTGGCTATCTTGTTTGGAAGTGAGCGGATATACATGTACAAGTAACTTGATATATATGTGACTTGAGACTTGACTTGAAATACTTGACCTTGAAATACTTGACCTTGAAATACTTGAAATGCTTGAAATACTTGAAATACTTAACATGCTAAGCTTACTTGACTTGATCTTGACTAGGTGAATGTGTACTTATTTGCACTCAACCTCTACAAAGTCGAATTATATGATCCTGCATGAATATACATGTGCATGTGCATGTCCATGCGCATGTACTTATTTGACTAGTTGAATGTACATATGCATGAATATAGGTTGGTTGTATATCTTCTTGCAGCGGCTGAATTGGGCTCTTCGCTAGCACCCTTATCCGAGACGTCAGGTAAGCTAGACAGCCTTGAGTTACTCATGCATATGCATGAATGTAAACCTGTAACGACTGAACTAGGCCCTTCGTTAGAACTCTTACTTGAGACCAGCTTTAGAGCAGTCGGGTAAGCTATGCAGCCTTGGGTAAAGAAAGAATTTCCTAATCTGTTTATTCGTGACTTGAACTCGTGACATGCTTGAATACCGGAGCATTAGGTGATAGCTAACATCTCCAATCGTGACATGCTTGAGCGTTAGGTGATAGCCAACGACTCCACTCGTGATTACTTGAATACTTGGGGTTTCAAGCCCAAATCATGAATACTTGGACACTTAGGGCTTTAAACCCAACCCCATGGCTAGTTGGTCGAATCGATCCGACAAGGGTTTGGTCGAGAAGATTGACGAACCATGGGTACTTGATTGACGTGCGGGTCTGGTACAGGGAGATGATCGTAGAAACTGGATTGGGGACAAGTGGTGGTCTACGAACATTATAATTGGTTGACAGAGTGTCAACGGACTCTGGACAAGCTGCTATGGAACCTACTCCTGAGAGTAGACTATAGCCTTTGATATGAATGTGTTCTTTACTGTTCATTATTACATGATCTATCTGGTTACTTGCTTTACTGTATATTATGTCATGATCTATTTGGATATGACTTGTTTCTTGATATCCTGTAAATCGTATTGTGCCTGCTAGTTACTTGCATGTTTTCTTGGAATTTCACTGGGCGAAAACTCATTCCATTAGATTGTTTCCCTTATAGGGGGCAAGAACGTGAGAGTGAGAGTTGGAGAAGACGGAATCTTTGTCTAAATTTTGTTAGTTGGTCGCGTGAGCACTTCTTATCTCCATATCGGATTCGCTTGGTTTTACTTTGTATGCTTGGAGTCCTAGCTATATTTAGGGATAGGTTGGACATTTGATGTCCTCGATCGTATACATCTAAGGTTGGAATTGCTATTACTCTTACTGTTGAGGTTATTGTTTTGTAAATTTTGTGGTGCGTGAGTGAATTCTGGCGAGAGTTGGACAGGTGGTCTGCCAAACACTTGGGTATGCCCTAAGAAGAGATGGGGTCATCACAAACTCCAAGTAACACCTTGAACACAAGAACAAATCATGACAAAAAAAAATTTTCGGATAAATAGTAGTTCTGATAAACAGTATCGGTACAGTAGCGATGAATGGTAACTGCTACAGTACCATGAACAGTATCGCTACAGTACATGAACAGTATTGATTTTTTTTTTTACAACCCAACATAAGGTTACGACTTCACTTGGAAGAAATTTAATGGGATTTAAATCCTTGAAAAACCTGTTTCCAAAAAGTTAATCACACCAAGAAATTCAAATCTCGATCAATCAAGAGGGTAGATTAGACTCAACTGATAAAATCATGAAAACAAGAATAAAAAAAATTTAAAATCAAAAGGTGTGAGAACTCGGAAAAAAAAAAAAAAACGGTTTTAGGGTTTATCGATTTGCGTGCTTACATTTACTATATTTTCTTTATTATAATTGTTTTACACGCATTTTATAGGTAAATATAGTTTTTAAGGCATTTTTCTAGTATACGTGAGTTCACGAGAAAATTGGAGTGAATAGCGGTGGTGGGACCCGCTAGCGCATTAAGTGAGAGGAATTCGGCCAATTCGGCTCAATTGTACAGTAAGGCATTAAATTACTGAGTGTTAAGAGATAACTGGAGGTTGGTTAGATATTTAGTCTTTTGGAAGCTAATGGATAAGGAAAAGAAAAAAAGGCGACACGTGGCGCGATTTCATTGGACCAAGTTGCACCTAACTTTCTTACAACTTTACTAAGGTTGAAAATTGACCAAAAACATCTTCATTCAAGCATCTCCTTGGCCGAACCACCTTGAGGGAAAAAGAGAAAAGAAAGCTTCAATTTTCTTCCAAATTCTTGCCCAAATCTTGCAAATCAACCGATAGAAATCCGATTTACTCCGTAGAAATTGCTTACTAGGGAAGATCAAAGGTGTTTGTGGAGTGAATTTGCAAAGGGAAGGCCTAAGTTACTACCTTTCTTGGTGATTGAGGTATATGGCTTGAATCTTCAATTTTGTCCATAAAAATTTCAAATTAGTGACTTATATCGGATATAGAGCTTAGTTTATGGATGATTTTGTGAATGAAAGTGAAGTTTGGTGAATTTTTCATTTTCTTGGGAATTTTTCTGATTTCATATGATTATTATATATGACTTGAATTGGTGGCTTAATATGGTGTAATTGGGTGCTAGTATACGTTAATTGCGGTGAATTGCGGAAAATTTCAGCTTTGTGCGGAAAATTTCAGCTTTCTATGGAAATTTCAGCATTAGGGTTTATGCAATTTGGGGCTTTCTTATGGTTGTCTATTGAACTTGCAATTAGCCATGATTGAAGGGTATTGTGACCCTAATGAGGTGTATTTGCTAGTCTATGATGGATATGATAAATTGTGATTGGATTGGATGAATTTGGGTACTTGTTTGTAGGATGGAAATGCTGAAATTTAGGGGAAATGCTGTCCGATTGCCGCGAACCTTAGGGCTTGGTAAATCTAGGTTAAGAATGAGCGAATGTGAAATGCCTTAGGGTTTTCTTGAACTTTTTACCCTAAATTTGATATATTGTCCATTTTGAGCTATAATTGAGGCTATATTTGAATTTTGCTTTAATGATCCGTTTAAGAGGTACTCGACCCGTAATTGAACTTCAATTGCATTTTCTTGATTGTTATAGGACGTTTGGGTGATCCAAAGCATCCGTTGGACGGAAATCCTTGAATTTGCTCATCTGAAGTGGTGAGTGTACTATTGCATGATTTGAATGCCTAAGTGACTACTTGTCTTTGAAACTGTAATGTGACCACTGTGAACTGTGTGAATGAGGCGAGAGTGTACTTTACCGCTCTCGTTCTCTTATTGTGTAACTGTTTACCGTTGTATTGCACTGTATTTGACTGGAAACTGTGAAACTGCACTGTGATTGACTTGAATATTGGGCATGAGCCCCACCACTGTACTGTAATCACTGAGCTCAAAGCCCTAGTGGAAGTTACTCGAGTCGAGCCAGCAAGAGCTGGTAGACGAGGTAACGACCCTCGGGTCACTGTTTGTCGAGTGGAGTGTATCTCCTCGACCTTCCGGTATACTCGAGTATTACCAACCACTGTTACTATTGAGGTGTTCGGGCCCGGTAAGGGGAATGTACGGTGGAAGGAACTGGGAGTAAAGTGGGGTCTACGGTCATGGTACTTTCTTTATACGTTGACGGAGGGTCAACGAGGTGCGATCAAGAACTACAATGGGGAATTGGCTCCTGAGAGCCACCCGTATCCTTTCATTTAAACTAGTTGTGGTATTTGCATTCTGTGATTTATGGTTTGTTTAACTGAGCTTGATTACCTATGAATTTGGGGCTGCATGACTGTTAAGTACCTCATTGGGCGAAAGCTCACCCCCGTTACCTTTGTTTTCCTTACAGGCATACCTTTGGGAATATTATGAGTTTGAGAAGCCGGTTGAGCTAGTAAAATAGTTTTGTTTCTTGATAGCTCCTTGAGCACAGGAAAACCTGAATGTACTTTACTTGAATGCTTTTGGACTGTATATTGGGGTAACATGTATATGTACCTGGTGGTTTTGTATAAATGATATATCATGTGGAAATGAATGTTTTAGCCCTGATGGGGAGTCTCTTGCATTTAGTTTCGGGTGTGTGAGTGATCCGCAGTCCTGGCGAGAGTTGGGCAGGCAGTCCGCTGATACCCTAGGGTTCGCCCTAGGGAGAGGTGGGGCTGTCACAAAAGGCAGTTAGGGTTTTGGTAGAAAATTAAATAGACAAAAAAGAAAAAAAAAGGATATTAACCTAAATCAAGTGTTGAAATTCTGATACCAACTGATGCGAACTTGATCCAATAAGAACCTATTTTTAAGAACCAAGTTGATCATTCAGTGGAAGGATCTATCTTGACCAGATTATGGAACAATAACTACCTTGCTAGACTAAAAAGAACCCGTCTCTAGAAATTTAGTGGATTGGTTATTGGTTTGAAAGAACAAGATGATGTGATCATCTTGCCTTGAACACCATAAGTATCCAACCTAAATACTTGATACAGTTCAAGAAAAAAACTCAAATTCCATCAAGAAACTCCATAAAAGGAGACAACTCACTTTGATTAATTCATCTCTCAAAAAGTTGTCTTACAATGGAATAGAAGAAGCCTATTTATAACTAAAACCTAAACTACTAAGACTAATCCAATTTGGAAATAATACAAGTTTCCTAATTTGACTTTGGAGAGGCTAACAAAATATAAAACATAACATAAAAAGACTACCTTATTTCAGCACAACTTGGGGATTAACTTGGCCGATTATTTCACCACTAATTAATGACTAAATTAACACTAAAATACTGAAAAATAACATAATGACTAAAAACTTAATCATCAATATAAATTCTGCATTAAATATGACTCCTCTACCACTTGAATGAGATGAACACGCTTCCAATCTTCATTCTCAAGTCCCTAAACATGTTTTGGGACAATTTCTTGACTTCGAACCATGTGAACCAGAAGACTTCATGCATGTTAGACGTGCCCCGCGTCTAACTCAGTTTGATAGACCCGTGCTCACATCACCTCTGCTATTCTGAAGTTGGACAATGTTACTGTTTGGTCATTGTTTTTCATAGTTCTCTTCCTCTTTTTTCGTACCAAATCACCTTATTCCAGCATGCCATCTTTGTGAGGACGTGTAAAATCCCTTATGTTTTTCTTAAAATTCCCTTTAATTTGGAAATTATTACTTTACAATAGCTGTACTACTCATTCACTTCTCCCCTGACTACAAATAATCATTGAACCAAGGGTTTCCCTTTTTCTTTCATCGTTAAGATAAACTAGGATTTTTTACGTCTTTTCGTAGTGTGAGTAATCGGTGCGGAGTGTGTACTAAATTTAGTGATTAAGAGTGAGTTTTAGATGATATTAAATGTGTGATTAGAAATAATAATAATAAGTTAGTGAATTATAAGTGAAAACCCTAGTACGTGCGAGTTAAGGAAAAACGGTGTGAACCGACGTGTACCGTTCACTACCGATTGAACACACCACTTGACCACCACTTCATTAACTTAATCTCATTGTCATTAGTGCCAAAATATCAACCCTAATTATCCTAGTGAGAGAGCCGAAAATTTTGACTAGAAAAAAGAAAGGAAAAGAAAAAAATTCAAGATGAAATCTTGTGGTGACAATTCGAGGGCATCCAACCATTTTTGACCCAAACCAAGACCAAGCTTCTTAACCTTTCTTGGACTTCATTCTTTCCTCATTTTGTATCCATGGTGGCCGAACCTTGAAGGAAAAAAAAGAGAGAAGAAATTTCATTATCATCTTGGGGCTTAGCTTATTTTGAGTGAAAATCAAGAATCTAAACCGATTAATCTCCTAGTTGGGCACTTGGGGAAGCTTGGTGTACTAAACGTTTGGAAGGAAAGGTTGAAGTTTCTCTTGAAAGCATCTTGGGCAAGGTACTAAGGCTGGTTTTTCCATTTGCTGTCCCTTAAGCTTGTTTAAGTTGTATAGCAACTTAACTTCTTGGCTAATGATAGTTATTTAAGTAGTTTTGATGATTATGGTGGATTTTGAGTTAGGGTTTGTATTGTTCAGTTGTATTTCTTATTGTTTGGATAGCATATGATGTTTCTAAGGTTGGATAGGGAGTTGGGATGGTAGTTTAAGACATGAATGAGAATATAAACCTTGAATTCATCAATTTCTAGCATGAACTCCTTGAACTGCCCTGTTCTGACCAGTTTCATTCGACCATGATGGAGGCCGAATTAAGATTAGGTTAAAACATGAAAATTGTAGGAAATGATGTTATATAGCTTCCTGTAAAATTTCAGCTCAATCGGAGTACTGTGTCATGTGAAATGACTGAAATATCCCTGACTGCCAAAAGCCTCATTTTCGTGGACAGTTTTGAGATTTCACAAGTTTGGCTTCTTTTTTCACCTTAATCCATATCAAATCAGCCTTTTTCCAAAACACAAAACTTTTAGCCCTATGTTTCAGCTTTCCAACGCATCTGAAAACACCTCAAACGGAATTGTGTAGCTTGAGTTATTGCTAGTTGAATTCAGTACTGACAACCAGACTGACCATGAACTTCTGGTTCTGTAAATTGCAAATTCAACCTAGATCAACTGTGAACTGGGTTAAGTTTTCTTCATGAAAGTTGTAACCCTTTATCTTAGCTTCGAAACGGTATAAGGTTCACCCCAATTTCATAAACGTAGCTCCAGTTTTGACCAAAATTCTATAAGATGCCAAATCTGCTGTTTAGCTTTTTGCCTTCAAAACTGATTTCCAATTGTATTATTACACTTGGGTTGTAATTGGATGATTTTGGAGCCTAATTGAAGGGCTATGTTAGTACCATTACTTGTGTGTGATTGTGGGGTTGAATTGAGAAAAAACAATGAAGCCATAATGGCTGGAAAATAAGTAAACCCAAAGGGCGTGCTGTCCAAATTTTCACTTGAGGGTTAGGTAGAGATACTTGCGACTTGAGTAAGGATTTGAGGACGAATCTAACTCGAATTGTCTAGGTTATTCGAGTCCCCTTATGTGGAGGTATATAAGTCGGAATTCGGTCGAAACTTGTACCCTTGGAAAAATGGAATTTACGACTAATAGAAATACGTTTTCCTCGTTTCTTCGACTCAAATGGTATTTCAAAGTATAATTGCTACAAAGTTTCACAGTTTGAAGAGCAACCAAGAGTTTTACAAATATTCTCTAAATGAGTTTTAATTACTTGATTCTCGTTAAACAAAACGTTTAAGTTTCAAACCTTAGTTAATTTTCAAAGCTCTGAAGCAATGTTTTCTCGCAGATTAGGACTCCAAACACGGAGTAATACCTGAACGTGACCCGTAAAGGCACTACATCTTTTGGTGAGTGCTTCCAAATACCTGATTGCACTTGACACTTGTGTTTAATACTTGAACAATGTGTGTACATGATATATGAGTGGATTGATAGGGCAAGCGTGTACTTTATCGCACTTGCCCTAATGTGATTTGTTCTTGGTCATTGATTTCAGCTGAATTGATATACATGCATATGAATTGTATCTTGTTTGGAATTCCAGAAACCCTGTAGCTAGTTAATCGAGTCGAGCCGGCAAGGGCCTGGTCGATTAGATAACGAACCTTGAGTAGTTAGTGTTGTCGAGTGGAGTGTTATCTCCTCGACTAATCCGTATACTCGAGTATTACCACTAGTGTTTATCTTGGAGTTCGGGCCCGGTAAGGGATTTGGTTGGTGGACGGAGATTGGAATTAAGTGGAGTACTACTGGACTAGTTACTTGATTTTAAAGTTGACGGAGTGTCAACTACTATTTGATCAAGCTATGGTGGAATTGGTTTTCTAAGGCAACCGTATCCTTTTACGTGAAATACTAAAAATGAAATGTTGACTATACACTTTGTATTGCTCTCCATTTCACTATTATGTTACATTCACTGTTAATTATTGGTCAATTTTCTATTTGGAACATCACTGAGCTTTAGCTCACTCCGTTAGTTTTGTTTTCCTTACAGGGGGTACAAGCGTGGCGCGAGATTTGTAAAGACTAGCATAGTCTAGTTGTTTTGAATTTTGAAGTTGTACTTGCACTAGCACCCGACTAGAGTTGTTTGTACTGAAATTGTAAACACTTTAAAGTATTTTGGTGTGTCGAACCCTTGTATCTGGTTTTGAACATCAATGTATATATTAAGTTTGAATTGTTGTGTTATTTATTATTCTATAGATGTAAGTTATTACTTCGAGTTATAAGTGAGCGAGAGCTAGGCAGGCGACTCGTCGAACCCTAGGGTACGCCTTAGGGGGAGGTGGGGTCGTCACAATCTTGGTTCAACTAAAGCAAACAACATTGGATATACTAATGGGTTGTAAGACCCATAATAATATTGTACTCGATGGTTCTATCCATCTTTCGTGTGCACTTGAATATGCTTTTGATAGGATTATTCGTTATTGTCACCTTCTGCCTATAATGCTGCTACTTGGGATGTGTTAGGTTTATTGTGGACTCTTTGATCCATGTCATAATGTGATTTAAGGACCACCTGGTATGAAACCAGATTAGGGACATTTCTAAGACTTCGAAAGAAACACGCATATGGATTGGATTTCATTACTTCCTGGATTTTTAGTACAATAGTCTCTGTAAGCTTTGTCGAAAAAGCTATCCTATTCTACAACTCATGTTCTATATAATGGAAATAGAGCTGCAAATACATGCCAGATCATCCATGTGGTATTAGTTGAATTATATAATGATAAGCCTGCCCTTGTATTTTGAATGTATATGTTTATTTACAAAGGGACTTGTCATAATGGACTCCGAGAAAAGGTAAATATGAACATACTGTTATATGTCCTAACATATGTTCTGAAGCATAATGTTTCTTCTGTCTGGCCAGTAAACAACTTTATCAAAATATAAAGGTAGTCCATTTTCATGCAAAACAACTTCACCATCAGCACAACTAAAATTTACACTTTCACTATAAACTTCTTGGCCCCAAAATATTTGCAATCTGATTTAGGTTTTAAAGCATCAACTTCTTGAGCAATAAAGTTTAAGGTTTCTAATCCTTCTGGTTTATGTTTCTGACCTTTAGCTGTTGTCTTTGCTTTTTATTCTTTCTAAGAATTTTTTTCACTTCCCCTTTAATTTCCAAGTACATATATTAATATCTTGTAAACAATAGATAAATTTTTTAGTCTCAAAATACAAGTTTTAATGTTAATAACCTGTATTCTTTTTACAAGTGTTGGGCGCAGGATTCGAGCCATTTTCTTTCTGAGTAGCTGAGATTGTCAATACTGTGTACAAAAACAATGTAGCTATGTAATTGCCACCAAAGTTATATATTAATTGATTGATGAAAGCCATATTTTCTTTTGGAATGACTTGAAATAGCCTCAATAGTATCTTGAAGGAATTTATAGTAACTATTACATATTGGGATCCATTTATAAATTAAAGAAGGTCTCGTTATAGATGTACGTAGTCAGTAACATTTAAACATAATATTTCATCAATAAACTTATTTGTCCTGGTAGTTGTGTTTTTGTCGAGTGCTTTTGGCAATGAATCTTTGAAGTAGAACCTATAGATCAGAGTAAGCTTTGCTTATCATATGCCTCTATATATTATACTTTGTTCCCTGTTACACAATTTCAAATTTTTAGATGGTTTGACCTTTTTCATATGTAGGAAAAATGACAACATATTATTTAATGTTTCTACCATCACATATTGCTTCCTAACTATTTGTTGGGTCAAACGAGCCTACATCTTCATTGCTAACCATAGATTGTTGTGTTGGAGGCTGTTCGACTAAATCCCCACAGTCTAAAACATACAACACCAAAATGCTATTACATCATTCTGTTACTTTATAAATGTAAACTCACTCTGCAAACTACAACTTTGTCATGAGACATATTAACCATTTTTGCACATCATGGGTTCAGATCAAGATCTAACACTTCTCTTAGCTGTTTTACTTCTCTTATAATCTTGACACTGTTTCTGATGGACTTTTTTCTTTTCATTCAATAGATAATGAAGCATCTCTCTTTTTGGTCTTTCATTCCCAAGGTATTCATTACATCCATCCATCCTAAATATCAGTACAAATAAGGTAAATTTTCCATCTGTTATCATAAGTGTGCTAACTACATTAGCACCCAACAATTTGCCTTAGATCTAACCAATAATCATTCAATCCCAAATAGCACATACAAGTGCAAAACAATGGTAACAAATGGAATACTCAAGCCACTAGCTTTGTAAAGTACACTAAATAAAACATTAATATAAATAAAGCACAATATGTAGAGATAGCTTTATCAAGAAGCACAACATTTTCCAAAGAATTGTTCAAATCCAATTAACAATAGCCAATTCACATGCACTATTTTTTAAGTGAAGATTGAGGACTTACCATCACCAGAATTCCCAATATGCAGCTTCCTTGCTCATAATGCATCCGGTTGCAAAAGTGGAAATGATATCATAAGGAACTTCATGCATAGAGAAATAAATAGCAGAAATGGTGAAATTGGTAAAGCAAGTAATGATACCTACCCAGATAGAAGTGAAAGCGAACAGCCCACAAACATATCAACCAACTTTCTTCAGTATCAACACAATTCATTATTGCAAAGATGCTCTAAAGCACTGCAATAATATTCACTGCAAAGGATTCTTCACTTTCTACCATTACACACTTTATCCGTTACACAAGTGATTCTCCAAGTACTCACCATTTATCTTAATAAAGCTTTATTGCTCATTTATCTCAATTCCACTGCTTGGACAATTCTACTCCACCTCTCTAATTTCAACGGCCCTCTCATCAGAGCCAACTCTATCAAACCAACCCTCTTACACAAAGGAGAACTATTAATTTGTCTAGTTCTCACTCTACATAGAAGCTCAACTGCAATGCTATAGTTCCCTTAGCTTTCCCAACTAACTACCTCCTATTTTCTATTTGCATTACAAACTAATTTAACGGACACTTACGTCATTCAATGTGTTGTTTAAAAGCTGCATAAACATTGTGGGGTGTGTTATAGGCATACAACATTTCGTAGAACATTATTATGTTGTACGCTACGCTTTACCCTTTTCTACCCGCTTGCTCTCTGGGTTTACCCTTTTCTACCCACTTGCTCTATGGCCAAAATAACATTACCAAGAGTACTTTATACTCCCCAACAGTCCGTGGCTAACTCAGACAAAAGGCTAACATTGCAACCATAAGCAAGTTGTACTCTTTGTACAAAATCTGGTATCCCATTCTTGCTATCCCCAAAATGTCCCTACAAAAGACAAATGAAAAATGCCCAATGGTCATCTATAAACTGCTTTATATATATATAAGAAACCTCAAGCATTAACTATTCAAATTATTTTTAAATTTATATCTTGTTTACAATCTTGATTTGGACCAAATCTTCTTCCAATTAAACTCACTCTTTTTTATCAAACGGTGTCTTACATTCTTGAATTCTTGGTTCTTTTTTATTTCTCAAATCCTTCTAGCTTTGGAATGATTTTAGAAATATTTTTCCTATTTGAGTTACAAAGCTAGTCTTTGATATCTTTCTAGTCCAAATTCATTGTGAATTTCAAATGCCAATATAAACGTTCCTTGATTATACTACAAGACTACAAAAAAATTTGCTTTTACAACGCTTTGATTATGTGGATAAAAGTGTCCTAAACCGTGAGTAATAGTATTTGCCACAGATTTACCACGATTTTGGAGGCGTATTGTATACGATTGCGACAAAAACTTTGCCACAATTGTAGATCTGTTGCTAATACTTTTCATCACGAATTTATCATAGATTGGAAATTGTTACAAAAAAAACTGTACAACATGTATTTAATTATTTCACGATTTTTAACACTATTCAAAAATGTTGTAAGTACTTTTGTGATGACTTTTATCACGATTTGTTCACTGTTGAGAATGTTTTTTTGGTACACCCAAATATGAAGCTTTTGGATTTGTGGGAAAAAAATTGGTTTCTATTTTTACCACATTTTTCTTGTTTGATACTAGCATGTTTGGTTACATTAAAAATTAGGTAACAATTTAATTGAACCATGAAGTTTGTATAATACTTATTTCAACTTCATTAAAATGTTCTACTAATTTTACAAATATAGAAAAATCTTTAACAAATTAATTGGGTATTTGATCACAGGGCTATGTAAACATATACACAAGAATCTATATGCAAAAGAAAAATAGAAAATATGATCTGCATAAACATTGTGTGAAAAACTAAGAGCAATTTAAGTACTAAACATGTCAAAAGCAATAGATAGAATGGTACCCAATGTAGACTAAGCTTCCAAGTTTCAAGTGCTTAAACACAAATCTCTATTACTTCTAATAAAGAAGTTTCTGTTGAATGGAAATTTCAACTAAGACAACAAGTAGCTTTCCCAAAGACATCTCAAAATAAACAAGCATTAAGTAGCCTTCCCAAAGACATCCCAAAATAAACAAACACTTCAACTTTTTGTTGTTCCTTATTATTTTTGTCCTGAAAATGTAAAACAATGCCATTAACATAATTTAGGTGCAAAATACTAGCTTGCAAACAAAAAATTCAAAGCTATCTAAGGTTGGGACCAAGTTTAGAATTAATTCAAAAATTACAACCACATGAGAATAAATTTGAAACAATCAGAATAAGTAGTTAAAGTGTTGCATTGCACAACCCAACAAAATTACATAAACATGGAGTCATAATGTTTCCAAAACTTAAACTAAATTTTTGTCAACATAATGCTCCTAGTAATTGGGAATAAACCTACTGAAACAAAAATAGGAAAATTTGTAAGCCTTCAAAAATTAAATATTAAAAGTTTGATTTAACCAAATTGATGACAATAAGCCTCAAAACTTCTGTCCTACTTTGAAGCTCAAAACTTCGTGTAGAAAAAAAAATTCGCAACCACGTGTACCTATCGTAATCTCTATAGAATATATGAACCATCTTTAAGATAAATGGTCAATAAGCAAGTGGTATATATTATAAGCTTTCATCTTTCTCAAAAAAGATACTAAACATAACAACTACTTAAATTTCATTGAACAATTTGTCTATCACAAGCATAACAGAACAACTAATCCCATATTAGAATTCAAGTGAGTTACATAATTATCATAAGTAAGCACAACATCCAAAAACTACAATACTACTGCACAAAAGCTTCAAAAAAAGGCAACAAATGGCCATGGGCAGCAATAAACTTGATGCTTGGCAAGAATATCAACAAGCCAAAGAAACTTTTTATTCAACAAGTTTTCAATTACTTCCAATAGTAAAATATCAAAATAGTACTTAAGAGCATCCAACTAACTATGATCAATAAGCTAACCTTATTAATTGGGAAGCCATGTTGCGCATGATGACTAGGATCTAGTTATAAGTTTATGACAAGTTGGTGTGCATTAGATGCATCTAGTACCTACAAGGTATTGAATACTAGTAAAAATTAAGCAGAAGATAAAGTGATGGATCCAAGTTGTGAATTATACCTAATTATCACATCTTGTACATGTCATTGTTGGTAATCCATCGCTCCTAGATTCCACACTCTTTAACCGAGCATTGAGATTATCAATTTGAGTTTGCATGCTTTCTATTGTCGCACTGAACTTTTGCACATAGAACTCATCTGCTGGAGTCTGAATTTTTGCTAATACGTCCTCTGAAGGTTGGTATAACATATAAGATTTCACAGATAATTGAGACGGAGTTGGACCTAATCCCATTTCATAGATAAGATTTCATAACCATGAAACTTGGTTCCCATAGCTCTCAGAATAAGTGTTGCCTAATTTCACTTGTTTACTCTGCTTCTAGGATAGTAAACAACTTTTCTTCTATTTAGGCCTGCAATAGTTGAAATTGAGTACAAGTGTGTATGGAATTATTCAACATTCTTAGAGATTTATAGCAAAAAATCAAGTAAATTACAATCTAAATGAAAATGTGGATTACAATCAGCATAGTACCTTTTTTATCTTTCATTGCACTAGTCTTATCCGTTCTTGATCCAATGTAGATAGAAAGCTGATTCATATCCAACCCTTGCTGCTTCATCTGAAAAACCATGATTCAAACAACTCTACTAATACCATGTTTAATATGTAACTGATTCCTTTTAACTAATACCATGTTTAATATGTAACATGTTTAATATGTTTAGTATGTTCAATCACCAATGAAATGAATTGAGAAGATATTTGGATAATTGTTGATGATTTGAAGAGAATATGAAGTGTAATATGTTGATAAGATGAAATGCAATTAAGTATAAAGAAGAGAAGCTTGACAACTTTCACACCTGTTGATATTTCAGCTATATCTTGAGCTACAAGTATTTGATGGAAGTGACTCTTAAACTATTTTGAAGCTAAGAATAGTCTACATTTCTTAATGAGACATCAAAGTCCAGTTCATAAGTTTTCCCAGTCAAAAGGTCAAAATACAGTCGTGCATATTTGTTGTCAAAAGTCAAGGGTATTTTGGTCATTTCTCAATCTACAGAGCTCCAAATGAGATTATTCTTGATGCATTGGCTAACTCAAGGGCTATGTTTTGCACAAGAGCTAATTCGGCTTCCATCATTGAGAAAATTGTAGTTGAAGTTAGACAAAAAATAGAGCAAAGTTGAAATTTGAAGCTGAAAGTGGAAACTTGCAAAACAGCAAGAACTGGGAGGTGTAGGTCGCGAATCTAGCCTTGCGGATCCCAGAATCACAGCTGCAACTTGTTTTGCAACTTGCACTTTGTTCACACAAACTTTTTGACCAATTTGTCTGTAAGAATTCTGGTTGAATATGAGCAAGCAAGCATAGAGATTTCAAGAAACACCTTTTGGTGATTTCAAGAGACAAAATTATCAACTAGAAACAACTCACTTTGAACTTTAATTCTCTATAAATAGGGCCCTTGTTGAGCTTATTTGCATAACTTTAGAAGCAAGAAACTACTACAAAAATGTAGTCTTCACTAGTTTTCTTAGTTCATTAGTTTAGTAGTGTAGATTAGTATAGTTTGTTTCATTCAAGTCTTGTATGCAACTTAGCATAGATGAAGTTGAGGATGAAGATGAAGATTTTGAACCTCATGCAACCTCACTTTATTTCTTGTATTGATTCTAATGTTTGGTTATAATACAAGTTTGGTTCTTGTTTTCATGTCTTTCATGTTTTGCTAGTTTTTGTACCTAGGGAATGGATGAACTTCTATGATTGTTAAGTGAAGTTTTCATGGCTATTTAAACTTATTTCTTGAGCATGTTATTTAACAATTTTGTTGTTTAAATCATGATTAACTTGGATCCATTAGTTATGATTATCTAAAGGTACTATTTCATTAATAATCATTATAATCTAACACTAGTTAATGGAAGTGTTAAATCTAGGGAGTTAGCTTACTAATGTAGGGGAATACCTTTGTAGTTTTGGTGGCTTGTTCCATGTAATTTTATAGAATTTAATGAATTTCATATCACCATAATAAGTGTGAAGTACTAATAGATATGGTTGATATATCGACGAAAGCGTGTATCACGTATATTTAGAAATTATGTCATAACTAGCCAAGATAATGCACTTATATAACCAATTATTTCATTTGCATAAGTAGATAGGAATTCCATAACCCTAGGAACTTTTTCTTGTTAATTTTACTACTTTATTTGTATGTAGTAGTGTAGATTTATTTGCTTATTTATGATAGTTTAAATAATAGAGGAGTTCGGAAACCACTGGTAGTTGACAATTTTCCTTGTGGGATCGGCACCAATTATCACTATAGTCATTTGACCTGTATACTTACGAAAAAACAAGGTAATCGGGCTTAATTGACTTGATAATTAGGAATTTATAACTTGAAAATCTAAGCCACATCAAGATCAAACATCCTTAATCTGGCGGCTTTATTTCTAACTACAACAACTCAAGAACTTAACTAATAAATGACTTAACCAACATGACCAAAAGACTTGCACTGAGTTAGAAGTGGGCACGCCTATTATGAGTGAAGTCTCGATTTGAATCCACACTTGAAAGACCGTGAGCATCAAAAACCCTAGGGATTGAAGAGCTTCATTCATGCCTGAACCCTAGCAACATGATCAACTCTTGGACAGCTTTCGTGCTCACATCAAGGGATCTTTCAGGAATAAAATCTAATGCATTGTATAAGTAATGTCATTATAACTTTTTATGATTTCATGAACTATTTGTGAATTATAAAAGTAGATAAACATTCAAAATCAAAATGTAAAAGGTTGCCATATAACAAAATTCATAAATACAAAATGACACAAGAAAACTTCCTTTTTCGATTGATCTTTAGGGCATAACATTAATAGAATAAAAATATCTCATGGATTTTTCTAAATAATAATTGAAAGGTAAATGAGTATATTTTAATTTAAAAAATTAGAGACAAAACATTGTTACTTGAGAAAACATCCATATTCCTTAAAAAGAACAATTTTTTTCAATTTTTCTTAACATAGAAGAAAGGTAATGTTTGGTAGGAGAATACATTTTATGTCTCCAGATGTGGACTTTCTTCCCTCTAAACATTGGCTACTACATAATCATAGCTGCTATTCGAAGTTTTTGTTGGTCACAGTTTGGAATCGAGATAGTAATTTAAAAATAATTGCATATGCAATACTAGGGAGAAGGGCAGAAATCTCAAGTAAATTATATTGTCCACGTAAACAATTTCTCTGGTCAACAAACCACATCATAAACTATTCTAAAAATTGTTAGTTCCGGTAACTCAATTGTAAATTACGTGACAAATCAAAGTACCATGGCTTATAAAGGTCACTTTTCTTCGAAGCATGTGATAAAATAAATTACCTAAAACCTCCATCTAGTACTCGATAAATTAATAATCTCTATTAAATAATAATTTTTTAGTCCTGACTTGGACTCGCGAGTTAAGGTAATAATTTTTGATAAAATAATAAGATAATAATTTTTTTTGAAAACCTTATATAACCCTTTGGTCCCATTTATATCATAAATTAATAATTCACTAAAATTAAATATCATAGTTTCTTAAAATTATATCTTTCAGGAGGGAAGTCATAGTTTAACAAGGAGATATATAAGAAGACTTCCTTGTTATTTATATACATAATATTATTAATTTGACTTATGATATGTACTTAATAAAATGGAAGTGGACATCTATTATTTAGTATTCTTAAATCTTGTTGACATCTTGATAACAGAAAAATGATATTAGTTATGTATGTACATTGAAGACATTAATAAAATTAAATTATACTTTGAAAATCAAGTAAATATAGATTGGTTTATACTTCTTATAGACTTTTAGCATCCTTTCATTAATAGAATAATTCATATTTTTATAAAATATACTAAAACTTTAGTTGATTAAATGAGTGTTTCTTTGAATTGTAAGTACACTTGATAAACTAATAAATTATTAATTTATCGATTCATTAATAATTTTTTAAATTGAAAGAAATTGTATGATCCCTAGGTTATTAATTTACAGAGGCTTTACTATAAGTGCCAGAGGGATAGGAGCTATTGCATATTGTAGACACCAAATTTTTGTCAAATTTTGTGTTTTCTTGAATATTTTCTATTTGATGAGTCATTTATTTTCTTGCATTTTAAGTATATTTTGTCTCATTTTTGTAGGTTTATCTTTAAAGTAAAATAAAAAAAAAAAAAGAAACCAAGATTTGAAAGAAACTAAACCCCTTTTGACATCTCTCGGCTCCATCCTGAACCTTGGACTGGCAAAAAACCAAACTCCCCACTTTTTCTCCCAATAGAATCTCTCGGCCGCTCCAAACACAAAAAGGACAGAACAAAAGAAGGAGATCTTCCTCACTCTCTCGGCCATATCCCCCTTTTTGCTCACTTCACACAACAGACCCCACACACACTCCCAACCTAACTCAATACACATCCCTTGGCTCCCTCCTTGGTCTTTGGACTGACAAGAAAAAACGGCACTTTGGGGCTCAAAAAATATACTCTCTTGGTTCTCTTTTTCTTCCCAAGACACAAACTAGCACTTTTTCCTTTAAAAAAAAAATTCCCTCTCCCTCTCGGTTATCCTCTCCCTTTTCCCCTCTCATTTTCACACACCTACCGGCAAGTCAAACACCAAAGGAAGCAAGCTACTGGACAGTTGGAGGTTTGGAATTTCATCAAAACATTTTACCCAAGAAACTCCACTTTCAGTGAGGTATCTCTCAATTTTTTTAGCAAATTAAATTCATGTTGATTGCCTAGTTTCTCTTGCTTTTTGCTGGGTTTTATTGTTGCCTTTATGCTGTTAAATTTTGAGGTTAAGTTACAAGCAAGATTGAAGAAAGAGAAATAGTTTTTGTGCATGCATGCTACATGTTCGATAAAAGGCAAAAATGGAAAACGAATTAAAAGCTGAACATTGTGCATGTTTTTCTTGTAAAAATAAGTGACCATTTGCTTGTAGGTCCGAAAATGTGTGGTTATTCAAAAAATTTCGGAGTTTTGAACCTTAAAAGTATTGAAGGATTTTTTTATTTTAGGACTGTTTTGATTTAATTTTGTCATATTTGTTGTTGCTTTTATTGATTTCAGTTCATAGTTATGTTGTAAAAATCACAAGGAGTATTGTAGTATAAATTTTATATTTTTTTGGTGAAGATTTGAGGGTTTAAAAATATAAAAAGCTGGACTATTTTTTGACATTTTGGACACTTTCGGGTCATTTTTTGTAAAAACCAATTTCAAAAATGGATTCTACACGAAAAATCGAGTGAGGGGGTGAATTTTGGTAATTTTTCACGACCGGGGAGGTCGCCGGCGACCGGCGCGCGGCGGCGGTCCGGCGGCCGCCATGGCCCCTAGCTGAAGAAGCTTCAGCTGGCCAGGCAGGAAGAAGAAGAAATGGAAGGGAAGAAAGAAAAGAAAGGAAAGAAAAGAAAAGAAGAAAAAAAAAAGGGGTTTGGGCTAATGTTTTTTTTTTCAAGTGGGCTGGTGGCTATTTTTGGTTGGGTTTTGGGGATGGGTTTTGGTTTATTACTTTTGGGTTTCGGTTTGGGTTAGGAGGTCAGAGTCCATGTTTTTTTTGGTCGGGCTTGAGTGATAAAAAGACGGGTTGGCCTGCTTGCTTCTCTTGGACTTTCGGCTGGACTTAGGTAGTGTTCGGCCCAAATAAATAAAAATGATGGCCCAATAGCCTTTATTGCCCAAATCAGAAACCGAAATTTTCACTTTAGCCCCTGATCTTTGGAGTAATTTCACTGCGGCTCAGAACATTTTAAATTGCTTTCACTTAGGTCCTTAAATTAATTGCACTTTGGTCCCTGAACTTTATCTTTTATTTAATTTTGACCCCTAAACGTTGGAAAAATTATATTTTTAACCTCAAAAGTTTTTTGATCTTTGCAATTTAGTCCCTAGTGAATTTTGACTCTTTATTATGGTGGTTTCTTTTCTTTAATAGCTATTGTGTTACTTTTAAATATATTTAACTTGTGAGTTTTTAGATGTTCTTAAATTTCTTTATATTTGACATATTATATGAATTTAGTATTTTTATCATTATTATTATTTTCAATTAAATTGGTGCCATGATTCTTTTGTTCATTTTGAATATAAATAGGGCAATTTGACTTCCATTTAGTCACTACTTCAAAAGGGAGGTACCCCCATTATCATTTAAATGTCAATTACGTGTTCTTATGTGCTCTTATGTGTCTATATATTTTTATATGTTTTGTTATTTATTTGATTCAAATGTTTATTCCGATTTTCTTATGTTTGTTTAGTTTTTTTTATTATTATTTGAGAGGTGTTTGAATACCTCAAGATATAATAGATAGGTAATATTTTTTTACAAAAATTGTAATTAGATAGATCAATGTAATAGATAGGATAGGTAAGTTTATTTTATTATACTTTCCTCATTTAGATTGTAGTTAAGCTCCCTTATGTAATAGGTAGATTGTGTGTTTATGTGACTTATGTGTTATATGCCTTACCCGCTTTCCTTAGAATTTTTGCATCTAGATATTATATTTATGTGTTACGTGCTACGTGCTCTTATGTGTTTTATTTGTTTTAATTTATGCCTATTTGTCTTATTATGTATTATTAATGCGTGACGTCACCACACTAGTTCAATATTAGTTGTGGCTTTTCCCCCTCCGCTTATTTGCTAGTCCAACGCTAGTAAAGATTTTTAGAAATGGGCTAGTCCAACGCTAGACCCTTAGATTGTTCATACGTTGATTCATCTTTGTGTGATATTCATTACATTTTCGTGGCATATTTTCATTTTTAGGATCTTTTCTCATTTGCATGATATTCCCTATTATTTTACCCCTCTTCTTTATATGTGTTAATCATATCATTTAAAAATTGCATCTCATTTAAGAAATTGTAGGATAAGTTAGTTCATTTGCTTGTTCATATTAGGAGAATTATTTTTGAAACATGGAAATGGGTGATTATAGTTTTTTAGTTTAAATACCCATTAATCCCTGTATAAAAAGTTATGTCACGAGTTTTTGTCTTCCGTACCTATTATGTTGTATTCCTATTCTTTGGCCACTTATATCTAGATACATAACTTAAGTTTCTTTTCTTTTCTTTGAATTTCATTCATGCATGCTCGGGACCCCTTCAAGGAATTATTTTGGCCTTCGCAATCAATGTGATTGGTATCAATTAAACCCTTGAATGGATATTTTGTTCCTCTCAATATTTATAAATTTAGATTTGCATCCATGTAGGAAACATCCAAATGTGATAAATTCAAGGGTTAGATTAGGAAAATTTTGACTAAATCTCACAACTAGTTTAGACTAGATTGAAAGGGTGCCTTAGGTTTGAGTTAATCGAACATTTGCCTTCCCTTTTTTCAACCGTGACTCCCGAATCTATTTTTCTTATTTTTCAAAAGACCTAGAGTTGTCGAAAAAGGTTTTATTTTATTTTATTTTTGTCAAAAATATATTTTGGGTGACTTGGAACACTAAAACTCAATACCAAGTGACGACTCCTATTTTTTCTTAAAAACCCTTTTAGACTAAATTTTGGACCCAGATTGTCGCATTTTTTAAAAGTCCTATTCTAGGTCCTTTTTCACCTTTTCATAAAATCACATCTTTTATAAATACTTATTTTCCCTCGTGAAAATGGTGCGCTACAAACTTGGCGACTCTACTGGGGACCCTAAAGAGTCCAAGCACTTGGTTTAGTTGTCTTTTCTCCTTTTAACCCTTTTATTTATCATATTTGAATATTTTAGGTTGCATTTTTCTTTTTTTAGGATGTTTTACATTTCACACTAGTATTCGTTTCCTCGTTTTTCGTGTATGTGATGAATGGTTTATCTATTTACTTTTGTTTATTTACTTATTTGTATCGCGCTTTGGCATTTGGGGTGGGGAATATTACCTTAGAGTCTTCACGTGCATTTAATGTTAATCCCTTCTCTCAAAGGAGCATTTCATACATGCATACGCTATCTATTTACAACCCTACATCTTATTTTCTTTTTAGTGGTTGTCACGCCACTCCTCCCTATTAGGATTAGGATCGATTCATTTAGACATGTGGCCGTGGCACGACGTGCACGTAGCAATGTCTGGAGGATCACTCGAGCCACCGACCGAAGGTCTTGGGATTGATGAACCCTTCACCTCCTTGATTTGAAGGCTTGGGAGCCCGAATCTTATCGAGTCTAGATGTATTAGTAAGCCAAGTCTCATGCATCTATATTAGAAATTACTTAGGATAGAGTCAACTTTATCCAATTAGTAACACTAGACACGAGGGGAGGGATTCCACCCTTCTTTCTTTGCTTTCTTTATGTTCGATTCTTGTATCATCTATTGTCCCAATGTGCTATGTGTTATTTGTTGAACTAATCTCTCCTTGTTTTCTCTTTTTCTGCATACCACAAACCTTAGAAATAAGAGTCCTGACATGGTACTCGTTAAGGACAGACCGCCTTTTGTAAATAGCACGTCTAAATTTCAGTCCATCGCATGTATACATATACGCATGCCATTTTAGGCTTACCCTGACATTTAAATGGGGCACCTTTAGATCATGTTTCAATTATCGTATTGCATATTTATTCATTTAATAAATTGGTATCATGCATTAATCCTAAAGGGAATGCCATTTAGGGAATCCATTTTAGGAATGTATCAACCTTGTTTTCCCTGGGTAACTAACCCTCTATGGGATATTCATGTTTAAATTTTTGTAAAACTGGAGAAGTGAGACCTGTAGGTAATGTATTTAATCGAGGTTACGTGCTCCAGATGGATAGGTCTCAATGAATCAGTCAACTGTTAGTGGTTCCAATGGAGGTTCGAAGATGGCCAGGGCTGCTCTCATTTAGTGAGATTAATCAGATTGCCTCCTACCTCGGGCCAATTGGAGATTTCAAAGACATTGAATCAGATGGGTGTTTGGTCGAAACTTTAATTCAACTGTGGGATCCCAACGGTTCAACATTTAGGATAGGAAACAAGGAACTGATTCCGACAATTGAAAACGTAGCCAGTCTTCTGAATTTGCCAGTAAAGGGTACAGCAGTGATATTTCCGCTTTCTTCTGACAAGATCGAATTCTGTCATTTTATTGGATTAAAAGAGTTTGTAGTGCGAGAATCAGATCAGAGCATAAATGTAAAATTTTTGTTTGACAGATTCGCAATGAAAGACGGATTTGATAAGCATTCAAAGGATTTTTTTCATTTGCATCTAAGGTAACATGGAAATATAAGAGGCCACTGGTGTATGGACTTGTGATGGCAGTGATTTATTTGTTTCCTAAAAAAGATAATAAAATTGGTTTCAAAATCACTAAACTCTTGTCTGACTTGTTTTTTGGGATTAAGGATCGACGAGCCTCTATAGTACCAACTGTGTTGGCTGATATTTTTGTTGCGTGTACCAACTGTCAAAAGGGGTCAAAGTTCTTTTATAGGTCAAAACGAATTTTGCATAAATGGGCCATGGAACACTTTCGGAGACAGTTGCCTGCTCCTGATGGTCTACCGTTGATTAGGTCTAATTGGATAACTACCCATCATAAAAGGGTTGACAAAAGCAATTTGCCAAGAAATGCATCAGAATGGTTGGACTTTCTGAGGGTATTGTCGGATCAAAAGATTAGATGGGTACTAGACTGGACCGACTGTCACAACCCCGCTCCGCGCACCAAGTCATCAGATTTTATACCGCTATTAGGAACTCAAGGCATCATGGCATACACTCCAAAAAGGTTTCTCAGACAGTTAGGGCGCATTCAAGGGTACCACTCACACTTGATTTGACCGATTTCACCATCAGTTTTGACAAAGGGATCTGTCCGGACAAAATTCCGATGAAAATGCCAATTGTCGAAGCCTGGGGACATTGTCCGATGAGGAGATTGCTTATGTTCCACAATTCAAGCAGATGGCTTTAGTTACCCCTCAATACGAGGAGTGGCTCAGAGAATCAAATGCTGAGCGACCACTGATAGAACAGTCCGAGGAAGTCAAGAAATTAATGGCTATCATTGAGGCGAAGACAGAGAAAATGCACAATTAAAGCAATCTGTGCAAGTGAATAAGGATCTGGCAGAGAAGAATAAGAGACTGTGTGAAAAATGCAAGAAAGACACCAGGAGTTGAAAAGAAAGTGTGGCAAGTTGTATGATCAAGCTGAACACATGCAGAATCCCTATTCCAGAGAGTCAAAAGACGCTGTGATAGATAGATTGAAAAAGTTTAATAATCTTGTACGAAATCAACTTCGAGAAATGATGTAGATGATGTATGAGATTTTGAAATTTATCAATGAAATGATCCTTATCTTTTGCAAGGTTATTTTCGAAACACAGGTTTGGTGAACAGGCCTCACTTCGAAGGTGTTGCATCATATTAGGCCTACCCTTGGCAGAAAAGGGTTCCCCATAGGACATGCATCCGAATTATTTAAATATCTACTAATTCATGTCTTTTTCCTTTTTCTTGAATAAATTACAGCAGTGACAGAAAAATTCATTCCTAAATCAGTTTCTTTTCTCCACTATCAGGTATTTTTCACAATAGCTACTGAAGAAGCCCCATCATCACCAGTCTCAAAGTAGAGCCTTGAGACACGTGTAAACATGAGTTCAGTGCCAGAAGCTTCGGAAAATCTGCTCTAGTTACGTCACCGGATTTCACGGCATTGGGAGCTCAGTTAAGTGAAGTACTTGGCAAGTTCAATGAGTTAAGTAGAAATGGCCGCACAAAGGCGTGTAATTGATCAGTTGCAGGCAACAGTGGTGGTGGTGTCCCGAACGACCAAGAACCTGTCAATAATCACCCATCTGACAAGACCATCAACCCCCTACACATCCAATACCCAAACAACTTTCCTTCCTCCTTTCGCTAATCCTGTTGAAAATACCTTTCCCAACTAAATTCAGACTTTTCTATATGCATCCGAATTATATATTGATGAACCCAACCAATACCAAATCCCTCAAACCATCCACAAACCAATCTGAACAATCCCCCAACCCTCAGGGACCACCACCACATTGCAGAGCCTTTTGTGGACCGCATCTCAAGGGAAGGCGGCAATGGAGGAACAATCCACGCCTATTGACAAGGATATTGAGAAGATTGGATCGATTCGAATTTATGAAAAAAAATCAAGGATTGAGCAGCATGGTGGATTAGACTACGATGAATTGTGCCTTTTTCCAGATATTCAGCTACCGTTGGGATTCAAAACCTAAATTCAGCAAATATGATGGAACTGGAAATCCAAGACGCATCTCAAGATGTTTGCCAACAAGTTAGGTAAACCCATGATGATGAAAATTTGCCTATGCGTCTATTTCCGGAAAGTTTAGAGGGAGATGCTTTAGATTGGTATTCAAATTTAAAGTCTGGAGAGGTTAAAACTGGTTGGATTGTCAACAGCTTTTGTGAAACAATACGAATTTAACTGTGATTTGGCACCGACACGTACAACATTGGAGGGTACGAAAAGAAACCGTCGGAAGATCACAAGACCTACGCAAAGCGGTGGAGAAAGTTAGCTGCCAAAGTGGACCTCCTATGAGGAAGGAGATTGTTCGTACTTTCATCAAGGCTCACGATCCACCCTACTTTGAAGAGATCTTTCGCATGACTGGAAGTTCGTTTGCTGCTATTATTAACAAGTTAGAGGAGTATGATGAATTTGTCAAGCAGGGAAGATTGTTAATGTGTCTGCATTAAAGTTGCAATTGGATGCTCTACAAAATCAAAGCAACAATGGGAAAAAGCCCCATTCAAGAAGAAAGAAGGAGAAACTGCTTTTATATGGGATCAAGGCCCGTCTTTCAGACCCAAAAACCATCCCACCTATTCTGTTCCTTACCCACTACCCTAACCCTCAACCAGTCTACCACACTACTACCCAATTCCATCATTCCGACCAAATCATTAAATACTTCACCGTTACTTCCAACCCCACAACCATCTTTCAAATCATCTCGTCCCATTTACCAGTCCAGACCAACCCTGCAAAACAATAACCCTTCTCAAAATCCTTTTCAAACCAGGAGTTCAAACTCAAAGGCAATTTCGAACCTTCACCAACTTGGGTCGACCCATTGATCAATTGTATGAGCAATTAAAAGCAGCTAAAAATTAGCACTGTTCTCCCAAACTCTATCCCAGAGGTCCTCCTGCCGGTTATGACCGCAAGCAATCTGTGCTTATCATTCTGGAAGTCCAGGTCATACCACTGGCAATTGTTGGGCTTTAAAACATAAGATTCAGGACATGATTGATTCTGGAGACATCCTTCTTAGAAGAAAGGGAGAGCAGGACCGAATGTCAGTAAGAATCCTTTACCTGAGCATGGGAGCACTGTGGGGGTTATCATCGCTGATGAAGATTTTATCGATCCCACTCATACATTGTAGATGAAACTGAGGTGTTTGCGTAATGGAGGCTGACCACCAGAATGAGAAACTGTGTCTGCTGAAAGTCATGACTAGTGATAATGTTGAGAAAAGTTGAAATCTTTGTATTTGAAAAGAGGAGCCATTTATAGTAGAAGGGGGTTTCGAGGTTGACAATTCTTCCTTTTATTCTGGATCTACCATCTTTTGAATGGGATATATCAGAGCCTGTCATTCTTGAATTTTCGGAACAAATGCCTGTCAATAATTTGCAAGAGGTGCCATGGAACTACGAGACCTGTTCTGTTGATTGGAGATAAAAAATGCTTAAAGGAAGAGTATCTACTATTACCAGCCTGAAAGTGGGAAAACTCGAAATGCGTTCATCAGGCCAAGTTAATCTCAACGCCCAAGCCTCTTGTGTCTGAAAATGAAGCTGTGAATTTCTTAAAGATGCTGAAGAGAAGTGAGTAAAAATAGGAACAGTTGGATAGGATGCCTGACTCAGATTTCTTTTCTGAATCTTCTCTTGACCTCCGAGCTACACAGAGAAGCATTGCTCAAAATCCTGAACGAAACTCAAGTCCCTAAAGATATTCCGGTGGATAAATTTTCTAACATTGTGGGGAATGTACTTGCTGCTAATCATATCGCCTTCTCGATGATGATCTGACTGCAGAAGGGATCGGGCATAACAGAGCCTGTATATATCAGTCCGCTGCAATGGAAAGCTGTTGCCGAGGGTCTTGGTGGATAATGGGTCAGCGCTGAATATCTGTCCATGGAACACTCTCACTAAACTTGGATTTCTTGACGTTAAACTCCGCCCGTCTGCAACTGTGGTTAGAGGGTTCGATGGTTCAAGAGGGAATCTATGGGTGAAACAGATCTGGTATTGGAGATAGGCCCTGCTCAATTCCAAGTTACTTGCCAAGTAATGGACTTCTCAGTGTTTACAATATTTTGCTTGGAAGACCTTGGATACATGCTTCCAATTCAGTGCCATCTTCTCTGCATCAAATGTTGAGATTTATTGTGAATGATCAGCTCATTACTGTGTTTGCTGAGGATGACTGTACCATGATCGTTGATTCAAAATTCAAAGGTGAAGACAGAAAAAGGACTCCAAGTTCATCTCATCATGTTGCTGACATCGTCTCTGTGGGATGGGTATCCAGAGATAAGCGCTGAATCAGATTTGCCAGAGGCCAGTATCATGATGGCTAGAGATGATCCGAGGCGGATATGAAATAGGAAGAGGTCTTGGACGGGAATTGCAAGGAATTTTGGAGCCAATAGAGATCCGACGCAAAAGGATACTTTTGGACTGGGATTTCATCCAACTGCCAAGGATAGAAGAGAAATGCAAGTTCAAAACAAGCTGAGAAGAAGGGTAAGCAAACTGTCTTAAGTGTCCCACCGCTATATCACACTTTTCCTCGTCCATCAGAGGTGATCATGCCAGAAACGAAGGATCCTGTGGAGGAGATTGAAGTGGACTTATCTCAATTATTTGTCGGGCCACTTGTGAGGAGGAGCCATCAGAGAATGCAGAATTTTTGCCAATTACCAAAGGAGCATTCAAATTGGACTGCTGATTATCTTCCCTCTCGAAGGGAATTTCGGTAAATTTAAGGGATTGTCTTTTGTCTAGATTCATATCCAGATAGGACAGTAGTCTGGATCTTTTGTTAAAAGAAATTGCTTTCATTTTTTGAACCTTTATTCTCGTTTCAGTTAATATAGCTTGTTTTGTTCAAGAAATTGCTGAAACGGAAATAAAGGTTTGGGCTAGATATGTCTTTAAATAGCAATCATGTCTGTATATTTATCTTTTGTGAAGTCTGATGCATTTTGAACTTAATGAAATGAAAGACTTCTCCAGTATTTTTTTTATTTATTACTTATGTTCTATTCTATTTTCAGATGGCCACAAATAAAACTCTCTGACCCTTTGGATGTCACCATTTTGGAATTCGATGGCTGCAATCTCGATATCTCTCATGAATTTGAAATCATGCAATCTGAAATTCAAAACGAGAGCGATACTGAGGAAGAATTTGAGTCCATTTCAAGGGATTTAAAACAGTATGAAGAGAAATCCAAACCCAACTTAGAAGAAACAGAAATCATCAATATTGGCACTAAGACGGAGGTTAAAGAAGTTAAAGTCAGCATTCATTTGAATAAGAAACAGAAGGAGGAAATGATTGAATTCTTAATGCTATTTCAAGATGTTTTGCATGGTCATATGATGATATGCCAGGAATCTAGACATAGTGGTTCACAGGTTGCCAACTGATCCAAATTTTTTACCTGTAAAGCAGAAGCCACGTAAATTCAAACCAGAAATGAGTCTCAAGATAAAGGAACAAATTGTGAAACAGCTCAATGCTAAGATAATCATGGTGTCTCATTATCCCATCTGGCTATCGAATCCTGTGCCAGTGCCTAAAAATCTGGGGAGGTGCGAGTATGTGTTGATTACAGAGATCTGAATAAGGCCAGTCCGAAAGACGATTTTCCTTTGCCAAATATTCATATTCTTTTGGACAATACTGCTGGACACGAAATTGAATCTTTTGGTGATTGTTTTGTTGGGTATCATCAATCTTAATGGCAGAAGAAGACAGAGAGAAAACTTCTTTATCACCCCATGGGGAACCTTTTGTTATCGAGTGATGCCTTTTGGGTTGAAGAATGCGGGAGCCACTTATCAGAGGACCATGACTACTTGTTCCATGACATGATTCAAAGAGATGGAGGATGTTTATGATGATGATATATAATTAAATCAAAGAGGGTCGAGACCATTTGGTTGATTTAAAGAAGCTGTTTGAAAGATTGAGAAGTATAATTTGAAGTTGAACCCTGCGAAATGTGCTTTTGGAGCTCCGGCTGGTAAGTTATTGGGTTTATTGTCAGCAAAAAGGGTATAGAGATAGATCCTGCGAAAATAAAAGCAATTCGAGATATGCCCATTCCAAAAACTCAAAAAGATGTGAAGAGTTTTCTTGGAAAGATCAATTTCATTGGCCGATTCATTGCACAGTTAACTCTACCTGTGAGCCTTTGTTCAAATTGTTGAAAAAGAATGCGCCGATGGATTGGAATGAAGATTGTCAGCAAGCTTTTGATAAGATCAAGAATTACTTGTTAAATCCTCCGGTCTTAGTGCCACCTCAGCCAGGAAGACCTCTGATTATGTATTTGTCTGTTCTTGATGAGGCTGTCGGATGCGTTTGGGACAGCATACGAAGTCTGGGAGAAAGGAACAAGCCATCTACTACTATTTACAGCATATGAGCAAATTCTTTCCTTGAAAGGAGTTGTTGTGCTTTAGCATGGGCAGCTCAGAAGTTGAGACATTATTTGCTCGGTTATACCACTTACCTGATTTCTCGTTTGATCCTCTAAAATACCTGTTGGAAAAGTCGATGCCCACGGGACGTATGGCTAAGTGGCAAATGATCCTTTCTCCGAGTTCGACATTGTCTTCACAACACAAAAGCAGTCAAGGGCCATAGCAGATCATTTGGCAGAAAATCCAAGAGATGATGATTACCCATTGCATACCTACTTTCCTGATGAAGAAATTCTGTTCATTGGAGCAGTTGAGGACATGAGTGACAGTATCCTGGATGGAGGTTATTTTTGATGGTGCGTCAAATTCTTTTGGAGCTGGAATTGGAGCAGTTTTAGTGTCGCCGAAGGGAAACACTATCCTGCTACTGCCAAATTACGGTTTCCTTGTACCAACAACATGGCGAGTATGAGCTTGTATTTTTGGATTGAAAATGGCATTGGACATGGAGATCAAGGACCTGATAGCATTCAGTGATTCCGATTTACTTGTGCACCAGACGCTTAAGCAGTGGGTAACTCGGGATTCAAAAATATGCTGTATCATTGTAGTTTGCTTAGTTTGGCCAACAAATTCAGGAATTTGGAACTCAGACATTTCCCGCACTCGTAACGCCTTTGCTGATGCTTTAGCTACTCTGTCTTCGATGATCCAACATCCAGATGAGCTGGTGATTGAACCTATACAGATTCAACTTCAGAATGGCCAGCGCATTGTCTGGTTACGGAAAGGGTCTCTGATGGTCGCTCCTGGTACAATGATATTAAGAATTCATGAAAACGGGATCCTACCCTCCTGATGCTGATTCTGTTGCAAAAAGTTTCTTACGCAGAATGTCATCAAGATTCTTCTTGAATGGAGAAGTGCTACTATACAAGAAAACATCTGATTTGGGCCTTCTGAGATGCATCAATGAAGACGAAACGATTATATGATGAAGGAAGTGCATAGTGGGATTTGTGGGCCACACATGAATGGGCATCTACTGGCTAAAAAGATCATGAGAACAGGATATTTTTGGCTTACCATGGAGCATGACTGTGTAGATTTTGTTAGAAAGTGTGTAAGTGTCAAATGTATGGTGATGTTATACGTGCTCCTCTACAGAATTGCATAGTATGACTGCTCCATGGCCATGTTCGATCTGGGGAATGGATGTGATCGGAACTATTGATCCTCCTGCTTCAAATGGGTATCGATTCATTTAGTGGCGATTGAATATTTCACCAAATGGGTTGAGCCGCGTCCTATAAGCATGTGACTAAGAAAGTGGTGTCGGATTTTTTGAGAAATAATATCATCTGTCGTTTTGGGTACCAGAGACATTGATCACCGACAATACCAAAACCTCAATAATGATATGGTGATGGATTATGTGAACAGTTTAAGATAGACATCGAAATTCTGCCATTTACAGGCCTCAGATGAATGGAGCCGTTGAAGCCGAAAAAAAATTTGAAAAAGATCATTCGTAAGATGACTGAAACACACGGGATTGGCATGAGAAACTGCCTTATGCACTGATGGCGTACAGAACTACGATCAGGACTTCTACTGGTGCAACTCCTTACTCTCTTATGTATGGAATGGAAGCAGTATTGCCTGCAGAAGTTGAAATTCCTTCCTTATGCATTCTGATGGAAGTTCAGATAGAAAATGGCTGAATGGGTTCAGAGAACGTCAGGAGCAGTTGTCTCTGATTGATGAAAAGAGATGTGAATGTCGTCTGTCATGGACAATGTTATCAGCAACGAATGGCTTGAGCTTACAACAAAAAGTCAAGCCCCGTTTGTTTGAAGTTGGAGATAAGGTGTTGAAAAGGATTCTTCCAATGCAAGATGAGGCTAAAGAGAAGTTTGCTCCCAATTGGTAAGGACCATTCATTGTTAAGAAAGTGCTATCGGAGGAGCGTTTATCCTTATGGAAATGGACGGTCAAGTTTTTTCTCAACCAATCAATGCAAAGCATGTGCAAAAAGTTTTTCATTTGATTAAAAAAACTTTTCTTTAAATAATACTGCAAAGAGACGGATTTTAGGCATGTTTCCTCTCATTTTTTTCATTTCGATATCATATCCCTAAATTTTTTTCCTTTCAACTTTTCAGAACCACCTTCCCTTTTTCGCTTGACAGTCCTTTAAGACTACTAACCCCATACTGGGGCAATTTGTTTAAAAAATGAAAAAAAAAAGAAGAAGAAAAGAAATAATAAAAAGCAAAAAAAAAAGAAGAAGAAAGGAAAAAAGAAAATAGAAGAAGTTTTGTTAGAATTAAACTGGGGCAAATTTTATCCTCTTCCAACCTTAGATCGGAGCAAATTTTTGAAATAATATTATCTCAAATGATTGCAAACCCCATCATATGATCCGCTGTCAACGCCTTAACCTTTCCCTTTACTATTCTATCCGATTCTACTCACAAGAGCCAAAATTCCCGACTTCCATCTTTTGCAGTTATCTTGGAAAAATTTTTCTTAATCAACTAGCCAAATGATGTAAATACAACTTTTCTGAAACATAACAGAGAAGATTGTCTCACTGATGGTACTCATTATCAAAATATGATTGGATTGTATACAGTTGGGTGTTAAAATTGTCTTCTCCTATGTCTCTAGGTGAAAACCTGAAAGGGCACCTTCTAAAATAAAAAATAAAAAAAGGGAAAAACAAGAACAAAAAAAAGAAAAGAACAAAAAAAGAAAAACAAAAGAGAAGAAAAACCAAAAAAAAAGGTGGGGATAACCTTAGTGAAAACTCGAAAAAGCCGCTGAGATAGGGTTTTGGAATACAAGAGGATCAGCAACCGAAGAAGAAGATGCTGAGGTCTGAAAGTTGGTGACTATGTTGATTTGGGTCTCTTTCATACTGTTGTTCTTTTGCCGACAATGAATTCCAAAATGGATGACGTCGAAGGGGTCAGATGGAGCATTTTTCTTCGTCAAAGGATGTCCTCTAAATATCTATCCAACTTTTGATTCTTGGACCCATGTTCATAAGTTCAGCAATTTTGTTTTACTATTCTATTTACTATTTTATTTATTTATTATGTATAATTGTTTATTTCATATCAGCATTATTGCATGATAAATAATACTTTTTTTCAATTATTTATATTTATTGGGTCTCATTCAAAAGACAATCCCCTATAATTTATCCCAAAAGAGTCATGAAATTTAAAGTTCCTATGATAATATAATAAAGTACGGTCAATTGACATTTGACAGTTGTAAAGATTCTGAAGGGGTTGTTGACCGAACCTAGGGGAGCGATTTGTCGATATTGAAAACTCATATTTACCATGGTTCTCAAGGCAAGGGATCACATGGTGGTGGTAGTGTTTCATCACAGTTGTTTCTTTTCCTTTGTTCTTTTTTTTGCAGGAAAATTACGTGACACAATACTGATTTAGTTGAGCATGATTCACACTAGGGCAAATGGTAGAAGGATTGAGCTCCAAGTTTTGCCTGTACATTTTTTAAGAAAGAAAAATCATTATTCCCTTTCTCTTAAAGTTCGAAAAATCAAGAAAAGTTGTAAGTCCACCAAGTAAGTTTGTCTTGGTTTATTATCTTTTGAACAACATGCATTCTGATCTTTCAGTTCGATAGTATAGAACTTGTGTTTTCCAATTCTCCCGCTAGTTATTTGAGCTCCAGTTTAATCCCACCCATTATCTGGGTTTCAAGCATATTTTCATTCTCTTGACAGGCATCTGGGTTTGGATTCAGTCCTATTGAACAATCTAGATCAAAAGATCAAATTTAATTTCCTATTGGTGAGTCTCAGCGTCCACCGAGTACCCTTCTACCTCTCTTCTTGACAGATCAAAAGATCAAATTTAATTTTTTGTTGGTGAGTCTCAACGTCCACCGCGCACCCTTCTACCCCCTTCTTGACAAATCAAAAGATCAAATTTAATTTCCTGTTGGTGAGTCTCAGCGTCCACCGCGCACCTTTCTATCTCCCTTCTTGACAATTTAATTTTCTGTTGGTGAGTTTCAACATCCACCGCGCACCCTTCCACCCCCCTTCTTGACAGATATAAAAAAATTAAAAAAAAATCAAATTTAATTTACGCTGGTGAGTCTCAGCGTCCACCGCGCACCCTTCTACCTCCCTTCTTAGCAGATCAAAAAAAATATCAAAAAATCAAATTTAATTTTACATTGGTGAGTCTCAGCGTCCACCGCGTACCCTTCTACCTCCCTTCTTGATAGATCAAATTTAATTTTCTGTTGGTACGTCTCAGCGTCACCGCGCACCCTTCTACCCCCCTTTTTAGAGTGTAACCGCGTCCCTCCGCGCATCTTTTTCTAGTTATGACAAGTTACTTTTCTTGACTGTTTTGATTGCGCTTTCTCATTTATTTTGTGTTTCATGTTTAGAAGTTCTGAGAACTCAGACTGTTTCGACTTTGCAAAAATCACAGATTGTCAATGCACTTGTTTTATAGTTGTTCACTGGTATTCAAACTACGTTTGACCTGATTCCCCTGGCAGGATACGTAGGCAACTCTACATGAATTCGGTCACATGTTTTGCAATATTATTGCATCATTTTTGCCCAATAATTATAGCCAAATGTTGGCTTTTTATTTTAACTCAGGTGTAGTTAGAAGAGACAGGTAAGTAATTTGGTGTCTACGTCTTTGTCTTGAGTTTCTTTGAAACTCTAGACAAAAGAGGGGGCAAGTTGTAGACACCAAATTTTTTCAAATTTTGTGTTTTCTTGAATATTTTCTATTTGATGAGTTATTTATTTTCTTGCATTTTAAGTATATTTTGTCTCATTTTTGTAGGTTTATCTTAAAAATAAAAAATAAAAAAAAAGAAACCATGATTTGAAAGAAACTAAACCCCTTTTGACATCTCTCGGCTCCATCCTGAACCTTGGACTGACAAAAAAACCAACTCCCCACTTTTTCTCCCAATAGAATCTCTTGGCCGTTCCTAACACAAAAAAGGACAGAACAAAAGAAGGAGATCTTCCTTACTCTCTCGGCTATATCCCCCTTTTTGCTCACTTCACACAACAGACCCCACACACAATCCCAACCTAACTCAATACACATCCCTTGACTCCCTCCTTGGTCTTTGGACTAACAAGAAAAAACAGCACTTTGGGGCTCAAAAAATATACTCTCTTGGTTCTCTTTTTCTTCCCAACAAACTAGCACTTTTTCCTAAAAAAAAAAAAAAATCCCTCTCCCTCTCGGTTCTCCTCTCCCTTTTCCCCTCTCATTTTCACACACCTACCGGCAAGTCAAATACCAAAGGAAGCAAGCCACTGGACAGTTGGAGATTTGGAATTTCATCAAAACATTTTACCCAAGAAACTCCACTTTCGGTGAGGTATCTCTCAATTTTTTTAGCAAATTAAATTCATGTTGATTGCCTAGTTTCTCTTGCTTTTTGCTGGGTTTTATTGTTGCCTTTGTGCTATTAAATTTTGAGGTTAAGTTACAAGCAAGATTGAGGAAAGAGAAATAGCTTTTGTGCATGCATGCTAATGTTCGATAAAAGGCAAAAATGGAAAACGAATTAAAAGTTGAACATTGTGCATGTTTTTCTTGTCAAAATAAGTGACCATTTGCTATGTAGGTCCGAAAATGTGTGGTTATTCAAAAAATTTCGGAGTTTTGAACCTTAAAAGTATTGAAGGATTTTTTTTATTTTTAAGATTGTTTTGATTTAATTTTGTCATATTTGTTGTTGCTTTTATTGATTTCAGTTCATAGTTATGTTGTAAAAATCACAAGGAGTATTGTAGTATAAATTTTATATTTTTTTGGTGAAGATTTGAGGGTTTAAAAATATAAAAAGCTGGACTGTTTTTTGACATTTTGGACACTTTCGGGTTATTTTTGTAAAAACCAACTTAAAAAATGGATTCTATACGAAAAATCGAGTGAGGGGGTGAATTTTGGTAATTTTTCACGATCGGGGAGGTCGCCGGTGACCGGTGGTGACGGCGCCCGTCGGCGGCCGCCATGGCCGCTAGCTAAAGAAGCTTCAGCTGGCCAGGCAGGAAGAAGAAGAAATGGAAGGGAAGAAAGAAAAGAAAGGAAAGGAAAGAAAAGAAAAGAAGAAAAAAAAAAAGGGGTTTGGGCTAATTTTTTTTTTCAGGTGGGCTGGTGGCTATTTTTGGTTGGGTTTTGGGGATGGGTTTGGTTTATTTCTTTTGGATTTCGGTTTGGATTATGAGGTCATAGAGTCCATGTTTTTTTTTTTGTCAGGCTTGAGTGATAAAAAGACGGGCTGGCCTGCCCGCTTCTCTTGGACTTTCGGTTGGGCTTAGGTAGTGTTCGGCCCCAAATAAATAAAAATGATGGTCTGATAGTCTTTTATTGCCCAAATCAGAAAACCGAAATTTGCACTTTAGCCCTGATCTTTGGAGTAATTTCACTACGGCCCAAAACATTTTAAATTTCTTTCACTTAGGTCCTTAAATTAATTGCACTTTGGTCCCTAAACTTTATCTTTTATTTAATTTTGGCCCCTAAACTTTAAAAAATTTATATTTTTACCTCAAAAGTTTTTGATCTTTGCAATTTAGTCCCTAGTGAATTTTGACTCTTTTATTATGATGGTTTCTTTTCTTTAATAGCTAATTGTGTTATTTTTAAATATATTTAACTTGTAATTTTTTAGATGTTCTTAAATTTCTTTATATTTGACATATTAGTGTGAATTTAGTATTTTTATCATCATTATTATTTTCAATTAAATTGGTGTCATGATTCTTTTGTTCATTTTGAGTATAAATAGGGTAATTTGACTTCCATTTAGTAGCCACTTCAAAAGGGAGGTACCCCATTATCATTTAAATGTCAATTACGCGCTCTTATGTGCTCTTACGTGCTCTTATGTGTCTATATATTTTTATATGTTTTGTTATTTATTTGATTCAAATGTTTATTCCGATCTTCTTATGTTTGTTTAGTTTTTTTTTTTGAGAGGTGTTTGAATACCTCAAGATGTAATAGATAGGTAATATTTTTTTTTACAAAAATTGTAATTAGATAGACCAATATAATAGATAGGATAGGTAGGCTTATTTTATCATACTTTCCTCATTTAGATTATAGTTAGACTCCCCAATGTAATAGGTAGGTTGTGTGTTTATGTGACTTATGTGTTATATGCCTTACCCGCTTTCCTTAGGATTTTTGCATCTAGATATTATACTTATGTGTTACGTACTACGTGCTCTTATGTGTTTATTTGTTTTAATTTATGTCTATTTGTCTTATTATGTATTATTAATGCATGACGTCACCACACTAGTCCAATGCTAGTTGTGGCTTTTCCCCCTCCGCTTACTTGCTAGTCCAACGCTAGTAAGGATTTTTAGAAATGGGCTAGTCCAACGTTAGACCCTTAGTTGTTCATGCGTTAGATTCATCTTTGTGTGATATTCATTACATTTTCGTGCATATTTTCATTTTTAGGATCTTTTCTCATTTGCATGATATTCCCTATTATTTTACCCCTATCCTCTATATGTGTTCATCATATCATTTAGAATTGCATCTCATTTAAGAAATTGTAGAATAAGTTAGTTCATTTTCTTATTCATATTAGGAGAATTATTTTTGAACATGAAAATGGGTGATTATAGCTTTTTTAGTTTAAATACCCATTAATCCCTGTATAAGAAAGTTATGTCACGAGTTTTTGTCTCCCGTACTCATTATGTTGCATTCCTATTCTTTTGCCACTTATATCTAGATACATAACTTAAGTTTCTTTTCTTTTCTTTAAATTTCATTCATGCATGCTCGTGACCCCTTCAAGGAATTATTTTAGCCTTCGCAATCAATGTGATTGGTATCAATTAAACCCTTGAATGGACATTTTGTTCCTCTCAATATTTTATAAATTTAGATTTGCATCCATGTAGGAAACATCCAAATGTGATAAATTCAAGGGTTAGATTAGGAAAATTTTGACTAAACCTCACAACTAACTTAGATTATGTTGAAAGGGTGCCTTAGGTTTGAGTTAATCGAACCTTTGCCTTCCCTTTCTTCAACCGTGACTCTCGAACCTATTTTCTCTTATTTTTCAAAGACTTGGAGTTGTTGAAAAGGGTTTTATTTTATTTTATTTTTGTCAAAAATATTTTTTGGGTGACTTGGAATACCAAAACTCAATACCAAATGGCGACTCCTATTTTTTCTTAAAAACCCTTTTAGACTAAATTTTGGACCCAAATTGTCGCATTTTTTAAAGTCCCATTCTAGGTCCTTTTTCACCTTTTTCATAAAATCACATCTTTTATAAATACTTATTTTCCCCTCGCGAAAAAATGGTGCGCGACACATATGTTGTTGCACAAGATAAATTGCTTTTGTTGCATACTCAGAAAAGATGTAGTTTTAGTCTTCAATATTTCGTACTTGTGTGGCTTTAGTTTTGAAAGTAATGGTTAAAAGAAATTTGATTCCTAGTATTTAGCACTTGTGTAATTTTAGTCCCCAAAGTTTTGACAAGAACAAATCTTGTGCTCAATGCATCCAACTGAAAGCTGATTTAGGATATTTGAAGAATTTTTATCAAGTACTGATAGATTTGTCACATGCAGTAATTTGTATTTTAAACTAAATTTAAAAATAAAGAAGCAAAATTGCAACTAAATTTAAATAACAAGATCAAGACTAATAATTAACATTCTAACTAATTAATCCCTAAAAAAGAAAAAGAAAAAGAAAATTGTTAAACTACAAAATTTGAAAAAACCGAAACACCCAATTTTTGATACAAAACTCAATTTCACTCTTAATTGCCACAGCCTCCAAGCAAAAATCCTAACTGTCAATTTTTTCTACATAGTTTAAAAAATTTTCCTTTTTCCATTTCTTAGTTAATTAGTCACTCATGTGCTATCATGTGAGTTATTCTTAGTATTCAAAGTTAGTTGATGTTTTGCTTCTTTTTAAAAAAAATTAATTTAATGAACATCCAATTGTATGTGATTGATTCCATCAATGATTGAAAAATATGTTAATTTTCCTAAATTTGCTTCGAAATGAAAAATAATTTTCCTAAATTTGCTTCAAATTGGAAACATTAAGGAAAATATTTGGTTTTTTTTAACTTTAGGGACTAAAATCGCATTAGATGCCTGAAATTAGGAACCAAATTTATTTTTTTCAAAATGTTAAGTACCAAAACCATACAAGTGCCAAACATTGGTGACCAAAACTGTATTTCTTGCTTGTAAAGTATTAGAAACAAACGTTAGTACATCTGAGTATTGCTAGCAGCGATAATAACTGTTGCAATAATACTGTGTGCATGATACAGGAAACTTGGCTAACGTGTCTATGCTAGTTTTTTTTTTCTTTTTTTATAATAACATGTCTATGCTGGTTTTAAAAGTTGAACTTGCATCATTCTCACAAAATTGCTATACTCAACAGTACTATAATTGCATTTGTTTGTTACAAGTTACGACTAGCAATCATTTTATACCAGACTTCAAGTATGCTATTGATGTTCATCATAATAGCAATAACAGCTTGAAAAGGAATGGAAACTCACGAAAGAGGGTAGAAGTAAAATGACAAAATTGCACAGAACTCCGTCAAGGTTTTACATCATTATACACAAACTCCTCTATTTAAAAAAAAATACATAAACCATCCCTGCAAATATTTATTTTTATTTTTTACAATTTTTTAAATACTAAAAATAGATTTTGATAATATAAAACTCTCAATAAGTGTAATTTTGAAATCCAAAATATATTTCCTAATGACATTATACATGAGAATTTAGATAGTATAATGTAAAATTTGAAAGGTTAATATAGTAAATTTAAAATAAGTTTTACAATGTAAGATGCAATTACATCCAAAGTTAAATAGATATCTTTATTCTTTTTCTCAAAACTAAATGGGTATCAGTAGTGTTTTCAATTAGAGTAGTCTCCAATCTGGACCCTTTTTTTGTTGGGAAAATGACCTGTTTCATCCCTCACATTTTACAAAAATATTCTTTTCGTCCCTCACTTTTAAAATGAAGCAATTTCATTCCTCACATTTAAAAATTAAAACTATTACATCCTTGAACCCAATTTTCAATCTGAATCAAACTATCCAATAACCCAGTAATAAATTTCGGAGATAGAATTGATAGGTCACTCGGTCAATTTCATCATATTCACATGACATTTATCAAACCAAAAAAATTAATATTATAACATAAAGGCCATTATTTGTCTTGGAATAGTAGGATTTTTTTTTTGGGTAAATATTTTCATGCACCGTTAGTATATTCGCTTGCGAGTCTAGATGTGTATCATAAATACAAAATTTGGTGTTTAAATTTAAATTGAAATGATATGGTAGTATATAAAACCATCAGTGTATACAATGACAATGTAGGAATTCAAGTTGATTTATATTCAAGTTGAGTTAACCAAGTGATCTACCAATTATACCTCCAAAATTTGTAATCAGGTTGATAGGTGGTTTGATTCAGATTGAAAATTGGGTTCAAGGATATAATAGCTTTAATTTTTAAAATGTGAGAGATGCAATTGCTTCATTTTAAAAGTGAGAGACGAAAAGAATATTTTTGTGAAATGTGAGAGATGAAACGGGTCATTTTCCTTTTTTGTTTTATCCATCATAAGATGCAAGTGTAGTGGGTTCTGCTTTCCTTAATGGCAGCATATGCATATAGAAATTGATGAGCACATATAGGATCTGTTGCTTTTAGAATCATGACCTGCCTCCTGCAAACGTGCAGCTTAGAGGAGCCTAAAGGTTCCATCATCACATCTACAACAATATCTGTTTAATTTCCATAAAGCATCTCCCACCCAAACCGACCACTACCAAATTGCTGTCCCTGAGATCTTCAAAAGTGGCGAGTTCTTTGAATTTCGCATTTCAAACATACATGAGGCTTCCTAACGAGTTAAACTTAACTCATTGAACCTATATTATGTATTATATTCTTCTCATAAGTTCAATTTCAAGACGGAATTTAGTGGCAATCTCGTAGCAAGAGTTCAGCTGATGAAGAAAATGTTCAATCCCACGTTGGATAAATCTTTTGGGGAGCTTTTCAAAATATTACTGTGGTATATTTATTGTTAATTAATGTGATGGTGAAATTAAAGGGTGATTGATTAACGTGCTTGCAAAGTGACTATGAGATGTACAGTGATCAGCGTGTTTGGGGTGTATATTTTATTTAATTTACTGGAGTAGTTTTTATTCAATAAAAATGACTATGAGATGTAAAGGTGATTGAAAATTGTACTTGAAACTTTTAAAAAGAATATATTTTTTAACTAAATAGATGTCTATGCTATGATATAAGCCTAATGAAACTAAAATTTTATATGGTTTAATTCCGTCCATTCACAATTATCTAAATTTTAGTGCTTCCCAAATACAAAGTTCTACATCTATCACTGTCCATCTAGCTTTCAAGAATAGCATGATGTTATTACTCATATCTATTGAGAATTATACCTTGTTAATTCTGCAAGATTTTAGAGTTAGAGACCTAATTAAATGTGTGAAATTCTATTACTCCCAAAATATGCATAATAAAGAAGATATTCGTGGGTCAACTAAATGCAACCTTCTGCTTCCAATATCTACATAATAGTACCAAGAACTCCTTTTTCCCCCGCTCAATGCATTATTGAAGGAGCCTTCAAATAAGCCAAATGAAGTATGAGGGAAGAGTCATTGCCTACAACCTATACCTGTTGTAGACGTTATTTTCTACGTTATCACTAAAATGCATATTAATCTGGAGGCAAAAGACAAAGCATCCACTAATATCTGCGATATTCTCATCTAACTTTTGTCTGTTACCATGATCAACATTCAACATACAAATATGGTCCCTATCTTACAAGATGTAGCAATATTTTAATCCTTGTGGGACTATTTTGTATTTATATGGGAAATAATGCGCTTAATATTCAATTCCATTATATGAAAGACAATAAATGCCTAAATTGGCCTTGTTCTGATGAAACACCACAAGAGAAATTAAGGGTCTAGGACCATTTAATTACGATTTTAAGTTTAACAAGTAAGTTATTACTAACAAATGAACTGGAATACAATTTGGTTCTTGAAGTCCAACTCAACAAGTCCGGATATAAGGTACGTTATTGTAATGTCTAAAGTTGGCCTATTAAACTTTCTGTTTTCTTCTTCTCCCTAGTAAATTTTGGAGTCTCCCTCGAGCAAGGAAAAAAAAAATCAACTCCTTTCTGTATTACTTTTGGCACTCCTGATATTGTTACTTGAATTCTTATTACTTATACTTTTCCTAAACCGACTGGGCAAATTACTCTTGTTAATAAATTTCATGTCCATGATCCATCTATCTCAGTAATGGGTAATGATGTCAGATTAATGGGCAAAGGTTATTTTTACCTCTAGGTGTAAAATAAAACATAGTGACGAATAAATTTAAAAGTACTAATGTATTTTTCCTTTAATATTTGACGAGTAGCACAAAATGTTTCTAGTGCAATAGTGCTACTATTACCGGGATTTTTTTTTTTCTTGTTAATCGAACTTATATGTATAACTTTCTATTTTTATTCTGAAGGCACCAAAACGAAATAGGAAAGAATTTTTAATTAACTATTTCCAGAATAATAGTACCTCTGGTTTAATGTTATCTGGACAAGTTCTTTCTCGAATGGTTACACGTGACCACCGAATACATGTTCAACGTTACTTTGGTATCAAGCAGCACTTTGTACAAAATATTTTTTTTTGCTTCAAAAGTTTAATTATTAATAGGTACAAATTCTAACAATCTGTTTGCAGCAATATGTATTTGTTTATTTATTTCACATTTTTTTTTTGCATTTTAATTATCTCAAATTTGTGTTTGAGGATGTGGAAAGAGTTTCGTAAAGCTTCGAGTCTTGTTGACAAAGTGTTCAAAGTGCCAGCTCCTGATCAACAATATAATATAGTACCGTGGAAGCTAGCCTTTCTAAAAGACAATGATTATGCTTTACAGTTTTGTTTTATACCGTGCAATTCAAAAATGAGTAATTAATTCAACTAATTAACGTTAAGTCTAGAGACTCTGTGTCGCCCTTTACTTATCCGTAAACAAATTATTGTGTATATTATAAAAGTTATTGAGGAGGTTTTAATCAAATAGTTAAGATGGAGATCTCAAGAAATAAAGATCCTGAATTCAAATTTCCTATTCTCTCTTCACTTTTTAAATTTCACCTATTCTTTACTAAAACAATATTAAAAAGAAAGACAACTTTAAAAAAGGAAAAATTTAAGATACCTCTCTTGAGATTTTTCATAATATCATTTGACTCCTCTGAAATTTTTAAAATCTCACTTACCTCGTTTAGATAAGCATTTTTTTTGTGAAATTTTAGACCCTTTAGAGGAAATACAAGCAAGATAAAACTTTTATTTCAATACTATCCTTATGTTATCTTACTTATAAAGTTACAACAACAATAAAAAATAAAATAAAGTTAAATTTTTATAAGGTATAAATTTCTTGACTTGAACTATTTATTTTGTTGTGTTTGAATAAAAGCAAAATTTGCATCTTAAAAATTCACACGTATAAATAGATGATTTTAGCTTTTAGTACAACTTAAACTACATCATGTATTAAAATATATTCCCTAAAAAAATTTCTTGACTTCTTTATAAATGTCCACGAAATTTTTTAAGGTGTCAATTATTCACCAAATCCTTCTAAGTCATTGATTTTGACTAGATTTAATTTACCCACATTCTTTACTATTCCACCATGACTTTAATATAAGAAACATGGATCATTATTAGATATCATTTAATTTTTTAATCTACACATTTTGGTTTAAATTTTTATTTTATTTTATTTTTTAGTTAAATAGTTATTAAGAGTAAAGGTAATGTTGTCAATTTGTGACCTTTCATACGAATATTTAATCTTGTCAAATTGACAAAGGAGGTAAGTGAGATTTTAAATACCTTAGAGGAGCTAAGTGATATTATAATAAACCTCACCAGAGGTTTCTGAAATTATCCCTTAAAAAATTATGTATATTATAAAAGTCCTCAAAATATTAGTGAAATCATGGCCGACAAGACATCATCAAAGTGTTCATAACTTTTCTTTACAAAAGGTGTATGAGTCTCTAACTTTGACATGAGTGGAGGAATATAAAATGACTAGTATTTTTCTTGCCTTTCACTTTGAACTTAGGTGGAACTTACATTTCCTTTCAGCCAAGTTATGGCCGACAAGAAAGCAATTTGTGAAACTTGAAAAGTGTATCTAGGGTTTAAAATTATTAATGGTGGGGCAATGTGTTGAACATGAGCTCAAAAGAGAGCCAAAAATAAAATGCTTTTCAAGATTTTGTGCTGCTGAAAGTGAGGAAAATATAGGATTTTAAGGGAAAGGATCCTTTTTCCAAAGAAGTCCTAATATGTGGAGATGATAACTTCAGCAACACCTGGTTCTTCACCCTCAATAGTCTACAGTAGTTGAGCTTTTTCCATTTATTTTTTGGTAAGCAGTTGAACTAATTATTTTATTTAATGCCTGTCATGCGCTGAAATTGAAGGATATATGTACGAAAAAATATTTGTGTCACTTAGTTTTAAAAGAAAATTATAATATTGAAATTTGAAAGTCATGATTTAACCTACAACATGACTACCACTAAGAACTTATTATGGCTAAAGTTTAGTTACGCAAAAATAATTTTAGGGCTGTATCATTTTGTTTATAATTTTCTCCATCTATGAGCTTAAATGAACGCACAAAACTGTCAACACATACATAAAATACGAAATGGTACATCGATCTGATTCCTTATTTTTTTTTATGGATGTATATGAATCCGATTTTTGTACATTATTATTAGTCCTCCATGAAAGATATAGCATTTGTAATTTTTTTCTGGGAAATATATGTAAGCTGTTCCTCTATACACTGAAAATTTCACTATTCCCGTCCCCATAATCAACCTCATAAGGAGTTATTTATCAGAAAATAAATAACTGATTCTAAGATTCTACAGAAGTGGATTGATAATTTTGATTCTTTTCTTCGAACATGAGTTCTTAATTGAGGATATTGAGGCCGTATTTTGTCTATTACCTCTTTAATAAATTTGAGTTTGTTACATTGATACAACAGAAGCAATGGTTGGCACACAATTTATTGGCTAAATGCATACATATATATTTATTGTCTCGTTTTACTTCAAATACTTTTTCGATTTGGTTTCACCTTTCTATTATATCCAAAAACTAACATTTGCGACTTCTTTTAATGAACGTCGATTCAACACCAGTTAAAACAATCATGAAATATTTTTCAATCTCAGAATTAATTGGTCTCCAATTTGAATAATATATCATTTGTATTACAATGAACAAATTAATTTTAAATTCTTTTTTGAAGAATACACTTCTCTCTACCTCTTTTTTTCTCCAACTTCTCTCTATTTCCTCTTCTCTTTTCAAAGACCTTTCTTTAGGGAGGGAGACCACGGTTCTTTAGGGAGGAAGATCCCACCATGGTCTCCCTCCCATGTTTTTTATTTCATTTTGTTTATTTTTTTAATAAAATCTCTTCTAAATTTTTTTTATGAGAGTTTTCTGTTTCTTCTAAGGATTTCTTGTGAGAATTTTCTATTCTCCTAGGGATTAATATGGAGATTTTTGTGTTTTTCTTTTTCTTTTTGGTTATTAAATTTGAATTTATTCCAAATCCAGTTGTTAGATCTGAAATATTTTTAGATCTTGGATCTATTTCGACAGATTTTATCATTACTATTGGAGTTTAAAACCGTTGATTAGTAGATCTGACAATTGCAACATATACAGAAGGGAGCTGTAACGATCTATCTATTAGAAGACAACTTGAAATATTTTGTATTTTTCAGATTTGTTCATAAATTTTCAAATTTATTGTATTTGTTAAATTACATATTTGTAATTTTTAGTGCATGTTTAACCTGCCATTATGACAGTGATGTAGATCAAATCTTGCTAGATGATTTTCAGCAATTTGTTAATGAAATTTGCTTTTTATTAAAAAAAAAGATTAATTTCAACTTTTGCCTTGTTTGCCGAGTTTAGGCGCTGATGATTAAAGCGCATGCAACTATTGCTACTAAAAATAATAAAAGCTTTTGTATCGACTACAATTTGGCATTAACAAAGTTAGATTAGGAATGTGAGTACATTACTCTGAATAAATAAATGAAGAACTTGTGAAGATGGTTAGCTATTTGAAGCGTAGCTAGCGATAGTCATGGATACCTGCAAATAGGATATATATATATATATATATATATATATATATATATATATTTGTGTAAAAGGTAAAATGAATGAGATTAAAGCCACATTAAACTAATGAAGTGAAGCAAACAAGTTGCTGCAATTTCAATGCAAATTCCTGAATTATATGCGGCAAAGATCCAATTAAGACGCGGGCCCAACCAAGACATGTTATATTGTGTATATGGATATGCCAGTCACCTTTCTTTTTATTCGATCAACAAAGCATTGTACTCCCATCATCCCAAAACTTTTGTCCTAGTTTTGATTTTGAAATGTCTCAAAATGATTTTCTATTTAGAAAATCAAAACTCTTTTTGATCTATTTCTTTAATATTGTCCCTATTTTTAATCAAATGCATGTTACACTCAAATTCAAAATTTGAATTTAGATGGGTAAGATTGGAAAGAAAAATCCAAACATTACAGTCAAATCGCTATTAATAAAACGATCTGTAAATATATTTCAGGTGTTATTAAATCGCTATGATAGGTTAGGTGAATGTTAGGTGTGTTAAACCGTGTCCTAAAGGCACCAGTTAGAAAATCATTTAATAAAAAGTTGGATTCCCAAGTGTGACGAAAATTTTGGAATGGAGGGAGTACATATTTTTCAGTTGTATTAGATGGAAGCGTAAACTTGGATTACCGTACGTACATACGTACATAGACGTATACATATACATACATACATGCGCACACATATATACATGCATGTGTGTGTGTGCGTATATAGACATGTAATTCATTTATAAGAAGCGTATATAGACATGTAATTCATTTATAAGAAGCGATTTAAAATCACAACATTCCTAAACGATAGACACAAATATAAAATTCCTAAAATTAAAGAGGTGGGCCATCTTTTAGTTTATGAGCATTGCTTAAGTTGTATTGTTGCTTAATATTGGATTTTCCATATATATATGTGTGTGTGTGTTTAAAACCTTATCCTATGAACTATTTACTCTTTTTTTTGTAAGTTAAAGGTTTTGAACTCGGGCTTTCTACTTAAAATCTTTTTTGCCTTACCACTCAACCAGCCCTCTCCTATGAACTGTTTACTTGTTAACTTTATAAGATAAAAATATGTTTAGCACAGTAGGTTTATGAAGGTGACAAGATATGTATTTTTCATGAGAGTTCATCAAATATAAAGCGGGAAAGTGTAAAATGTCATCCTGATAGGCTTATTAATTTCTGATGATCTGTGGTAACGTGCATTTTACTTTTTTACTTGCCAATCAAGTAGCTACTTTGAAAATTCTGAAGAATCTACATGCTTAACCAACATCATTAGCCAATCAGTAACAATTTTTAAATAGAATTGAGCATAAAGCATAATATTCACTGGCATCATTTTTCTTTTCTTTCATTTTTTTTTTTGGTTAGGGTAAGTCTACCGTGCTAGACTTCACGGAAATAGTATATAATTTTCAAAATCTGCAGCTGCAAATTTTCACCATTTTCATTGTGGGGTACCTAAGTTAGAATCAAGTAGGGTGCTTTAATTCTTTCTTTCTCACTATTTTGGAGGCCAAGGGTAGTTGTATGTACTAATTCACATGCACTTAGTTTCTTACACCATGTCATCCTTCTAAGAAAATTCAAAAGAATAGAAATTAAGCATCTGTCAAAGCATTATGACTCATGAGAAAATTTTTGAAATTCTTTCATGATTGAAGAATCAAATGAGCCATCTAAGAAATGCCATGCAGCCTTTCCTTTTCTTGGATTGACCTGATCGAGTAAATGGAATCGTTTAATGGACAAAGCAGACGAAGAAAAAGCCATAAGCCATAAAATATTCGGGGTAGGCTAACTTTGGAATGACCTTAGGCTTATAGGTCTAGATTTATAGGTTAGGAACCTTCCAAAGTTCTTTTTCCCAACTAGCCAACTTTTCGTAAATCCCACTTCATTTCCTTTCCTTTCACCAAGGAGCAAGAGAAGGGCTAATTTGGACCTCTGCCTTCTCTACTTTTTATCATTTTTTTAACATTGATTTCAAGCGGAATGATGAAAAAAACTGAAAAAGATATATATGAGATCTGTAAATATGCATATTAAAAAAAAAAAAACTATCTAAGCATTCATACAGACCTGTTCTGTTTCACTCCATTCGGTACGCATGATATTTAATGCCTTTAAATGTCTTTATGATTTTCTTTTCAATTACACATCATCCACAAAAGAGTAGTCTTTTCCACTGCTAAATATATTTGCTATGTCGAGAATTTACCTTTCTCTTCATTTTTAATAATTTTTGGAAAAGGGAAAGGACCAAAAAAAAAAAGGAACAGGAAAATGAATATTTAGACATACAATCATTCAAACAAAGCAATTTCCAGAGGCCTTGACAAAGCAGTATACTCAAATTTCACATTGATAATGTCATTCTTCTGAAAGTAGATTAAATAACAGAATTTTCAATGCGCTTTGAAACTGATTTTTTGTTTAACTTTACCCCACGTTTTACCTTTAAGTGAAAACCATGATTTTGCCATTCCAAACTTTCAGGACTAGATCAGATATTCCTTTTTGCATTTTGGATAATATGTGGTTAGATCATTATTGCAGTACAAGTAATTGTTGAACCTGGAGAAGTTCAAAGAATTTAACGTCCAAGTCTAGCATTTTATACGTCCATAGAAGTCTAACACAACCAATCACTGAAAAGTGAGGCTTTTTTAAAAAAAAAATTCAAATTAAGGAATTAAATGGAGGAATATAAGAGCTAAATATCGCTAAGATATGACAAGAAATATGAATTGTAGGGAGGGTAAAAGGAAAAGAAAGCATTAAACTAGTTCATCCATTGCTTCCGATAAACAAAAAAAGGTTATTTATTTGAAGGAATTGCTAAAGTTTTAGGTCAATGTAAAAATAACAAAAATGTTCAATTTTCTAATAGAATATAATTCAGGTTTAGAGGTGCAGAGTTTGTCCATTTTTAAATTAGCATGTAAAAATCAAATTGGGTAAATTTTGAGCTCAGCAAAATCTCAAAGCCAAAGAAATGAATGTGCTAGATTCTTTAGATGCGTTGCTACCCTACCACAAAGCCAAAGAGAGAAGGTAGCGTATTAATTCTTCAAAGATGTGAAATGCCCATCACTAAATAGTAAGATTTAGCATTTTTTTTCCTGAAACGAATAAGAATAATCTCAAAGCAGTACCATTATATTCTGTTCTACAGTTAGGTGATATATAATATAAAATCCAGATCTGATATACCGGCACCACCTAATTATATGATAGCAGATCACCAGATACACTATTAGATAGTAGAATCATCTTTAATAATTTTGATTAAAGCTAATCATCTTTAATCGAGACAAGAAAAGCAGTTTTTCATTATCATAACAATATAACTGACTCCGTAATCAAATCGTACGTTTCTGGGTTAGAGAACAGCGACATCATGCCTACCTTACGTGTGAAATTGGCATGAGCTTTTGAAGTGAAATTATTGTCAAATCCACTTGATATAAAGAAATTTAAAGTTTCCCAGTAAACCGTACAACGAGTCTTTACCACTTCACAAATAATTTAAAAATCTATAATTGTAACCAAAGACGGAAGGCTAGTCTAATTAATATTGAACACAGATCACGAAACCATAATGCATAAAATAAGTTATTAATATATCAATTCTCAAGTTATTATCAATTAATTTAACCTTTCTATATCTTTTGGATGTAATATACCGGGGTAACACCTATAATGTCCTTCATATGCTCCAAATTAAAGAAAATCCTTTTTTTCTTTTCTTTTTGTTCATCTCAATTTTTTTCCTTGCATTAAATTAGAAATTTATGATCTCACATTGATGTTAATTTCCTTTTCTGAAAGAAAAGTTGAACTGTAGATCACTTGATTGATGTTGGTAACTTCTTTCATACATAACAAAGAAATGCTCATACATTAATTGTTATTTATATTTATAATTCATTAAATAGGTGCATTACAATTATGGGTTTGTCTAACAAATGATCATTGCTCACTGGTCAAGAGTGATATTTGGTGCTTGTTTTTTTTGGTAAATGTAAAGTTAAATTGAAAAATATCATAATACAAGTGAGCCCAAAAAAATTGAGTGTTTACTATTCATCTATTGATAAAATTATTGAAAATTTTTATTTTAAATGACATACGATTTATATAATAAATGCAAATTAAAAAATAGCCTATCTTCTAATTTTTTAAATTTATTATATTTATATATATCGTTTTGACATATCGCACTTTTAGAATCACTAGGTAAACTCAAAATCATGTATGTGCTTTGTCTATATTCTTTCTGGTGGCGCAGGACACATGGTTGCTAAGGATGGCAACGGGACGGGGGACGGGGGAGCTGCCTACAAATTCCCTCCGCCCCCGCTTCCCCCGCGGGTGTCTCCGTGGGGCTAATAAAAATTTGTTATATAATTTTATTATAGTTAAATTTTAGCAAATAATCAAGTACTAAAATATTAACACATCACCAAATTATTATTCATTATAATTTCATAATTGAAACTTATAAAAACAATCAAACAAAAGTTATTTGAATACAATTTAACATGATGAAATAAATACAACTAAAGTAGTCAAGTTTTCACTTTTGGCACAAATACAATCACTAATTCATTATTGTGTTTGTACTTTTTTTTTTGGAGAAAAATATGTTATTGTACTAAGTGTAATTAGGGATTTAGTATAAATGTATTAGTAAATTTAGTATAACCAATTAATAATTTGTATTAGTACATATATATAATTATTAGTATAATTGATAATATCAATTATATTTCGTATACTAATATACATTATATAGTACATATAACTAATAATATCATTATCATAAGTTTGTAACTAATTGAATTATATGTTATATATAATTATATACATACATATATATTTTATATATTTATTTTTTTAAAGCAGGTGGCGGGGCGGGGGATGAGGCGGAGGTACACTCCCCACCCCCTGCCCGCAATGAATCTTTTGTCTCACACCCTGTGCCATTTTCTGTGCCATTTTCTGTGCCATTTTTTATTATATTACTATTTCTCCTACATAAACACCATGTTTTAGTTCTTTTTTGTTTTTTAAGATCCAATAACTATTAATTGAATAAAAAATAAATACAACAGTTTCAAAAAAGCAATATATAATAGAAAATTAAAAAATACAGCAGAAAATTCATAAAAAATCTCATTTTTTATGCATTTTGAATTTTTGAGTTTGTTAAATTTTAAAAATAAATACAACAGTTTCAAAAAAGCAATATATAATAGAAAATTAAAAAATACAGCAGAAATTTCATAAAAAATCTCATTTTTTTATGCTTTTTGAATTTTTGAGTTTGTTAAATTTTAAAAATAAATACAACAGTTTCAAAAAAGCAATATATAATAGAAAATTAAAAAATACAGCAGAAAATTCATAAAAAATCTCATTTTTTATGCATTTTGAATTTTTGAGTTTGTTAAATTTTGTATATTACTCAGTTAATAGTTATTAGATCTTAAAGAAACAAAAAAGAACTAAAACATGGTGTTTATGTAGGAGAAATAGGAATATTATAAAAAATGGGACAGAGAATGATATAGAATTTGAAACAGAAAATCTGTTGTGCCCCTGCCCCGTTTCTAAATGGGGGGGAAAAATTCCTCCCGCCCCCGCCCCACCCCCTGTCCCAACCCCCGCCCCATTAGCCCCTGCGGGGCGGGTGCTCGCTGCCATCCTTAATATTGGTTGCTTTAAATACTTCGAAGATGAGAAATATATCACCAATGGTTTGCTCATATACAAAGTAGTTTGTCACCAACTAGAAATTAAAGAAATTAGCCTATAGCGACATTTAATATAAAATCAGACAAAAGAAAATTCACAAGCCAAACAAGAACAATTCCAACGAAGCACCATAAATTCAAAACCCCGAGGGCACGCGTGCAGTCCCCTTAGATTATGGAAGCCCCATGTGATTTTCGTCCGTGTGACCTTTATTTTGTCTGTACCATAATGGTTTGCTAGCTTCTTACACGTGTGTTCCTCCTCATTTCTCTGTGGCGAAAACATGCGCAAGTAATTAAGCCAACAAACTACTCTATTATAGGCTAATATGATGCTTATATATGGGACTTTATACTGGCTGTATTTGGATATAAAATTATTTTAATATTCTTTACTTACATTATAAACATATTCTTTAATCCATTTTCTTATATTTCTAACTATCTTTTTATTTAACATACATAACATTTCAAAAAATATTAATTATTTTAAATAATACTATATCCAAAACACACTTGTAAAAAGTGGTTTGTTTTGCTACATGTATTGCAATTCATGTTGCATTGCAATAAAATAAAAAAAATAATAAGAACACTTAATTAATAAAAGGTGAACTTGATGTATAAGTCTTCATTTGTATGTAGTATCTGTGTCCATTACTGCTTTTGGACAATGAATATGTGAACCAAAAACGATATTCTATATTTGGATAAACATTTTTTTAATAAAATTGTGCCCTTTCAAGAAAGTGGACTCCTTTTTTTTTTTTTTTTTAAAGAAAAAGTGGACTTTATTAAGAAAGTTCATTCACATCATAAAACCGTTTGCCAGAATACATCAGCTATTAGATGAGCAGTATACATGCCCAGGAACTCGCCAAAATTAGCTTGAAAAGCCATAGGTTACATAAATCAGATAGAATGAAAATTTCGTAATCACATATATAAATTGAAATGAGCAGCGCCTCAACCTTGGAAGCCTCAATTTAAAGAAAAAACTTGGAAGCCTCTGTTGGGCATTGTCTAATGCCGAGTTTTATTCAGAAGAAAATTCAATTAGTTTAGATCAAATTGAAAACATGTAGCGTAAAAAAATAAAAATATGTAAATATGGCCTGAAATAATTCATTTTTAAGCCAATTAATTTACATGTTGATCTAATAGCAAAAGACATTGAGGAATATTATGGAAGTCTCAACACAAAAAGAAAGAAAGATATCAGATTCGAATTTCACTAGTGTGGATTATAAATTTGTTATGCATCTATGCAAGTCATAATTAACATTCTAAATCTAGTTCTAGAAATAATTCAGCTATGAAGTTCGATGGAGATAATTGCTTGTATTTTGGAGAAAGGTCTCGATTTTGAACCCTCTCACTAACACTAAAAAAAAGTGTAAAAAATTATTTAAAAATAACATGTGTGTGTGTACTTTAAACTTTTTGTTATATAGACAATTAGACATGTTGAATGGGAGTCTACATGCAACAATTTATGTAATTTTCTATTCTATAAAGAAATGTCGTACGTGTCTAAGTGGTGGAGTTGAAATTGAGTACTCTGAGACTACATTATATCACACTCATGACAACACGTTCAGCAGTGACCTGATGATAGCTACTAACATTAAGCATCAATGTGGAAATATGATTTATTACTGTACTAACTCAGCCATCAAGTATTTCAGCTTTAATTACTTTTCCAACCATAATTAAGCTCTTTTTTTTTCCTTTAATTTAAACATTGAACAAGGGAATAAGTACTCTTTGAGAATGACAAGAAGTTTTGAATCATAAATCAACTTGCAAAGTGTGACGCACAAAAGCCAATTGATTAAATTTGTAGCCAGTTAGTTTAAGTAAAATCTAAAAAAGGCCATAGCAATTAAAACAAATTTTATCAAGAATCCACTTTGATTAGTCTTCTTGGTTGTCACTTGGTATTAATTATGATAGTTAGGCTTAGTCTTGTATTATTGCTTGTACTTCCAGCCAAAAAGGTTTTCATTTTAGTTTTTTTCTCTTTATAAGGACAGAGATGGATAATCCCAACTCATGAACATATATCTAAATTTTACGATCAACTTTATATAGCTTCAAACAGCAGTATTGGCCTAATCTCATGTCCATTATTTGGAATTTCACCTCTGACCCTCCCTTCACTGGAGACGAAAGTGATATAATTCTAAGAATCTAGGTAGCCGTCTGCCGGCCAATGCCAACGGAATATCATCATAAACAATTTTTATAAAGTTGAATTAGTCTTTGTACACAAAAACAGATGGATTGTCAAGTTTTTGAAATCAACCGTTAGAATTATTTTTGATAAAATATTATAATTTCTTTAAAATCTGCACTAATGGCATAAGTTATATCATTAATGATATACGGATATTAAATAACAGATTTGAGAATAATGGATACTATAGATCTGAAAAATAAATAAAAATTAAGATAAAATAATTGTAATCCCAAAAATATCTATACATGTTTCGAATCACAAGATCTATTGATTAATTACTTCAAGTTCATATATTATACTGAGATCTGTCGTGCAGAACCAAGAAATTTCATATCTGATAGTCAAAATCTAAAAAAAAAAACTCTGAAAAAAATGAAAACTATTAAACTACTCAAAACTCTCACTAGGTATCTTAGAACAAAAGAAAACGCTTACTAAAAAAATCTACAAGAGTAGAAAATTCACACTAGGTAACACTATAAGTGAAAAAATTCTCACTAAAAAGCTCTAAAAGAAACTTTATTTACATAAATAAAAAGAAACTAAAGAGAGGCTCCTCATACGGGGAAAGATCAGAAAAATCTCTGATCTCTCTCGTGGAAGAGTTGGAAGGCATTTTGACCAGCGAGCTTCTTTAAGAGAAAAGGAAGAGAATTTTTAGACAGAAGAAGGGACTTTTTATGAATATATCCAATACCAGTAGTAGTGATTAGGAAAATGTTTTCCGATAGTACCAAACAATGTACACAGATAAACATTAAAATAGCAAATATAAACATTAACATAAAAGTGTACAAAAAAAAAAACATATTTACAAGAGTAATTGTAGAGGCTCCTTATCCCGTACAAAACACAACATAGGCCCTACTTGGCAAATTGAGTTTTTGTCAAGTTTGTCTTCTACTAGTTTTTTAACAACTTTATCTACAATAATTTCAAAAAACTTTTTCAAAATTTTTAAATTACACACTTCAAAATATCCAAAACACAAAAAAAAAAATTCCCTTCCTTCTTTCTTCTTCCACCTCAACCCACCACCACCTCTGCCTTTTGGGTAGTGCCGATTCTGATGCCGATGCCAGTGCCGGCCACCTCTTTAATTTTTCTACTCTTCTCCCTCTCCTCCCCTCTCCCCTGTCACCTTTCTCCCCTCTCTCTCCCCGCCACCCTCTCCCTCCCCTCTGCACGATTTGGTCACGCGACTAGATCGTAGCTAGGGGAAGGGGAAGGGTGGCAGAGGAGGGAGAGGAGAGGGGGAAGAGGGAGAAGACGGGGAGAGAAAAAGCCAAAAAAAAAAAAAATTGCATTTGCTGATGCTTGTTTTGGCGGCTGGGAGGGAGAGGTTGTGGGGGAGGGAGAGAGGGAGGGGGAAGGGGAGGAGAAGGGAGGAGAGGGGGAGAAGGAGAGGGAGAAGAGGGGGAGAGAATAAGCAAAAAAAAAAAAAATTGTTTCCGCTAATGCTTGTTTTGGCAGCTAGAAGGGAGAGTTGGTAGGGAAGGGGAAAAGGAGAAGAAGAAGAGAGGAAAGAAAAGAAAAAAGAAAGAAAGAAAAAAAAAGAAAAAGAAAAAGAAAAGAAAAAAAGTTTTCATTTAAAAAATTTGTTCCACAATTTCTATAGTAAATTACAAAAAAGTTTTAGACAAACACTCAAAAAACTCATTTGTTAAATGGAACCAATTTTACATTTACATGAGTATCGAAGAGGTGCCCGTCACTCTTGGCGCTTGTGAAACTTTAGAAAATTATAAATAAAAATCAACATTTTTTTTTTGAAGGAAAAAATCAACATATTCACATGCACGTATTAAAAATGCGAGACAATATGCATATCAAATTCAGAATTTGTTGGGAAGTAGCCTATGAAAGATGGTGCGGCATAACCATCCAAATCTCTTCCAGATAATGATTGAATGATTAGCCAATTTAACACTATACAACAAATACTTCTATATCTGCAGCAGTTAGACACAAGCACATGGCCTGGCTCACCTTCTAAACAACACATCCTCTTTGTACCTTCTTAACTATTCCTGTTCATTCATCAGAACTAATAATTGTTTTTGTCTTTGTAAGTAATTTATTGCAATTGAATCACAATTGTATCAGATTGGAGACGATAAGCACGTTGAATCATTCTCTTTTTCATATTTTTTTTGGTCTAATTTTATTATTAGCTGTTTTTTAATGTATAAATATGTGTTTGAGCCTCGTCCATAGCATGATTTTCGATGACCAAAAGAGAAGAATTCAAATATAGCAGCAGAATAAACTGTTGAAGAGTTTTTTTTTGTCAAAACTGTTCGTTTCCTTTGTCAAAGCGGCAACAGTTCTAAAAATGTACTAATCGAAAGTGTACAAAAGCTTTTGTATTATGATAGGCAACCGTCGGTTTTGAGCTTGTAATCATTCTTTGATCCACATGCGGAACTATTTGACTGCTCAGATTTTGTCATATTGTGCTTTTATTTATTTAGCGTGAAATGTTTTTAACAGTTTATCTCCTTAATCTTTAATACCTCTATTGTTATAGTCCCTAACATTAATTTTTTTAGTCACTTGACGCCCTTTTTAATATTTTCCTTGAAATAAAAAAAAAGCGGCCAGATCTCTATGAGAATAAATAGGGAAGATCAACCAAAAAAAAAAAAAATTTGCTAACAACAATATACAGGGGCAAAAAATCAATATGAATTGATTCGAAATTGGATTCAAAGTACAACTTTTACACTTCTTTTAACGTTTAACGCATTCAGCACTTGATGCTGTTTGATTCTTCTTCACTTTTTCTTTCATTATTTTCTATTTTTCTTCTCTTACTGAAACTAATACGAAATTGTACAAATTATTACCAAATGATCCTCTTGACAAGTAAAACAGGAAATTAACAAAAATTGATCAAGAAATTAGTAATATATTACCATTATTTAAACAAAAAGTTCGGGTAATGTAGTGTATCACGATTTTTGAATAAAGGCATCACCAGAGTATCGTTTTCGCACAAGGACATAAATAAACACTACAATCACATAAATCGGGCTATTGATAAACAATTTGAGAGAATCACAGAAAAAGGCTACTGGTCAAAGTCAATTTTAATTTTGACATTTTTTGCATCAAATGGTATCTCATGATGCAAGGATTCGAATCACGTATTGATTTTGTTTTTGAAAGTTCCCAATAACATTTCTTATTTTTACCTAAAACTTTCTTAACTTTAACAAACCAAAAAAGGACTAATTAAAGTAACAAATGCACTAAACGCCAGGGGACAAAGTATTAAAATTCCTTTGTTAATTGACAGGCAGGTTTGGCTTTTACTTACAATTTACACTCCCCTTCAGCATTGACCTTTAAGTTACACGTCTAAGTGATACCAAAAAAAAATTTTTTTAAGGGCCAACATGAAAAACTTACAAAGGTGTACAAGTATCTACCTTATGGACGTTTTGTGCAGTGTCAAGGATAAACTTCTAGTGCTAAATTACTCAAAAACCATTCCTCAACAGAAAAATTAAAAAACTTAAGTCACAACAAATATGGTTGAAATTGAATTTCATTGCTTTGCAAAAGCTACTTTTATCTGTACGCACCTACTTGTCACCTGAATATGGCTCATAAAAGCCAAAGCAAATTCCCAAGGGAACAGACAACTCACCCCTCCAGTCCCCCCTCCGCCCCCTCTCCCCCTCCCCAAATCCCACCCCAATCTCATTTCCTATATATAGCTTCTCTATCCATAGCCCATCATTCTCCCCGCCTCTCCCTCCCTCCCTCTCCCGCCCAAGGAAAAAATGGATAACAATGCCACCACGTGGCCTGAACAAGAGCTAGAAAACCTGAAAGCCATCAAAGTACTAGGCAAAGGAGCCACGGGAACAGTCTTTCTCGTTCATCACAAATCAAATGATCCTGCTGCCCGCTGCCCTTTTGCTCTCAAAGTCGTGGAAAAATCCTCCTTATCCATCAAGCCCAATGCCGAAAGCCGTGCCCGGCGGGAAATCTCTATCCTTAATCGCCTCAAACAGCAGCCATCTCTCCATTCCTTCCTCCCCTACCTCCTTGGAACATTCGAGACAGATGACTATCTTTGTTGGGTCACCCCTTATTGCCCCGGGGGGGATCTCAATGTCCTCCGCTTCCGCCAATTCGACCATGTCTTTTCGCCGGCTGTGATCCGTTTCTACCTGGCTGAAATCATCTGTGCCCTGGAAAAGCTCCACAGCATGGGCATTGTGTATAGAGACTTGAAACCGGAGAACATATTGATCCAACATTCTGGTCATCTAACCTTGACGGATTTCGATCTTTCACGTACCTTGTCACCCAAGAAAATGGAAACCCTACTGTTCACCTCCGACCCTGAAAGGGAGCCATCGGCCAATATCCGAAAACAACACCACCGCCATCGGAGGAATCTCACCCGCTTTATTACTCTTAAGATGGAGAAAAACAAAGCGCTTGGGAGCAACAAGGGGTTGAAGAAAGCGAAAAGTGCACGTGTGTCGCCCGTGAGCAGAAGAAACCCTAATCTTTCAGCTGAACGTACGAATTCTTTCGTTGGCACGGAAGAATACGTTGCACCGGAAATCATACGTGGAGATGGACATGAATTTGCTGTGGACTGGTGGGCTTTGGGAGTTCTTTGTTACGAAATGCTGTACGGAACTACGCCGTTTCGAGGGAAAAATCGAAATGAAACCTTTTGGAAAGTTCTCATGATGCAGCCGGAGTTTATCGGAAAGCCTAACTCATTGACGGACTTGATTGGTAAGTTGCTGGAGAAGGACCCCACGCGCCGGCTGGGGTACCAGAGAGGCGCGTCAGAGATTAAAGAGCACGAGTACTTCAGAGGGCTGAGGTGGGATTTGATAACGGAGGTTTTAAGGCCGCCGTTTCTGCCGTACAGAGATGAGACGGAATTGGCAGAGCTGAGTAAGGGTGGAACTGATATAAGAGATTATTTCCAGAACTTGAAGGTTCCACCGTCACCGTCATGGTCGCCGTCAATTGATGAATGCCGACATAACGTTTCATTAACGGAGTTCTGACGCACGTGTAGAGAGTTAGCTAGATTTTAGACAGTGATTATCTCTTTATTATTTTACTACTTTTGTCATTTTAATTTTAAGATTTGTCTGTATATAAAATAAGGAATAGGACTTAAAAGTCGGCGTTAATCAAGCTGGATGTTAGTTGTTATACGAACATAATGATGATGATTATAGATTTTATTATGTGTTAATAAGTGTATTTTAAACGCGTTTGCAAGGCGCGTGGTGATGAAATGGGTCACTCTTATGGGAATAAAGAATCTCTGCATCAATGCTAAAATTTTGGATATTCTTGAATTCTGCATTTTGATCAAAATCAGTTTAGAAGAAAAGAATGGCATTCTTTTCTTCAGTGGCTTTAGAAGAAAAGTTTGGATATTCTTGAATGCTGGATTTTGATCAAAATCAGTGGCTTTTCTTCCATGTGTTCAATTTCTCAGTTTAGAAGAAAAGAATGCCTCTTTTTTTTTTTTTTTGTCCTTGAGGTACTAAATGGTTGAAGATGTCTAAGAACATAGGAATTGTTTACTTGAAAGTAGAGTGATGATTATATGAGTTCAGAGTTATTGGGGTGTTGGAGAAGTAAATCCATTGCAAATTGATGAGATGTCCAAGCAACTCCTCTTTTTTTTTTTTCAATAGTCTTCTTCCCTCTCTTGTTCCCCTCCCTATCCAAATTTAAGTGGTCAGGTTTGATCCCTAACCAGCCAAGAGAGGCCAAGGCCCCCTTTGCCCCCGGCCATCGCCCGCGTGGCTGATGGTTAGGAACCTGTACTCTTTCTTGTGTATGCTGATTTGAAACTCAGCAATTGAGGCCCTAGTCATCCTTGTCTTGTACAATTCTAGTCAGAAATATTTCACCTATGCAGGCGTTTTTACATGTATGCTGTAAGTAATGTTTACCAAGAAAGAATTGGTTCTGTTGCGCATATGAATTGGACGGTATCATTGCGATGGAAAGTTTCTGTCTTTTTTGCTTTTACCCCTTAGCAATATACCAAAACTAAACAATCAAAAAATTTCTCTAGGTACATGAACCAAGCTACGACGACTATGCATCATACCTTTATGGAGTGTGTATGCGGGTAGTCCAAGAAATTGAATTGCAATGGAGATAGAAACTTGTGCTTTATATATCAGCCTTCAAATTTTTTATTGGAAAAAGAAATTCCCCATATTTTATTTAACAAGCCTTATGGAATTGGATAAGGAATGAGTATAATTTTCTAAATTCTATGTTTTACACCTCCAATTATTGGCTGGGCACCCTTGCGGGTAGTTTGACTAGATCCGTAATTTGATTTTTACTAGTAGGTCTCGTGATCAATTCTGTATGCTATTTCGCCGTGTATTTTTGAGATAAAACTCTACACGATCTTAGAAAATTAGTCTGATCGAAAGGTTGGGATACCCTTAAAAAAAAAAATTATTGGTTGGGCAAAACATGAGAGCTGAAACTCTCCATAATTGGCTGAGGAATTCCGAAGGAATTGTCTTATTAGATTCTGAATTGTACAATTGAAAACAAATAAGTGACGGGTGGTAACCAAGTAAATCAACTTAAGAAACTAAAAATACTTAGAGACTAGAGAGATTTTGCATCGCTAGAAAATTGGTGCCTGAGGCTAAAATAACCTTTTTAAAAAATAATAAAAAAATAAAAAACCTCTCCTACTGTTTTACAAAATATAGTGGTCCTAGCAGGCTATTAGTAGCCCTGCTTTCTATATCATAATGCGAGTAACTTTTACGCTGGTTGACGCATTAAGCAAACATATGAAAATCAAAATCAAACGGGTTGGAACGGGGGGTGGGGAGGAATAGCTAGTTAAAAAAAAGAAAGATGTAATTCAATATTTAAAGGTACACTTATCAACCTTTTTTCCTCCATTTTTTCTTTTTTTAACTTGCTTAAAAGGTGTGCCTTTATGATTACTAGACAAAATGTTCTGAAATCACGGGACTGAATTTGATGGCATTAGCCTAACTAAGCACTTTATGCAAAAAGCCTTTTAAGACTTCCACCGTGGATTTACATATAAAATGTCTGCTTTGAATTCTCAACACCCTCTTTGCCGTCAACATATTCCATTAGAACAATACAAGAATCAAGAAGACTATGGAATATTTAGACCAAGACTATAGAATATTAGGACTAAGCAAGATTTAGGCTATAATGGCATTCAAACAAGGACAGTCGGAAGCCAAACAAAAAGTGGAGAGTTTCCGATGTTTTACTATCAAGTCCAAATGTTACTTTGTCGTAATTTGTTTGAACAAGTAATTTATCGTTTACGGCAAATCAATCTGTAACACCTTTGGCATTTGGATGTAAATGTTGCACCCCATAGGTTTCATTTTGATGGACTGTAACTCGGCGGTACTATTACTAATGCTAATACGCATATGGACTGTAACTTCTGTGTTGTATGAGTAAACGATTGATATTATTATTTTCCATTAAAATTTCTGCCATAAAGTGAGTAAGAAATTTTGAGATCAAATTTAGTTAGGTAGTGAATAACTTATATTTTAATAATATCATTTCATATCTGTTTCACTTTATGTGAGTAAATTATCCCGTCTTATGGTTGTTAATTGGCAAATATAGCAATAAAATGTATTTGGTGAGACAAAATTGGTAAACCATTTAGGTTTCATTTATACCCAAAAAAAAGTTGCAAATGATGTTTAACCTTGCCCATTATAAGGCAGTCTACTCTTTAGATGATAAACGACTGAACTGGGAATTCATAACCAACCAAATGTCACTAAATTAACATTCATATATATCAGGTTTTGCAATTTACACTTCAACAATTTTTGGCATCTAATGCAGCGTGTTCCAAACTCTCAAATTAATTAAATTTTTAAAACTCAATCACCATAATGTCAAAAGTTTTTCCGTACATGTTTATTTAAGATTTTCACCATCCATGGATTTCTTTTGGTTGCCTTTCACAAACCACTAACAGTCAAGACCAATTTTTTCCCCTTTTGTTGCTGGTCCTTTAGTGCGGAACAGGAACAGATAAGATTGGGATTTTAGTGCAATTGATCAATCGATTATTGTACTTTATACATACTTTATACATAGTATAGTGCATTTTTATATAATTTTATTATACTTATAAATTTTATTTATATACACCAATTCAATGCATGAATACAATTGTATCTGCTAGCATATATCATATTGTATACGAAATACAACAGCTATATCTAATCATACCTAATTCAACCATGTCTTCTACGATTTCGTCTGGTACAATGAGGGAATGGGAAAGTTTGTTGTCTTCGAGTATTGCCCTACTACTACTTGACTTTTACGGCAAAATTGGCTGAAATGAGCTTCGCTTTGACAGAGTTGTCCCCACATTTGGCCAAAGTTGAGTGGTACATTATTCTTCTAGAGTTTGTTATTTCATGGTTTCGAACAAATTATTTGGAGTATAGAACACAATATAGGCATACGTAAATTCCCCAGTTTCTCCATGTGGGGCAATGTTTACTCCTCAAAGCCCGACCACTTGGAGTGGAAAGGACATATTAACGTCCAATTTGGGGCCTTGCTGCCCAAGCTAATTAAATAAAGGAAATGGTGTTACACACTCCTTTTTAATATTCGCACATACTACTTTAAAACAACATAGAATGCCATGAAATAAAGATGGTAAGGGAATGTGATATCAAGTATGATTGTTTGATATCATCTACTTTAGATAATTGAGCTAATCAAATTTTTTTACTTTAATTTTGAACCAGAAATCAGTTTGATTTCTAAATTCTGGTACAAAAATATTTTTACTTCTCAATTTGGGCTAAAAGAAAAACAATTGAAGAATAGTAGGTGATCACTACCAAAAACCACATTGCAGTGATTGACAATTTTCTAGAGTTACCCTGTGCCAGACTTACTTGAGAAGTTATTTGTGCTCTACTATATAATTTGACGCAAAATTTACAGTCAGTCCTTTGGATGGGATGTAAATCCAAGCAAATGTATATGTAGTAACCCAATTTTTACACTTCAGTAAGTAATCCTGTCCACGAATCTTTGAGAATTTAATTGGGGTAAATTCCGCTATTAAAATATAGAGACATTCATATTTTGTTCTTTACATTTTAATTTTCAATACTTTACCATTTAAAGTATGAAATTCATCCCAATTTAGTCCTTAAAATTTAATTTCAGACACAGTCCCTAATGTATAAAATCCATTTTCTTGTGATTTTTAATATATAGAGAGACTCATGGAATTGTCAAAATCAATGGAATAATAGGCAAGTAATGCTCAAAGTGGGACAGAATATTTCGTGATTTGGCACGATTTTGTCAATGATCATGCTGAAGTGAATGGATTTCGTACTTTAAAAAATGAAGTATTTGAAATTGAAGTTTAAGTATTAAAGTGAGAGCTTGTTTATTATTTAAGAGTCTAAAGTGGAGTTTACCTTATTTAACTCTGCCAAGAATTCTTTTATTGTTAATCGTGGTCTAAAAAGTAAAAAAAAAAAAAAGAAGCATTAAGTTTGAGAACGGATAGCATCGGCCCTAATCTCATATGTCTTAGGAATTACCAATTCTTCTAAATAAAGTTACCTGATCGGTTCAATTTATGCAAGCGATTAAGGTAAGATCAAATGGGCAAAAAATTGGACCCAATTCATTCTACTACTATTTTTTTTAAAGTTTTTTTAAGCTAATTGATTCGACCTTTATTACAGCCTGTGCTTGCATTTGACCACTTCTTGACCAAGCCAACACTTGTTTTATACATTAGATCACATCATTGAAGTTATTCCCTTTCCACTTACAATTGATTTGGACTCCTAAGCATCAAAATCCCAATATTTTTGTTGTTACACCCTGAAAATAGAATGAGAGACAACAGAGGTTAGATACATAAACCGATGAACCTATTTTTCTTGCTACTCTTTTTTTTTTTTTTTGGGACCTTCTCTATTCTTACTTGTAATTCTTCTCTAATTAGAACCCTTAGCATCTACCATCCCTAGACAAGCAACCATGAAATGTCTACTGCAGTCTCAAACTTTCTTCTTCCCTCCCTCCCCTCTATTACTAAGATTCTTCCATTAATCTAACAGAAATAAACTACAAATATTTCTCATTGCTACTTTTTTTTTTTGGGTGCCACCTTATTTGTTCTTACTTGTAACTCTTGTTGAGAAATTCTATCATTCCTTTTAAATACAATACCCATGATTGTAAATTAATAAATTCTTGTCACATCAATTAATAATTTAAAATTTTAAAACCCATTTAAGAATTGATACGCAGTTGTATAGTACTTAAAAGGTATGGTAGAACTTCCCTTGATTGGAACCATTAGCATCCACCATCCATGGACAGATAACCATGAAATGTCTAGTCGACCTATCAACCAAACAGAAATATACTACAAAGTGGCATATTTCACCACACGAACAATCCACTACAGCCGACAATTTACATGTGCCTGTCATATCTAGAGCTAAACACAGAGTCGTACACTCTGTCGACATTCCCCAGCGGTCTACAAGTTTTATTAATTTACAGAACTATTAAATAACGAAAAGGATTCACTTGAATGATTAGAACCATCATTTGTATAAGGATTTTAATGGACATTGTAGCATATTGCACAGTAGGTGTCAAACAATGCCCAACTATAAGGACCACAATCCAATGCAGAAAATCAGAAATAGGATTGTTTTCAATCTGCCCGGCAAATTGAGGATACCAAGTTGGATGCTTTTCTCGTGACTACCATTGGTCCCATGTTAGCCAGAAACCATATGGTGCAAATTTGTCTCGTGCCCTCCTCAATGCTATAGCTCTTTGGCTTGTAGCATCCAATCTAAAGGGCTCTGGCCATCAATAACAAAACAATTAGGATATTACCTTAGTATGGAAACAGCAATTGATCGGTGGACCAATTGTGCTCTCTCTTCCCCTCTTTAACTGACAAAACAAATGTTCCATCACAATCTCTTCTAAAGTTATGGCACTTTTCTATTCTTGCATATGAAAACCCTATTTGATCATATCCTTAATGTCCCAACTTTTTCCAAGTAGGAATATGAGAATAAACATTGCAGTTGTCCGAAATGAGGTGACCCTAGGTGGGTCAAATTCTTTAAATTCTAGTATAAATAGCTTAAAACTTTCTTCATTATTATTTCTCTTCCAAAATAGGAAAACTTGAAAGCGAATTCCACATGCAATGCTGAACTCACCAGAATGATCCATCATTCTCCCAGGCATCTCCCAAGCTCTGAGCTATCGTAATCATAATCCACCATATAAGCTTGTCAGTTTTTCAATTGACGTTTGAAACGTTATTCAAGGTTGTTATCAGCATAATAAATTCAAGGACAAAAGAAAAAAGTAGTTCCAGAAAAAATGACTCAAAATTTGCTTCACAACGACTGTTGGCATTACAGTATTACAGCGTTACATGGGCAAATCATGACATCATACTCCTGATTGTAACATGAGTTTACTACATCTACGAGTTGCGTTACAGCGTCACTCTCGTACATTTTTAAAAAATGGGTACTGCCTGATGCTGAATTGATGCGATGAAGAATTCTGTGAACTAGCTCCATAATTATCACTGCAGATAGGGCAGCTTAAACAACTTTCAATTTTCTGTTTTGCTCGGTGAATAGGGATGTGGTATCGGAGATGAATTATCATTCAACATCGTAATCGAAGGATTCTAGAGGTAGTTAATCAAACAGCTTATGGTTAATGTTAATTATCCATTCATGAAATGCTGTCAGAAATCAGAGTCACACGTTGACAAAAGGTCTAAGAAAAAGTGAAGCACATGAACATGGTAATGTGAAGGTGCACATGCACCTACAGGATATCCTTTTGGAAATTAGTACGCCGATAAGAATCACTAGGTTCAGCAGCATATAAGCAGAAACACTTCCAAGTTTTTCTCATCTCAATTAAATCTTTGCAGACTGAACAAAAGCACTGCACATGTTCATTTATCACAATATTCTCCCTCCTATGTGATGTCAAGGTGAAAAATTATCAGGAAAACCAAAATAATGGGATTCTTATAGCATAATCTGAACCATCAATTTCAAGCAAAACGGAGCAAACTTAGAGCTGTAGTATTCTCGACATAATAAACGTATCATATCACAACAGAAGCGCTGCTTAGACAAAACACGTGAAAGAGTGACCCCAATGACGAACAGCTCATGATACAAGATGTACGGAGATGTAATCACATTCATGAATATTAAGATTGCAAACGACAAAGGAAGCAATAAGAGCTGCATTTCTAGCAACATTGGCATTACAACTATATCTCCACTAAAGCTACTCTATTTACACTTGCACTTGCGACAGCTGCTAAACATAGTAGATAGTATTTAAACAGCATTGTTAACCAATATAATCTCACAAGACCAGGTCTGCAGCAATTAAAAGAGAAAAACTATAGAGCAGAAGTATCAAAAGAGAGGTAAAGCCATGATAATTCCTGTTTACTGAGTACATATTGTTATGTCTGTTTGATCACCCAAAGTCAATCAACCAGCTATAATAACAATTCCTACTTAGCAACTATGCTTGTGTCTGGTTGATTGAAAATGTCGATCGTCCGTTTCAATTTCTCTCACTCCTCATGTCTCTCTTTTTTTTTTCTGTTTTATTAACCATGTAGTCAAAAGATATAGCACCAAAGGAATAAAATCACCAAGCGGAATAGACTGATTAGCATTTATTTTATTTATTTTTAGTTAGGTTTTAGGGTAAGTTTTGGTGCGTTTTAAGTTAGAATGGAAGAATTAAATTCCTTTATACGTTACTTTTCATCAAGTAGTGTCTTTTAACCAAATCATGCAAAAATGTGGGTTAATATGCAAATTGGTGTTGTTTTTGTAGGTTTTGGTATTTTTGAATTGATTCAAGTCAAGGAATGTTTGACAGCTTTGACGCACCTTGATATTTTGGCTATATCTTGAGTTACAAATATTAGATTTAGATGATTCTTGAACCATATTGAAGCTAAGACATAGCTCTATAATTGTTATGAGATATCAAAATCCAGTTCATTGATTTTCCTGGGTCAAAAAGTCAAAATACAATCGAAAACAATTTATATCAAAAGCTGAAATAGGGCATCAACCAGTCAGGGGTATTTTGATCATTTTTAGCCTATAAGATTCAAATGAGATGATTTTTTGATGCATTGGAAAGCCAACACAAATATCTACAACTTTCATGGTTTGTACAAGAGCTAATTCGGCTTCCATCATCAAAAACATTTCTGTTGAAATTGGCCCAAAAACAAAGCAAAGTTGAGATTTGAGCAGAAAGTACAAAACTATGTAACATGAAGATCCATGAGACGATCTATGAGGCACCTTGCGTATCCCTGAGTAAACGCTGCAAGTTGATTCTGCAACTTCAGTCGTTTCACACTGCTTTGTGGATGAATTTTTCTCATAAAATCCGACTAGATCCAACTAAACTTGAGTTGAAAAAGTGAAGAACAACATTATGACCACATTATGAGTACATTTTCGCATCCAAAAAAATCTATAAATACCCCTTGTATCTCATTCATTTGATCATCTTATAGCATCTTGTATCATCTTGAAACATCTTGTAGTCTCTTGTAGTATGAAGTAGAATAGAGTAGAAGTAGAGATAAAAGTAGTTTTATCTCTAGTTTCATATTATGAGTTTCAAAGTTAGTTTAAAAGCTTTGAGAGGTAGGAAAAAACACTCTTAAACCAAGTTTGTTTGAGAGATCAACTTGTGAAGGAATTCAAGAATTCAACCTTTAAGACATTGAATAAGAATTATTCTTCCTAAATTTTGTCTCTTGTTTTTATTTATCATGTTTTGTTACAAGTTTATTTCATACTTGGATATTCTTAATATAATATCTAGCTAAGTTTTTTTCATATCCCAGGGCGAAAATGAACTTGTCGTGGTTTTGATTTGAAGTAGTCAGGGAATGATTATACTTTTTCATGATTTGTTAGTTTGAGAACTTGTACTCATGCTTTATAGTTGTTTGGCCATTAACTATGAATGATTTGATGATTGATGAGCAATGAAAGTTGCCTTCAAATAGATCTAAATTCTTAAATTTTAGTCTGATTCTCTCAAAAGTAGTGAATAATGGTTGGTTGAATTCATACAATAACTTCATTTAGTTTATTTAACTTGTTTCTTACCTTTTCTCTATAAACATAGGTGAAGAATGATTCAAGGAGTTAAAGAAATTGGTGAAAGGAATTTCTAGAGAAATTAGACAAGGTGGTTTCTCTTAAGAATGTCCATTGGCGAAAACAAAAACATACATTTGGAATTTATTCCTTGACAATTCATGGAAGCATAAGTATAATCACCTTAACTACATTTGGAAGTTATTCCTTGACAATTCATGGAAGCATAAGTATAATCACCTTAACTAACTTCTAATCTTGACATAACAAGAGATACTAATCCCTAGGATCCTCTCACTTAATCTTTAAATAATTCTAATCCAACTTGTCTTTACTTTTATTTATTTTCTTGCAACATACCGTCTATATGGTTGGTTTTACCACTTAATAGCCAGTTTTACATTTATTATTTATGTCATATGGATGGTTGCACCGCCTAAGTTAACATCTTCCATGACGGGTTCTACCACCTGGTTAACTTTCTTTGTTTTTACTTCCTTAACTTTGATTGTTTAGATAATAAAGTAAGTAATTAAACTCAAGTGATTGCCATGTTCTAAATCCCTGTAGGATTGACACCTATTATTCCTAAACTCAATAAACAAACCGTGCACTTACAGAATTAGGGTAATAGGATTTTAAAATTTGTAGTGTAGTAAGAAGACCCCTCTAATGGATTCCGTGAGGACCCGAAAAATTTTCTTATTTTATTTTATTTTATTTTATTTCATTTCTTCGAATACATTTTCGTTACTTTACTCTATTGCCTTCATTTCCTAGATATTTTTATACGTGAGTCAAGGTTTTTTAAATCATTTTCCTTGTATAAGTTAGTACATGTTAAGTTCGTAATGGATTATGGAAGTAGGACCCACTAGTGAGGTGTGTGCGATAAATTTTTGAAGATTAGAAGGAGTTTTATGCAGACAGATATATTTTATAAGGTGTTAAGGGATAATTAGAGGTTGGCTAGATATTTTAGTGATTGGAAGACAATAGGATGAGGATTAACCCTTGGATGCCATTTGTCATTAAAGTATTGGACCATTGACTTTGACTAAGACCTTTCTTAACCTTTTATTAACCAAAAATCCTATCATCTTCTCCCCTCTCTTGGCCGACTCCTTGGAGAGAAAAAAAGGAAGGAAAAACTTCATCTTCAACGTCTAATTCTTGCTTGAATCTTGAGTTTTTACCTTAATATTGCAAATCACTCCATAAAAGTTGACACTTAGGGAGGATTAAGGGCTTTGGTGGAAGGATTTTGGAGGAAGAAGCACTTGGTTTCCATATCTTCATAGGGTTTCAAGGTAACTTTATCAAGAAGCCCTCTTTTCTTTTAATACTTGCATAAGAGTGGATTTAGGACTTGATTTTGGTAGTTTTATGAGAAATTTCATGGTTTTAGTGGTGATTCAAAAATTTCAGTTTTGATGGTGAAATTTCAGCTTTTATATGATGCTTTGAGCTTGGCCATGATTTAGTAGCTTTGCCATGTGAATCTTCTAGTTTTTACAAGTTATTTTGGCTTGCTTATGGAAAATTTTAGCTTGTAGTTGAAATTTTCAGCCAAGGGTTTTAAAATTTCAGCGTTGTTGTGGTTGATTCTTGAGCTAGAAATTGGCTATATTGGATGGTTTTGTGGCCTTAAATAAGTGTACTTTATAGCATATAATTTGTGGTTGTGATTGAGGTTGGATTGCTATAAATATTGGTGTTGAGTTTGGATGGAAAAGTTAAGAAAATAAGGGGAAGTGTTGCTGGAAATTTTCCCGCAGAGGACTGTCAGCAGTCTTGGGAATTCTATTATATCTTGGTGTAGAAAAATCCAAATTGAGCTCTACTTGTTGCGTTTGAAACTAGATTCAGAGTACATTCTACCGTGAAAATTTCAAAATTTTTCTCAATTCCTATGAATATATATGATTTTCCAAAGTTGATGGAATTTTCACACCTGCTTTGTTTTTCTACTTGATGAAGCAGCAACTTGAGACCGGAATTTGACTTATTTATGGACAGAATCTTACAAATATGTATTCTAGAAAATTGTAGTTCTTTGAGTTTATTTTCCAATGATATAAAGTTTATAAATTTTGGACTTAAGAAACTTGCGATATGATTTTTCAAACGGTGTCGCGCCAAAACTGGAGAAAAATTCTATTTTCTAAACTTGTTCTTGCTTCCATTTCCAACTTTAAGTTGCAGTTGTTAAACCATTTTGAGCTTGGTTTTATTAGTGGAATTGAGGTTTAAATGGAAGGAAATGAGTTTCTTCAAATCATTTAGGTCGGACAATTTCCAACTTTGTATTTTGAAAGCCTTGTTCTAATTTCTTCAAATGTTTGACTATAATCAATACACTTGTGTTCCAAATGACTTTTGCAATGTTGATTTAGTAAGCACATGAGGTTTTCTCCTCGATTGCAACAAGAAAATATTATATTTGATAGGTTATACGGGCATAAAACTTGTAAATTGATGCATTTTCTAAATGAAGTTTTGAAACCTCAATTTCTTCATGTATTTTGGCTATGTATTGCTAGTCTTTTAATATAGTATATGATTACAGGACTCGAGAGAGTTCAAGAGGATGAACCAGGATTAAAGTGAAGGGTTACGATTGATTGGTGAGTGTTCCAATGCATGTTATTTGATTATGCATGACTTGAGAAAATGCTAGTATTTGCTTAAGTGCTCTCCTTTGAATGACATGCTAAAAAGTGAATGACTGTTGTGATTTTCTTGTCTTGTTAATTTGCTATGAGCGCATGTTCACATTGCATGAATGCGTGATAAATGTGCAAGAATGTAGGCCGATGTGTACTTTATCGCATCGGCTGAACTGAAGCTTAACCCTATGCTGGCACCCTATCCGAGACCCGCCATTTGAGAGGTCGGATCAGCTGGATAGCTTTGGATTTATAACTTACCAATGTTAAGTGCAAAACTCAAAACTCTTTGCCGAAAGACCTTGAGTACAATGTTTAATGTTTAATGTTAAATGAGGGATTGTTGATTTTTCGGAGGGCATAAGGTTGAATGTTAAATGAGGGATTATTGATCTTTCGAAGGACATAAGATGGGAGTTCGGAGATTATAAGGTGGTAAAATATAAGGGATTGTTTATTAGCAGTTATAAGGTGAATGTTGCTCCCTGTGAGCCTCGTATCCTTTTAATGTTTAAATTATTATTCATCTTTATATTTACTTGAATGAATGATTGAATGCACGCATGAATGTTATTGTTTAGCAAGTATTTTATATTGAAAGATTCCTATTACAATTAATTGCTCCACTACCAGTTTTTAAAGTTGAATATCGATTTACTTGAACCTATATTAGTTGGGGAAAACGTGTTTATATGTTAAATTGTGTTATTCTCTTAATTTGCCTGTTTACCTGGAATGCTCACCGGCCGTAAGCTCATCCGACGTTTTGGTTTCCTTAATAGGATTCAGATCCGAGAGTGCTCAAGAATACTGTTGGAATGTTTTGAGAGACTTTAATTTTATTTTAGTAGATATGACTGTAGTGTATATATTTTTGGGTTGTAATTAAGATAGGCGCTGAATGATGAATCTTTTATATGCGAACCTATGTATTAGCTTTTGGATGTATGTAAATGTTATTTTGGGTGTAATGAATATTATTTTGGTTAGTTTAGAAATTTTGAAGTAATTCTTGTTATGGATTGTAGTGAGTCCTAGCGAGAGTTGGGCAGGCGTTCCGCTGATCCCTCTTGTTCGCCTCTAGGGAAAGTGGGGCTGTCACAGATTCTCTCTCTCTCTCTCTCTCTCTCATAGTACACTTCTGGATGACATGTGTCTTTATTTACTAGGAAAGGACATGACTATTTTAAGTTGGACTAATCATAACTTTTGTTCATAAATGAGGACACATGTCATGCATTTAATATGCATTATGAGAAATCGAGGAGAAAATCCACTAAAGAGCAGCTAGATGTAAGGGATCGTAGTGACATGCACAATGGAAAATTTAGAATTTTTTCCCTTTAGTAGATCAATCTCTGATTAAATTCATGTGACATAAAGTTGTTCAAAATGATTATCTCAATCCATGGAGATCTTCTTGTATTGGGTGAACATCTGATACAGAGGGGTAAAGTGATCTATATAGCTGCACAAGTGTCCGGCCTCTAATGGTGATCCATAGACCTCCTCAATTAGAACATCTTACGTCGAATTAGCTTAAGTTAGATTTGTGCTAATTATTGCCAAACACTTCCTGCAATTTGGTTGAGAAAAGCAATAGTTTTTTTTAAAAATAAATTATATATTATTATTATTATAATTTGGAAGGACGCCGAGAAGAGGCTGGTACAAGGAGGAAAGGGATACAAGGAGTACTACTCCCTTACATGCTCGTGACTATTGTGTGTTTACTAATGCGTAGTAGGGGTAATTTATTTTGTCTAGATTGGCCATACCCACGGATCTCCCTTGGCTAGTTACCGGCATGGTACTTGGATGACTCATGTAAGGTGCTACCTCGTTTGGCAAGAAGATTTGCCCCCGCATTTAGCTTCTGTGCAATGTTGAAGGACGAATTGCCACTCCCCATTGTGGTTTTGGATTCAGATACAACAAGGAAATTCTCCACGGACATTTGGTAACCCCCTTGACAGCGTTTGAGAAGGGATAGCGAGTCAAGGTCGACGATGACTTGGGTGAATCTGTGAGCCAAGCAGAGTTGCATCCCTTGGAGGAGAGCCGCCGCTTCCGCCTGCCTGTTGTTGACAACCCATAGTAGAAGAAAAATTGGAGATGAGGTCTCCAGCGCGTTTCTGATCAATCCTCCCCGAATCTCCCAGGATTCCCGACTGAGCACTCATCCACGTTAAGCTTGACGTAGGGATGGGGAGGGCCGTTCACCTAGGATCTGGGTTTTGTCGCTTGCTCGGGGAGCTTCAGAAAAGGCATCAACGTGTGCATCCATGGGCTGGTGATCCGCTGAGAGAGTACCTACGAATGGGGTCGCTTGTCAATGAGATGCAGGTCAGAGATGATTTGTTATTATTGCTGCGAAGGTAAGAAGACACTCCGTTAAAGAAGGCTTTGTTACACGCTGTCCATAGGCCCCAGCATATAAGCTGGGTAGTAGGCGTGCAAGTTGTGCGGCTACACCATTGCCTGAGGAGTGCATCCACCAACTTTGCAATTTCGTAAGTATGTCCTCGGTTGGGACTGTTGAGAAAGGCAAGAGTGTCTTGAACCGCCCCCATATCGACGACGCAAACTTCAGCCTAGGGAACACGTGGTCCAACGACTCTGCGTTCGGATAGAAGGGGCATTTGGGATGGCAAGTTGAAACAAACTTTTGTAAAAACCCTGCTGGAAAGGGTAATTAGGAGTTGAGCATTCGCCACATGAGATGGAGATTTTCTTAGGTAGTCGCTTGTTCCAAATCAGCTGTCGTGATTATCATTTGAGGGCTCCGTGAGGGCGCAGTTGCTGTATTGCGAAGATAGGCTAAAGAAGGGGCCGTTGGGCGAGGGGACATCATCCAGCTGGTCTTTGCCGTTGAGAGGGAGACTGGGGAGGTCCGAATGGCGGTGTAGCTCACCAGGGGACAGGGCGGACTCGACCGCCTGTAATGCCCATGATCCATTTACCAAACAGTCACTGACCTGCAACTCGGGGCAAAGAATGTGTGCCTTCCCCGTAGCAAGTGAGCCCGTGCCCAACCAATTCTCAAACCAAAAGGATGAACAACCTGTGCCTATCAACCGCTGCGAGTGATCCTCTACAAAGTCACGAACCCGTAGCAATCGTCGCCATATCTTTGATCCTATGAGGGGTGCTGATGCCTGGGTTAGATGCTGTTGGTGCCCGTACTTAGTGGTCATGAAGCGAGTCCATAATGTTGAGGTGGTACGTATCCGCCACCAAAGCTTGCAACTGAAAGCCTGCAGTAGTGCTTGTAGGGCTGTGAAGCCTAAGCCATCCTCCTCGACAGGTTTGCATAGTTGCCTCCATTCCCTCCAGTGCTGCCTCTTTTTTCCTTCCACCGTACCCCAGAAGAAGGTAGCAAAGAGGCGTTCCATGTGGTGCAGAACACTCGTAGGGGGTTCCAAAACAGCCATGGTGTGTTGGGGCATTGACGTCAAGACATGCTTGATAAGCAATGCGCGACCCCCAGCGGACAACGGCTTAGTTTTCCAGCCAGCTAACTTTGTCTGTATTTTGTCAATTAGGTGCTGAAAGTGTGTGCGACTAGCCCTGCCTTTGGCCAGTGTGCATCCTAGGAATTGCAAGGGCAACTGGCGGCATTTGATATTTAGCCAGTGCGAAAGACGTGACCTTGCCGCTGAGCAGCGTGAGGAGATAATAAAGAAGCTCTTGTCATTATTGATTCGTTGCCCCAAGCCTGCTTGATAAGTGTCGAGGAACTCCAGCAGCGAGTTAATGTCTGCGCTCTGGCCCTTCATGAAGAGCAAGACGTCATCTGCGAAACTCAGATGTGTAATCGGAAGGCATCTCCTCGGGAGGCTAAAAGGGAAGATTTTATCCCGCTGGAGGAGAGCATTCAAGCCTCGGCTGAAGGCCTCAGCCACTAGGAGGAATAGGTATGGGGAGAGGGGATCTTCTTGTTTGAGTCGCCGTTCACCTTGGAAGAACCTGAAAGGCTTGCCGTTGATAAGCACCGAGAACCATGCTCCTTGAAGATTGTTCATGACTAGGGAAGTGAACCAGCCACTAAAGCCGAATTTCACCAGCAAACGAGAGAGGAATTGCCATGATACGAAGTCAAAGGCTTTTATCATGTCCACCTTAAGAATCATGTTGTGCCCGCGAGCTTTCTTGTCAATTGAGCCCAACAATTCCTGAGCTAAAAGGATATTGTCCGATATTTCCCTCCCTTGGACAAAGGCCGATTGCTCCGGTGAAATTAAAGTAGCCATCAGTGATTTCATTCGCAAACAAAGAAATTTCGTGAATACCTTATTTTGGAATGTACAGAGACTTATTGGTCTAAACTCGGCGAATGTCGATGGCTGGGCCTTTTTTGGAAGTAGTATGATTAAGGTGCTGGCAATGCTTTTTGGGAGCGGAACCCCGCAAAAGAACTCTCGAGCTGCTTGCAACATGTCTTGACCAATTATGTCCCAGCAGGCCGTGTAGAAGAACCCCGTAAACCATTCACCCCTGCTGCACTCTCACCATTTTAGCGCTGACGTCCTCTAACATAACCTTCCTCGTTAGAGACTCGTTTTGTTGGTGCGTGACCAGCTCTGGAATCCCGAGCCAGCAAATCAGCCATTGCTAGCTCATAATTAGGGGCATGTTGACGGGATAACAAGTTTCGTAGAAGCCAGCTACACCTTGGCCGATAGCCTTTTCGATTTCCAACATGGTGCCATCCGCCCCTCTGATTTGACGAATGGAGAGGCGTGCCCGTTTGGCAAATAGAGAGGAGTGGAAGCATTTGGTGTTGGAGTCACCCTTCTTCAGCCACTGTATTCACGCCTTTTGCTTCCAGAACATCTCGTCATCAGCAAGAGCCTTGAGTAGCCTTGCTTGCGCATGGCTCCAATGGGCTCGTGCATCGTCTGTCCCTTCCTCCTCCAGCCGGACCTCGCATTCCCTAACTCGTTCTTCTACGGCTGCTACTTTCTTGAAGACACCCCCAAATGTTTCCTTGTTCCATCGTTGGTGGTCCGGTTTGAGGCGCTTAAGTTTGAAGGAGAAAGCGAACATGCCGTAGCCGATGGCGGGTTGTTCCCAGCTCATGCGGACCGTGTCATGGAACATTGGGTGATTGACCCACATGTGCTGGAATTTGAATAGCCGTGGGGCAGGGCCAGTGCGGTGCATAACTTTAAGCAAGAGGGGGGAGTGATCAGATTCGGTTCTATTCAAATATTGTAGCGAGTGTTCGGGAAAGCGCTGCTGCCATTCCAGGTTCACCAATAGTCTATCCAGTTTCTTCCAGATTCTCCGACCATGACAAATGCCGGTCCAAGTGAAGTGGCTCCTTTGGCCGGTGATGAGGTTTAAGCAACAAGCCGCAATGGTGTTTGTGAATTCTGTCATGGATCCAATGTCCTGGTTGGCTGGACCAAGGTATTCATCAATGGCAGCAATGACATTAAATCCCCTCCCATCATCCATGGGTTGGAGCCTACGCTTTGGGAGATAGAGTGGAGAGCTGTCCATAGGGGCCGTCGCTCGACACGTGTGCACTTCGCATAGGTAAAGGTACAGTAAGAAACTATGCTCCAATGTTCATGCATGATGGCGAGGTGTAGGTACTGATCGGCATTGTCCAGAACATTGACGGCAAAACCGTCCTTCCAAAGCACCCAGATTTTATTCGTCGCATTACATAAGCCCAACTTAAAACTGAACTTGCTAACCACGTCCTCCAATTGGCCAGCGTCTACCATTGGCTCGAGGATAACCAAGAAGGAGATTTTGTGAAGCTTAAGAAGTTTCTTAAGTCTATGGGTGGAGGCCTTTCCAGCAATCCCACAGATGTTCCAAACTAACGTATTAATCATGTTGACTTCTAGTAGAGAATTCAGAGATGGCTCTAGAGACCTGCCGTGTGAGGATTGTTTTGGGCAAGAAGGAGTACCTTGTTTCCTATTCCGTTTACGGAGTGGTTGAGGGAGGAGCACCTCCATTCGCCTTGTAAATTGTTGGAAATCGGCTAGCTATTCTGCTCTTGGCTTTGCGCGGCTGCCACGACTGGTCCTCAGTGTCGGAGTGCACTGCTGGGCATTTATGCACCTCTCGAACAGGCTTGAGCTTCTTGTCATCTATGATTGTCGCAACCAGGTTGTTTCGCTCCGGTACCATTACCATATCCCAGTCCATGGTCTATGTTCACCCTAGGGAGTTTTGAGGGGAATTCCTCTTGGGTTGGAGCCTGCTACGGCTCTTTCTGGTAGCCTAGGGGTGGCTGAGTGACTGGTCGACCTTTGACCAATAAGAGAATAAGAGATGTAATTTTTCCTTATTTCTTGGACGAATTTTGGGTATTTTTTCTGTCACAAATTTTCTAAAAAATTCTCACAGGGCAATTTTTTATATCAATTAGTTTTTGCTAGCAAAAGCGTAATGAGTATTTATAGGAAAAATAAGTTGTCCTTATTCTTATGGAAACCTGAAACTAGTTTTCAATAGGATTTAATTTCCTTATTTCAATACAACTCTTGTATTTGGAGGACTTAAACTTACTTGTATCATAAGTCCCTCAAGTTTAATTTGTCTCACAAATTAAACTATAAAGTATAAAATTTATCTTTCAAGTGCCCATTTGAAATTCATTTTATCCAACTAAAGAAGTTCGTAAGGTGTGTGACCCATTAGATTCTATAATTCTTAATAAATAATAATTAGATAAATTAAAACTTCTTCTAATTTATCATTGATTCAACTAATCGATCAACTCATACTTATAAATCAGGATTGGCATCTAGCAATGCATCATTAACACCCAAGTATGAGAAAAGTCAAATGGATGACTTCACATTTCTGTGAACATTTTCCATGTAATCAATATCCTTTTACCACAATTATCATATATTTAATCATGGAATGAGTCATGCCAATTCTATTATGTGATTTAATGTTCTTTTCTTGTATCAAAATATAGCTCCAAAAGAATAAGTATTTAGAAGTACCTTTCTAAGACTCAATTGCTTAGTACTAAGATTTCTTGAGTTATATTTCCACAAGTGGCTATAAATGAGATAACTTCTTTTCATAAAAGGTGGTATATTCACTACCCTTCAGTACTTCAAGTATATACCCATATGTGAATACTTTGAGCATTCCCTTTTATGGGAGTAAACAAATAACAAAGTATATCTGTCCATATTCAATATACCATGATAACCTTAAGTCTAAAAGATCACTTATACAAACGTCACTTAGAGATTAATCCTTTGGCATTTAAAGGATATCTCTAGGCGGATCAATCTAGTGAACTTGATCATCTTATCAATCACTCATATACTAGTTTAGATATCTCACACACCATAGTAGATGAGGTCTACTACTTCTCACATAAAATTGGCATAGTACATGTTAGTCTAACCATATTAATAATGCCCTTCCTTGTTAATACTTTGACTAGAGATATTTAAGAATAAACATTTTCTATAATCAAATGAATTTCTCCATCATAACTCTTTATGATTTTTTCAATTAGATTTACTCTAAGGGTTTATCATACTTATATAAGCAATCAATATGACAAAAATGTCATTCATTATAACATAAATAGTTCAAGTGCATATAAACCTTAGAAGTTGATTGACTTTAGGGCATATACACTTTTCTGTGACAACCCCACTTCCCCCAAGGGTGTTTTACCCCAGGGTTTGACGGACCGCCGTCCAACTCTTATCAGGACTCATTCACGCACCTCAAAAATAATAATAATAATCTCAATAACAAGAGTAATAGCACTTTCAACCTTATTTACATACATTCATGGACATCGAATGCTCATACAAGCCCTAAAATACGGCCAGGGATTCAAGCTTACAAAATTAAAACCAAACAGGTCCGATATAAGTTAAGAAGTGCCCATACGAGCAATAACAAAACTTAGACAAAGATTTCATCTTCTCCAACTCTCACTCTCACATTCTTGCCCCTGTAAGGAAAACAACCTAATGAATGAGATTTCGCCCAGCGAGGTTCCGAGAAAACATGCAAGTAAACTAGCAAGCATGATAAAATTCACAGAATATCAAGAAGCAGGTCATATCCAAATAGATCATGACATAATGTACAGTAAAGCAGGCAAACCAGATAGATCATACAATAATATACAGTAAAGAACACATTCATGTCAAAGGATATAGCTGCTCTCAAGAGCAGATTCCACAGCAGCATGTCCAGGGTCTGTTGACACTTCGTCAACTAATTATAATGTTCGTAGACCCATCACATGTCTCTAGTCCTGTTTCTTCGATCATCCCTTGTACCGGGCCTGCACATCAAACAAGTACCCTGGTTCGTCAATCTCCTCGACCAAGTTCTTGCCAAACCCAATTTCAACCAACTAGCTATGGGGTTGGGTTAAAACTCCAAGTGTTCAAGTATTCATGATTTGGACTTGAAACCCCAAGTGTTCAAGTATTCACGAGTGGAGTCGTGGCTGTCACCCAATGCTCAAACATGTCACGATTGGAGATGTGAGCTGTCACCTAACGCTCCGGTATTCAGCATGTCATGAGTTCAAGTCACTGGTAAATAGGTTAGGAAATTCTTCCTTTATCTAAGGCTGTACAGCTTACCCGACCGCTTTAAAGCTGGTTCCAAGTAAGAGTTCCAACGAAGGGCCTAGTTCAGTCGTTGCTGACCCACATTCACACATACGCATGAATAACTCAAGGCTATCTAACTTACCCGACGTCTCGGATAAGGGTGCCAGTGAAGAGGTCTAGTTCAGCCGCTGCAAGAGGATATAAAACCAGCCCACATTCATGCACATGTACATTCAAATCCGCATGTAAGATCATGTAATTCAAGTTCACGGAGGTCGAGTGTAAATAAGTACACACTCGCCCAGTCAAGATCAAGTCAGGTAAGCTCAGTATGTCAAGTATTTCAAGCATTTCAAATATTTCAAGTCAAGCCACAAGTCACATGTATATCAAGTTATCCTTTCATATACAAACAAGATATCAAGAGCTCAATCAAGTTAGGTCGAGTGGCGACAAAGTACACACTAACCTATGCAATAATGATTCAGGATCCCTCGCAATTTCTAGTAACATGTCATATTTGATCAGCAAGTAACATGGAACATGCAGTTTGGAACACTCACTAATTGACCACAATCTTTTCACTTCAAACCCAAGTTCGTCCTCTTGGGACACTCTCGAGTCTTGTAGTCATATAATTAAAACAATAGTTCTAGCCACTTCATGCCAATCTAAATACAAAACTATGAGGTTTGAAACTTCACTTAGTAAACAAAGTAAGTTGCAGGTTTAACCCCCACATAACTGTCAAAAGTGCAAGATTTTCTTGTTCAAATCAAAGGGGAAAACCTCATGCATGCTAGATCAATGTCACAAGGCTAATATGGGACACAAGGGCATCAATTATAGTCAAAATTTGGAAGAAAATGGGACAAGACTTTCGAGGTACAAAGCTGGAAGTTTCAAGCAAGAAAACATTTTCGGGGAAAACTCATTTCCTCCTCTTGTCCCTCTTTGTTTTGGCTTAAGCTAATATATATGAAGATTCCAAAGTCTTGGCAAGTATCTTGGGCAAACATATGTCAAAATTAGCATACAAATTCTTAGCAAGAAAGTTGCAATTTCTCCCTTGCCCTTTCGGCTAACCGAAGTAAAATTTCTAGCAAGGTTTTCCCAAATTTGTCTATCGGAATCTTCCAACTTTCAAACCTTATTCTTATGGAAAAACACAATAAATCATGGCTAGCATAACATGTGTCCACATGGGACATATCCTTGGTAAAAACAATCCATCATACTTACACATATACAAAGATTTCGCTAAGCTATTCACTTCTTACACCAAAACTAACAAGTTCATGACACCAAAGCTAACAAGTTCATGGCAATTTACTCTATAACTTGAGCCCAACCCTATTTCCATGGCAATTATACTTGTTTTAGACAAGGAAATCTAGCAAAATTTCATATATAAAGCTCTCAACTAAGCTATCTAGATCTTGCATCAAAACTGAAAATTTCAATAACACTTAACAACACCATGAAATCTTCCATAAACATGCTTCATTTAGTTTCTATTATCTCATACATCAACTAACCCAAAAATAAAGGAAGAAAACTCGAAGTTCTAGCCAAAGTTCACCACTTTACTTTCAAACCCAAGGATGGCAAGCAAATCAAGGAAGATGTAAGACTTTCTTCCCCCAAAAACTCCACCAAGAGCTTTCCTCCAAACTTCACTCAAGTCTATTTGGAGTAGATTAGAGTTGATCTTTGGATTTCCCAAGAATTAAGCAAGAGATCAAGGCTAGGACTTGAGTTGTTTTCTCTCCCTTTCTCCTCTCAAAAATTTCAGCTATCACAAGAAGAAATGGAGGAGTTTTCGGCTAAAATGGAAACTTAGTGAAGATAAGAAGAAAGTTTGGTCTTGGTCAAAGTCTTGGTCAAATTTGGTTTGCTAGTTGACAAATGGCATTAAAAGAAGAAATGTCTATCCAAATCATATTTCTCTTCCTCCAATTAAACTCTTAACACCTTTGGTCACATAATTCCTTTTGCGCAAAACTCCTTCTAATCCTCCAAATTTATTGCACACACCTTCATTAGTTGGTCACACTAGTATCATGCCACTATGAAACTTAACATGCACCAAATTTAAATATGCACCAAGTTAAATAAGGTAATAGAGTTTAAAAAACGCACATCAACCATTAAAGCAATCACAAATCCAAGGCAAGCAAGGAAAACAAAATAAAAGATAAGAAAATAATTTGCGGTCCCTCACGCTTTCTCTCCTTTAAAAGAATTTCATCCTCAAATTCTAACATTTGTTCGCAAAACTCGATTATACGGGGTTTCCTCCAATTCCCAAGTGGTTTCCCCCTACTCATGGTACTGCCACAAACTTACCCTAGAGAGAAAATCTTACTAACATAATGGCTAAAGTAACATTGCTAACGAAGGTCAATGACGGTGTCAAAAGTGCAATGTGCTATAAACTTAGAACTCGATTGAAAAGAAGATGCGAAACTTGGTTACTACTCTTGCTAGCTCTTAAACTTATACACTGTACGTTGACAAATAGTTGCACAATGTAAAGCCCCTCTCATCTTTACAATTGTACTACTAGACTCGTGTCACCCTCTCTAATCGAGATTCCTTCCTTTCGAATCACAAATGAAGAATCCTTGCTAAAACCCAAGACTAAATTGCAGCAATTGATTCATGGATAGGGATTCAACACCCACCAAATACCGATGTTTCATATCACTAATGCAAACATCAGGCTTCAAGTTCAAGGTTTATAACTAGAATCCAACTTTACTACGTAAAACTTTTGCTACCCATAGTCCAACAGATACAGCTCTTCCAGATAAAACATCATGAAGGGCTAACTTCGACTAAGATAGCATTTCCCCATTGCAAAATCCGTTTGTTCCGAGTAGTCTCTCACTTGATATCCAAGGTTGCTGCATCTAAAGCATGCACCAGTTATCCAACTCACACATTCTAGTATAAAGTTTGTCACATCGTCCACTCTTAGCAACTGCACATTTTTTTCTTGTTCTTTCTTTCTTTCCTTCCTCTATCTTTTATAGCAAGTTCATCTTCACTATACTCTGGACCTCTACCTCCTTCTGAAGAATCTCTATTTCCTTAGGTATATCTTCCCAATGTGTCATATCACTGATTTGCTTAATCTCACCCGACGGCTTGCCAGACAAATCAAAGTACCTAATGAGTAACTAATAACAAAATCATGTACCTCGTAAGTTCGCTCGATTCCAAGCCATTTAGGAACAACTAATCTTAACTTCACAAATTAGCTAAACAAGAAATCTAACACAAGTATGGACCTCGAGATACTATGACATGTATTGACATGTATTCTTCTTCTTGGGATGGTACGAAATGGTTACCCTTCTTGCTTAGAAATTACTCCCATCCACTCGACTCACTCTCTACTTTACATTCATCGTCAAAAGCCATGCCTAAAAGATACTACGACCACTTACCCCATAATATCTTTTCCTCTATGACCCTTTCCCTCAAAAAGAACCCTAAAAGATCAGTGCGATTAGTCGAATGTCACCACAAATTTGTATACAAGTATAGAACCCAAATCCTTTTCCTCAGAATCTTCATACATAATCCAAACCTCTCAATCTCGGCAAGATAGGAATCAAAGCCAAATCCCTACTTTTTCATCGAGGGATAGGTATCAAGGAAGCATATGTAAGGATAGTCAATCAAGAATCAAACTATGGGTATCTAAGATCACAAGAAAGATAGACATACATATGTAGTTGTAGTTAGGCCACAACAAAATCAAGTAAACACCTAACAAGTCCGCACAGTCATAAGAGAAGGGAAATAGGTCTACGATATTAGCACTGCAAACATTCATGACGACTGCAAAGCTAGCCATCATCTATAGAAATCCTAGCTAGACAGTACGAGATTAGTCCATGATGGCACTCATTGATCCACTCTCCTTGATCGGTTCAATCTCAAGTCCAATACAAGAATCTTCTGCGTCTTGACCTTTGCCATCAAAACTTACGTTAAGTGCAATCGAGATATCGACCCTCGTCCTAATACTCTCCACTTTTTGGTACTCAATTCACGACTCGAGTCGGCCGGTTCTAAGAGTAAATTACCTACATTTGAGATTCCTACCTGACGTACATATCTATTTTCCCCAAATATTACGATAAAAGTTTACGTCTATAACATTCGATGATTCACAGCTTACGCTCAAGAAGAGCACTTAGTCCTTCACACTTGTTCACATAATTGGGACCGTAACACCACTTGGTCCAACTCATCCCCTGCAGAGACCACGCGAGACTGCTCTGATACCACCTGTGACTATGCCACCTCTCCCTAGGGCAAACCCCAGGGTTTGGCGGATAGCCTACCCAACTCTTACCAGGACTCACTCTAACACCTAAAAAATAATAATAATAATCTCAATAACAAGAACAATAGCACTTTCAACCTTATTTATATACATTCATGGATATCGAATGCCCAGACAAGTCCTAAATATGGCCAGGGATTCAAGCTTATAAAATAAACCAAGCAGGTCCGATATAAAGCTAAGAAGTACCCATACGAGCAATAATAAAACTTAGATAAAGATTTCGTCTTCTCCAACTCCCACTCTCATGTTCTCGCCCCCTGTAAGGAAAATAATCTAATGGAATGAGTTTCGCCCAACGTCGTTCCAAGAGAACATGCAAGTAAACTAGCAGGTATGACACAATTCACAGGATATCAAGAAGAAGATTATATTCAGATAGATCATGACATAATGTACAGTTGTAGACACCAAATTTTTGCCAAAATTTTGTCAAAATTTTATGTTTTCTTGAATATTTTCTATTTGATGAGTCATTTATTTTCTTGCATTTTAATGTATATTTTTTGTCATTTTTGTAGGTTTATTTAAGAAAAGAAAATTATGAAAAAAAAATCAAAAGCAAAAATCAAAATCAAATCATGACTAAACTTACACATTTTAATCATCTCCTCTACCAAAATCACTATTAACCCATTTTTACACTCAATTTCCATGCACCTTTCTTTTCATTTGGTAAAAAAGCCATCATTTGACAAGAACCAAACTCCACTCTTTCTCCTAATACAATCTCTCGGCTCTCTCTCTCTGTGAGGATCCAAAAATTATTTTATATTTTATTTTATTTCTTTGAATGTATTTTATTTACTTTAATTTATTGTCTTAATTTTCTTGACATTTTTATAAGTAAGTCAAGGTTTTTAATCATTTTCTCCTATAAGTTAGTGCATGTTAAGTTCGTAGTACATTCTGGAAGTGGGACCCACTAGTGTGTTGAGTAATAAATTTAGGTGAACAAAAATAGATACTGTGATGCCCCCACTTCTCCCAATGGCGAACCCAAGGGTATCCGCAGAACGCCTGCCCACCTCTCGTCAGGACTCGATACAAGCCAAATTTAAACTTAAAGGTACACAACCAATAAAAAAAATTCAAATTAAGGAAAAATCTCTCCCTTAAATAAACTTCCAAGTCTTACATCACAAGTTATCAAAATTATCTCAATGTTCAAATTTAAATACAATCCAAAAGAATATGTACTACAGTTATTTGCCATAATACAACTTAAAATCTCCAAGAGAAAACAACTTAGTACTATTCGTGAGCACTCTCGGTTTTGAACCCTGTTAAGGAAAACAAAAACGTGGAATGAGCTAAACAACCCAGTGAGGTTCCAAACTACACTACCAGTTCTAATAAATCAAGTAAATTGAGCATAACGCATGTATGGTTCAAGGTTTCACGTTGGCACATTAAAATGAGACATTTATCATTGTACAGAAATAAACACATATTGAAAAGATACGGTGTTCACTTGGAACGATTTCGGTCCATTTCACCTTATAATTTCAGTGATCCCTTTGGTTTGTCTGGCCATTACCTTATCCCTCCAGTGGTAATATTCGAGTATACCGAAACAGTGGCCCAGGATTCGAACCTACCCGACCGAATCCAGTCCTGGCTCGAGCAGGTTAGTAACCAAGGGCAGGATCTAGTTCAGATTAGAGCTTACAACATGCACAAGTAATCAAGTAAATCGGTAAACGGTAGTAGTTCACGGTTAACGGTAGAAATTTACAGTTAAATGGTAGAAATTTGTCATTTTAGTAGGTCGAGTGAGATAAAGTACACACTCACCTTAAAACGGTGGACAGTTACATAGGAGCAATTATAGGGTGCACTTAACACTTAAACACACAATAACTATGAAGTAAACATGTAGCAAAATTGTTTAAATCACGTACACGTATAAGGAATACTCACCAATTCAAAATAGGGAGTAAGTGCTCAAACAACTTTTAGGCGTCCGCTTCGAGATTCTCTTGAAGGTCCCCTTGAGCGCCTGAGCAAATAATAATTGGCTATAACACATTATTGTTTATAAACCCCTCGTTAACAAGAGAGATTGTACACTTGTACAATCTAAGAAAATATCATGAAATAGAGCATTACTTGTTCAAAATTCAAGATTCAAAAACGATGTTTAATAACACAAGGAAAACTGATTTCCTTTATGAAATCAAATTTAAAATGGTTAATCAATATCAAAGGATAGGGAAGAGTTTCCGAAAACTCATTTCCCAACAAGTCGGTAAAATTCAGTTTTAAGCAACAATCTTTGAAAAATCAGATCTTGCACTCAGTAGGTCCAAAATTGGAAATCATGGCACCGTTGGAAACTAGTTTCAAATTACTAAAAGTTTCTAGAAGACACTTTCCAAGATTCTAAACGGAAGACATTCAAATTTCAGCTCAAAGTGGCTGATTTGAACTAGCAAGGCAGTTTTTGGTCATGTCTTTCAGCAAAATTTGGAAATTCGGAAAAATTCACAGGAAGTGAACTAGCCTCTGAAATTTGTAACACAATAATAATTTAAATCAAGGTTTCAAACACAAAAAACGGAACTAAATTCGGAGTTTCGAGTATCGAGATACATCAGTTCAAAGTTGGTTGCATTTTGCAAAACTGTTCAGTCATTTTCCAGATTTGAAAAGCTATCTTTGAAGTATCATTTAGCCATCGAAATGGCATTAAAAATACACCAAATTTGGTACACTAAATCTTCCATATGTGACCTATATCTCTACCAAATTTCACGCAAAAACTCAAGTGGGAAGACAGTTAAAAAAATAGTCAAAGTTCAGGAAAATTCAAAGCAAATCTGCCATCCGTGGTTCTCTTTCCTTTTCAAACGTTTTGTCCCACGCAATCAACCTCAATTAGCTCAAATGTTGAAACTAAGGTTCCATAAACATCCACTGAGCAATTTAGAGGTAATTGACATCAAAGTTTTCGAAACAAAACATTCCAAAACAAGTTTGACCATTTGGCCAGCAAGAAGTAGGGTTTTCCAGCTCTGCTGCAGTTTACAAATTGTACCATATCTCACTCAATACAAGTTGGAGTTGAGAATGGTCAGTGGCGTTGAAAACTAGATTTAAAAGGCTACATTTTATCGGAAGAAGTGGTTTTGAAAATCAGTTCATAGGTAGTTCAAATTCAAGCGACAAGATGCAGCTTATCACTGTCATTTGAATAGAACAGCAGAACAGAACAGGACACTTTGGTGAACTCCTACAGTTCACTCAGTTCAAACCAAGAGGTGAATTTTATACCGTTGGAAAGTTACAAATGTCTAGTTTCAAATGCCACAAACGGCACTTGATTTTGACATCTGAGCAGAGAGTTATATTCGTTCAAAAAAACGCTGCCAGTGGACCACTGCTATGCGATTTCCCAGAATTGTTCTTGCCAAAACTCAATTTTTTCTCAACCAATTCAAATGATTTTTGGTAGAAACTTTCTACAACACCATGCACAATATATATACATCAGTTTCAAAGTCATTTGAGCAACAAAAGTTCGAACTAAAGTCACAGCAAGAATAGGGCAGATTTCGGTCAGAACCAAGTGAAATTTTCCTTCAACTTTCCTTCGATTCTCTATCCATAATCATCTTAAACAACACTTAAACAACTCAAATCTCAAGCATTATATCATCATATCAGCCAATACAACCAAGGTGGGATTTCATAGAGCCCACTTCAACCATTCCAATTCAAATAACAACATCAATAATGAAGCTACAAGCTTCATAGCCAAGATTAAACCCACTAAAGCCGAGATTAAAAGATTGGATGATTACCTCCTAATCCTTGAGAGAAACCAGAAATTTTTGCACCTCTAAAGCCCCAAGAAAACTGTGAGATGATGCCTATCTCCTAACTTAAGTGAATCTCCAAATGGTTTTGTGGTTAGTTGCAAAGTTGGAGATGATTTGGAGCAAGAATAATGCAAAATGATGGAGAGTTTTTCTTCCTTCTTTCTTTCTTGTTGTTGGTCGGCACTAAGGAGGGCTAGGAGATTGTTTCTTGGTCCCCAATTTTTGTAAAAGAAGCGTGTTAAGGAAGCTAGGTTAATAGTGTGCAAAAGTCAACTCTCACTAGTGTCGCGCGCGCGTTTCGTATCCGATTTCTCTCGGGTTTGTTTCAATTGTGCACTAAACCTCTAATGTAATTCCTTTAACACTATAATTATTCACTGCTTGTAGTCTAGTATAAATTTCTTAAATCTCCACTTAGCCGTTCCGGTTCGATTTACGCGAACTTCCGATTCGCGCGATAAAACGAAGCTTAAGGGCAATACGTGCAATTAAAATATAATTAACAACTCACATCTAATCCCTCAATTAACTTTTCTTAGTCTACTATTGATCATACTTAATTATCCAAGATTAATGTACTCTCGGATCGAATTTATCTCGAAAAAAGTGTATTCAATATATCTTGCTAAACGAATCATAGAAAAATTAAATTTGCTAATGAAACGTTTTAAAATTATAACAGGGACATTTTTGCACACAAATGGACTTGAAATGGATGAAATAAATTATTTGGGGTAAACGGGTGAATAAATAATTAAATAAGCCAGAAAAATAAAATAAAAATAAGAAAAATTTCGGGTCCTCAGAGATACTTTATTAAAGGGTTATGTGGTTAGCATTGGTAAGAGTGGATTAGAGAAAAATAATATGGATTAGTGAGATAAGACAAAGGAAAGACAAAGTGATAAACTTCAACTTAAGAGGGACACTTGTCGGTCATCTAAGCAAGCATTGACCAAGATTAGTCATGGTCTTTATTTTGGAAAATTAACCAAATTTCCTTCATTCTCCATCCTCCCTTGGCCGAACCTCTCTTCAAAAGAAGAAAGAAAGAAAACTCCATTTCCAACACAAAAACCTTGCTTGATCCTTGAGTTTTCACTTTAACCTTGCAAATCAATACATAAAAGCTGATTTTAAGGTAGGAGGAGGAACTTTAATGGAGACGTTTTGGGAAAAAGAAGCTTGTGGCTGCTTGGTCTTCCTTGGGTTTCAAGGTAACAAAGTCTAGAACCATCTCTTGTCATTTAACTGGCTTTTGAGTGGATTTAAGGGTTAATTATGGTGGTAGTCATGGAAAATTTCATGGTTTGAGTGGTGATTCAAAAATTTCAGCTTTGATGGTTAAATTTCAGCTTTGATATGATGCTTTGAGCTTGGCCATGATCTAGTAGCTTTTCTATGTGAATTTGCTAGCTTTTATATGTTATTTTGGCTTGATTATAGAAATTTCAGCATGTAGAGGAAAATTTCAGCCTAGGGTTTCCATTTTTTCTAGCTTTATTATGGTAGTTCTTGAGCTAGATAATTGGTTATTTTGGGTGGCTTTGTGACCTTAAACAAGTGTACTTTATAGCTTATAACTTATGGTTGTGATTGAGGTTGGATTACTATAAATATTGGTGTTGAGTTTGGACGGAAAAGTTAAGAAAATAAGGGGAAGTGTTGCTGGAAATTTTTCCGCAGGAGACTCTGAGTAGTCTTGGGAAATCTATTATATCTTGGTATAGAAAAATTCAAATTGAGTTCCATTTGTTGCATTTGAAACTAGATTCAGAGAGCATTCTACAATGAAATATTCAGAATTTTTCTCAATTCTTATGAATATCTATGATTTTTCAAACTTGACTGAACTTTCACACCTGCTCTGTTTTTCTACTTGATGAAGCAGCAGTTTGAGACTGGAATTTGATTGATTTATGGACAGAATCTTACAAATGTGTATTCTGGAAAATTGTAGCCCTTTGAGTCTATTTTCCAACGGTTTAAAGTTTATAAATTTTGGACTTAAGAAGCTTGCGATACGATTTTTCAAATAGTGTTGCGCAAAACTGGAGAAAATTCTGTTTTCTAAACTTGTCCTTGCTTCCATTTCCAACTTTAAGTTGGAGTTGTTAAACCATTTTGATCTTGGTTTTATGAGTGGAATTGAGGTTTAAATGAAAGGAAATGAGTTTCTTCAAATCATTTTAGGTCGGACAATTTCCAACATTGTATTTTGAAAGTCTTGTTCTAATTTTTTCAAACGTTTGACTATAATCGATGCTCTTGTGCTTCAAATGACTTTTTGCAACGTTGATTTAGTAAGCACATGAGGTTTTCTCCCCGATTACAACAGGAAAATATTATATTTTGGCATAAACTTGTAAATTGATGCATTTTCTAAATGAAGTTTTGAAACCTCAATTTCTTCATGTATTTTGGCTATGTATTGCTAGTCTTTTAATATAGTATATGACCACAGGACTCGAGAGAGTTCAAGAGGACGAACCAGGATTAAAGTGAAGGGTTGCAATTGATTGGTGAGTGTTCCCAATGCATGTTATTTGATTATGCATGACTTGAGAAAATGCTATTATTTGCTTAAGTGCTCTCCTTTGAATGACATGCTAAAAAGTGAATGACTGTTGTGATTTTCTTGTCTTGTTAATTTGCTATGAGCGCATGTTCACATTGCATGAATGCGTGATAAATGTGCAAGAATGTAGGCCGATGTGTACTTTATCGCATCGGCTGAACTGAGCTTAACCCTATGCTGGCACCCTATCCGAGACCCGCCATTTGAGAGGTCGGATCAGCTGGATAGCTTTGGATTTATAACTTACCAATGTTAAGTGCAAAGCTCAAAACTCTTTGCCGAAAGGCCTTGAGTACAATGTTTAATGTTTAATATTAAATGAGGGGATTGTTGATTTTTTAGAGGGCATAAGGTGAATGTTAAATGAGGGGATTGTTGATCTTTCGGAGGACATAAGGTGGGAGTTCGGAGGTTATAAGGTGGTAAAATGTAGGGGATTGTGTATTGGCGTTATAAGGTGAATGTTGCTCCCTGTGAGCCCCATATCCGTTTAATGTTTAAATTATTGTTCATCCTTGTATTTACTTGAACGAATGACTGAATGTGTGAGGACCCGAATTTTTTCTTACTTTTATTTTATTTTACTGGCCTATTTAATTATTTAATTATCCGTTTTCTCCGATTAATTTATTTCATTCATTTTAATTTCATTTGCAATAAACAATGTCTCATTTTATGTTTTAAAACGTTTTGTTAGTGAATTTAATTTTTCTGCGGCTAGTTTAGTAAGGAATAGCGAATACATGTTTTTCGAGGCAATGTTTGGTTCGCAAGCACAATGATCTTGGAGAATTAATTTTAAACTAGTAAGTATGAGTAATTGTAGTGCTAAAGGAACTATTTTGGAGGATTAGTATTTAAGTGTAGCAAACAAGAGGGAATTTGGTAGTGCAAGACACTATTTCGCCACTATTCGAAGTTGACTTTTTTCACCAAACATAAGGCTAGTTTTCCTCCAACTTTTTCACCACAAAATCAAAACATTTCATTCCCTCACGCTTTCATTCTCGGCTGAACATAGAGATACAAAGGGGGGGAAGAAAATTTCATCTTTTAGCTCCAATCTTGCTCAAAGATCTTCATCCAACCATCAAACTTTGGGTTTTTTGCTCTAGTTAGAAGGAAGGTGCAATCTTGTGGTGATTTTTGGTGAAAGTGTTGGTGAAAGTCTTGCCTTCAACAGGGTCCAAGAACTTGAAGAGGTAACAATTTCATACTTCTTTGCTCTTTAAATTTTATAAAGATTAGTGGTTGAATTTCATGGGTTTGAAACCCTAATCAAGAATCTAGGCTAGAGGACTTGAGGAAAACACTTGTTCCTTGCTTTACATCCTAGGTAGTGGTCTTGAGGTGGCCTTTTAGGTAGTGGACTTGAGGCTTCTTGCTTGATTGTTGTTGTTTTTGTGAATTATGGCTTGATATTGGCTTGGTAGTGGAGAGAAAATTGGAAGAAACCCATAGGAAGTGCTGGCCGAAAATTTGTTGCCTTGTTACCTTACTTTGATTTCAAATTTTGTTGCTTATATGGCTGCTAAAATGCTTGTTATATGTTGTATGGTGTGTGTAGAGATTATCTTTCAAAAATCATTTCAATTGATTGGGTAAAACTTGAGTTTTGAAGAAATGAAGAAAACTGGAAAAGCTACCAGGTCAGCCAACCAGTGATTCTTTGTCTGTGTATAAATCATTGTACAAAAGTTGAAATCAAGTACCGTTTGTGGTATTTAAAACTAGACATCCAGAGCTTTCCAACGGTATAAAATTCCCCTGCTAATTCGTTTTGACTGAGCCGTAGCGAACCGGCAAAGTGGACTGATTTACTTCACCTGTTTACCCGAGAAAATCATACAGCTGCATCTTGTGGCTCAATTTTGTCCCTCTTGTGAAAAGAGTTTGAACACGATCTCTTCTGATGACTTATAGAATTTTGAATCTAATTTTTAACGCCATAAACCATTCCCAATTTGGACTTGTGTAGAGTTAGTTATGGCCTGATTTCAAAACTATGTCGAAACTTTATGACTAAAAATCTGCGGAACAGGTCGCAAAAACCAGTTTTCTTAAAACTGTTGTATCTTGGTGTAGAAATATCTGATTGAGGTTCCGTTAGTGGCATTTGAAACTAGACTCATAGCCTTTGTTCTGTAAAAATTTCATATTTTTCCTCCATGTGTACTGCTGTCGTGACTCCTCAAAGTGGGCTATCCTGCTTGAATGTCCTGTTTCTTTAGGAAAATGAATTTCTGACTTGGATCAAATATTTGGCCTACTTGTGATTTGAATCTCTAAAAAGTGTCTTCTGGGATGTTGTAGTACTAAAAATCTATTTTCCAACGGTATAACTTTCATAATTTTTCGACTTATGGAACTCGAGTTGCAAATTTTTAAAGTTTACTGTTACTATTCATCTCAGTAGATTCCTGAAGCACAGAAATGGGCTCCTTGACTTCAAAACCTCGGACGGCCTACTTCCAACCTCTTACCTTGATTTTTCCACTTCCTTGACTTCAAATGTATCCCTATTGAACTTCTCTCGCTAATGTATCTCTCCTTTCCTCAAAGTTTTACACTTTTAACCATTTAGCTTAATTAAAGCGGTCAAGACTTGTACTAGGCTTTTAGCCACTATTTTTGAATTTTCAAGTGAAGCTTACTTGCTAGACTTGTTCATATGTTGGCTTTGATATTTGTACTAGAGTTGGCAATCATACAAGCATTTAAAAAGAATGATTTGAAAAGTTTCTTGTGAACTTAATTAGTAATACTCGGAATGCTTTGGCCAAGCTTCCAAATAAAAATGTGTTCATCTTCCTTATTTGAAAGCCAAAGTTTTTATCGCCATAGTCTCCTAAATTTACGCCCTCGATTTAACCGTTGAAAATGAACGTTAAGTGAGTCTTTTATTAAAAGAAAACTTGAGAAATTTCACTCGATTTACGTTTACAACTTGAAGTGGTAGCTAAAGAAGTTAATGAGCCGTTAGTGGCGGTTTTACTAGACTTTAACTAAATGAGTTTGGAAAATGTGAAAGCTCACTTATACTTGAAACTTGGGTGTTTAACTAGGGAATTGTAACAAGAAAATAATCTTCCATCTTTCTCGATTTTCATGCCAAAACTTAGAGATCTGCTTAATCCCCAAATTGGAGAATCTTGGACTTGACTTGACTTGAATTAATGCATTCTTAGATATTTTCAAATGCTACCCTCGTGGATTAAGTTAGTAAGTGATATTTGCATTCGATTTGAACGTGTTATCTCTTGAGTGAGGGTAGCAGGAATACTACTAGACCTTGGTTGCATACCTAGGTGATTTGTAATTGTGCATGTCTCAGGTGATCAAGAGGATCCCGAGGAGCTCGTTTGATCTTGCCTTACTCTTGCTTTACACTCCTGATTTCGGTGAGTGTCAAGTGCATGAATTGTTGTATCTACTTGATTGATCTTGCTTGTATACGTGAACATAACTTGATGAGGCGAGTGTGTACTTTATCGCACTCGCTCTCCTTTATTTGACTTGTTACTAGATTTACTTGAACTTTGTGAGGACTCGCAATTTAATTGTTTTAAATTCCTATTACTAGCTTATTTAAATATTTAATTGCCTGTTTACTCTGAATATTTTATTTCAATCTTTTTAGACCTAATTACATAGAACTATGACTTGCTTATATTTTTAAAATGACTTATTTCAAAAATTTAATATTTGAAAGCTCGTTAAGTGAGAATAGTGAATACGCATTTGGAGACAATAAGCGATTTGAGAGTACAGTGAGATTGGAGAGTGAGGACTCATACATTAGTCCTAAAATGGTTATTTTTAGGTTTAAATACTCAAGTAATAGTTAGTTATACCATTGTTATAAGAATTTCTTAGAAATTTCATGTTATCGCGCACAAGTTGGAAGTTCGCGTTTTCGCGCGCGCGACTAGTTGGAGGATTCTAGAAATTATTTCTAAACTATTAAGAGTGAATAATATTAGTATTAAAGTAAGTACATTAGAGGTATAATGCACAAGTGAAACAAACTCGAGAGGAATCGAGCACGAAATGCGCGCGTGCGCGCACTAGCGAGAGTTGACTTTTGGAGCCTTTTGGGCCACACACTTAAGCTTCTCAAGGAAGCTTCATTTTCAGCAATCTCTCTCTCTCTTTTGCTCAAGCTGGCCGGCCACCATCCAAGGAGGAATAAGACCCAAAAACTCCTCACTTTCTTGCACCATTTCTTCACCAAATCATCTCAAACTTTCACTACAACTTGCAAATAACTTGAAGATCATCTTAAGCTAGAAGAGGGCTTCATTCTCACGATTTTTCTTGGAGTTCAAAGGGCCAAAATTTCTGTCTTAGTCATCTAAGAAGGTAACACACGATCAACCGCTTGAATCTTGAGTTATATACGTTATATTGCACTTATACGGTTGTAGATGCATGTGGGTAGCTCTATATTGTTGGAAATCTTGTGAGTGGGCTCTATGAAATCCCACAATGGACTTGATGAGTTGATTTGATGATATTGGGTGTTAATTGTGTTGAATTAGTGCTTAATCTAGTGGATATAATTTGTATTGTGGAAGAAAGTGCAAAGGAGGTGAAATGAGAAAAGGGACAGTTCTGCCCCTGTGTTTGCCGAGCCTCTCTAGTGCAATTTTTGTGGTCCAATTAACTTGATTTTAATGTAAATATGTTGTATGGGTTGTGTAGAAAGTTTCCTCAAAAAATTACTTGATTTGGTTGGGTAAAAGTGGAGATTTCGAAATTGTATCAAAACTGGAAACTCTGTCCCGTAATGCTCTGGCAGTGATTTTGTTTTGATCATAACTCTTTGCTCCGACATCAAAATTGAGTGCCATTTATGGCATTGAAAACTATACACTTCCAGTTTTCCAATGGTATAAAATGTACCTCTTGATTCCACCTGAGTGAACCATACCAATCGTTTAACGATGACTACCCTGTTTCTCGGATGAACTGGGAGCCCTGTTATGAACTGCAACTTGAAGCTCGAATATGAGCTAGTTGTGGACAGAATTTTAAAATGATTCCTTCTGTGAAATTGTATCCTTATGAATGTAGTTTTCAACGCCACTAACCACGCTCAATTTCAAGTTGAATTGAGTGAGTTATAGCTGAATTACAAAACTGTCTTAGTGTGAGAAAACCCTAATTTTGGACTGATCAATGGCTAATCTTGATTGGGAGTTGTTATTTTGAAATTCTTGGTGTTAATCACCTACCAAATGTAATTTGGAGGTTTTTTAGACATTGTCTTCATAAATGAACCATGTTTGAGGAAATTTCTTTGGCCAAACGTTTGAGAAAAGGGAAACAAAAGTGCAAGGCAGATTTGCCTTGGAAATTTGGAAACTTTAGTGACTTTGTTAACTCACTTCCCGAACGCATTTTAATATGAAATTTGACAGAGGAATATCCCTTATATGGTAGGATAATACTACCAAATTTGGTGCCATTCCAAGTCTGTTTCGATGCCCAACTACAGTCCCAAAGTTCAAGATTCAAATCTGGAATTTTGCCCAGTGAACTTCACTTTTGTAGCAAATTTGAGCTGCTATATCTTAGCGCTAAAAACTCTGATTCTTGTTCCATCTATTATGTTTTAAACCTTATTTGAAACTCTAATTGAGTCCCAAATTTCAGAAGCTAGTTTGTATTCTGTGAATTTTGCCGAATTTTCAAAGTTGGCCAAAAACCAACCCGAAACTGTCATGGTAAGTTTAAAACAGCAACTTTGAGCTGAATTTTGAATATCTTCCAATGGGAATCATGGAAAAGTGTCTTCTAGGAACTTTTAGTACTTTGGAATTAGTTTCCAAAGGTACCAAGTTTTCCAATTTTGGACCTACGGAGAGTGAGTTATGATTTTTCCAAAAGTGCACCTCAAATCTGAAAATTTTCAAACTTGACAGGAATTGAGTCTTCGAGACTCTTCCCTATCCTTTGATATCACTTGACCATTTTGGACTTGTTTTCAAGAAGGAAACTAGTTTTTTCTTGTGCATTTAAACACCACATTTGAATCTTGAATTTGAGCAAGTAAAGGCTCATTTTCATAAGATTCCTCTAGATTGTACAAGTGTGCAATCTTTCTTGATAATTAGGGTTTCTAAGTGATGGTTCATTATTAATTGCTCAAGCACTCAAGAGGACCTTCAAGAGGATCCCACGGTGAACACCTGAACCCCCAAGTGGGCATTATTTCTTTGGTTAATTGGTGAGTGTCAAGTGTATGAATTTTTGATACCTGCTTAATTGTTATAAATGATTGGAGATTTTGAAAATGGAGTCGAGTGTGTACTTTGTCGCACTTGTTCTCATTTAAAATGAATGGAATGAATTATATTAAATGATTGAATGAATGAAATGAATGATTGAATGAAATTGGATGATCGTATGAATTAAATGCTATGCTATGGCTGCATACGTCGCTGGAGTGAATCTCCTCGACACACAATTGAACATGGGGATGCCCAACTCTCACTGGTCAACCTTGGATTTGAGCCAGCATGAGCTTGGTCGGGAACCTTGGTGAACCATGAGAAAACATAAGCTTGACCTAATGAGAGGTCTTGCTTGGCATACTCGAATCAGTATTGCCCAAAACAAATGACAGGCGGGCCCGGTACAGGGGTATGCAACGGTGATTGGGGACATGATAAGTGAAGTTCTACGGACTAAACCTACCCGATTGACGGAGTCTCAATTCACGGAGGTTCTGGATCGCGCAAGTGGAAAATAGTTCCTGAGAGCTCCTATATCCTTGAATTGTTTCTGTTTACTTTTCTTACTTGAATATTATTGTTTTACTCATTAATTGGGATTGTTATTTGAACAATGTGCTTGCATGTATGTTTCTTGGCCTCGCGAGCGATTGCTCACCCCGTAGATTTGTTTTCCTTAACAGGGATGGATATGAGGTGGAATTCGGAGGAAACCTTTTGATGTACTTTTGTAATAGGGTTTCCGATGGAACTGACTAGTTATTGTGGCTGTTGTATATTTTGGGATTTGATGTACCTTTTGGGGAACCAATGTAAGAATTGAAAGATTGATGTATTATGTACTCGTGGGGTTATGACTGGATATTAAATGTGTATAAGTATGGAAGCGACTTTCTTTATTGGACTCGTATTAATGGTTATTGTCGTTAAGCGTGAATTGAAATGTCTTGAGTCCTGGCGAGAGTTGGGCAGGCGTCCCGCGGATACCCTTTGGTTCGCCTTAGGAAGAAGTGGGGGCGTCACAAACTTGACTTGTATTGAACTTGAACTTGAATGTCGATTGGAGTGTATCTCGTCAACAAATTTTACTCATGGGGGACGCCCCAAGCCTATTGGCTAACCTTGGGATCCGAGCCAGCAAGGGCTTGGTCGGGAAGCTTGGTGAACCTGTGACGGCCCCACCTTCCCCTAAGGCGAATCAAAGGGTTCGGTGAACCGCCTGCCCAGCTCTCGCCAGGACTCGTTCGTTCTCTTTACACAAAATAAGATATAACCTCGAGGATAACAAAATAACAACTCCCAAACTTGAAATGTATACTTACATTCATTCCAATCTCAACCAGATAGACAGTCTCAAAAACAAATAACAAAAGCTCTTATGTCCCAGTACAGTTAACCCTATCCAAGCTCTAGAGCGAGTGCAAAAGCGAAACAATTCCAAGGGACTAAACTATGCTACTCTATACAGATCTCTCACCCTTGCTCGCAACCCCTGTAAGGAAAACAAATGGCGTGGAATGAGCTAAAAGCCCAGCGAGGTTCTATATACATGACCAAACAGTTAAAGAAGGACATTAATCATGTAATAACAAGTAATCCAGAAAACATTTACAATATGAAAGCAATAGTAACACATTCATTAAAAGGATACATGCTCTCGAGGAGCCATGCGTTCATTCATATATGCTCACGAGGAGCCATTTGTTCATTCATTCGCCGAACACTTTCCTTATTCCTCCAATCATTAAAATCATGTTTGTAAGTGAAAACTCCTTCATTTTCTTGTCATTCGTTCATTCATTTCATTTCCCCATTCTGGCCAGTTCACTGGCCAGTCTCCACCAGACTTCATGGTTATACTCGAATATACCAAACATTAACCCAGGGTCACCAATCGCCCGACCGAGTCCGCTTCTGGCTCGAGTCGATCGGTAACGAAGGGCAAGGGCCCAGTTCAGCCAAAAGGCTTACATTCATGCACAAGTAGCATTTAATCATTCAAGCACTGAAAATTTCACGTTCATTTAGGTCGAGTGCGATAAAGTACACACTCGCCTAGCAAAATTTATTTTGAGAAACATTGAAAACATAACGTACCTCAATCACGTATTAAAGCAACAATCCAAATAGTCACAATGATTCACATAGTCATTAGGAACAAATTGTATATAGAACACTCACCTATATAAGCAAAATAACGTCCAAAATTCCTTTCGGATAACACCCTTAATCACCAAGAAACCCTAAGAATAATCATAAGAAAATATTACAGTTCAACCAACCCAAGATTAAGTGAATCAAAGAAAATTCGAATAACTAATAGTACAATGTATACGTATGATTTTGGAAGTGAAAAGAGTGCATTTAGTCCAAAAGACATGAGTAAAATAGTCGTAAAACTTATGTCCGCTCTTAAAATTTTGAAATCGCCATTTGAGTGCAAATTCGGGCAGCACGCCCTTTGTATTTACCTATTTTCCAGCAATTTATGGTTTCATCATTTTCCTCAATTAGCCCCCAAAATCACACACAAATAATCTCATTACAATAGCCGTTCAATAGGCTAAAAGTCATTTAATTACAAAACTAAGCTAGAAAAGTGACCAGAATTAAGGTTTAAGACAAGGAGCAAAATGGCAGGATTGAGATCTTTTAGTGTATTGGTCACAACCGAAGCTACACCGATCGGATTGAGGTAAAATTTATACAGCTTCGAAGCTAAGACATTGTTATACAATTCCTATGAAGACACCTCAACCCAGTTCTGAACCTAACCTAGTCAAATTTACCCAAACAGCCCCAGATGTTCCAGTTTGAAACTCACTGTGAAAGTCAACTAGCAGTCCTGATTTATTCAATCATATCTCAGTACACACAACTCAGATTCGGTTGATTCAAAAGTCATTCGAAAGCTAAGATACAATAATACAATTCTTAAGAAGACATCAAAAGCTAATTCATTCATTTGCCCAGCCAAACGAGCCAATTACAGAGGCTGATTATCATTTCGGACAGAAACAGGGAAGCAGGGGTAAATTAGTCATTTCACAAGATACCCTGCTCCGATTGAGCTGAAAATTTACAGGCATAATCTACACTCAATTCGCTACAACTTTCATGTTTTGAGCTAAGTCCAATTCATCCTCCATCATGGCCGAATAACACTGGTCAGAACAGGACAGAAAATTCCCTAAGAAACTGAAATCTACACATCATCACTTCTAACCAAGAAATATTGCACAAAACTACTAAAATGACAACCACAAGCCACTAAATTACAAATATTAGAAGCAAAGAGAGATGTTCTTAGCACTTTACCTTAAAACCTCAAAGAAAATGGTAGCTTAGTCTTTCCTCCCCCAAAACAACTCCACCAAAACCTTCAATTCTCCTTAGTGATCACTTGTATGGTGTAGTTTTCAATTTGGTTGGCTAAAACTCAAGATTTGAGCAAGGTTGGAAGCTAGAAATGGAAGAAGTTTCTCTTGTTCTCCTCCTCCTCAAGAAATTCGGCCAAGGAGGTGCAAAAATGAGGAAAAATTGGTCAAAAATTGGTTTTAGTAAAGTGAAATAATCCTAGTCAAAGTCCAACTTCCAATAAGATGGTGACTCTTGGCCTTTCTAGTGTTTTCTCTTCTTTCTTTTGGTAAAAAATAGTGGCTAATGTAAGAGATATTTTAGGGTTAATTAAATGAAATAAAAGCAAGGCTGTTAAGGTAATAAAGTAGTGTTCAGGTGGTGCACTCAATCGGTAACGAACGGTTCACGTCGGTTCAATCCGATTTTCCGTATTTTGCACGTACTAGGGTTTTAACTTATAATTCACTAACTTATTATTATTACTTCTAATCACACACATTTTCTCATCTAAAACTCACTCTTAATCACCAAATTTAGTACACACTCCGTACCGATTACTTACACTACAAAAGGACGTGAAAACCCTAGTTTCTCTTAATGATGAAAGAAAAAGGAAACCCTTGACTCTATGGTTAATTATAGCTAATGGGGAAGTGAATGAGTAGTACAGCTATTGTAAAGTATTACTTTCCAAATTAAAGGGAATTTTAAGAAAAATGTAAGGGATTTTACAAGTCCTCACAGAACCATAGGAAGTGATAAGTTTGATCTATTGGAGAGATCTTTCTTGGTATACTCGAGTAGTATTACCACCTCTTGCGTGTTTGGTTCCAGGCCCGAGAGGGAGAAATGTTGGGAGGAGACGTAGTAAGTGGTGATTCTACAGACTTGTTCTTTAATTGGTTGACGGAGAGTCAACACCTGAGATAGAATGGCATCAGCTTCAACCGCTTTACAAGTGGACTTAGCTCCTGAGAGCTCCAGTATCCTTAATTGTTTCTGCTTATTTTTCCTACTTGAAATGTTAATTACTTGAAATTTCTGATTTTACTATTGTCTCGTTTTTTTTCATGCTCTCTTTTACTTGCTCTATTACATGCTTGCATGTCTTTTCTTGGCCTCACTGAGCGTTAGCTCATTCCATTCCATTTGTTATTCCTTAACAGGAGAGTGACGTGAAGGAAGTGATTGGAAGATACTAGTGAAGGCTAGTCTTTTGTATAGTTTGGTATTATTGTAACTGACCTTTGGAGAATTGTAAGATTTGGAACTCGATGTAGTTGACTTGAGATTTGTATCCTTGGATGTACTTGTGCAATGAAGTATTATAGTCGTGTTATTATTTTTGGCATATATAGATGTAACTATTGGAATTGGTCTATTTTTCATTTGAGCATTGCAGTGAGTTCCGATAAGAGTTGGGCAGGCGTTCCGTCGATACCCTAGGGTTTGCCCTAAGGAGAAGTGGGGGCGTCACAGAATGCAGGCATGAATGTTGTTGTTTATCAAGTATTTTATATTGAAAGATTCCTATTACAAGTAATTGCTCCACTACTAGTTTTTAAAGTTGAGTATCGATTTACTTGAACCTATATTAGTTGGGAAAACATGCTTACATGTTAAATTGTGTTATTCTCTTAATTTTCCTGTTTACCTGGAATGCTCACTGGACGTAAGCTTATCCCACGTTTTGTTTTCCTTAATAAGATTTGAATCCAAGAGTGCTCGAGAATACTGTTGGAATGTGTTAAGAGACTTTAGGTTTTTTTTTTGTTTTAGTAGTAATGACTGTAGTGTATATATTTTGGGCTGTAATTAAAATAGGCGCCTAATGATGAATCTTTTGTAAGCGAACCTATGTATTAACTTTTGGATGTATGTAAATGTTATTTTGGGGTGTAATGAATATTATTTTGGTTAGTTTAGAAATTTCACGTAATTCCTGCTATGGATTGTAGTGAGTTCTGGCGAAAGTTGGGCAGGCGGTCCGCTGACCCCTCTGGTTCGCCTTTGGGCAAAGTGGGGCTGTCACACTCTCAACTTTTTGGACCTCTCAGGATACCATCACAGATACAAAACACAAGAAGAAAAGGGGATCTCTCGGCTGGGCTTCTTATTTTTCCTTCAAAAGACAACAACTCAAGAATAGAAAAATTTTCCCTCAAACCTCTCGGCTCTATCCCTCATTTTTCTCAATTAACAACATATCCTCCCACAAATCAAACAAAACAAAGCCAACAAAAACGGTTAAGGCTTGGGAATTTCATCAAAATTTTTGCCGAGGGACTGTAACTCTCTTTGAGGCATTTATTTTTTTTAGCTTTTATTTTTTCTTAATTAGTTAGATTAAATGCATCTTTAGTTGCTGATTTGCCTCTTTCTCTTGCTAGTTTTGTTATTGTTGTGTTGTTGGTCAAGATATAAACCAAATTAAAGAAAAGGAAATATTTTTTGTGCATGCATGCCAAGTGTTTGAAAAAATGCTTAAATGGAAAACCGAATTAAAGTACCCATTATTGTGCATATTTTTTGTTAAAATAGATGATTATGATTAGTGCAAGGCCTAAAAACATGGGGTTGCTCAAACATTTTGAAGTTTTGAACCTTAGAAGCATGTGAATAATTTTTCCTTATTTTTGGACTGTTTTACTTTAATTTTGTTATATAATTATTGTTTTCTTATTGATTTTAGCCCATAGTTATGTTGTAACAATCATAATGAGTGTTTTGGTATAAATTTTATGATTTTTAGTGGTGATTATAGTGTTTTTAAAAAATAAAAAAATTGGGCTTTTTTTGGCATTTTAGCCACTTTCGGGTCATTTTTTTTTTGTAAAAACTAACTTCAAAAACGGATTCTACATGAAAAATCGAGTGAGGGGGTGTATTTTGGTGAAATTTTGTGATCGGAAAAATCGAATGGGAAGGAGAAGAAGAAGAAAAAATGAATGGGATGGAGAAGAAAAAGAAGAAGAAAAGAAAAGAAAGAAAAAAAAGAAAGAAAACAAAAAAATGAAAATTGGGCCAAGGGTTAGTTTGCGTTGTTTTTCCATTGGGCTTGTGACTAGACCTTGGAGTAATTTTCACTTGCGCTTATTTCATTTTCACGAAAACAACCCATATTTTTCTTCCGGGCTGGAGCAAGCAAAAATAAAAAGAAAGGTCCAATGGCCTTTTCTTGCCCAAATCAGAAATCAAAATTTTCACTTTGGCCCCTGATCTTTGGCGTAGTTTTACTATGGCTTAGAAAATTTTAAATTTCTTTCAATTAGGCCCTTAATTTAATTACAATTTGGTCCCTGAACTCTATCCCTTATTTAATTTTAATCCCTAAACTTTGAAAAAATTATATTTTTTATCCCAAAAGTTTTTCAATTTTTGCAATTTAGTCCCTAGTGAATTTTTGACTCTCTCCATTATAATTGTTTCTTTTCTTTAATAGCTAATTATGTTACTATTGAATACATTTAACTTGTAAGTTTTAGATGTTCTTAAATTTCTTTATGTTTGAAATATTAATGTGAATTTAGTATTTTTATCGTTATTATTATTTTCAATTAAATTGGTGCCATGATTTTTTTGTTCATTTTGAGTATAAATAGGGCAATTTGACTCCATTTAGTCACCACTTCAAAAGGGAGGTATCTTTATTATTATTTAAATGTCAATTATGGGCTCTTATGTGCTCTTACGTGCTCCTATGTGTTTATATATTTTTATATGCTTTGTTATTTATTTGATTCAAATGTTCATTCAAATTTTCTTATGTTTGTTTAGTTAATTTTATAATTATTTGAGAGGTGTTTAAATACTTCAAGATGTAATAGATGGGTAATATTTTTTGAAAAAATGTAATTAGATAGACCAATGTAATAGATAGGATAAATAGGTTTATTTTATCATATTTTCCCACTTTAGATTGTAATTAGGTCCCCCATTGTAATAGATAGAATAGATAGGTTTTATTTTTTATATTTCCCCATTTTAGATTGTAGTTAGATTCCTCGTTGTAATAGGTAGGTTTTGTGTGTTTATGTGCCTTATGTGTTATATGCTTTACCCGCTTTCCTTAGTATTTTTACATCTAGATATTATACTTATGTGTTACATGTTACGTGCTCTTATGTATTTATTTGTATTTATGCCTTTTTTTTCGGAAAAACCACTTTATTTAATCAGAACAAAACAACACGATAACAAAGAAACCCCGAAACATTCGACTAAGCCAACCTCCTGGGCTCTCCTACTCTCCTCCTGCTGACCGAAGGTACACCTGACCTATCTAAGCGAATTTCCTCGCGCGCCAGTCGTGGAATTGTATGGAACTGATCATAGATGCTGACGTGCTGGTCAGGAGCCGACGCGCCCACATTTGCCAGACTGTCCGCCACCCTGTTTGCTTCTCTGTAGCAATGAGTTACCCGCGTCACGTCCACAACCATGCCCCAAATCTGATCAACCTCCCTTCGTACCCCCCACGGGCATTGCAGCCGTCGATGAAGAATCCCAACCAGGACTAGTGAATCGACTTGTATATTAACATTGGTAAACCCCTTCTGCAAGCACAAGCGGAGTCTTGTTACCAAAGCCAAAACCTTTGCGCGCAGACTTGACCCTTCCCCGAAGTAAGCCGAGAAGGCAAAACAAGGAAACCCTGCTGCATCACGAAGAATCCCCCCCCCCCACCACTCACTCCTAGATTACCCTTGGAGCACCCATCCGTATTTAATGTTAACATTTCCGCCTGTGACGCCCCCACTTCTCCCTATGGCAAATCCTAGGGTATCCGCGGAATGCCTGCCCAACTTTCGCTAGGACTCACTACAATCTATAATCCAAAAGCTCGAAATACTTCAAACATTTTCGCTATATAATTAAAGTACTCCAAAATATTTCATACTTACAATTAGTTAGCTTTCAAGCTTAATACAATCCAAAAGAAAATGTACTACAACCATCCGCTATAATACAACTTAAGGTCTTTAAAAGAAAACAATCTAGTACTATTCACGAGCACCCTTGGTTTCGAACCCTGTTAAGGAAAACAAAAACGTGGAATGAGTTAAACAACCCAGTGAGATTCCAAGACATTCTAGCAGTTCTAATAAATCTTGTAAGTTAAGCATGATACATATATGGTTCAAGATTTCACATTGGCACATTTACAATAAGACAGTTATCATGATACAGAAATAAACATATATTGAAGGATACGGTGTTCCAGTGGAACCATTCGGTCAACTTCAGCTTATAAACTTTAGATCCCCTCGGTTTGTCTGGCTATCACCTTATCCCTCCAGTGGTAATACTCGAGTATACCGAAACGGTGTCCCAGGGTTCCAACCTACCCGACCGAACCCAATCTTGGCTCAAGCAGGTTAGTAACCAAGGGCAGAGCCCAGTTCAGCTTAGAGCTTACAACATGCACAAGTAATCAAGTAAATCGGTAAATGGTAAACGGTAATAGTTCTCGGTTAACGGTAAAAATCTGTCATTTTAGTAGGTCGAGTGAGATAAAGTACACACTCGCTTTAAAACGGTGGGCAATTTCATATGAGCAATTATCAGTAACACTTAACACTTAAACACGTAAGCAATATGCGGTAATTTCATATGAACATGTAATTTACGATAATCAAGTAATTAAGTAGTCAAGTAATCAAGTAAGCAGGTAATCAAATAAATCGATAAATGGTAAGTAATCACGATTAACGGTAAACGGTAAACGGTAATCGGTAAACAGTAGTGGTTCACGGTTAATCGGTAGACATTTATCATTTTAGTAGGTCGAATGAGATAAAGTACACATTCACCTTAAAACGGTGGAAAAGTTCAAAGGACCAATTATCGGTAGCACTTAACAATTAAACACATAATGACCATGGAGTAAACATGTCGTAAAACTATTCAAGTCACATACTTCTATATGGAACACTCACCAATTAAAAATAAGTGAGTAAAGAAAGTCATTAATGATCCACTTCGGGATTCTCTTCGAGACCTTCTTGATCATCTGAAGAAAAGTGACCAATAATCACCCTCACAATTTCACAAGTTCCTTATCAAACAAGAAGAATGCACACTTGCTTTAGAATTCAAGTTAATGTCTTTATAAGAGATTCATTTTATCGAAAGTTAAGATTCAAAATTGTGAATTTTAAAGTTACTGAGGAAACTCATATCCTCCACGAAATCAGGTTCAAAACAATAGATTAATATCAAGATAAGGAGTCAAGCTTCCAAAATTTCATTTTCTAAGAAATTGGCAAATTTCAGCTTTGTGTGTCAAAGTTAGAAAAATCATATCTTGCACTTAGTAGGTCCAAAAATGGAAAATATTATGCCGTTGGAAACTAGATCCAAAGTACTAAAAGTTCCTGGAAGACACTTTTCCAAGATTCTAAATGGAAGACACTCAAATTTCTGCTTAAAGTGGCTGACTTGTCTCTTCAAGACAGATTTGGGCTTGGTTTTCGGTAAACTTTGGAAATTCGGCAAAATTCACAGAAAGTGAACTAGCCTCTGAAATTTGAAACTCAATTATAGCTACAATCAAAGTTTTAAACACAATAAACAGAACTAGAATCAGAGTTTCGAGCATCAAGATATAGCAGTCCAAAGTTAGCTAAAAATAAGGACAGATTGCACATTTTCCAGATTTGGAAAACGACTTTGGATCATCGTTTGGGTATCGAAATGGTTTTGGATTGACACCAAAATTGGTACAACTCAACTTCCATATGAGGGCTATTCCTCTATCAAATTGAATTTGAAAATTCACATGGGAAGGTAGTTAACTAAACTACCAAAGTTCAAAGAATTTCCAAGGCAAATCTGCCTTCTTGTTTCCTTTTTCTCTTTCCAACATCTTACCCTATAAAATCAACTCAAATCTGGCTCATTTGTGAAACAAAAGTTTAAGAAACATCTAATATACATTTTGATAGATGTTTGACATCAAAACGTTCAAAACAACAAGTCCCAAGTCAACTTAGGCTATTAGGCTAGCAAAATTTGGGTTTTCCAGATTTGACGCAGTTTGGGAATTGGGCTATAACGCATTCAATACAAATTGAAATTTAGGATTGTTGGTGGCATTGGAAACTACATTCAACAGGGTACATTTCATCAGAAGAAATTGTTTTGAAATTCAGTTCATAGCTAGCTCGAATTCAAGCAACAAGCCTCAACTCATCACTAACCCTTGAGCAAAGCCATAAAACAGAACAGATAACTTTGAAGAACTAGTACAGCTCACTCAAGTCGAATCAGGGGATGTATTTTATACCTTTAGAAAAATGGAAGTGTCTAGTTTCCAATTCCACAAATGGCACTTGATTTTGACATCTGAGCAAAGAGTTATGATCGTTTAAAGATTATTGCCAGAAGACCCCTGTTACGCGATTTCCAGTTTTGTTCTTGCCCAAAACTCAACCTTTTCTCAACCAAATCATGTGATTTTCGGTGGAAAATTTCTACACATCCTATAAAAAATATCTACATCAGATTCAAGGTCATTTGATCACCAAAAATTCGAATCAAAGCTTCAGCAAAAACAGGGCAGAATTGGTCATCAACCAACCGAAATTTTCCTCAACTTTCCTTTCAATTTTCCAACTAATCTCATCTTGTTTACCACTTAATTAACATAAACAACACTTATAAGCATCATATCAGTCCATATATCCAAGGTGGGAATTCATAGACCCACTCCAACCATTTAAATCCAAGTAACAACAACTATAATGAAGCTACAAGCTTCATAGCAACAATTAAACCCATTAAAACTAAGATTAAATGGTTGGATGATTACCTCATACTCCTTGAGATAAACCAGAAATTTTACCACTAAAACCCCCAAGAAAACCGCCAAGATGAAGCTTCCTTCCAAGGTCAAGTGAATCTCCAAGTGGTTTTGTGGTTAGTTGCAAAGTTGGAGATGATTTGGAGCAAGAATAATGCAAGATGATGGAGAGCTTTTCTTCCTTCTTTTCTTGCTGTTATGGCCGGCCAAGATGAGAGAGAAAAGAGAGGCTTTTGTGTGCTAAAACTTGGGGAGAAAGAATGGAATAGTAGCTTTAGGTTGTGTGCAAAAAGTCAACTCTCACTAGTGGTCGCGCGCGTGCATTTCGTGTCCATTTCTCTCGAGTTTGTTTCACTTGTGCACTAAACCTCTAATGCACTTTCTTGAACATTATAATTATTCACTCTTAGTAGTCTAGAATAAGTTGCTTAAATCTCCACTTAGCCGTTCCGGCTCGATATACGTGAAATTCCAATTCGCGCGCAATAAGGTGAAATTTACAAGAAATTCATATAACGATTATATAATTAACTACTACTAATGTAATTAATTATGAAATAACCATTTTAGAAATAAAACATGAGTCCTCACAAATATTAATTTCTTAAATCTTCAATTTGTCGCGCGGTATAACTTTCGAGAAACTATCGATGTGTGTACAGTAAAAGCTTTATTTAAGTTAATCACATCTAATCTCTCAATTAACTTTTCTTAATCTACTAGTAATCATTCTTAATCCTCCAAGATTTTACACTCTTGAATCGATTATTACCTTGAAAAATGTGTATTCCCTATTTCTTATCAAACGAGTCTTTGAAAAATTAAATTTGCTAGCAGAAAACTGTAGCGAGGCGTCAAGTGCTGGGTCCACTCATATAGCTGAGGAAACATTTGCACCCCAAGTCTCTGGTTAAACTGAGCCTCAATCACCCCTTTCATGTCTACCAAGATGTCATGACACACTTTCGCCACTCGCATCTGAACCCCATCATAGTGTGCTTTATTCTGAGCCTTCCAGATGTGCCAGCATGTAAAACTGGGAAGGACTGAGAACAGGACCCGTCTTTTCTCCGACCTAGGTGACGAAAACCACCAAGCTGTTAGCCATGCCCGAAGCGATAAGCCTCGGTGAGTAACCCCACATAATTTATGCCTTATTTGTTTTACTATGTATTATTAATGCATGGCGTCGCCACACTAGTCCAACGCTAGTTGTGGCTTCTCTCTCCGTCTACTTGCTAGTCCAACGCTAGTAAGGTTCTTTAGAAATGGGTTAGCCCAACGCTAAACCCTTAGATCGTTCATGCATTAGATTCATCTCTTGCGTGACATTCATTACATTTTCATGCACATTTTTTTTAGGATTTTTTCTCATTTATATGATATTTCCTATTATATTATCCTCTACCCCCTACCCTCTGTATGTGTTAATCATATAATTTAAAATTGCATCTCATTTAAGAAATTATAAAATAAACTAGTTCATTTGCTTGTCTATGTTAGGAAAATTATTCTTTAAACATGGAAAATGGGTTATTATAATCTTTTAGTTTAAATACCCCATTAATCCCTATATAAAAAATTATGACACGAGTTTTTGCCTCCCATATCCATTATATTGCATGCCTATTCTTTGGCCACTTATATCTAGACATATAATTTAATTTTGTTTCTTTTCTTTGAATTTCATTTATGTATGCTTGTGACCCATTCAAGAGATTATTTTGGCCTTCGCAATTAATGCGATTGATATCAAATAAACCTTGAATGGACATTTTATCCCTTTCGACATTTTTCTTTAAATTTAAAATCCCATCCATATAGGAAACATCAAAACGTGATAAATCTAAGAGTTAGATTAGGAAAATTTTTGACTAAATCTCGTAACCAGTTTAGATTAAGTTGAAAGGGTATCTTAGATTCGAGTCAATTGAACCTTTATCTTCCCTTTCTTCAATCGTGACTCCCGAACTCATTTTCTCTTGTTTTCAAAGATCTGGATTTATCGAAAAGGGTTTTATTTTTATTTTTGTTAAAAACGTTTTTTGGGTGACTTGGTATACCCAAATTCAATACCAAGTGATGACTCCTATTTTCCTTAAAAACCCTTTTAGACTCAAATTTGGACCCAAACTGTCGCATTTTTTAAAGTCCCATTTTAGGTCCTTTTCACTTATTCTTAAATAAAATTCATATCTTTTGTAAATAGGATTTTCATTGCGAAAAATGGGGCGCAACAACTTGGCGACTCTACTGGGGAAGCTAGAGAGTCCAAGAACTTGGTTTAGTTGTCTTTTCTCTTTCTAACCCTTTCACTTATCATATTTGGATGCTTTAGGTTGCATTTTTCTTTTTTAGGATGTTTTGCATTTCACACTCGTATTCGTTTCTCGTTTTTCGTGTATGTGATGAATGGTTTGTCTATTTACTTTTCTTTGTTTACTTATTCGTATTGCATTTGGGGATGGAGAGCGATATTACCCTAGAGCCTTCATGCATATTTAATTGTATTAATCCCTCCCCTCAAAGGAGCACTTCATACGTGCATACGTTATTCCTTTTAACCCTTTATCTTATTTTCTTTTAGTGGTTGTCACACCACTCCTCCTTGTTAGGATTAAGATCGATCCACTTGGATATGTGGTCGTGACATGACATACACGTAGTAATGTCTGGGGGATCACTTGAGCCATCGACTAAGGGTTTTGGGATTGATGACCCTTCGCACTTTTGTCTGAAGGCTTGGGAATCTGAAACCTTATCGAGTCTAGATGTATTAGTGAGGTCAACCTTATGCATTCATTTAGAAATCACCTAGGATAGAGCCTTTATCTACCCTATTAGGAGCATTAGACACAAGGAGAGGGATTCTACCCCGCTTTCTCTTTCTTTATCCTATATTTTTGTATTATTTTGTTGCTCCAATCTGTTATGTGTTGTTTATTAAACTAACCATTATTTTATTTTCTTATATTGCATTCATGAGCCTTAGAAATAAGAGTCCTGGCATGGTACTCACTTAGGGCAGACCGCCTTTTGTAAATAGCACGTTTAAATTTCAGTTTATTGCATTAATACTATGTGTGTATATATATATATATATATATATATGCATGTCATTTTAGACTTACCCCGACATCTAAATAGGGCACCCTTAGATCATGTTTCAATTACCGTATTGCATATTTATTCGTTTAATAAACTGGCATCTTACATTAACTCTAGAGGGAATGCCATTTAGGGAATTATTTAAATTTTTGTAAAACTGGAGAAGTGAGCCCGTAGGTAAGGTATTTAATCGAGGTTACGTGCTTCAGATGGACAGATTTCAACGAATCAGTCAGCTGTTAGCGGTTCCAATGGAGGTTCGAAGATGGCCATGGCTTCTCTCATTTAGTGAGATCAATCAGGTTGCCTCCTATCTCGGGCCAATTGGAGATTTCAAAGACATTGAATCAGATGGATATTTGGTAGAGGCTTTAATTCAACTGTGGGATCCCAACGGTTTAACATTTAGGGTAGGAAACAAGAAGTTGACTCTGACAATTAAAGAAGTAGCCGGTCTTCTAAATTTGCCTATAAAGGGTATAGCAATGATATTTCCGGTTGTTTCTGGCAAGACCAAGTTTTGCCATTTTACTAAGTTAAAGAGTCTGTAGTGCGAGGATCAGATTAGAGCATAGATGTAAAATTTTTGTTTGATAGATTCACAATGAAAGACGGATTTGATAAGAATTAGAAGGATTTTTCATTTGTATCTAAGGCAACATAGGAACGTAAGAGGCCACTCGTATATGGACTTGTGATGGCAGGGATTTATTTGTTTTCTAGAAAAGATAAGAAAATTGGTTTTAAAATCACTAAACTCCTATCTGATTTGTTTTTTGGGATTAAGGATCGCCAAACCTCTATAGTACCGACTGTGTTGGCTGACATTTTTGTTGCGTGTACCAACTGCCAGAAGGGGTCAAAATTCTTTTATAGGTCAAATCAAATCTTACATATATGGACCATGGAACACTTTCGGAGACAGTTGCTTGCTCCTGATGGTCTACCGTTGATTAGGTATAATTGGATAGCTATCCATCATAAGAGTGTCGACAAAAATAATTTGCCAAAAAATGCATCCGAATGGTTGGACTTTCTGAGGGTATTGCTAGATCAAAAGATTATATGGGTACTAGATTGGACCGACTATTTCAACCTCACTCTATGCGCCAAGTCATCAGATTTTATACCGCTATTGGGAACTCAAGGCATCATGGCATACACTCCAAAAAGGTTTCTTAGACAATTAGCATGCATTCAAGGAGTACCACTCATACCTAATTTGACCGATTTCACCATCAGTTTTGACAAAAGGATCTGTCTAAACAAAATTCCGATGAAAATACCAATTGTCGAAGCCTGGGGAACATTGTCCGATGATGAGGATATCGCTTATGTTCCACAACCTAAGTAGATGACTTTAGTCACCCCTCAATACGAGGAATGGCTCAGAGACTCTAATGCTAAGCGACCACCGATGGAACAACCCGAGGAAATCAAGAAATTAATGGCTATCATTAAGGCGAAAGACAGAAAATGCACAATTAAGGCAATCTGTGGAAGTGAACAAGGGTCTGGCAGAGAAGAATAAGAGACCGTGTGAAGAAATGTGGGAAAAACACCAGGAGTTGAAAAGAAAGTGTAGCAAATTGTATGATCAAGCTGAACACATGCAGAATCCCTATTCCAGAGAGCCAAAAGACACTGTGATAGATAGATTGAAAATATTTAATGATCTTGTACGAAATCAACTTCGAGAAATGATGTAGATGATGTATGAGATTTTGAAATTCATTAATGAAATGATCCTTATCTTTTGCAAAGTTATTTCTGAAACACTGGTTTGGTGAACAAGTCTCACTTCGAAAGTGTTGCATCATACTAAGTCGACCCTTGGCAGAAAAGGGCTCCCCATAGGACATGTATCCGAATTATTTAAACATTTCCTGGGTCTTTTCTTTTTTCTTTTTTTTGCTTTCAAAATAAAAGTTCGGTAGGTCTAGTTGAGAATAAATTTCTGAACCAGTTTCTCCTTTACTCACTTAGATATTTTTAAAAATAGCTTCACGAAGGAGCCCCATCATCACCAGGTCCCAAAGTAGATCCTTGAGACAACCTGTAAACATGAGTTTAGTGCCCGAAACTTCAGAGAGATCAGCCCTAGTTGTGTCATCGGATTTGACTGCTTTGGGAGTTTAGTTAAGTGAGGTACTTGGCAAGTTTAATGAATTGAGTGCTGAAATGGCTGCACGAAAGCGCGTAATTGATCAGTTGGTTGCAAGCAACAGTGGTTGTAGTGTTCTGAATGATCAGGAACCTGTCGATAATCACCCACCTGTTCAAGACCATCAACCATCCCATACATCTAATATCCAAACAACTTTTCTTCCACCTTTCACTAATTCTCTTGAAAATACCTTTACCCGACTGAATTCAGACTTTTCCTAAGTGCATCCGAATTACACATTGATGAACCCAACCAATAGTCAAATCCCTCAAACTCATCCACAACCCCAACCCTCAGGGACCCCACCACCAAATTACAGAGCCTTTTGTACTGGATACTGCATCTCAAGGGAAGGCAGCGATGGAAGAACAACCCGCACCTATTGACAAGGACCTGTTGAGAAGGTTGGATCGATTTGATGAATTTATGAAAAAAAATCAAGGATTGAGCAGGCACGGTGCATTGGACTACGATGAATTGTGTCTTTTTCCAGATATTCAGCTACCATTGGGATTCAAACCCCCAAATTCAGCAAGTATGATAGAACTAGAAATCTTAAGACGCATCTCAAGATGTTTGCCAATAAGTTAGGTAAACCCGTGAATGATGAAAATTTGCCTATGCGTCTATTTTCGAAAAGTTTGGAAGAAGATGCTCTAGATTGGTATTTAAATTTGAAATTTGGAGAGGTCAAAACCTGGTTGCATCTATCAACAGCTTTTGTGAAGCAATATGAATTTAACTGTGAGTTGGCATCGACACGTACAACACTGGAGGGTACGAAAAGAAAGTCGTCGGAAGATCACAAGACCTACGCAAAGCGGTGCAGAAAGTTAGTAGCCAAAGTGGAACCTGTGAGACCTCGAAATTTTACTTGTCTGTATAACTCTTATATGAACTCACTTATCTTTGATTTTTGGTTGCTTTAATGGTTGAATTTGAGTCAAGGGAGTGAATTTTGTTGAGAAACGTTTCATAATCTCAAGTTGTTAGAAAATCTAGAAATTTTCGTAGGAGGCTCTGCACAACTTTGGGAAATTGGCTATAACTTCGTATAGGAAAGTCGGAATTGAGTTCCGTTTGTTGCGTTTGAAACTAGACTCATAGATCTTCCTACGGTGTAAAATTTAGAATTTTATTCAATCTCTATAAATTCCAAAAAATTGGCAAAGTTGACTGAAAATTCTGCCCTGCACAAGTAAACATAGGAATGCTGTAGTAGCTTATGGCTTAATTTGGACCAACTTATGAGCTGAAATTCTTTGAAGTGTCTTCTAAAGATTATTAGTATTTGAAATCTAGTTTTTAACATGTCAAGTTGTATGAATTTTTGACATTTATAACTCAAGTTATGATTTTTCTAAAGGAATGGCATAAGTTAGGATGTTTTTTGTGCATACTAGGATTTTTGGTGTTTTTTTGGTGCATTTTGGCCGTGTGATCACATGGTGAGATGTGTGTACTAAATTTGGTGGTTAAGAGTGAGTTTTAGATAAGAAAAAATGTGTGATTAGAACTGATAATAATACGTTAGTGAACCATAAGTAAAAACATAAGTACGTGCGAGTTAAGGAAAATAGGCTTGAATCGACGTGCACCGTTTGCTACCGATTGAGTACACCACTTGAACACTACTTTATTACCTTAATCTTCTTGTTATTAATTGAGCAAAATCAGCCCCAAAATATCCTCAATCCAGCCAAAATTTTAGACCAAGGAAAAGAGAGAAAAGAAAGAAAAATGAGAATTATTCTTATGGTGACACTTGTCGGAAGTATAGGAAATTTTGACCAAGCATTTTTCTTTCCTTCTTATCTTCTTCTTGGCTCCATTTTCTTCCATTTTTATTCCATCTTGGCCGAACATAGGAGAGGAAAAATAAGAGAGAAACTTTCAACTCCAACCTTAGATTTTGCCTTGTTTGATCGAAATCCACAAAATTAAACCGATTAAACTTACCTCTTGGTGATTGGAAAGCTTTGTGTGGTAAAATTTTTGGAAGAAAGGGGTTGGTTTTCACCTACAAACAGCTTTTGTAGGGTATAATGGTTTCCTTTCCTTTTCTTGTACTTAATCTTGTTAAAATTGGGAAAGAAGCTTGGTTTCCTATAGTTAATTATTTAGTTTTGGATGATATAATGGAAGGGTTAGTTAGGGTTTACATTTTCAGCCTTGATTATGGTTGTTTACTTAGTAATTGATGGTATTGAGCTAGTAATTGATGGTTTTGATGATGTAGTACTTGATAATGTTGAGCTAGGATATGAAGTTTAGAGTAGAAGTGAATTTCTAGCAATTGTAGTTGAATCTGCCCTGTTCCTGTACTACATATTCGTCCATGATAAAGGCTGAATCAGGTCTTACTCAAAACATAAAATTTGTAGGGAATGGAGTTAACTATCTTCCTGTAAAATTTCATCTCAATCGGAGTACTGTAGAGTGTGAAATGAGTAAAATACCCCTGACTACCAAATACCCTATTTCGCGGGCAGCTTTCTATTTTCTCTGAGATTTCACATTTTGACCTTGAAAATGCATGAACTTGTCTTCATAAGAAATGTATCTCTCTATCTTAGCTTCGAAACGCCATAAAATGTAACCCAATCTGATAAGCGTAGTTTCAGCTGTGACCAAAACGCCGGAAGATGTCAAACTTGTTACTTAGTTATTCTTCTTTAATACTAGTTTCCAGCTTTGATTTTGATAGTTGCACTGCTAGAATTGTCTTGTATTGGGATGACATTAAACCTAGTGAAGGGCTATTGTATTAAGATTATTTATGTGTGAATTTGGGCAGAGTTAAGGAAAATAATGAAGCCACAAATGGCTGAAAAATAGCTAAATACAAAGGGCATGCCGCCCAAATTTTCACTTGAAGGTTAGGCGCATGTATTCGCGACTTGAGCGAAGATTTGAGGTCAAATTGAACTTGGATTGTATATGGTATTCGAGTCTTCTTTCGTAAAGGTATATAAGCTGAAATTTGGCCGAACTCGTACCCTTGGAAAAATGAAAGTAGTGACCATTCGGAATATATTTTCCTCGTCTTTTGGACTGAAATGCGAATTCCAAAGTTTTAGTTGCTTCTTTAGCAACACCAAAAGAGCGAGTATGAATTTTCTAGAGTTGATACGTAACATGAATCCTATCTAAACGAGTTTCATTTACTTGATCTGTTTAAAACGAAACTCTTAAGTTTCGAACCCTAGTTGTTTTCAAACTTTTAAATGATATTGTATTGCAGATTTAGACTCCAACCAAGGAGTTACACCTGAACATGATTTTTGACAAGCACTAAATCTTTGGTGAGTGCTTCCAAGTACATGATTGAACATGATACTTGATTTAAATACTTGATATTTGATTGATTAGGTCGGACAAGCGTGTACTTTATCGTACTTGCCCTAATGTGATATGTACTTGTTTATTGTTGCAATTGACTTGATATACTTGTGCCTGACTTGTAAGTGCTGAGCGGCAGCATGTACCACACTCAATCCGAGTGGGAGGTGCCTCTCATTCCCGTCTCCGTACTTTTATTTTGATTCAATCGATTGGAGATGTTATCTCATTGACTTCTTGGGGACCCAAACCCCACTGGCTAGTTAATCGAGTCAAGCCGGCAAGAGCTTGGTCGATTAGATAACGAACCATGGGTATCTAGTGTTGTCGAGTGGAGTGTTATCTCCGTGACTAATCGGTATGCTCGAGTATTACCATCAGTGTTTATTGAGGATTTTGGACCCAATAGGGGGTTTGGATGGTGGACGGAGATTGTAGTTAAGTGGTGCTCTACTGGACTGGTTACTTTACTTGAAAGTTGACGGGGTGTCAACTATTACTTGATCAAGGTCTGGTGAAGCAATGGGAATTTGGCTCTTGAAAGCCATCTGTATCCTTATATTTTGACATGATTATTACTTATCGGGTTATTGTTTCTTTTGAAAAACTTTACACGCTTATTTTGAGATTTGCTATTTGAAGTGTTATTGCTCACTTTTATGAACTTGTTATGCTCGCTATTTTGCTACGTTGAGACTTGTACTTTTCAATAATGGTCAACTTGCTATTTGGTACCTCACTGGATTTTTAGCTTATTCCACGCCATTTGTTTTTCTTACAGGAGATACGAGCGAGGCATGACATTGGTACAGGCTAGTGTAGTCTAGTTTTTGAAAATTTTGTGATGGCACTCGCACTAGTCGCTCGATTAGGGTTGAATGTATTGAGAACTTAAATCTTTTGATATATTTGGGATTGTATGGATGTTTGAGATAGAAATGAATGTATTTGTATGTTCCAAACTTGGGAACTATTATTTCCTTTACTCTTGAGGTGACACCCTATTTTCTTGACGTGAGTGAGTGAGTTCTGACGAGAGTTCGGCAGGCGGTCCGCTAAACCTTGAGGTACGCCCTAAGGGGAGGTGGGGTCATCACAGAACCTCCTATGACTGAGGAGGAGATTGTTCGTACTTTCATCAAGACTCACGATCCACCCTACTTTGAAGAGATCTTTCGCATGACTGGAAGTTCGTTTGCGACTATTATTAACAAGTTGGAGGAGTACGATGAATTTTTCAAAATAGGGAAGATTGTTAATGTATCGGTATTAAAGTTACAATTGGATGCTCTGCAGAATCAAAGCAACAATGGGAAGAAACCCCCATTCAAGAAGAAAGAAGGAGAAATGGCTTTTATATGGGATCAAGACCCGTCTTTCAGACCCAGAATCCGAAACCATCCCACCTATTCTGTTCCTTACCCACATTTCCCTAACCCTCAACCAGTCTATCACACTACTACCCAATTTCATCATTCCCGACCAAATCACTTGAATACCTCACCGTTACCTCAAACCTCACAACCTATCTTTCAAAATCAACCCCGTCTTATTTACCATTCCAGACCAACCCTACAAAACAATAACCCAACTCAAAATCTTTTTCAAACCAGTGGAGTCCAAATTCAAAAGCAATTTCTAACTTTCACTAACTTGGACCGACCCATTGATCAATTGTATGAGCAATTAAAAGTAGATGGAAAAATTGGCACCGTTCCTCCTAAACTCTATCCCAGAGGCCCTCCTGCCGGTTATGATCCGCAAACAATCTGTGCTTATCATTCTGGAAGTCCAGGTCATACCTGTGAGGACCCGAAAATTTCTTTAGAATTTCCTCCCATTTTTGAAAAATTAATTTATATTTCCTTCTATATTTCTTTACTTGACTATTTAACTATTTACTAGCCCTAAATTTTATGGTGATTTCATTAGTTGAGTCAAAAGTTTTACTTTTACTTTTAAAGTTAGAGTAAGTTAGGGTTTTTGTGCATTTTGGTAGTGTGATCGATTGGTGAGGTGTGTGCATTAAATTTGGTGGATAAGCGCGGGTATTAAATAAGAGGAAGTATGTGGTTAAAAAGTGCTAAGAGTAAGTTAGTGAATTATAAGTTAAAACAAAAGTACAAGAGAGTTAAAAAGTAGGCTTGAACCGACTAGCGTCGCTTGTACCGGTCGAAGGCACCACTTGACCAATACTTTCTTATCCTAATCTTCTTATTTTTCTTTCATTTATTCTTCCCTAATAATTATCCTAGTGTGGCCGAAATTTTTGACCAAAGAAAAGGGATAGACATTTCTCCTCTTATTGCCAATTGTCAACAAGCCCACAAAGTTTGACTAAGATTTGATCAAGACTAACCCATCATTCCATCACCATTTTTCCTCCATTTCTTCCTTGTCTTGGCTGAATTTTTGAAGGAGAAAATGAGAGATATTTTTGTCAATAAATGGACATTATTTCTTGCCTTCACAAGTGTCAATCAACTACCTAATTTTGGACCAAGACTTTGACTAAGATTAGTCTTGTCTTTACTTTGGAGTAAGCTTCTATTTCACCACAAAACTCAAGCTTTCTTTCCTCTTGATGGCCGAACTATTGAGAGAGAAAAGGAGAGAAAAGAAACCAATTTCTAGCCTTAATTTCTTGCTCAATCCATGAGAAATCCAAACACTAACCCTAATCCATACCAATTAATCTTGAGTTAAGCTTGGAGGGAAACTTTTGGTGGAGTTATTTGGGGAAGAAAGCTCTTGAGTTGCTTGTTATCTTGGGATTTGAGGTAAAAGTTTTAGAAAACATCGCTTTTTACTTGTTTCTTGAGATTTATGCAAGATATGTTATGATTGAAGTTGAAGGAAACAAGTTTATGGTAATTTCATGGTTTTGCTAGGATTTGGTGAAGTTGTTGCTAGGGTTTGGTTAATTTTCAACTTAGATATATGTTGGTTATAGCTAGTTTTATGGCTAAAATAAGTACTCTATGTATCCTATACCTTGTGAAATTGATTTGGGGCTGTCTTGTGGTGAGACTGAAGCCTTGAAAATGGCTGAAAATTAGGAAAAATAAGGGGAAGTGCTGTTGAAAAGTTTTCCCGCAAGAGACTTTGAGCAGTTTTGGGAAATCTATTATATCTTGATGTAAAAAAATCCAAATTGAGTTCCATTTATTGCATTCAAAACTAGACTCATAGCTCTTTTAACCGTGAAAATTTCAGAATTTTTCTCAATTCCTATGAATATCTGTGATTTTCCAAAGTTGACTGAATTTTCATTCCTGTTCTGTCTTTCTACTGGATAAAGCAGCCATTTGAGATTGTATTTTGACTGACTTGTCGGCAGAATCTTGCAAAGGTGTCTTCCGAGAAATTGTAACTCTTTGAATCTATTTTCCAATGGTATAAAGTTTATAAATTTTTGACTTAAGAAGATTGAGATATGATTTGTGACAGCCCCATCATCCCCTAAGGCGAACCAAAGGATTTGGCGGACTGCCCGCCCAGCTCTCGCCAGAACTACTGAGTCGAATCATACAAATCCTAAATTACGCGCGATAGAACCCAAAGAAAACAAACAATCGGAGACTACTAAGTTGGAAACATGATTTCTAAACCACACGGTAACATGGTACTTCGATTAAACACCTCAATGGAAACGAAAATGAAATGAAAATGAAACCGGAAAACAGCCACGTCACAATCCGGTCAAGATCTGGCCGGATTCCTGGCCGGATTCGAGGCAGAGAGCAACTCAAATTTTTTTCCCAACCTGCCCTGCCAATCCGGCCAAGATCTAGCCGGATTCCTGGCCGGATTCGAGGCAGAGAGCAACTCAAATTTTTTTCCCAACCTGCCCTGCCAATCCGGCCAGTTCTTGGCCGGATATACGGCCGGATTCTCTGCAAGGGTTTCCTGCCAGAAGTTTTCTTTCCACGTTCAAACTCTGTACTCGTCCGAATCCCAAGCAAGTACAAGCAAACTATATATATAACATCAGAGAATGTACAATCCCGAACGAATAAGCCACATAGACAAGATCCACCACTTTTAGATACGCACGTGGGTAAATGCACGATTCGAAAGGAAAACATTTGATTAAGATACAATTAGGGTTTTCCAATTTCAGAGGAATTACACGAAAGAATATTTAAACTAGCTCCACTCTTATCTTCAAAGTCACAGTTCCAAAATTTAAACCCTGTAAAGAAAACAAAGGTAACGGGAAAGGGGGTGAGCTTAAACTCCATAAGATACCAAAAGTACGAGTAGTCACGAAACATGGCATATCACTTTTGAATCCTGCAATTATACACACCAGATAGGGAAATGAATAATTACTTCAAATGGAAAGGATACAGGTGACTCTCAGGAGTCAGATGGGATGGTAAAACTCGAGTATATCAGAACTTCAGAATATACTTAGCCCTAAGTCGAGAATTTCGTCCCTAGCGGTGTTGGACAACACAACAGGCTAGCACAACGGCTAAACCCCACCAGAGGGTATAAATTTCAGGATTTCGTCCCTGGTGGTGCTGGACAACACAACAGGCTAGCACAACGGCTAAGCCCCACCAGAGAGTCTAGATTTCAAATGTACATAACCATGCAAGTCCGCATACAGGGACAACTAATTCAAGTTCATATAATAACCCAGTCACACAGGGCAGAGAACGAGTAATAGGTTCAAGTACCCAGTACAAGCCCATACAGTGATTTGACAATAAGCGAGGGAGTCGAGTGTGATAAACTACACCCTCGACTCGTCCAGAATTAAGTAGGTATTACAGTCAAGCAAGTCACATTATGCAGGTATAGGTAAAATAATTAAACAACAAGTCATGTGAGTGGTACACTCACCAAGCAAGGATAACTTCAAACGTTTCCTCCCCAAAGGATGCCTTTGAACACCAACACGTCCTAGGAGTAACCAGGGTAAACAATTACAGTTCTCACATTCATAAACCCAGAAAATGGAATGCACAAGTGAGGCTTGCCCACGAGTCGTACACTTCTCTAAATTGATTACTAGGACAAAAGAATAACATGCCTCTTTTCAGCAAAAAGATAACAGTTGGTCCTAGGGATACGAATCAACCCCAAAACCCTTCACTTCTACCAAAACCATACCCACAATGATGTATTAACTCCAAACTTAAGGTGCGAGATGAAAGTAAGAGTAATTCTAGGAAAACAGAATTTTTCCAGATTTGCGTACCATCATTTGAAAAATCATATCTCAGAATTCTTAAGTCCAAAATAGATAAAATTTATACCGTCGGAAAATAGACTCAAAGGGGTACAATTTCTTAGAAAACTCATTTATAAGATTCGGATCACAAGTCAGTCAAATCCGAGGCTCAAGTCGCTGCTTCATCCAGTAAAAGACAGAACAGGTATGTGATTTTAGTCAAATTTGGAAAATCACCATAAATCACACAGACAGAAGTAGGATCTGAAATTTTCATGGTTCATAACTCTATGAATCTAGTTTAAAATGTAACAAACGGAACTTAATTCCGATATTTCTACAACAAGATATAGCCAATTTCCCAAAACTGCTCAAGGGTTCCTGCGAAAATTCAGCAGCACCTCCCTTGAATTCTATTACTTTTCCATCCTACAATTAATCACCAACTTCATCTCAATTCATCCACAATTGCACATACAAATCATAGGCGATAAAACACATCTAATTAGGGCCACAATACCCTTCAATTTGAGCCAATTAGTGGCTCTAAAACCAAGCACAATAAAGCCCCAAATTGAAACCCTAATGCTGAAATTTACAAACACAAGCTGGAAATTTATTTAGGTAAAGTAAACTAGCACTTAAACATTAGATTCCTCACATGTCAAAGCTACTAAATCAAGGCCAACCATTAATCATCATATGAGGGCAGAAAATTCACTATAGAAACTGAAAATTCCATAATACTACCTCAAACTATGAAATATTCTCATAAAACTACCAAAACTACAACCTTAAGCCACAAATTTGAAATTATTAAGAGCAAAGAGGGATTTTCTTAGCAAGTTTGTAACGCCCCCACTTCTCCCAAGGGCGAAGCCAAGGGTATCCGCGGAACGCCTGCCCAACTCTCGCCAGGACTCGATACAATTTCAATTCAAATTTAAGATAAACAAGTAAAGAATGACAGTCGAAGTAAGAAAAGTCACTTCCTTAAAAGAAACTTTCAAATGTTACAACTCAAGTTCTTAAAAGTACATTACTTTCCCCAAAATACAGACTCCCAAAAGTAGTCTAATTCATTACATTAATATTCTAATCAAAAGGGCCATCAAGTCGACCTCTCCATAATTCCTTCCATTTTGGCTCCTGTTAAGGAAAACAAATCTACGGGGTGAGCGAATGCTCGTGAGGCCAAGAAAATCATGCAAGCACATAATTCAAGTAGCCATAAAACTTGTACGAGAAATAAAGCTATAACATTTAAATAATTCATGAATATTCGCAAAATAGCTTATTTCCACTTGCTTTGCCATAGTTCAATCTAATACTTCCTCGTGATGACATTCCGTCACCGGAGTGGGTAATTAAGTCCGTAGAACTTTACTCATTCCATTTATGAATCTGAGTCGACATGAGAGGTACCCCCCACCCGAATCAGTGTGGTACATGCCATCGCCCAGGGAATCGGTTATATGTTTATAGTTCTGAGTCGACATGAGAGGTACCTCCCACCCGAATCGGTGTGGTACTTACTATCGCTCAGTGGTTGATCAGACATCGCTCCAATCGACTTATACTTTGTTTATGGTTCTGAGTCGACATGAGAGGTACCTCCCACCCGAATCGGTGTGGTACTTACTATCGCTCAGTGGTCGATGAGGCATCGCTCCAATCGACTTAGAATGGTTTGTGGTTCTGAGACGACATGAGAGGTACCTCCCACTTAAATCGGTGTGGTACTTACTATCGCTCAAAGAACCGATTAATTGTTTAGGGTTTTGAATCGATATGAGAGGTACCTCCCACCCAAATTGGTGTGGTACTTACTATCATTCAATGAACCGATTATAGCACTGAGACGGTATGAGAGGCACCTCCCACCCAGATTGGTGTGGTACTTGCACCCGCTCAGGGCTTAAGAGTTAGATAAATTTATAAACAATTACCGATCATGTGTATTTAAATAACAGGTGTCGCATAATTAAAAGAAAGAGCGGACGAGGGCGTCCCCACGAAAATACAGATAAGTCGAGGAGGTTCACTCCACTTGACATCACAACACAAATAGAATTTGCAATAGCAACAATTTATTTAATTCACATAACAATCAATAAATAATTCAATTATAGCATCACTTAAGGGAGAGCGAGTGCAGTAAAATACACACTCATCTCAACAATTCCATAATACTCAATTAATAATTAAAACATTTATCAACAATTCATGCATTTGACACTCACCGAAAGTCAAGGCAAAGAGGAGCAAAGCGAGAAGTCAGACGAGCTCTTCAGCGTTCTCGTGACCACCTGAGACATGCACATTCGTGATTACCTAAGTACTCGGCCAAGGTTAATAAGAAAACATTTTCTCGCTCCCCATTCTCAAAGTTATAGTTCAAGTCAAGTTAAGGGAGTCTTTCTCGTTAAATCATCGAAATAACGCTTAAAGCGAACTCGCAGGTCGTTTTCGAGTTAAGTCTTGGTAAATAATCTCAATTCCAAAAGAAAGTAGCAATTTTATTTTCAACACGAAAATCGAGAAAAAGTAGATGGTTTTCATTCTTTAAAACTTCTAATCTCACATCCAAACTTAGAAATACAAAGAGCGCTTACATTTTCAAACTAATGTAGTCAAACTCATTCAAAACTTTCCTAATTTTATTGTAAATGTCAAAGCCAAAGGTTCCATGTTTTGAGTAGAAAACTAGTGAAATTCTCCAAGAATCACTCAAGTTAAAATGCTCCATTTTTAAAGCTTAAACTCATGGAAATCAAGGGCATAAAAATAGAGGTTGAAGTCCATCTCTCAAGTATAAAATATGGTGCCATTAACCAAGGAAGTTAAACAACCAAGAAAACATTTCAAGAGGGGTTTAATCATTTAGAAACCAAGATTTAAAATAAAGGTTTAAAGTTCTAAAGAACCTTGTATCTAACCATGAAATTAGTCCTAGAATGGACCAACATTCTCAAAGGAAGGTTAAAAGTGCTTAAGAGAGTACTTTGTTTAAAACCAGAAAATTTTCCGCTTGGTGTGACACTACTTGGAAAAATCATATCTCGAGTTCCATAAGTCCAAAAATTGGAAACTTTATACCGTTGGAAACTAGACTCAAAGTAATAAAAGTTCCTAGACGACACTTTTCCATGATTCCAAATGGAAGATATTCAAAATTCGGCTCAAAGTGGCTGTCTTGGACTTACCAAGACAGTTTTGGGTTGGTTTTTGGCCAACTTTGAAAATTCGGCAAAAATCACAGAATTCGATCTAGCTTCTGAAATTTGGAACTAAATTAGAGTTGCAAACAAGTTTAAAGCACAATAAACGGAACAGGAATCAGAGTTTTGAGCGCCAAGATATAGCAGCTCAAAGTTGCTGAAAAAGTGAGACCGTTTAGATAATTTCCAGGTTTAAACCACGAACTTTGGGACTTTGGTTGAGTATCAAAATGGACTCAGAATGACACCAAATTTGGTATTATTACACTACCATATAAGGGATATTCCTCTGTAAAGTTTCATGCAAAAATTCACACGGAAAGTCGGTTAACAAAATCACTAAAGTCCCACGAATTTCCAAGGCAAATCTGTCTTTGTATGCAAATTTTCCTTTTCTAAATATTTGGCCAATGAAAACATCTCAAATATGGTTCATTTATGTAGAACATGTCTAAGAACATCCAAGATGTGTTTGGTAGGTGGTTAACACCAAGAATTTCGAAACAACAAGTCCCAATCAAAGTTAAGGCATCAACTAGCCAAAAAGAGGGTTTTCAATATCTGAGTCAGTTTCGAACTTCGGCCACAACTCACTCAATTCAACTTGGAATTGAGCATGGTTTGTGGAGTTGACAACTAGATTCATAAATCTACAATTTCTTAGAAAAAATCGTTTTCAAAATCTGTCCACAACCAGCTCATATTTGAGCATCAAATTGCACCTCAAAACAGGGCTTCCAGTACAGACGAGAAACAGAATAGGCAACTTTACAAGGTTGGTACGGCTAGCTCAGATTGAATCAGGATGTTCATTTTATACCATTGGAAAACTGGGAATGTCTAGTTTCTAGTTCCGCAAACGGCACTCTAGTTTGACATCGGAGTAAAACGTTATGACCGAAACAAAAACACTGCCAGAGTACACTGGACACCCGTTTCCAGTTTTGCTAGAAATTCGAAATCTTAACATTTAACCATCCAAATCACGTACTTTTTTGATGAAACTTTCTACACAACCCACACAACATATTTCCATAAAAAAAAGTCAATAGAACCACAAAAAAATGCACTAAGGTGCACGGACATAGCAAGGGCAGAATTGTCCCTTTTTGCTCAACTCACTCCTTTGAGTTTTCCTTCAATAATATCACTCATTTCTACTAATTTAAGCACTAATCCAACATTATTAACATCAAAACTCACAAAATCAGTCCATCAAACCATAGTGGAAGTTCATAGAGCCCACACACCAAATTTTCAACATAAATAAGCTACCCACATGAATCTACAACCGTATAAGTGCAATCTAACGTATATAATCGAAGATTCAAGCGATGGATCGTGTGTTAACTCTTTGGATTGCTAAGTCAGAAATTTTGGCCCTTTGAACTCCAAGAAAAACCATGAGAATGAAGCCCTCTCCTAGCTCAAGTGAATCTTCAAGTTATTTGCAAGATGGGTTGAAAGTTTGGAGTGATTTTGTGAAGAAATAAAGCAAGAAATTGAAGAGCTTTTGTTCCTTCTTTTCTCCTTGGTGTTGCACGGCTGCTTGAGGAGAAAAAGGAAGAGTGTTTTTGCTGATAAGGAAGCTTCTTGAGGAAGCTTAAAAGTGTGTGGCCAAAAGGTGCCAAAAGTCAACTTTCGCGTGCGCGCGCACGCGCGCGTTTCGTGCTCGATTCCTCTCGAGTTTGTTTCACTTGTGCATTATACCTCTAATGCACTTCCTTTAACATTAATATTATTCACTCTTAATAGTCTATCAATAATTTCTAGAATCCTCCAATTAGTCGCGCGCGCGAAAACGCGAACTTCCAACTTGTGCGCGATAACGCGAAATCTCTAAGAAATTCTTATAACGATAGTATAACTAACTATCACTTGAGTCTTTAAACTTAAAAATAATCATTTTAGGACTAATGTACAAGTTTCCAATTTTTTCAACCTTATTGTATTCTAGAATCGATTATTATTTCCAAACGCGCATTCACTATTTACACTTAACGAGCTTCCAAAAATAAAATTTTGAAACAAGTCACTTTAAAATTATAACTAAGCTATAGATCCATGCAATTAGGTCTAAAAAGGTTAGAAAATAACATTCGGGACAATTGGCCAAATAAATAATTAAATAAGTTAGAATTAGGAGTTTAAAATAAGAAAATTTGCGAGTCCTCACAAAGTTACCTTGAAACCTCAAGAAAAATGGTGGCTTAGGTTTCTTCCTCCAAAAATTACTCCACAATCACCTTAGAAACTACTTTGACTAGCACTTTTATGGAGTGATTGGCAAAAGCTATAGTTGGAACTCAAGATTGAGCTTGGAAATTGAAGTGCAAGATGAACTTTCTCTCTCTTTTTTTCCCTCAAAATTTCGGCCAAGAGGAGCTCAAGAATAGATGGAATTTTGGTGAATTTTGAGGTTTAGTAAAGGTGAAGAAAATTAGTCAAAGTTCAACTTGCAATGGGTTCATGACACTTGGCCCTTCTAGTATTTATCCCAATCCTTTCTCTTCCAACACTAATCCACCTAGCTAACCCTTAATTATCTCTTAATACATTATAACTAATGTCCAATTATGCAAAACTTCACCTAGTAAACAAAGCTTTACCGTATTTACTGCACTAGCGGGTCCCACGTCCATAACGCACCTCAAAATTAACATGTACGTACTTATACTAGAAAAAATGATTTAAAAACGATACTCACTTATAAAATCTCTAAAAATTTATATAATAAATTTGAAGTAAGAAAAATGCAAGCGGAAAATAAAATAATATACAATAAAACAAAGAGAATTTTGCGGGTCCTCACATGATTTTTCAAATAGCGTCGCGCAAAACTGGAAAAAATTTCTGTTTTCTTAAAACTGTCCTTACTTTCACTTCCAACTTCAAGTTGGAGTTGTTGAACCAATTTGAGATTGATTTTTCTTTTGGAATAATGTGACTTGGCATAGTGGATCTCATGGCATTTTATAAATGTGATTTTAGGACGTGGAAGTAAGGTCAGAAGTGCACATAAGGCGAACACTTGAACTTGTACCGTGGTGAGTGTTCCTTGCATGTGTATTCTTTAAATAACTATGTGAAATGTTGTGAATGTTGCCGGAATGTTAAATTCTTTCCAATGATTGCTAAATGGATTTTCGATGGGCGAGTGTGTACTTTATCGCATTCGACCCAAACCAAAGTGAATTTTCAATGATTGAATGTTACTTGTGCATGAATGTAAACCTTTTTGGCTGAACTAGAACCTTGTCCTTTGTTGCCAGTCGACTCGAGCCAGAAGCGGACTCGGTCGGGCGACTGGTGACCCTGGGACAATATTTGGTATGTTCGACACTTACCGCGAAGTCTGGTGGAGAACTGGCCAGTGAATTCATTGCAATGAAATCAATGAATGAGTGACAATGAATACTGAAGGAGTTTTCACTGTTAAATGTTTTCAAATGGCGGAGGAATAAGGGAAATGGTCGGCGACTGAATGACTAAATGAATGGCTCCAAGTGAGCACATATCCTTCCAATGAATGAATGTTTATTTCTTGAATGACTGTTTATTATTGTGCAAAGTGTTCAAATTATTAAATATCATACTTCTGTGGTTTCTCTACCTGATTGTTTGTTTGGGAAGCTCACCGGACTTTTAGCTCATTCCTTTAGTTTTGTTTTCCTTACAAGAATGGAGGTCTGGAGCAATTAAATGTGACCTAAAGTGTATAACCCTCTTGTACTTGTACTCTTGGTTGATAGAATGTATTTTGACATTTAATGTTGCATCATATATTTGGATTTTGTGTGACGACTTGAAAATTTGCTTATATTTTCTTATAATTTCCTCTTATTTTGAATAAGTTAATTTAAAATTCCTTTTACTACTAATTTTCTTCCCTCGATAGTTGTAATATATAATCGAATCGAGAGTTTACTTTTACATTTATAGTTAGAGTCAATTAGGATTTTTGCGCATTTTGGTAGTGTGAACACTTGGTGAGATATATGTACTAAATTTGGTGGATAAGAGCAAGTATTAAGTACGAGGAATTGTGTGATTAGAAGTGCTAATAATAAGTTAGTGAATCATAAGTTAAAACACAAGTACGAGAGAGTTAAGGAAAATAGGATTGAACCGACGTGCACTGTTTGTTACCGGTTGAGTACTCCACTTGACCAATACTTTCTTATCCTAATCTCCTTGTTTTTATTTCATTTAATTTTCCCTAAATTACCCTTAAGTCAGCCACCATTTTTGACTAAAGAAAGGTGAGAAAAAAAAAGAAAGAAAAGCAAGGGTGCCAAGTGTTGGCAATCCAAAGGGTTGGTTGACCAAGACCATTTTTTCCTTCTTATCTTTATTCGTGGCCAATTTTCCTTCATTTTCCTCTTATGTTGGCTGAATTTTGGGAGAGAAAAAAAGAGAGAGAAACCTTCCATTTCCTCCTTGATCTTGCTTTGTTTGAGTTGAATCACAAAAACTAAACCGATTAAACTTGCATTAAGGGTGTTAGGAAGCTTGGTGTGGTGAAAGTTTTGGAAGAAATAACTTGGTTCCTTACTTTCAAGAAGGTTTTGTAAGGCATAAGTCTAAAACTTCCTTATATTTTTCTTAATTTTGCTAAATATGCTATAGAACCTTTGAATCTTGGAGTATTATGGATGATTTTCTAGTTTTGGGTTGTTTAGTGAAAATTTCAGCTAGGGTTTTATATTTTTCAGCATTGATTATGTTGTTTAACTAGCAAATGTTGGTTTTGAGTTTGTATATGGAATTTGTGACGTGATTAATGGCATGATTGTGACTTTTTAGCATTAAAAGATGAATTTCCAGTTTTGGTGATAAAATTCCAGTTTTGGTAGTGGTTGAATATTTGCTAGAAATGAGTTATATTTGGATGTTTTTAGCCTAGATAAAGAGTTATCTTGATATGTTTATTGGTAGTGTTTGAATTGGGTTGATTTGAGGAAAAACATGAAGCCTTAAATGGCTGGAAAATTAGACAAATACAAAGGGTATGCTGCCCAAATTTTCATTCGAGAAATAAGTGAGTGAACTTGGAACTTGAGCGGTGATTCGGGGATGAATTGGACTTCGGTTGTCTAGGGTATTTAAGTTTCCTTTAGTAGAGGTATATAAGTTGAATTTTTGCCAAACTCATATACTTTTAAGGTGAAAGTAGCGACCACTTTAAATACGATTTCCTAGTGTTTTTAACACCAAGTTGTTAACTTATAAGTGTTAAACGCTTCTTTATCAAAACCAAAAGAGTGAGTATGATTTTTCTAGAATTTGATAAGTGAAATAAATACTACTTCAACGAGTTTCATTTATTTGATTTTCTTTATGTGAAACCCCTATATTTTGAACCCTAATTGATTGCGAACTGTTAAACGGTATTTTATCGCAGATTTGGACTCCAGCCAAGGAGTTGAACTAGAGCGTGGTTTTGAAAAGCATGAAAAGCAATAACTCATTGGTGAGTGTTTTCCAATGCATGATTGAACTTGATCTTTGAATGAAATGATTTGCTAATGTGATTGAATAATACTTGACTTGTTTGGATGAGACGAGGTTGTACTTTATCGCACTCGTCCTCCCCTTCTTAAATGATCTCATACTTGCTTGAGTTTGATTGACCTGTATTTGTATTGGTACTTGTACTTGACTTGTAAGTGTTGAGTGATAGCATGTACCACACTCAATTCGAGTGAGAGGTGCCTCTCATCCCGTCTCACTACTTTTATTCTCATCCTATTGGTTAGTCAGTCGAATTGAGCTAGTAAGGGCTTGGTCGAGGAGATTGGCGAACCATAGGTACTGTTTATTGTTTATTGTTTATTATATAATCCTTTGGATATGGTCCACTGGATTCGATATACTCGAATATTACCATCACTCTTACTTTGGAGTTCGGGGCCGGTAAGGGAGTTGATTGGTGGATGGAAATTGATGTAAAGTGGAGATCTACTATCATGGTTTTGCTTCTTTAAACGTTGACGGAGTGTCAACAGGTTCAGATCAAGTAATGTAACGGGAATTTGGTTCTTGAGAGCCATCTGTATCCTTATAGTTTGAAATGATTGTTACTTTTAGTGTTATTGTTTCTTTTTATGAACTTTACACTTGCTCATTTTGAGATTTTAAGTTTTACATATGACCAACTTGCTACTTGGGTCTGCATGAATTTTGGAACCTCACTGAGTTTTGGCTTGCTCTATTAGCTTTTGTTTTCTTTACAGAGGGTATAAGCATAGGCGTGAAGTTGGAAAGGTTAGGTTTGTCTAGACTTTTAACTTTTGTAATTCTACTAACGCTAATGCTCGATTAGTGTTAGAAGTACAACTAGAACTTGAATCTCTTGTTATATTCGGATATGTATGAATGGTTGAGATAACAATTAATGTAAATGTACTTTCTAAGCTTAGGAACTGTAGTCTTCTTTATTTTTGAAGTTGCAACTTATTTTCTTGACATGAGTGAGTGAGTCCTGGCGAGAGTTGGGCAGGCGGTTCGCTAAACTCTGGAGTACGCCCTAGGGGGAGGTGGGGTCGTCACATTTTGGGTTGTAAATAAGTTTGCATTTTGGTTGAATGGTAGAACTTAAATGTTATTTTGGAGGCTTGAATGATTCATCTTGAGAGTTGGTTGAATGAGTGAGTGAGTTCTGGGGAGAGTTAGATAGGTGGTCCGCCAAACTCTTGGGTACACCCTAGGGGAGGTGGGGTTGTTACAAGTGGTATCAGAGCTATTTCGCGTGGTATTTGCGCGGGGTGAGCTTGTGGCAAGTGGTGTTATGGTCCCCGATTACGTGAAAAGCATAAAGGATTAGATGCTCTTCTTGAGCGTAAGCTGTGAATCATGAATGTTATAGGTACAAACTCTTTATCTTGATATTTGAAAAAAATTAGATATGTATGTCGGGTAAGAATCTCTAATGTGGTTAATTTGCTCTTGGGACCGGCCGGCTCGAATTGTGAATTAACCTATTTTTGGATTCTTGTACTCGAGTATCAAAGAGGTGATACTTTTAAGACGATTACGAATGAAATTGTGGTAAGTGTAGAAGATACGATTAGGTCATACTTATATGAATTGTTTCTGGATCGAAAAAATAGGTTATTACCTTGGATTGGCATTACTAATAATGTATTTGAATTTGTACCTTCAATTGAAGCAGTTTGTACTTTGACTAATTTGAAATGCTTGTGGATGAGGTAGTACAAGTAAACGTAGCCAAGGGAGGTCAAGGGTATGTAGGACCTAATGAACTTCATCTTGAGCCTAAAGTAGGGCAACCTGTGTCCCAGGAAGAGGTAGAATTAGTTGCTTCAATAATCACCTAGGTTAGAGACTCGAGAATGTAGGACGTGGGTGTAGGTAACTGGGATGATAAGCCATTTCTTGTTCTACCTCTATATGTATGCTAGTGACGTGTTAATATTAATGTGTATAGTATCTGCTTTGTTTTACACATTTAGTTTTGATCAAATTGATATGTAAAGTATCTTTGCAACCTGATGAATGAACTGGGAATGCAATTAGTGTACTAAGTGCATTTCCTTATCTTTGATTGTGCGATTTAAAAATGTCTTTCTTTTGCTGCTATACTCAATTGATTTTGTTTATGTGTTATATAACCGTTTGAAAAAGAGAGAGAGAGAGAGAAGAGGGTATGGAGGGTAGGCGAAATCAATGACGAGGGACTAGTCGGGGACATGGGGCTAGCCGTGGACGTGGAGGTAAGCAAGTACAAAAATCAAGAGAAACAAGAGACGCGGCGGTAGAGCAGCAACAAGAACTAAGGGTCGAAACAGGGGATTAAGTAGCAACGATAATACAACAGATGGCTAATATCTTAGCGCAATTGGTAGAGCAACAAGGCCAAACTCCAGTGAATCAGTCTAGGAACCCTGAAAATGGAGAGGACAGGGCTCTAAAGCGTTTTCCAAAGTTTGTTTCTCCTAAGTTCCTTGGAGGACCTGATCCAGAGACGGCTGAGCATTGGTTGGAGGCTATGGTTAATATTTTTTACGGCTTTTGAATTATATGGAGGAAAGACAAGTGGCATTTGCTGTCTTTCAATTTGAGGGACCTGTTCGGGTGTGGTGGAAGGTTATTAGGGCAAAGTGGGAGAGAGAATAGACAGCATGGATTTGAGTAAACTTTATGAGAGAGTTTAATAAGAAATACTTCCCACCTCTAGTCCAAGAGAAGAGAGAGGATGATTTTATTAGATTACGTCAGGGAATCTTAAGCGTAGCCGAATATGAGACCCAATTCACTAAATTGTCTAAATTTGCTCCTGAAACTAGTGGTTACGGAGCAGAGGAGGGTGAGACAATTTATACAGGGGTTAAGTCTGGAGATCCAAGAAGCTTTAGCAGCTGCTCAAGTTAATACTTTTACTGATACTCTTGAGAAGGCCCAAAGGATTGAGAATGCAAATGCACAGGTAAAAGCTTTTCACGCACGCAAAAGGAGTGCACTTAGTAGTATACATGGAGAACTTAGAGAAAATGTAGCATCTTCCAAAGCAAAAAGAGCAAACCATTCACCCTATCCACCATGAACACTAGGAATGCTAGAAGAAGGTTCTACAAGGGGAAGTGAAGTGGAAAAAGGGCAACAAGAGGGAATTCCTGGAGAAAGCCAAAAGGTGGCTTCTCGTTTGACCTGTGGATACTGTGGGAAGACAAATCACACTGAGGATGATTGTTGGAGGAAGGGGCGAAAATACTTAGTTTGTGGGGGTATCGACCATCAAATTAGCAACTGCTTGAAGAAGCAACCACGAGAGAATAGTGCTCAACAAGTTGATAGAACCAAACCTAGACAAGCTAATGAAAGAGGGAACCGATCAAAAATACCAACACGGGTTTATGCTTTAGACAAGCAACAAGCTCTGGAGTCATCTGAGGCGATGGAAGGTAAAAATTTCGAGAACGAAATTTTCTTAAGGGGGAGAGAGTGTGAGAACCCGAAAATTCTTTTAGAATTTCCTCCCATTTTTGAAAAACTAATTTATATTTCCTTCTATATTTCTTTACTTGACTGTTTAAACTATTTACTAGCCCTAAATTTTATGGTGATTTCATTAGTTGAGTCAAGAGTTTTACTTTTACTTTTAAAGTTAGAGTAAGTTAGGGTTTGATGCATTTTGGTAGTGTGATCGATTGGTGAGATGTGTACATTAAATTTGGTGGATAAAAGCGGGTATTAAATAAGAGAAAATATGTGGTTAAAAAGTGCTAAGAGTAAGTTAGTGAATTATAATTTAAAATAAAAGTACAAGAGAATTAAGAAAGTAAGCTTGAACCGACTCGCGCCGTTTGTACCGGTCGAAGGTACCACTTGACCAATACTTTCTTATCCTAATTTTCTTATTTTTATTTCATTTATCTTTCCCTAATAATTATCCTAGTGTGGCCGAAATTTTTGACCAATGAAAAGAGATAGACATTTGTCCTCTTATTGCCAACTGTCAACAAGCCCACAAAGTTTGACTAAGAGTTGATCAAGACTAAGCTATCATTCCATCACCCATTTTCCTCCATTTCTTCCTTGTCTTGGCTGAATTTTTGAAGGATAAAAAGAGAGATATTTTGGTCAATAAATGGACATTATTTCTTGCCTTCACAAGTGTCAATCAACTACCTAACTTTGGACCCAGATTTTGACTAAGATTAATCTTGTCTTTACTTTGGAGTAAGCTTCCATTTCACCATAAAACTCAAGCTTTCTTTCCTCTTGATGGCCGAACTATTGAGAGAGAAAAGGAAAGAAAAGAAACCAATTTTCAGTCTTGATTTCTTACTCAATCCATGAGAAATCCAAACACTAACCCTAATCCATACCGATTAATCTTGAATTAAGCTTAGAGGGAAGATTTTGGTGGAGTTACTTGGGAAAGAAAGCTTTTGAGTTGCTTGTTATCTTGGGGTTTTGAGGTAAAATTTCTAGAAAACATCTCTTTTTACTTGTTTCTTGAGATTTATGAAAAATATGTTATGATTGAAGTTGAAGGAAACATGTTTATGGTAATTTCATGGTTTTGCTAGGGTTTGGTGAAGTTGTTGCTAGGGTTTGGTTAATTTTCAGTTTAGATATATGTTGGTTATAGTTAGTTTTGTGGCTAAAATATGTACTCTATGTATCCTATACCTTGTGAACTTGAGTTGGGGCTGTCTTGTGGTAAGAATGAAGCCTTGAAAAAGGCTGGAAATTAGGAAAAATAAGGAGAAGTACTGCTGAAAATTTTTTCATAAGAGACCTTGAGCAGTTTTGAAAAATCTGTTATCTCTTGATGTGGAAAAATCCAAATTAAGTTTCGTTTGTTGCATTTGAAATTAGATGCATATTTCTTTTAACCATGAAAATTTCAAAATTTTTCTCAACTCCTATGAATATCTGTGATTTTTCAAAATTGGCTGAATTTTCATTCATGTTCTGTCTTTCTACTAGATAAAGCATCCGCGTGAGATTGGATTTTGACTGACTTGTCGACAGAATCTTGGAAAGGTATCTTTTGAGAAATTGTAATCCTTTGAATCTATTTTCCAACGGTATAAATTTTATAAATTTTGGATTTAAGAAAATTGAGATATGATTTTTTAAATATCATCGCGCAAAACTGGAAAAAATTCTGTTTTCTTAAAACTGTCCTTACTTTCACTTCCAACTTCAAGTTGGAGTTGTTGAACCAATTTGAACTTGATTTTTCTTTTGGAATAATGTGACTTGGTATAGTGGATCTCATGGCACTTTATAAATGTGATTTTAGGACGTGGAGGTAAGGTCGAAAGTGCACATAAGGCGAACACTTGAACTTGTACCGTGGTGAGTGTTCCTTGCATGTGTATGCTTTAAATGACTTTGTGAAATATTGTAAATGTTGTCGAAATGTTAAATGTTTTTTAGTGATTGCTAAATGGATTTTTGATGGGCGATTGTGTACTTTATCGCATTCGACACAAGCCAAAGTGAATTTTCAATGATTGAATGCTACTTGTGCATGAATGTAAGTCTTTTTGGCTGAATTGGACCCATGCCTTTTGTTGTCAGTCGACTCGAGCCAGAAGTGGAATCGGTCAGGCGGCTGGTTACCCTGGATCAATGTTTGGTATACTCGAATATTACCACGAAATCTGGTGGAGAACTGGTCAGTGAATTCAATGCAATGAAATCAATGAATGAGTGACAATGAATACTGAAGGAGTTTTCATTGTTAAATGTTTTCGAATAGCGGAGGAATAAGGGAAACGGTCGGCGACTGAATGAATACCTCCAAGTGAATACGTATCCTTCCAATGAATGAATGTTTATTTCTTGAATGACTGTTTATTATTGTGCAAAGTGTTCAAAATGTTAAATACCATGCTTCTATGGTTTCTCTACCTGATTGCTTGTTTGGAAACCTCAATGGGCTTTTAAGTCATTCTTTTATTTTTTTTTTCCTTACAAGAATGGAGGTCTGGAACAATTAAGTGTGACTTAGAGTGTATAACCCTCTTGTACTTCTACTCTTAGTTGATAGAATGTATTTTGACATTTGACGTTGTATCATACATTTGACTTTTGGATTGTAAATAAGTTTGCATTTTGGTTGAATGGTAGAACTTAAATGTTATTTTGGAGGTTTGAATGATTAATCTTAAGAGTTGATTGAGTAAATAAGTGAGTTCTGCCGAGAGTTAGGTATGTGGACCGCCAAACCCTTGGGTACGCCCTAGGGGGAGGTGTGGTCGTCACAATACCACTGGCAATTGTTGGGTTCTAAAGCACAAGATTCAGGATATGATTGACTTTGAAGATATCCTTCTTAGAAGAAAGGGAGAACAGGAACCGAATGTCAGTAAGAATCCCTTACCTGAGCATGGGAGTACTGTGGGAGTTATCATCGTTGATGAAGATTTTATCAATCCCACTCAATACATTGTAGATGAAATTGAGGTGTTTGGCATAATGGAGGCTGACCACGCGAGAATGAGAAAACTGCTATCTGCTGAAAAGTCCATGACTAATGATAATGTTGAGAAAAAGTTGAAACCTTTGCTGTTGAAAAAGATGAGCCATTTATAGTAAGAGGGCCTTCCGAGATTGACAATTCTAAAGTTCTTTTTATTCTGGATCTACTATCTTTTGAATAGGATATATCAAAGCCTATTATTCTTAAATTTTCGGAACAAATACCTGTCAATAACTTGCAAGAGGTGCCATGGAACTACGAGGAGCCTATTCTATTGATTGGAGATAAAAAGTGCTTGAAGGAAGAGATATCTGCTATTACCAGGTCTGGGAGAATTGTGGGAAACCCCGAAATCGATGTTCAATCCAGAACTAAGGTTTATTCTCCGTCGTCCAAACCTCTTGTGTCTGAAAATGAAACTGTGGATTTTCTAAAGATGTTGAAGAGAAGTGAGTACAAAATAGTAGAGCAGTTGGATAGGATGCCTACTTAGATTTCTTTTATAAACCTTCTCTTGACCTCTGAATTACATACAGAAGCATTGCTCAAAATTTTGAACGAGACTCAAATGCCTAAAGATATCCCTGTGGATAAATTTTCTAACATTGTGGGAAATGTACTTGCTGTGAGGACTCGTAATTTTTATATTTATTTATTTATTTAATTATCAATTATTCACTTATATATTAGTTTACCCTAAAATGGTTATTTTTTGTGAATAAATACTCAAGTATTAATTAGTTATAGTATCGTTATAAGAATATCTTAGAAATTTCACTTTATCGCGCACAAGTCGGAAGTTCGCGTTTTCGCGCGTGCGACTAATTGGAGGATTTTAGAAATTATTGTTAGACTACTAAGAGTGAATAATAATAGTGTTAAAGTAAGTGCATTAGAGGTATAGTGCACAAGTGAAACAAATCCGAGAGGAAACGAGCACAAAAAGCGCGTGTACGCGCAATATTGGAGAGTTGGATTTTTGCACCTTGGAGCCTCTACTTACCAAGCTTCTCCATGAAGCTTTTCCACCAGCCATTTCTCTCTCCTTTCTCCCTCAAGACAGCCGAACCTCAAGCCAAGAAGAAGAACCAAATTTCTTCATCATTTCACCTCAATCCAACCATCCATTTCACTTCAAACTTGCAACTTAAACTCAAGACCACTTGAAGATTCACTTAGGCAAGGAGAAGAGCTTCATTTCCACGGTTTCTTGGAGCTTTCTTGTGGCAAAAAATATGACCTTTAGCATCTAAGAAGGTATCAAATGATCTAACCCTTGAAACTTGTAGCTTCTTGTGGGTAAATTTGTTTGGTTATAAATCATGTGAGTGAGCTCTATGAAATCCCACATTGGACTTGATGGGCTAATATGATAATTTTAGATGTTATATGTGTTGTTTTAGTGCTAATTAGTGGATCTAAGTTGAGAAAGTGGAAAGAAATCAAAGGAAAAATTTGAAGGAGAAGGGGCCGAATCTGTCCTGATTTTGCCGAGGCTTTAGTTCAAAATTTTTGTGGTTATATTACCTTGATTTTGATGTATATATGTTGTATAGGTTGTGTAGAAAGTTTCTAACTAAAACTCACTTGATTTGGTTGGGTAAAAGTTGTATTTTCGAAATATGATTGAATCTGGAAAATGTGTCCAGTGGTGCTCTGGCAGTGAATTTCAATTGACCATAACTCTTTTCTTCGACGTTGAAATCGAGTGCCGTTTGAGGCATTAGAACTAGACACTTTTAATTTTCCAACAGTATAAAATGAATCCCCTGATTCGACCTGAGTGAACCGTACCAATTGTTCAAAGTCATCTGTCCTGTTTCGTTGCTCTGCTAGAGGGTCAATGAGATGCTGGAATGTGTGGCTGAAATTTGAGCTAGCTATGAACAGAATTTCAAAATGATTTCTTATGAGAAAATGTAGTCCTATGAGTGTAGTTTCCAATGCCATCAACTATGCTTAATTCCAAGTTGAAATGAGTGAGTTATGGCCTAATTACAGACCTGCATCAGTGATAGAAAATCCTAATTTTGGGCTGGTTAATAACTTATTTCGAATTGGGACTTGTTATTTGAAACACTTGGTGTTAAACACCTACCAAATGCATCTTGAATATTTTTGGACCTTTGCTTCATAAATAACCATGTTTGAGATGATTTCATTGGCCAAAGGTTTGAAAATGGGAAAATGAAAGCCTAAGGCAGAATTGCCTTGGAAATTCTTGGAACTTTAGTGATATTTTTAACTGACTTTCCGTTCGAATTTTTGCTTAAAATTTGATAGAGGAATAGCTCTTATATGGTAGTATAATCATAGCAAATTTGTTGCCATTCCATGTCTATTTCGATGCCCAACTAGAATCCCAAAGTCTATGCTTCAAATTTGGAAATTTGTCCAATGGCCTTCATTTTGTCCCAACTTTGAGCTGCTATATCTTGACGCTCAAAACTCCGATTCTTGTTCCATTTGCGGCGTTTTAAATTTTGATTGTAACTCTAATTGAGTTCCAAATTTGAGAGGCTAGTTCGCATTCTGTGAATTTTGCCGAATTTTCAAGTTCGCCAAAAACCGACCTTGAACCTGTCTTAGGAGACTCTTCCTATCCTTCAATACTAGGGTTTCAAATTTGGACGCCTAAGTATGTGAAAGGAGTGTAAGCATGATTTGTGCTATCTACACTCCTTTTGTTTAGGTGAGTGTCAAGTGTATGTTTTGTTGCAATTATGTGAATTGCTTCTCCTGAACTGAAAATTTATAACTGCTGAGTCGAGTGTGTACTTTATCGCACTTGTTCTCATTTAAATGAATTGAAATTGAATTGCCTGAACTGAACTAAATTGCCTGAATTTCTTGACCTGAATTGCATTGAATTATATGCTATGGCTGCATATGTCGTCACTGAACTGAACTGGGGACGCCCAAACTCATCGGCCGACCTTGGACTCGAGCCGACATGGGCTTGGTCGGGATCCTTGGCGAGCCATGAGACAACCTGTATAAGCCATGATCTATTGGAGAGATCTTACTTGGCCTACTGTGCAGTAGCGCCTTTATCGCAGTTCGGGTTCGATGGGGGGTTGTAAGGTGGAAGGACCTGTGTAGTTAGTGGAGATCTACGGACTTAAACATACCGACTCGGTTGATGGAGTGTCATCGCGGGAAGGTATTCGATCGAAGTTGGCAAAGCAAGTGGAGCTCAACTTTTGAGAGCTCTTATATTCTTGAATTGTTTCTGTTTACTTTTCTTACTCAAATTGTTATTTACTTGAAAATATAATTGTTTGCTCGCTATATGGGATTGTTTCTTGGACAACGTGCTTGCATGTGTGTTTCTTGGCCTCATGAGCTATTGCTCACTCCGAAAATTTGTTTTCCTTAACAGGAATGGACTTGAGGTGAAACTCGGAAGAATCTTTGGGATAAACTTTTGTAATAGGGATTCGATTATAATCGAATGGACCCTTTTGGGCAGTTGTATGATTTTTGAAAATTAATGTATTTTGTACTCGTGGTGTAAGACGGGATATTTATATATATGAGTATGGAAGCGACTTCTCTTTTTTGAAAATTAATGTATTTTGTACTCATGGTGTAAGACGGGATATTTATATATATGAGTATGGAAGCGACTTCTCTTTATTAGACTTGTATTATTGGTTGTTATAGTTAAGGTTGAATCGATTTGTCCTGAGTCCTGACGAGAGTTGGGCAGGCGTCCCATGGACACCCTTTGGTTCATCTTAGGGAGAAGTGGAGGCGTCACACTTGCTGCCAATCATATCACCTTTTCCGATAACGATCTGACTGCAGAAGGGATTGGGCACAACAGAGCCTTATATATATATATATCAGTATGCTACAATAGAAAGCTGTTGCCGAGAGTCTTAGTAGATAATGGGTCAGCGTCGAATATTTGTCCATGAAACACTCTCATTAAGATTGGATTCTTGACATCAAACTTTGCCTGTCTGCAACCGTGGTTAGAAGATTCAATGGTTCAAGGAGGGAATCTATGGGTGAAACATATCTGGTATTGGAAATAGACCCTGCTCAATTTCAAATTACTTGCAAGTCATGGACTTCTCTAGTGTTTACAATGTTTTGCTTGGAAGACCTTGGATATATGCTTCTAATTCAGTGCCATCTTCTCTGCATTAAATGTTGAGGTTTATCGTGAATGATCAGCTCGTTTCTGTATTTGCTGAGGATGACTGTACCATATGATCGTTGATGCAAAATTCAAAGGTGAAGAGAGGAAAAGGACTCCAATTTCATCTCATCATGTTGAATGATATCGTCTCCGTGTGATGGGTATCCAGAGATAAGTCGCTGACCAAATCAGATTTGCCAGAGGCCAGTATCATGATGGCTAAGGAAATGATCCGAGACGGATATGAGATAGGAAAAGGTCATGGACGGGAATTGCAAGGAATTTTGGAACCAATAGAGATCCCGATGCAAAAAGATACATTTGGACTGGGATTTCATCCAACTACTAAGGATAGAAGAGAAATGCAAGCTCAAAACAAGTTTGAAAAGGAGGTAAGCAAACTGTCTTATATGTCGCATCGCTATATCACACATTTCCTCACCCGTCAGAGGTGATTCTATCAGAAAAGGAGGATTCTGTTGAAGAAATTGAAGTGGACTTATCTCAATTATTTGTCGAGACAATTTGTGGGGAGGAGCCATAAGAGAATTTAAAATTTTTGCCAATTACCAAAGGAGCCATTCAAAATTGGACTACAAATTATCTTCCCTCTCGAAGAGAATTTCGATAAATTTAAGGGGATTGTCTTTTGGTCTAGATTCATATCCAGATTGGGCGGTAGTCTGGATCTTTTGTTAAAAAAAATTGTTTTATTTTTTGGACCTTTATTCTCGTTTCAATTAATATAGCTTGTTTTAGTCAAGAAAATTGTTGAAACGGAAATAAAGGTTTGGGCTGGATATGTCTTAAATAGCAATCAAGTCTGTATATTTGTCATCTTGTGAATTTTGATGCATTTTGAATCCAATGAAATGAAAGATTTCTCCTGCATTTTAAACTATTTTCTATTTATTTATTACATATGTTCTATTCTATTTTCAGATAGTCACAAATAAAATCTTTTGACCCTTTGGATGTCACTATTCTGGAATTCAATGGCTATAATTTGATATCTCTCATGAATTTAAAATCATGCAATTTGAAATTCAAAACGAGAGCGTACTGAGGAAGAATTTGAGTCCCATTTCAAGGGATTTAAAAACAGTATGAAGAGCAATCCAAACCGAACATGGAAGAAACAAAAATCATCAATATTGGCACTAAGACGGAGGTTAAAGAAATTAAATTCAGCATTCATTTGAATAAGAAACAGAAAGAGGAAATGATTGAATTCTTAATGTTATTTCAAGATGTGTTTGCATGGTCATACGATGATATGCCAGAGATCTCTACGGACATAGTGATTCATAAGTTGCCAACTGATCTGAATTTGAGTCCATTTCAAGGGATTTAAAACAGTATAAAGAAAAATCCAAACCGAACTTAGAAGAAACAGAAATCACCAATATTGGCACTAAGACGGAGGTTAAAGAAATTAAATTCAGCATTCATTTGAATAAGAAATAGAAGGAGGAAATGATTGAATTCTTAATGCTATTGCAAGATGTGTTTGCATGGTCATACGATGATATGCCAGAGATCTCTACGGACATAGTGGTTCATAAGTTGCCAACTGATCCGAATTTTTCACCTGTAAAGCAGAAGCCACGTAAATTCAAACCAGAAATGAATCTCAAGATAAAGGAACAAATTGTGAAACAAACTCAATGCCAGATAATCATAGTTTCTCATTATCCCATTTGCTCTCGAATCCTGTGCCAGTGTTTAACAAATCTGAGAAGGTGCGAGTATGTGTTGATTAAAGAGATTTGAATAAAAATCAGTCTGAAAAATAATTTTTCGTTGCCAATATTCATATTCTTTTGAACAATACTGCTGGACACGAGATTGAATCTTTGGTGATTGTTTTATTGTGTATCATCAAATCTTGATGGCAGTAGAAAACAGAGAGAAAACTTCTTTTATTACCCCGTGGGGAACATTTTGTTATCAGTAATGTTTTTTTGGGTTAAAGAATGCTGGGGGCTACTTATCAGAGGACCATGAACTACCTTGTTTCATGACATGATCCATAAAGAGATGGAAATTTACGTGGATGATATCATAATTAAATTTAAGAAGGTCGAGGGACCATTTGGTTGATTTAAAGAAACTGTTTGAAAGATTGAGAAAGTATAATTTGAAATTAAACCCTGCGAAATGTGCTTTTGAAGCTCCGGCTGGTAAGTTATTGGGATTTATTATCAGCAAAAAAGGTATAGAGATAGATCCTACGAAATTAGAGCAAATTCGAGATATGCCCATTCCAAAAATTCAGAAAGATGTCAAGAATTTTCTTGGAAAGATTAATTTTATTGGCCGATTTATTGCAGAGTTAATATCTACCTGTGAACCTTTGTTCAAATTGTTGAAAAAGAATGCGCCGATGGATTGGAATGAAAACTGTTAGCAAGTTTTTGATAAGATCAAGAATTATTTGTTAAATCCTCCAGGTCTTAGTACCACCTCAGTTGGGAAGACCTCTGATTATGTAATTGTGTGTTCTTAATAAGGCTGCTGGTTGCGTTCTGCGACAACATGATGAATCTGGGAGGAATGAACAAGCCATCTACTATTTAAGTAAGAAATTTACAGCATATGATACTAACTGTTCTTTCCTTGAGAGGAGTTATTTTGTTGTAGCATGGGCAACTCAGAAGTTGAGACATTATTTGTTTGGTTATACCATGTACCTAATTTTTTGTTATGATTCTCTAAAATACCTGTTGGAAAAGTCGATGCCCACGGGACGTATGGCTAAATGGCAAATGATCCCTTTCTTAAATTCGACATTGTCCTTCATAACACAAAAGACAATCAAGGGACAAGCCATAGTAGATCATTTGGCAGAAAATTCAAGAGAGGACGATTACCAGCTATTGCACACCTACTTTCCTGATGAAGAAATTCTATTCATTTAGAGCAGTTGAGAACATGAGTGAGCAATATCGTGAATGGAGGTTATTTTTTTAATGGTACGTCAAATTCTTTTGGAGTTGGAATTGGAGTGATTTTGGTGTCACCTGAAGGGAAACAGTATCCTATACTACCAAATTACGATTTTCTTGTACCAACAACATGAACGAGTATGAAACTTGTATTTTTGGATTGAAAATGGCATTGGACATGGAGATCAAGAACCTGATAGCATTCAGTGATTCCGATTTACTTGTGCACCAGACTCTTAAGCAGTGGATAACTTAGGATTCAAAAAATTATGCTGTATCATTGTAGCTTGCTTAGTTTGGCCAGCAAATTCAGGAATTTGGAACTCAGACATAGTCCCTACACTCGTAATGCCTTTGCTGATACTTTAACTACTCTGTTTCGATGATCCAACATCCAGATGAGCTGGTGATTGAACCTATACAGATTCAACTTCAGGATAGGGCAGCGCATTGTCTGGTTATGGAAAGGGTCTCTGATGTTCACCCCTGATATAATGATATTAAGAAATTCATGAAAACAGGATCCTACTTTCCTGATGTTGATTCTGTTGCAAAAGATTTCTTACGTAGAATGTCATCAATATTCTTCTTTAATAGAGAAGTGTTATACAAGAAAACGTCTGATTTGAATCTTCTGAGATGCATCAATGAAGAGGAAGCCGATTATATGATGAAGGAAATGCATAGTGGGGTTTGTAGTTCATACATGAATAGGCATCTACTGGCTAAGAAGATCATGAGATCAGGGTAAATTTGGCTTACTATGGAGCATGACTGTGTAAATTTTGTCAGAAAGTGTGTCAAATGTCAAATGCATGGTGATGTTATATGTGCTCCTCCTACAGAGTTGCATAGTATGACTGCTCCGTGGCCATATTCGATATGAGGAATGGATATGATTGAAACTATTAATCCTTCTACTTCAAATGGGCATCGATTCATTCTAGTGGCGATTGAATATTTCACTAAATGGGTTGAGACCGTGTCCTATAAGCATGTGACTAAGAAAGTGGTGTCAGATTTTTTGAGAAATAACATCATCTATCGCTTTGGCGTACCGGAGCCATTGATCATCGATAATACCAAGAATCTCAATAATGACATGGTGGATGGGTTATGTGAACAGTTTAACATCGGGCATCGAAATTCTGCCATTTACAAGCCTCAGATGAATGGAGCCGTCGAGACCGCAAAGAAGAATTTGAAAAAGATAATTCATAAGATGACTGAAACACATCGAAATTGGTATGAGAAACTGCCTTATGCATTGATGGCGTACAAAACTATGATCAGGACTTCTACCGGTGCAATTCTTTACTCTCTTATGTATGGAATGGAAGCAGTGTTGCCTGCAGAAGTTAAAATTTCTTCCTTACGCATTTTAATGGAAACTCAGATAGAAGAAACTGAAGGGGTCAGAGAACATTCTGAGCAGTTGTCTCTAATTGATGAAAAGAGGTTGAATGCCATCTGTCATGGACAATGTTATCAGCGAAGAATGGCCCGTGCTTTATAACAAAAAAGCTAAGTCTCGTTTGTTTGAAGTCAGAGATAAGGTTTTAAAACGAATTCTTCCAGTGTAAGAGGAGGCTAAAGGAAAATTTTCTCTCAATTGACAAGGACCATTCATTATTAAGAAAGTGCTACTCGGAGGAGCGCTTATCCTTATGGAATGGACGGACAAGTTTTTCCACAACCAATCAATGCAGACATGTGCAAAAAGTTTTTCATTTGATTATAAAAAAAATTTTCTTTAAAATTACTGCAAGAGACGGATTTAAGGCAGACTTTCTCTCATTTTTTCATTTCGATATCCTATCCTTAATTTTTCCTTTTTGACCTTTTCAGAACAATCTTCTTTTTTCTCTTGGCAGTCCCTTAAGATCACTAGCCCTATGCTGGGGCAATTTTGTTTCTTTGAAAAAAAAAGAGAAAAGAAAGAAAAGAAAGAAGAAAAGAGAGAAGAAAAAAGAGGAAAAAGAAAGAAAAAGAAAAAATAGAAAAATTTGATTTAGAATTAAACTGAGCAAAATTTTATCTCTTTCGAACCCTAGACCGGAGCAAGTTTTTCGAAAGATGTTATCTCAAATGATTGCCAAACTCATCATATGATCCACTTTCAAGCCTTAACCTGATGTGTACACAGATCTTAGCCCAAGTAATGACCCAATTCGAATGCCATTGGGGTCAGTCACACGTGCACGGGCCAAGCGTTTTAAGAAATCACTCCAAACCCTTGTGCGAAATGTTCAAGAACAACAAGGAGTCCATAGAGACATTGAAAGCTTGGAAGGGGATAATCAAGTTACCTACACGATGATCTAAACCCCATGAAGAATCAAGTGGACCTCCAAGTTGTATGGCCGACTAGGTCTTAGGTCGTAGTGCTAGGTTCCTATTGTTTAGAGTTAGATTAGCTAGTTGCGTCGAGTCATGGGTCGACCCACCTTGTCCAAGGAGTGGCCGAACCCCTAACCCTATTTCCCTTAGGTTTTTATTAGCCCTTAACCTATATAAAGGCACACTTTGTACGGTTAAAGGGTTACACAATTTTGATAATAAATTTCTGAATTGTTTCTCTTTAATTGTTGAGAGCATTCGTTCCTTTACTTGCGTTTGGCAAGGGTTCTTGAGCAATCTCGCGCTTGTCCTTGATTGTTCTACCGACCTATCCACTTGGAGTAAACACTTCAGTTGGAGTCGTCGTTCTACCACCTTCAATCAATTCGTGTCGTCCGTTTTGGTTTTAGATTTCGCAATCTAAGCGTTGGACAATCTCGCTAGATCCTTAGGCAAACGTGCTACGTGTCTTGAAACGTGTTGATCGAGGAGCGTATCAGTTGGTATTAGAGTTTAGGTGGAGGGTATCTTTCATTATATCCTTGTTTTTTGTAGTTGTGTCGTTAGGGTTTTGAGGTATTTCCGCTGTATTAGTCCAAAAAAAAAAATTCTGTCTGCATCTTTGTTCGTCCTTGTCGAGTCAATTTTTGAGTTGATGCTTGCGTTGAGTCTTGTCCCTCTCTGTCCGTAGTTGTGGTGTGTTGTGTATTGTCAAAATTTTGTCCGTTTTGCATCTCAACGTTGCTCTAAATCTGACCGTGGTTTGTGTAGCTTGTTTGGTCACAAAGTCTGCCATAAATCACCACAAACCTGTCCATATAGTGTTCAACAAGAAAACCAACAAAATATAGCGGCGGCAACAAGGGTTTCGCGCCAAGTCGCATACGTGAGTTACAAATCTGTCCGCGATTTTTGTGAGCACTTGTGGCATGCAAATTCTATTTTTGAACCCATCCAAATCTGTGTTGCTCCGTGTAGTTCACGCTTGGGCAGCAAAGGAAGTCGGGCTTGGGGCGGCTAGGGTTTCCATACGCGCGCTAGGGTTTGTGCGCAAATCTGTCCAAGGTTTTTCCTTTGAGTTGTTCAAGTCGTTTGCTTAAATTCCAAAAGTGAGCAAAACTAGTTGGTGTTGTGAACCTTAAGAAAATCTACAAGATTTTAGAGTTTCTTGAAGTTCTTGATGACTATCTTGAAGTTCTTGAAATTCTTGAAAGTACCTTGCTAGTTCTTAACGGGATTGTGGTTGTGCATTGGGAATTCTTGAGGGATTTTGGTCGTTGCTTGAGCTTGTTAGCTGAAACAAAATCTAGAAATTTGATTCCATTCGGCCAAGGACTCTTGTTGTTCGTGGAGTTTAAAAAAAATAGAAACGAAAAAGAAAAGAAAGAGAGAAACTCAGGTGGCCAAGAAAAACAAGAAGGGAACCGCGCTTTTATTGCACAAATCAGTTTCAATACATCTTGTTTCCAAACCCAAAACAGAAAATTACACAAAGAAAGGGGTTCAAAAAGTTTTTGAATCCACCACTTCTTGGACGTTCTTGAACTTCTTGTTTCTTGGAAACTTGCTCCACCTTGCGAGTGAACATCTTCTTGTACTTCCTTGCGGTGGTGAAGGGTTTCCTTGGTTTCGGGGTGAATTTCTTGGGAGCTTGAGTAGGGTTGTGTGCATCCACCTTGTTTATTCTCCATTGGAGTGAGAAAGAACCGAAATTATCTTGAGTATTTGCCAAAGAAAGCCAAATCCGATTCTGGTCTTGAGAGTGTGAGGGGTCGGGTGTGCTTGGGTCTTTATAGAGTCCCAACCGACTTGGCGAGGGGGTTTGGGAAGAAGAAACAAAAACTGATTTTCGGTTGGAGGAGGTGGGCACCAAATCCTGACTTTCAACTCTTCTTGAAAAGGAATTTGGAAGTTACTTCAAGTGTTCAAGAAAAGGTTTTCCTAAAAGGTTTCCAAAACTAACTTGTTTTCCAAAATCTATTAGGAAACTAAGTAGATAACTTGGATAACTCTTTTATTTCTACTTGGACACACCCGTACATTTTAGGAAACTAGGGTTTCACTTGATTCTTTGTTCACACTAGCGCATTTTCCATTTTCTGTCCGCCACTTGGAAGCTTCCAAAAAACTGTGCTTTTGTGTCCTATCTTGCACTCCAGTTGTGTCGTAATTCTTGGTTATTCTTGTGGAAAAGTTGGTCACAATCATTGGACTTGAGCAGCATTTCTCAACTACCTAATCCAACAGGTAAAGGTATTTGGTGAGATCATTAGAGTACTTTGAGTGACAAATATGAGAGTGAGTGAAACACTAAGCGAGTGAAGTAAGGTTATATTTGTTCTATTTTCTTGTTCACTAACCTTTGCAGGACTAAGAGGGTGACATGGAGCAACGATCAACTAACCAATGACTACTCACTGATGGTTCACCGCCATGAAAAATGAGTTCAGACGAATTAGTGAGCAACAAATGGAGGAATTGCACACATCGTTTTGATGAGTTATCTAAGAGTCTCACGAGAGACTCTCGCTTCGGATCTCATAACGCGGAGTAACCGTGGTACTAAAGGGGCACACAGTGAAGATTACTCGGCCAGTGAGGATGAGGAAAGGGTCGAGAGGGCCAAGGAGGGATACTCCTAAGAATGAGATCAAAAGACTTAAGATCCAAGTCCCTACATTCCAAAGCAAAAGCGACTTTGAGCCTTACTTGGAATGGGAAGGCTGCATCGAGATGGTTTTCCGACCGCTATGATTATAGCGAGGAACAAAAGGTTAAGGTAGCCCTGTTGAATTCACCGACTACGCACTAGTCTGGTGGGACCAAGTAAGGACTCATCGAAGGAGAATGGGAGAACCACGAATCCGGACTTGGCGAGAACTCAAGGCATTGATGCACAAGAGGTTCGTTCCTAACTATTACAACCGCGATCTCCCACTCCAAATTTCAAACCCTCACTCAGGGTAACATGAGTGTGGAGGACTACTACAAGGAGATCGAAATGGCTATGATGAGGGCAAATATTCAAGAAGATAGTGAGGCAATAATGGCAAGGTTTCTTCGAGGTCTCAACCCTGATCTACAAGAAGCCTTGGAGTTCCAACATTATTTTGGACATGCATGATCTTCTTGACTTAGCTATCAAGGCCGGAGGGGAAAGAAATTGAGGCGAGGGACCCGCCACCTTCCAAACTTCCAACTTGACCTCATGGAGGGGAAACCAACCACGGAAAACAACCCACAAAGTTGGAAGTTCGGCTACACCCACTCCATCTAGCCGAATTCAAGATAATGCTCCTAACTGAAATTCCCATTTTACCCCTAACAAAGCTGTTGATGCATTCAAATCCACTTCTAAGACACCTCATGAGAACTCCTAAGACTAGGAGTAGGGATATCAAGTGTTTCAAGTGCCAAGAGTTTGGACATATCCAGTTCCAATGTCCAAATCAGAGGGTCATGTTAGTCATTCACAATGGAGAGATCGTGTCCGATGATGACGATTGTAAGGATATGCCTGGATTGATCAAAGGCGATTGCTTGGAGAATGACTCGGCTGAGGAAGAATGTTATGCTACCTAAGGAAAAATTGGCTATTTGGTGGCACGACGAGTGCTACGAGCAATTGCAAAGAGAACACTTATTTTACACTCGTTGTAAAGTAAGTGATAAGATGTGTAGCCTCATCATTGATGGTGGGAGTTGCACTAATGTAACAAACTTACTCATGGTTGAAAGTTTAGGCCTTCCTACAACTAAACATCCACACCCATACCGCCTACAATGATTAAGCGAAGAAGGAGAGGTGCGTGTCAACAAACAGGTACGTGTCCCTTTTTCAATTGGCACCTACATTGACGAAATTGTGTGAGATGTAGTCCCTATTCATGCTACACATGTCATTTTAGGAAAACCTTGGCAATTTGACAAACATGTCACATTTGATGGTATGGCAAATAAGTACACTCCTTTGCACAATGGTAAGCGCATGGTCCTCACACCTCTTACACATGCACAAGTATATGAGGACCAACTAAAATTGCAAAGGGAGTGTGACTTAGACCGTCAAAAGAGGAAGCAAAGGACGGTCTATGAGGACTCGCAAATTTTCTTATTTTAAACTCCTAATTCTATATTATTTAATTATTAATTTGGCCAATTTTCCTGAATATTATTTTCTAACCTTTTTAGATCTAATTGCATGGATCTATAGCTTAGTTATAATTTAAAGTGACTTGTTTCAAAATTTAATTTTTGGAAACTCGTTAAGTGTGAATAGTGAATGCGCGTTCGGAAATAATAATCGATTCGAGAATACAATAAACTTGAAAATTGGAGACTTGTACGTTAGTCCTAAAATGGTTATTCATAAGTTTAAACACTCAAGTGATAGTTAGTTATACTATCGTTATAAGAATTTTTTAGAGATTTCGCGTTATCGTGAACAAGTTGGAAATTCGCGTTTTCGCGCGCGCGACTAATTAGAGGATTTAGAAATTATTTCTAGAATATTAAGAGTGAATAATATTAGTATAAATTAAAGTGCATTAGAGGTATAAAGTATAAGTGAAACAAACTCGAGAGGGATCGAGCACGAAACGCGCGCGTGCGCGCACACGCGAGAGTTGACTTTTGGCACCCTTTTGGCCACACACTTTTAAGCTTCCTCAAAGAAGCTTCCTTATCAGCAAAACACTCTTCTTTTTTCGCCTCAAGCAGCCGTGAAACACTAGGAGAAAAGAACACCAAAAACTCTCCAAATTCTTACACCATTTCTTCACAAAATCAACTCAAACTTTCAACCCATCTTGCAAATAACTTGAAGATTCACTTGAGCTTGGAGAGGGTTTCATTCTCACGGTTTTTCTTGGAGCTCAAAGGGCCAAAAATTTCTGTTTTTGTCATCCAAAGAGGTAACACACAATCCATCGTTTGAATCTTCGATTATATACGTTAGATTGCACTTATACGGTAGTAGATTCATGTGGGTAGCTTGGATTATGTTGGAAATTGTTGTGTGGGCTCTATGAATTCCCACTATGCCTCATTGGACTGATTTGATGAGTTTTAATGTTATTAATGTTGGTTTAGTGCTTAAATTAGTAGAACTAAGTGAGTTTATGAAGGAAAGTTCAAAGGAAGTGAAAGGAGAAATTTTTCCAACTCTGCCTTTATGTTGTCCGTGGCCTTTAGGGCGAAATTTTGTGGATCTGATGGCTTAGTTGTGATGTTTATATGTTGTATGAGATGTGTAGAACGTTTCATCAAAAAAAATCCATGATTTGGTTGGCCAAATGTTGAATTTTCGTAAGACAGCAAACATGGAAATTTTCACGTCACTGCCCTGGCAGTGTTCTTGTTTCGGCCATATCGTTTTGCTTCGATGTCGAAATCGAGTGCCGTTTGTGGCACTGGAAACTAGACATTTCCAGATTTTCAACGGTATAAAATTAACATTCTGATTCCATCCGAGTGATCCGTACCAACCATCTGAACCTGACTGTCCTGTTTCCCGTTTTCACAGAGAGCCCTGTTCTGAGCAGCAATTTGATGCTCCAATATGAGGCTAGTTGTAGACAGAATTTGAAAACAATTTCTTCTAAGCAAATTGTAGAGTTATGAATCTAGTTTTCAACGCCACCCACCATGCCCAATTCCAAGTTGAATTGAGTGAGTTGTGGCTGAAGTTCCAAACTGACTCAGGGATTGAAAACCCTCTTTTTGGCTAGTTGATGCCTTAACCTTGATTGGGACTTGTTGTTTCGAAATTCTTGGTGTTAACCACCTACCAAACACCATCTTGGATGTTCTTAGACATTGTCTACATAAATGAACCATATTTGAGATGTTTTCATTGGCCGAATATTAGAAAAGGAAAATTTGCATACAAAGACAGATTTACCTTGGAAATTCGTGGGGCTTTAGTGATTTTGTTAACTAACTTACCGTGTGAATTTTTGCATGAAATTTTACAAAGGAATATCCCTTATAGGGTAGTGTAATACTGCCAAATTTGGTATCATTCTGAGTCCATTTCGATACTCAACCAAAGTCCCAAAGTTCGTGGTTTAAACCTGGAAATTATCTAAACGGTCTCACTTTTTCAGCAACTTTGAGCTGCTATATCTTGGCGCTCAAAACTCCGATTCTTGTTCCATTTTGTGTGTTTTAAAGCTTGTTTGTAACTCTAATTGAGTTCCAAATTTCAGAGGCTAGATCGAATTCTATGAATTTTACCGAATTTTCAAAGTTGGCCAAAAACCAACCCGAAACTGTCTTGGTAAGTCCAAGACAGCCACTTTGAGCCGCATTTTGAATATCTTCCATTTGGAATCATGGAAAAGTGTCTTCTAGGAACTTTTAGTACTTTGATTTTAGTTTCCAACGGTATAAAGTTCCAATTTTTGGACTTATGGAACTCGAGATATGATTTTTCCAAGTAGTGTCGCACCAAGCGGAAAATTTTCTGATTTTAAACAAAATACTCTCTTAAGCACTTTTAACCTTCCTTTGAGATGCTTGGTCCATTCTAGGACTAATTTCACGGTTAGATACAAGGTTCCTTAGAATTTTAAACCTTTATTTTAAATCTTGGTTTCTAATGATTAAACCCTCTTGAAGTGTTCTCTTGGTTGTTTAACTTCCTTGGTTAATGGCACCATATTTTATACTTGAGAGATGGACTTCAACCTCTATTTTTATGCCCTTGATTTCCATGAGTTTAAGCTTTAAAAATGGAGCATTTTAACTTGAGTGATTCTTGGAGAATTTCACTAGTTTTCTACTCAAAACATGGAACCTTTAACTTGACTTGAACTATAACTTTGAGAATGGGGAGCGAGAAAATGTTTTCTTATTAATTTTGGCCGAGTACCTAGGTAATCATGAATGTGCGTGTCTCAGGTGGTCACGAGAATGCTGAAGAGTCCGTCTGACTTCTCGCTTTGCTCCTCTTTGCCTTGACTTTCGGTGAGTGTCAAGTGCATGAATTGTTGACAAATGCTTTAAGTATTAATTGAGTATTATGGAATTGTTGAGACGAGTGTGTATTTTACCGCACTCGCTCTCCTTAAGTGATGCTATAATTGAATTTTCCTATGTGGATGACTATGTGAATTAAATGAATTGTTGCTATTACAAATCCTATTTGTGTTGTGATGTCGAGTGGAGTGAACCTCCTCGACTTATGTGTATTCTCGTGGGGATGCCCTCGTCCTCTCTTTCTTTTAATTATGCGACACCTGTTACTTAAATACACATGATCGGTAATTGTTCATAAATATATCTAACTCGTAAGCCCTGAGCGGGTGCAAGTACCACACCAATCTGGGTGGGAGGTGCCTCTCATACCGTTTCAGTGCTATAATCGGTTCATTGAGCGATAGTAAGTACCACACCAATTTAGGTGGGAGGTACCTCTCATATCGACTCCAAAACCCTAAACATTAATCGGTTCTCTGAGCGATAGTAAGTATCACACGATTCGGGTGGGAGGTACCTCTCATGTCTTCTCAGAACCACAAACCATTCTAAGTCGATTGGAGCGATGCCTCATCGACCACTGAGCGATAGTAAGTACCACACGATTTGGGTGGGAGGTACCTCTCATATCGAGTCAGAACCATAAACAAAGTATAAGTCGATTGGAGCGATGTCTTATCGACCACTGAGCGATAGTAAGTACCACACCGATTCGGGTGGGAGGTACCTCTCATGTCGACTCAGAACTATAAACATATATCCGATTCCCTGGGCGATGGCATGTACCACACCAATTCGGGTGGGAAGTACCTCTCATGTCGACTCAGATTCATAAATGGAATGAGTAAAGTTCTACGGACTTAATTACCCACTCCGGTGACGGAGTGTCATCACGAGGAGATATTAAATTGAACTATGGCAAAGCAAGTGGAAATAAGCTATTTTGCGAATATTCACGAATTATTTAAATGTTATAGCTTTATTTCTCGTACAAGTTTTTATGGCTACTTGAATTATATGCTTGCATGATTTTCTTGGCCTCACGAGCATTCGCTCACCCTGTAGATTTGTTTTTCCTTAATAGGAATGGATCTGAGGTGGAACTCGAAGGAACCCTTTTGATGTACTTTTGTAATAGGGTTTTCAATAGAACTGGCTGGTTATTGTCGTTATTGAATATTTTGGGAATTTGATGTATCCTTTGGGTACCGACATAAGAATTGGAAGATTGATGTATTTTGTACTCGTGGTGTATGACTAGAGGTTAAATGTATATAAGTATGAAAACGACTTTCTTTATTAGACTTGTATTAATGGTTATTATCGTTAAGCGTGAGTCTTGAGTCCGGGCGAGAGTTTGGCAGGCGTTCCGCGGATACCCTTGGATTCGCCCTTGGGAGAAGTGGGGGCGTCACACGGTCGACCCTGGCACCTGCTCTACTTCCACAAGTGAGCAATCGACCCAAGGGTCGAGTGAGCACACCTAGTGTACCACGTGATCATGCATTAACTAAATTAGACACTTGAAAATAAAACATGATAATTAAGGATAAAGATGTGTGAAAACTTGTAAATGCTGACTAGCCTGTTGTCGAGCCCCAATTTTTGTTAAAAAATAAAGGAAAATAAATGAAGTTTTAAGAAAATTGATTTTTGGTTTGATTTTGATTTGAAAAATGTGAATTTTTTATTTTAGAGAAAAAATGAAATGGGTCTAAATGGGACTTTGAAAATGCGACGATTTGACCCAAAATAATAGTTTTAAAAGGGTTTTGAAATAAAAAATTGGAGTCGCCACTTGGTATTGAGTTGAGGTGTACCAAGTCACCTAAAATGAATTTTTTAAAGAAAAAGTAGAAACCTTTTTAAACGACTCCTAAGTCCTACAAATCAGAGAAAAAGATTCGGGAGTTACATTTGAAGAGAGGGAAAGAAAGGATAAAAATCCAAGGCACCCTCTCAACCTAGCCAAGGCTAGTTGCGTGATTTAGTCAAGAATTTTCTTAATTTAACCTAAAAATTTATCACATTTTGAAGGTATTTACATGAATGCAAAACCTAGACCTAAGAGGGTATCGAGGGGTCAAAATATCTCTTCGAAGTTATTTGATGCAATTCGCATTAATTGCGACGCCCAAAAGTAAACTTTCGAAGAAGTCACGAATTGTACAAAAATATGAGAGTCAAAGAGAAATGCAAAGGAAAAATCAAATAATAGAATAATTATATAAATATACATGTCCTAAAGGAATGCATCATGTCAGGTACGGGGGATTAATATTCGTGACTCAATTTTCCCTTTATAAGAGGGAATACGAGCGTGCTAAGGCTAGAAAGCCAAACTCGTCCATATCCCATATTTAAGGGGTATTTCCTACCTAATCAAACAAATGATCTAACCTAATTCTATTCCCCTAAATGGAATGCAAGTTTAATGTCATGTTTGCATACAAAGGGGGTGAGGAATATATGTATAAGGGGAATATGGGATAAGGGGTATACATATAGTGAAAAATGTCATGCCAAATGGTAGAAAACCCTAAAAGTGAAAAACATGCATGAGATGAAGTGATTTATCACACAAACATGATCTAGCGCACGAAGGGCTTCTAAGGGTCAAGCGTTGGACTAGTGAAAAAATCAGAATCAAAAAGGGCCACAACTAGCGTTGGACTAGTGTGTTGTCGGGAACGGGGCCACAACTAGCGTTTGACTAGTGTGGTGACGCCCCATATTCATTTTCAACCAAATAAATCATGTAAAGCATAATAAAGCAAATAAACACATAAATCACATAAAACACATAACACATATAGGCATGATATCTAGATGCAAGACCCTAGAAAAGCGGTAACACATAGCACGTAAGCATGCAAATCACACAAAGCAAATAAAGCGAATAAAGCCCTAACTATTACATTCGGGGAGTCCTACTACAATCTAAAAGGGGGGAAATAAATAAGTAAAATAAATACCTAACTATTACAATTTTTGGCATTTCAATGCCCTTCCAAATAATTACAAATTAAATTAAAATAAATATACAAAAATTGAAGCAAATAAAGTGACTAAATGAAACAAAAATAAAACATTCAAAACCATGCAATTGCACACTTAGAATCACATAGGAGCACATAGGGAGCACATAGAGTCAAAATAAAATCGAAATAAGGGATAGAGTGTACCTCCCTTGAATTGATTGTCCTAATGAAGTGAATTGCTTATTTACCCTCCAAAATAATAAAATGGTCAAGACATCATTTTAATTAACAAATAATCATAAAAAATGGAAATAAGTATGAAATTGAGTGACTTGAATCATGTAAACGACCTACATTTAAGAACTTAAAACACTCAAGAACTTAATTGCAAAAATTAACAAAGTTTTGGGGATTAAATTATAATCATCACAAAAATATGGGGTCACAATTAAAGACAAATAAAGTTCAGGACCTATTTATAATTAAATTAAGGACTTAATTGAAAGAAATTTAAATGTTCTGGCCATGGTATAATTAATGAAACGTTCAGGGACCATTCCGCAAATTTGTTTGACCAGATTCTTAACCAGACAGGCCATTGGGCCATTTTATTTATTTCTTGGGCTAAAGCTTCCCAAAGCCCAATCGAAGGTCCAAAGCACAAGGAGCAGGCCAATCTATTATTTTCATCAAGTAAAATGAATGGGCTTTAACCACCCAAACCCAAATTACAAAGCCCAAAAATAAACAAACAAAACTCCATCAAAATAGACAAAATCCATCATCAAAACCTAATTAAATAAACCTAATTCAATTCTCATCTAATTTTATTAAATCCAACAAGATAATGAGAAAACTAGAAATTGCTAGGACCTAATTATATCACAAAATCCCCAGAATTAATCTTTCCAAAAAGTCACATAAAACATATAAAAAGAGGATTAGACTTAAACAGGGCAAAATTAGCTAAATTTTCCAAGGTTTTGGGCCACAGTGAAATTAGGCAGAAATTAAGGGGTCAAAAATGTAATTTTTTAAAAGCTTTTCGTACAGCCCAACGAAGCTTTCTTCTTCAACGGAAAAGCTTCTTTCTGCAACTTTCTTTTCTTTTGTTCGTCAACTACCCGAAACAAACAATAAGCTAATAATATCATGCAACTCATGGGCTCTACTTCCATCATTCAATCATCAAAGATTCACCAACTCAACAAGATTCACGGGCAAGGGAATCATCTGAACCCCGACGCAGCAAAGGGAAGGGAAATGGTTAAAGAACCCAGCAACAAAAGTTTAACATTAGACTGCCATTCTGCTTTTCTTCACAGACGGAACAACACCAGAACATTCAACTTCAACTCTAGCCATTCCCCAAAGAAAACGAGACTTACACAAACCCCTCTCACACAACCTCACACCATAGCCCAAGTTCATGTAACGAAAGGATATGAAAAAAGAAAAACAGAAAAAGCGCAAGAACAAGCATATCAAATCTCTCAACACTCTCACTTCTGCCCTGACAGGAATTGGACTGGCCGAATACATGCAAAACCAGAAATCAATCGTTCTTCAAAACAAGATTTTCAGTTGGGCATTTTACCGAACAAGAAACGGGCATAACAATTCACCGAAATTTTTGTTTAATTGAAGTTATTCAGCCCCAAAATTATTCAGAAAACAAGAGATTCCAGTCCACCTAACACATTTAACACATTTATATCCTAAAATCATGAACAAACAGCAAGAAATTTGCAATAAATGGGGGCATGGCAGACATGCTCTGAAAGCTTCCGAAACCTATGCTTGAACGAAGACTTACCAAGCCTTTGCGGTGAGGATTTGCAGGTGGTGGCGGTGGATTCGGTGAGGTGGTGGCGGCTATGAGCGGCGGCTATTCCGGCGGATCTTCAGATGAACCTTCCCTGCTCTGCTTCTTCGCAGCTTTGCTCCTCTGCTTTTCCTCAGCTATGGCTTCTAGCCGAAGCCTTTCTCCTCTGTTTTCTTTTCCTCGGCCTTTCTTGCTTGCTCCAATTTTCTATTCTTGTTTTTAGTTTCTTCCTCCGCCCGTTTGGTCTTTCTCTCTGGTTCTTTTTTCTTTCCCTTTGGCCGAAGACCTTCTTTGTGATACCCCGAAATTTTACTTATCCTTATAACCCTTATGTGAACTCACTTACCTTAGATTCTTGGTTGTTTTAATGGTTGAATTTTAGCCAAGGAAGTGAATTTTGTTAAGAAAGTTTCATAATCTCAAGTTGTTAGAAAATCTAGAAATTTTCGCAGGAGGCTCTGCACAGCTTTGGGAAAATGGCTATAACTTCGTATAGGAAAGTCGGAATTGAGTTCCGTTTGTTGCGTTTGAAACTAGACTCATAGAGCTTCTTACGGTGAAAAATTTAGAGTTTGATTCAATCTCTATAAATTCCAGAAAATTGGCAAACTTGGCTGAAAATTCGGCCCTGCACAAGTAACAATAGGAATGTTGTAGTAGCTTATGGCTCAATTTGGACCAACTTATGAACTGAATCTCTTTGAGATGTCTTCTAAAGATTATTAGTATTTGAAGTATAGTTTTTAATAGGCCAAGTTTTATGAATTTTTTATATTTATAACTCAAGTTATGATTTTTCTAAAGGAAGAGTATAAGTTAGGGGTTTTTTGTGCATACTAGGGTTTTGGTGTGTCTTTGGTGCATTTTGGTAGTGTGATCACTTGGTGAGGTGTGTGTACTACATTTGGTGGATAAGAATGAGTATTAAGTAAGAGAAAGTGTGTGATTAGAAGTGCTACTAATAAGTAGTGAATTATAAGTGAAAACCCTAGTACGTGCGAGTTAAGGAAACGGTTGGAACCGACGTGCACCGTTTGTTGCCGATCGGGTGCACCATTTGAACACTATTTTATTACCTTAATCTCCTTGCTTTTATTTCACAAATATTAGCCCTAAATATCTCTTATACCAGCCGAAATATTTGACTTAAAAAAAGAGGAAAAGAAAAAAACAAGAGGAAAATTAGTGGTGCCAAGTGTCACTAGCTAGCCACAATTTTTGACTAAGAACTTTCTTATCATGTCTTAACACCAATTCATCTTTCATTCCTTAAACAAAACAAAACAAACTTAAGAATAGGAGAGGGAGAGAACCGTGAGCTAAGGGGAAAAAAAACAAAGAGGAGAAAAAAAAATCTATCCAAGGTTTGACCAAGCCTTTCTTAGTCTTCATTTGACCAAGCCTTTCTTAGTCCTTTATCTTGTACACATTGAACCCAACCATTTCATCTTCTTGCAAGCTTGGCCGAGAGAGAGAGGAGAGGAAGAGAGAAAAATTCCATCTTGATTTCCTTGCTTGATTTGTGAAAAATCCAAACACTAACCGAAATCCATACCGATTAATCTTAAGTTAAGCTTGGAGAGAAGACCTTGGTGAAGTTTTTGGAGGAATAAAACTCTTGTTTGCTTGGGGTTTGAGGTAAGTTTCTAGAAAATATCTCTTTTATTTGTCTCTTGAGATTCATTCAAGATAAGTTATGATTGAAGCTAAAAGAAGCATGGTTTATGTAATTTCCAGCTTTAGTGTTCAATTTCCAGCCTTGATATGCATTTTCCAGCCATGAGATGAACTTGATAGTTTTGATATGAGATGGTTTAACTTTGATGTGAAATTTTAAGCTTTGGTATAGGGTTTTCCAGCTTGGTTGAAATTTCCAGCTTTAGTTATAAAGTCCAGCTTTAGTAGAGAAATTTCCAGCTTTGATGATGAACTGCCCTGCTTCTGACCAGTTACATTAGGATATGATGGAGGCCGAATTGGGCTTAGCTCAAAACATGAAAGTTGTAGGAAATAATGTTATTAAGCTGTCTGTAAAATTTCGGCTCAATCAGAGCACGGTAAAATGTTAAATGCCGAAATACCCTTACTGCCACAAGCTGCAATTTGTAAACAGTTTTGTGAATTCACCAGTTTGGGCTGCGTTTTTCACCCTGATTCGTATCCAATTAGCTTTTGGTCAAAACACAAAACATGTAACCCTATGTTTTAGCTTTCCAAAGCCTCTGAAAACACCCCAAACGGAGTTGTGTAGCCTGAGTTATTGCCGGTTAAAGTCAGTGCTGACAACCAGACTGATCATAAACTTTTGGATCTGTGATTGGCAAATTCGACTTAGATAAACTATAAATTAGTTACGTTGCCTTCATGAAAGTTGTGCCCCTCTGTCTTAGCTTCAAAACAGTGTAAGATTCACCCTGATTCGATAAACATAGCTCTGGTTATGATTAAAATGCTATGAGATGTCAAATATGCCGTTTAGTTTTTGGTCTTCAAAATTGATTTCCGATTTGTACTATTGCACTTGTGTTGTACTTGGATGATTTTGGAGCCTAATGGAAGGGCTATTTTGGTAACATTACTTGTGTGTTATTGTGGGGCTGAATTAAAGAAAATTAGGAAGCCATAAATGGCTGGAAATTTGGTAAACACAAAGGGCGTGCTGCCAAATTTGCACTCAAGGGTTAAGTAGAATTACGCTTGTCTTGAGTAATGTTTTGAGGACGAATCTAACTCGATTTGGTCTAGATTATTCCAAGTTTCCTTTTGTGGAGGTATATAAGTTGAAATTCGGCCCGAAACTTGCACCTTGGAAAATTTACAACTAATCGAAATACGTTTTCTTCATTTCCTTCGACCCAAATGGTATTTTCACATATAATTGCTTCAAAATTTCACCCGTTTGAAAAGCGAGCAAGGGTTTTACGAATATTCCCTAAATAAGTTTCAATTACTTGATTCTCGTTAAACGAAACGTTTAAGTTTTGAGCCTTAGTTACTTTTCAATGCTCTTAAACAATATTTTCTCGCAGATTTGAACTCCAAGAGCGGAGTAATACCCAAAAACGACCTGTAAAGGCACTGCATCTGTTGGTGAGTGCTTCCAAATACCTGATTGAACTTGACACTTGTTTCAATACTTGACCAATGTGATCGAATGAAATGTGATGGGTATGATCGGGCAAGGGTGTACTTTATCGCACTTGCCCTAATTGTGATATGTACTTGTTATTGTTGCAATCGACTTGCTATACTTGTGCTTGACTTGTAAGTGCGGAGCGGCAGTATGTACCACACTCGATCCGAGTGGGAAGTACCTCTCTTTCCCGTCTCCGTACTTCTATCTTGATTCAATCGATTGGAGATGTTATCTCATCGATTTCTTGGGGACCCAAACCCCACTGGCTAGTTAATCGAATCGAGCCCGGCAAGGGTTTGGTCGATTAGATAACGAACCATGGGTATCTAGTGTTGTCGAGTGGAGTGTTATCTCCTCGACTAATTGGTATACTCGAGTATTACCACCAGTGTTTATTGTGGAGTTCGGGCCCGGTAAGGGGGTTTGGTCGGTGGACGGAGATTGGAGTTAAGTGGTGTTCTACTGGACTAGTTACCTCACTTGAAAGTTGACGGAGTGTCAACTACCAATTGATCAAGCCATGGTGGAGCCAATACATGAACAACTGTATCCTTACTTGTGAAATACGAATGGTTATTGTTTGGCTATATGAAGAACTGCCCTGATGAAATTTAGTAGAGAAATTTCCAGCTTTGATGATGAACTGCCCTGCTTCTGACCAGTTACATTAGGATATGATGGAGGCCGAATTGGGCTTAGCTCAAAACATGAAAGTTGTAGGAAATAATGTTATTAAGCTGTCTGCAAAATTTCGGCTCAATCAGAGCACGGTAGAATGTTAAATGACCGAAATACCCTTACTGCCACAAGCTGCAATTTGTAAACAGTTTTGTGAATTCACCAGTTTGGGCTGCGTTTGTCACCCTGATTCGTATCCAATTAGCTTTTGGTCAAAACACAAAACATGTAACCCTATGTTTTAGCTTTCCAAAGCCTCTGAAAACACCCCAAACGGAGTTGTGTAGCCTGAGTTATTGCCGGTTAAAGTCAGTGCTGACAACCAGACTGATCATAAACTTTTGGATCTGTGATTGGCAAATTCGACTTAGATAAACTATAAATTAGGTTACGTTGCCTTCATGAAAGTTGTGCCCCTCTGTCTTAGCTTCAAAACAGTGTAAGATTCACCCTGATTCGATAAACATAGCTCTGGTTATGATTAAAATGCTATGAGATGTCAAATATGCCGTTTAGTTTTTGTCTTCAAAAATTGATTTCCGATTGTACTATTGCACTTGTGTTGTACTTGGATGATTTTGGAGCCTAATGGAAGGGCTCTTTTGGTAACATTACTTGTGTGTTATTGTGGGGCGGAATTAAAGAAAATTAGGAAGCCATAAATGGCTGGAAATTTGGTAAACACAAAGGGCGTGCTGCCCAAATTTGCACTCAAGGGTTAAGTAGAATTACGCTTGTCTTGAGTAATGTTTTGAGGACGAATCTAACTCGATTTGTCTAGATTATCCAAGTTTCCTTTTGTGGAGGTATATAAGTTGAAATTCGGCCGAAACTTGCACCCTTGGAAATTTACAACTAATCGAAATACGTTTTCTTCATTTCTTCGACCCAAATGGTATTTTCACATATAATTGCTTCAAAATTTCACCGTTTGAAAAGCGAGCAAGGGTTTTACGAATATTCCCTAAATAAGTTTCAATTACTTGATTCTCGTTAAACGAAACGTTTAAGTTTTGAGCCTTAGTTACTTTTCAATGCTCTTAAACAATATTTTCTCGCAGATTTGAACTCCAAGAGCGGAGTAATACCCAAAAACGACCTGTAAAGGCACTGCATCTGTTGGTGAGTGCTTCCAAATAGCTGATTGAACTTGACACTTGTTTTCAATACTTGACCAATGTGATCGAATGAAATGTGATGGGTATGGTCGGGCAAGGGTGTACTTTATCGCACTTGCCCTAATGTGATATGTACTTGTTATTGTTGCAATCGACTTGCTATACTTGTGCTTGACTTGTAAGTGCGGAGCGGCAGTATGTACCACACTCGATCCGAGTGGGAGGTACCTCTCTTTCCCGTCTCCGTACTTCTATCTTGATTCAATCGATTGGAGATGTTATCTCATCGATTTCTTGGGGACCCAAACCCCACTGGCTAGTTAATCGAATCGAGCCGGCAAGGGTTTGGTCGATTAGATAACGAACCATGGGTATCTAGTGTTGTCGAGTGGAGTGTTATCTCCTCGACTAATTGGTATACTCGAGTATTACCACCAGTGTTTATTGTGGAGTTCGGGCCCGGTAAGGGGGTTTGGTCGGTGGACGGAGATTGGAGTTAAGTGGTGTTCTACTGGACTAGTTACCTCACTTGAAAGTTGACGGAGTGTCAACTACCAATTGATCAAGCCATGGTGGAGCCAATACATGAACAACTGTATCCTTACTTGTGAAATACGAATGGTTATTGTTTGGCTATATGAAGATTTATTACTCATTTCTTGACTTGTTTTGCTTACTATTTCACTATTGTGCTGCTTCTATGTTATTTGATGATTAATTTGATATTTGGAACCTCACTGGGCTTTTAACTCATTCCACGCCATTTGTTTTCCTTACAGGAGGTACGAGTTAGGCGCAAGAGTTGCAACGACTAGTGTAGTCTAATAGTTTTGAGTTTTGAAGTTGTACTCGCGTTAACACCCGATTAGGGTTGTATGTACTTGACTTGTAGCACTTTAAAGTATTATGGCATGTGAAAGCCTTGTATCTGGGTGAACATCAATGTATATGTATAAGAAGTTTGAACTTGTTGTGGTATTTATCTTCAATGGATGATGGTTTTCTCGAGTACTAGTGAGTGAGTCCTGGCGAGAGCTGGGCAGGCGACTCGCTAAACCCTAGGGGAAGGTGGGGTCGTCACATTCTTCTCTGTTTTTCCTCTCCTCCGTGGCTCCTTTTCTTCCCCTTTTTCCAAAAATCCCCCTCCTGCCTACTCTGTGTTTTACCCACCGTCCGCCTCTTGTTTTTCCAATCTCCTTGCTTCGTCTCTCCCTCACTTCACTTCCCCTTTTGATCTTTCTCTTTTCTCCTCGTTCCATTTCGATCCACTCGAAAACTTCCCCAATTTTCTTGTTCTTTTTCCAATTTTTCCTGCACTTTGCCAAAGCCTCTTCCCTTTGGTTTTCCTCCTTTTTTTTTTTTACTCTCTGTTTTTGCCGAAACCTTCCCCTTGGTTTCTTTCTTTTCTCCAATTTCTCTTCCATCTACTGTCTCTGGCTCTCTCTCTCGTTTTTGCCTGAAGTGCGTCGCCCAAATTCCAGATTTCCCCCTTCTGTTTTTTTTTCTGTTTTCCTTCTCTTTTTTTTTTTCTTTCTCAATTGTCTTCCGTAGCTTCCCCGAAGTTTTTTCCCCCAAAATTTCTTAAGCCAACCAAGTGTCTAGACACCTCACCTTCTTGGTGTTGTGTTGTCAAGTAAATAAAAGGACACTTGTCCCACATGCATACTTCCACCTATTCACATATTTTTCTTATTATTTTTGTCATTCTTTGTTTTTGCTTTTTCCCTTTTTTTTTCCTTCAAAAATCAAACAAAGTTAAAAAACAAATTGAAAACTTTTAAATGTCAATTATACACATATATTTTTCAAAATTGAATCCAAAATGATTAAAACAACTTTTTGTGGAAATTTTCTTTTTCTGAAATTTTAATGCTAAAAAAATGTCTAAAAAAAATCATGAAATTAATAAATAAAAATAGATAATAATTATCAATAAAAATGAAATAAATAAATAAAATAACATAAAATAAAATATTCAAAATTTGGTGTCTACAGTTTGCCCCTCTTTGTCTGAGTTTCGAAGAAACTCGAGACAAAGACGTAGACACCAAATATTTACCTGAAAAATTTTGTCTCAAACTGAATGCATGTAAACATAAAAAAGTCAGTGGGACACAGCCCGAGCCTGCCGGACGTTAGTGGGATGAATCCAATGCTAACGAAGATGAAAAAATATAATACACGTTAGTGAGTCAATACTCGATGCTAACGGTGGTAAAAGACAAAACACAAGTTAGTGAGTCAATACTCGATACTAACGGTGACAGAAAAATAAAACACGCGTTAGTGAGTCAAACTCGATGCTAACGGTGGTAAAAGAACAAAACACGCGTTAGTGAGTCAATACTCGATGCTAACGGTGGTAGAAAAACAAAACACACGTTAGTGAGTCAAACTCGATGCTAACGGTGGTAGAAGACAAAACACACGTTAGTGAGTCAATACTCAATGCTAACGGTGGTAAAAGACAAAACACACGTTAGTGAGTCAATACTCCATGCTAACGGTGGTAGAAGACAAAACACACGTTAGTGAGTCAATACTCCATGCTAACGGTGATAGAAGAACAAAACACACGTTAGTGAGTCAAACTCGATGCTAACGGTGATAAAAGACAAAACACACGTTAGTGAGTCAAACTCGATGCTAACGGTGATAAAAGACAAAACACACGTTAGTGAGTCAATACTCCATGCTAACGGTGACAGAAAATGGTCAGCGGGATAAAACCCAGTCCTGCCGAGGTTGGCGGGATAAAACCCGGTCCCAACAATGATATAAAATGGCGTTTGTGATGTTGGTGGCACAAAATTCAAGCCCAACGTGGTGTAAATGATGTTGGTGGCACACAATCCAAGCCCAACGTGGTGTAAATGATGTTGGTGGCACAAAATCCAAGCCCAACGTGGTGTAAATGATGTTGGTATAACTTTTGAAATCATAATTTCCAAAACTTGCCCCAGTGTAGGGCCCCTTTTCTTCTTTCTTTTCCCGTTCGCTATCGCCCTTCCAATCTGACTTGCGTTTCTTCACCGATTTCAGCCATTAATACCTGCACATGGGGGTTTACCAAAGTACAACATGCACTTAAATTTCTTATTTTATTTTAAAAATTGATGCAACTACTACTCATGAAAAGAACAGCGTGATTGATTCAGATGTATTACACAAATTTGCCCCAGTGTGGGCCCATTTGGTGATATCTCACAAATTAAAATTTGCCTCAGTGTGTGCCCATTTAGTTACAAAAAATTTTATTCGGATGACTCTTCATTTATTTGAACAAAGTAAACAACTAAATTTCCTAAAATTTAAGAAATAAGCACATACTAACATATAATGGAAAGCAATTCGAACATTGTGCTTGTACTCATACAGAAAATTTCATGATGAATCTCTCAAAATAATACCAAATTATAAAAATTTCTTCCTCGCTTTAGCATAAATGCTTAGGGTAATGGGTCACTGCTTCTTGTTAGCTCATCTTTCAGGACTAATCAAGTGGGTGTTATTTCGGATTTGGAGACGGTTCAGGAAAATGAGAGGTCAGGATCTGTCTTATTCTTGTGCCCAAATTGTATGTAACTCATTCAATACCACATCTTAGTGAAAACAAATAGTTGGTCACCCTTACTTCTTAAGAAAACTTAGTCAACATATAAGCTTTATAAACTTGAAACAAATGGGTAGAAACGATAGCTAAACATGTAAAAACTGGCTGTGGCCTTATGATCATGAGTGATTGGGAGATCCCTTAAGAGTATAATCCTCACTTTGAGTTGTCATGAAAGGATAAGTCAGCGATGGACTTTGTGAACTTGTGATGTGGCTTGAAAGCGATAGCTAAAGAAATAAGATTTTCAAGGACACTGCACTGAAGATCGCATTTCTTCCCAAAAAATTGCCCCAATTTTGGACTCCCAGATCATCACTCAACAGGGACTTTCAGCATTGAATCTTTTTGTATTTTCTCTGCATTTATTTTCCTTCCCCTTTTTTCTCTCTTTTTTTTTAAAGCATCCTTGTGGGTTTTTACATAATGAGCAGCGTCAACCCCACACCTAATCAATTCAGAAATATATTTAGAAAATTTCTTTACAGAGATATTGCAAAGAACAGAAGTCAGGACTTTCGGCTTTTGTAATGGGGTCGGGTGGGGTGTTTAGAAAAGTTAAGGCTTGAAGGCGGATTTCAAAAGTGGTTTAAATGATCTGAGATCACATTGTTGGGCCGACCCTATTTTTAGGGTTAAATCAAACTTGCCCCAGTTTATTTTCAACTTGGGCTCTCTTTTTCCATTTTCCACCTTCTGTCATTTCATTCATCTTTTGAACTGTTCACAATTCGCCCCAATTCATTTTCATTTTTTTTTAACTGAGGTTTTCTTTCGCTCATTTCCTTTTCTTTCCGCTTTCCTTTAAAAATTGAATTTGCCCCAGTGTGGGGTTTTTCTCTCTTTTCTTTTTTCAAAACTAAATTTGCCCTAGTGTGGCATTTTTCTTTCTTTTCCAAAACTAAATTTGCCCCAATATGGGGTTTGCGATTCTCAGGGGTTGCCAAACGAAATAATCTATTCTGAAGGTTCAAAAGGGATAACTAGGGATAGAGTGTTTGATTGGAAAAGAAGAGGGTCTGACTTTTCTTCCGTTCCTTACATTAACTCTGAAAGGAAACTTTCATTAATGCGAAATTTCTTGCATGTATCTGAATCAATTGACTGAGGAAGACTCTGGTTCATGCATATCTGTGAAACATAAGTAATCCGCCGGACAATACTCCTCCTTTTCTTTTTCCTTTTTCAAAATTGAAGCCCAAATATTAAAGGTAGAATCAAATTTTCCCAATTTGTGGTTTTCTCTCTTTTTTGCATTTTTTCTTCTTTTTTTCAATCTCCCTTCCCCAATGTGGGGTGCGATCATAAGTGCTGTTTGAAACGAACCACCTTTTTAACTCAAATGAGGATGCAAGGGGTAAATAGTGTTTGGATTGCAGAAACGATGGCCAAAGCATCGTTCTTACACCTCATGACAACCCAAGTAAAGAATAGCTCATTGAGAATCCACTCCCTTTTGATATTTGAAAATTTTCCCAATGTAGGGTAGTGATCATTAAGGCTCTTTTGAAACGAAATTATTCTTTTAAAGGCTCAAATGGGAGAGCAAATGATGAAATCTGTGTAGATAGAGAAACGAGCACTTGAAGTATCATTCCAAATTTTCAAAACAAATAAGAATAATGTACATTCCGCTTTCACTTAGATGTGGATTGAATCTGATTAGCCACAGTGGGCATTTTTCAAACAAAGATTGCCCCCAATTTGCAATTTATCAATCAATTTGACTGATTTTTTTTTTAAGGGTCAATAGAAGTGGGCAAAATATGAATTGTACAGTGAGGGAGAAAAAGGTATAGCATTGGGTCTTCCGAGACAGGCCAATCAGTTTGAGTGGCTTCTTTTAATTCCGAACACTCTTATTGTACAATTTGGATCACTACTCTAGTGTATGCAAAGATTTTAAAAAGCACACACTTGTGAATTTTCAGGCAAGAGGTTGAAAAATCTCAATTTAGTCTTATTTCTTAAAATTCATCATGAAATCTCCAATGAGCAAAATAAAGAATGAAATGTACATGAATATATACAAACAATAATTGTCTAAATGAAAAACTTTATTGTTGGAAAAGTTCGAAATAAAATTTCTTATTCAATCATAATACAAATGAGAGAAGAAAGATCTCTACAGAGCTTCACATATACACACCTTTTGTCTCCTTTTCTTTTGGAGCAAAAATGTATTAACAAATCAAATAAACAGAATTTTTCTTTGACAAACAATTATGAGGTGTCTTAGATGTTTTAGCCTAACACTTCAAAATAGATCCTTCATGTTTTCATCGTAGGGTCTGCCCAAGAATCAAGTAATACTTGTAACTTTCAAACTTTATTAGATCAAAATTGTTATCAGATATGGAAAAAAAATATTTTATTGAGACATCTTTTATAAACGCAGGGGAAGGGAAAAAAATAAAAGGAAAAATACCCGGAGTTAGTAAGCAAAATTGTAAAATCGGTATGCATGCCCTATTGGGGGACCCTTTTATGCCAAGGGTTGGCCTAATATGAAAATGCAATCCTTCAGAGCAGGCACTATACAATACCTGATAGATCCGATCAATTCATTGCCATTCGATTTGAAAGTGATTTGAAAATTTTGAGCCAATTGCACAAAAATCCGTACAAATTGATTTAACTATTGTAATTTCTAGAAACCCTAATCTATCCAAATGGAATGAACACAATGGATGATTTTCTCAAAATCGACTAGGTTTCTCAATTTGCATTTTGATATTGAAACCCCTAAATGGTCAAATGGGTTGGATATTGATGATTTATTTAAAAAATTGACTGAGTCACCCTAAAAATGGGTAAACTAGTCAAATGAATGAAATTTGATAGTTTATTCAAACATTGACTGGATCACCCTAAAAAGGGTAAACAGGTAAAATGGATTGCAATGCAATTGATGATTTATTTCAAAATAGACTAGATTGTCCTAAAAATGGATTGGATGAAATTGATCAAATGAATAATTGGTGTAAAGGAATTGAATGAAATTGAAGGTTTATTCAAAAATCGATTGAATTGTCTGATCATTGGTACTTTCAAAAAATTTGTTGCAATGCATTAGCCTATGAGCCTTCTAAAATCATGATTTGGTCTCAATTCATTTATCGTTTCAACAATGAGGAGTTATTTGTGACTTTCTTCAAATTAATGTCCTTTACGCAAGGGATTTTTACCAATTATGATAAAATGGCCAAAAGATTATTGTTAGATGCTCATATTCTAATATGCAAAAATTGCTTCATGAAAATGATCAGATCCTACCTTACCTTGTGCACTACCCCTTTGGATGGTACAAGAAATATAGACGTGCAAGTCTCATTGGATTACATATCCGAGACACAAGGTGGTTTATTTCTATCGTGGGATTCCCCATATGGCATTCCCTCTAGGGTTTATGCATGATGCCAATTTATTAAAGCAATTTAAATATGCAAACATGTCCTAAGGAACCCTTTATATGCCAGGGTGGGCCTAAAATGATGTACACTTATTAATCTCTGAATGCAGTATATTGAAATTTAAACGTGCAATAACCTATCTAAGAGGGTAGGTCCTAAAAGAGAATCATGCCAGATCTCTTATTTTCTAACATTTGTGAATGCAAAAGATGAGAAAACAAGGAAATGTTAGATAACAAATAACACATAACACGTTAGGCAATTAGATGATACAAAAGGCAGAAAAGTAAATAAGGAAAAAGGGGTGGAATCCCTCCCTTCGTGCCTAGTGTTCCTAATTGGGTAGGTTGACTTTCACCTAGGCAATCTAATCATGGATGCATGAGGTTGGGGCTCGTTAATGCACCTAGACTTTGACGAGGCTTTAAGGCTCCCAAACCTTCAGACCAAAGACGAAGGGTCATCAATCCCAATGCCCAAGAGTCGGTGGTTCGGGTGATCCCTCGGACATTGCTACGTGCACGTCGTGCCACAGCCACATGTCCAAGTGGATCGATCTAATCCTAATAAAGGAAGAGTGGTATGACAACCACTAAAAGTAAAAAAAATGAGGGATATGAAATAAAGCGTAGGCACGTATAAGGTGCCCCTATCGAAGGGAAGGAATTATACCATCAAATGCGGTCGACGGGTCTAGGGTAATTATCCCCCCACCCAACAATGCAAGCGCGGTACAAGCAAAAAGCAAATAAATAAATAGACCATCCATTCATCACATACATAGTATGTGAGGGGTGATTACGCGCGCGTGCAAATGCAAAAACCCTAAAAAAAAAGAAAAAAGGGAAAGGAAAAAGAAAAAGAAGAATGCAACCTAGAACCTCCAAATGCGATATATAAGAAGGTTAAAAGAAGAAAAAGGTTGACTAAATCAAATTTACTCGGACTCTCTAAGTCCCCAGTGGAGTCGCCAGCTGTCGCGCCCCATTTGTTTTTAAAAAATAAAGGAAAATAAATGAAGTTTTAAGAAAATTGATTTTTTGTTTGATTTTGATTTGAAAAATGTGAATTTTTTATTTTAGAGAAAAAATGAAATGGGTCTAAATGGGACTTTGAAAATGCGACGATTTGACCCAAAATAATAGTTTTAAAAGGGTTTTTAAATAAAAAATTGGAGTCGCCACTTGGTATTGAGTTGAGTTGTACCAAGTCACCTAAAATGAATTTTTTAAAGAAAAAGTAGAAACCCTTTTTAAACGACTCCTAAGTCTACAAAATCAGAGAAAAAGATTCGGGAGTCACATTTGAAGAGAGGGAAGGCAAGGATAAAAATCCAAGGCACCCTCTCAACCTAGCCAAGGCTAGTTGCGTGATTTAGTCAAGAATTTTCTTAATTTAACCTAAAAATTTATCACATTTTGGAGGTATTTACATGAATGCAAACCCTAGACCTAAGAGGGTATCGAGGGGTCAAAATATCTCTTCGAAGTTATTTGATGCAATTCGCATTAATTGCGACGCCCAAAAGTAAACTTTCGAAGAAGTCACGAATTGTACAAAAATATGAGAGTCAAAGAGAAATGCAAAGGAAAAATCAAATAATAGAATAATTATATAAATATACATGTCCTAAAGGAATGCATCATGTCAGGTACGGGGGACTAATGTTCGTGACTCAATTTTCCCTTTTATAGAGGGAATACGAGCGTGCTAAGGCTAGAAAGCCAAACTCGTCCATATCCCATATTTAAGGGGTATTTCCTACCTAATCAAACAAATGATCTAACCTAATTCTATTCCCCTAAATGGAATGCAAGTTTAATGTCATGTTTGCATACAAAGGGGGTGAGGAATATATGTATAAGGGGAATATGGGATAAGGGGTATACATATAGTGAAAAATGTCATGCCAAATGGTAGAAAACCCTAAAAGTGAAAAACATGCATGAGATGAAGTGATTTATCACACAAACATGATCTAGCGCACGAAGGGCTTCTAAGGGTCAAGCGTTGGACTAGTGAAAAATCAGAATCAAAAAGGGCCACAACTAGCGTTGGACTAGTGTGTTGTCGGGAACGGGGCCACAACTAGCGTTGGACTAGTGTGGTGACGCCCCATATTCATTTTCAACCAAATAAATCATGTAAAGCATAATAAAGCAAATAAACACATAAATCACATAAAACACATAACACATATAGGCATGATATCTAGATGCAAGACCCTAGAAAAGCGGTAACACATAGCACGTAAGCATGCAAATCACACAAAGCAAATAAAGCGAATAAAGCCCTAACTATTACATTCGGGGAGTCCTACTACAATCTAAAAGGGGGGAAATAAATAAGTAAAATAAATACCTAACTATTACAATTTTTGGCATTTCAATGCCCTTCCAAATAATTACAAATTAAATTAAAATAAATATACAAAAATTGAAGCAAATAAAGTGACTAAATGAAACAAAAATAAAACATTCAAAACCATGCAATTGCACACTTAGAATCACATAGGAGCACATAGGGAGCACATAGAGTCAAAATAAAATCGAAATAAGGGATAGAGTGTACCTCCCTTGAATTGATTGTCTAATGAAGTGAATTGCTTATTTACCCTCCAAAATAATAAAATGGTCAAGACATCATTTTAATTAACAAATAATCATAAAAAATGGAAATAAGTATGAAATTGAGTGACTTGAATCATGTAAACGACCTACATTTAAGAACTTAAAACACTCAAGAACTTAATTGCAAAAATTAACAAAGTTTTGGGGATTAAATTATAATCATCACAAAAATATGGGGTCACAATTAAAGACAAATAAAGTTCAGGGACCTATTTATAATTAAATTAAGGACTTAATTGAAAGAAATTTAAATGTTCTGGGCCATAGTATAATTAATGAAACGTTCAGGGACCATTCCGCAAATTTGTTGACCAGATTCTTAACCAGACAGGCCATTGGGCCATTTTATTTATTTCTTGGGCTAAAGCTTCCCAAAGCCCAATCGAAGGTCCAAAGCACAAGGAGCAGGCCAATCTATTATTTTCATCAAGTAAAATGCATGGGCTTTAACCACCCAAACCCAAATTACAAAGCCCAAAAAATAAACAAACAAAACTCCATCAAAATAGACAAAATCCATCATCAAAACCTAATTAAATAAACCTAATTCAATTCTCATCTAATTTTATTAAATCCAACAAGATAATGAGAAAACTAGAAATTGCTAGGACCTAATTATATCACAAAATCCCAGAATTAATCTTTCCAAAAAGTCACATAAAACATATAAAAAGAGGATTAGACTTAAACAGGGCAAAATTAGCTAAATTTTCCAAGGTTTTGGGCCACAGTGAAATTAGGCAGAAATTAAGGGGTCAAAAATGTAATTTTTTAAAAGCTTTTCGTACAGCCCAACGAAGCTTTCTTCTTCAACGGAAAAGCTTTCTTTCTGCAACTTTCTTTTCTTTTGTTCGTCAACTACCCGAAACAAACAATAAGCTAATAATATCATGCAACTCATGGGCTCTACTTCCATCATTCAATCATCAAAGATTCACCAACTCAACAAGATTCACGGGCAAGGGAATCATCTGAACCCCGACGCAGCAAAGGGAAGGGAAATGGTTAAAGAACCCAGCAACAAAAGTTTAACATTAGACTGCCATTCTGCTTTTCTTCACAGACGGAACAACACCAGAACATTCAACTTCAACTCTAGCCATTCCCCAAAGAAAACGAGACTTACACAAACCCCTCTCACACAACCTCACACCATAGCCCAAGTTCATGTAACGAAAGGATATGAAAAAAGAAAAACAGAAAAAGCGCAAGAACAAGCATATCAAAATCTCTCAACACTCTCACTTCTGCCCTGACAGGAATTGGACTGGCCGAATACATGCAAAACCAGAAATCAATCGTTCTTCAAACAAGATTTTCAGTTGGGCATTTTACCGAACAAGAAACGGGCATAACAATTCACCGAAATTTTTGTTTAATTGAAGTTATTCAGCCCCAAAATTATTCAGAAAACAAGAGATTCCAGTCCACCTAACACATTTAACACATTTATATCCTAAAATCATGAACAAACAGCAAGAAATTTGCAATAAATGGGGGCATGGCAGACATGCTCTGAAAGCTTCCGAAACCTATGCTTGAACGAAGACTTACCAAGCCTTTGCGGTGAGGATTTGCAGGTGGTGGCGGCTATGAGCGGCGGCTATCCGGCGGCTATTCCGGCGGCTTTTCAGATGAACCTTCCCTGCTCTGCTTCTTCGCAGCTTTGCTCCTCTGCTTTTCCTCAGCTATGGCTTCTAGCCGAAGCCTTTCTCCTCTGTTTTCTTTTCCTCGGCCTTTCTTGCTTGCTCCAATTTTCTATTCTTGTTTTTAGTTTCTTCCTCCGCCCGTTTGGTCTTTCTCTCTGGTTCTTTTTCTTTCCCCTTGGCCGAAGACCTTCTTCTCTGTTTTTCCTCTCCTCCGTGGCTCCTTTTCTTCCCCTTTTTCCAAAAATCCCCCTCCTGCCTACTCTGTGTTTTACCCACCGTCCGCCTCTTGTTTTTCCAATCTCCTTGCTTCGTCTCTCCCTCACTTCACTTCCCCTTTTGATCTTTCCCTTTTCTCCTCGTTCCATTTCAATCCACTCGAAAACTTCCCCTAATTTTCTTGTTCTTTTTCCAATTTTTCCTGCACTTTGCCAAAGCCTCTTCCCTTTGGTTTTCCTCCTCTTTTTTTTTTACTCTCTGTTTTTGCCGAAACCTTCCCCTTGGTTTCTTTCTTTTCTCCAATTTCTCTTCCGTCTACTGTCTCTGGCTCTCTCTCTCGTTTTTGCCTGAAGTACGTCGCCCAAATTCCAGATTTCCCCCTTCTGTTTTTTTTTCTGTTTTCCTTCTCTTTTTTTTTTCTTTCTCAATTGTCCTCCGTAGCTTCCCCGAAGTTTTTTCCCCCAAAATTTCTTAAGCCAACCAAGTGTCTAGACACCTCACCTTCTTGGTGTTGTGTTGTCAAGTAAATAAAAGGACACTTGTCCCACATGCAAACTTCCACCTATTCACATATTTTTCTTATTATTTTTGTCATTCTTTGTTTTTGCTTTTTCCCTTTTTTTTTCCTTCAAAAATCAAACAAAGTTAAAAAACAAATTGAAAACTTTTAAATGTCAATTATACACATATATTTTTCAAAATTGAATCCAAAATGATTAAAACAACTTTTTGTGGAAATTTTCTTTTTCTGAAATTTTAATGCTAAAAAAAATGTCTAAAAAAAATCATGAAATTAATAAATAAAAATAGATAATAATTATCAATAAAAATGAAATAAATAAAATAACATAAAATAAAATATTCAAAATTTGGTGTATACACCTGTATTACTCATGATTTGTAAACATGTGCTACTAAATGTTGAAGACCTCGACAAGGCATTGCCTTCGAGAGTAGTTGCTCTTTTACAGGAATTCGAGGACGTATTTGCTGATGAGATCCCTGATGGTTTACCACCTATTCGAGGGATCGAGCACCAAATAGACTTGGTTTCTAGAGCACCACTACTCAACAAACCGGCTCACCGCATGGGTTTTGAGGAAACAAAAGAGCTGCAAAGGCAAGTTGATGACCTATTAGGTAAGGGTTGGGTAAAAGAAAGTTTAAGTCCTTGCGATGTGCCTGTGATACTTGTCCCAAAAAAAGATGGTACTTGGCACATGTGCACTGACTGTAGAGCCGTTAATGCTATTACTGTTAAATATCGTCATCCCATTGCTAAATTAGATGATATGCTTGATGAATTTGGTGGTGCTATTATTTTCACTAATATTGATTTAAGGAGTGGCTATCATCAAATTAGGATGAAAGAAGGCGATGAATGGAAAACGGCTTTCAAAACCAAACATGGTCTTTATGAATGGCTAGTCATGCCCTTTGGGTTGACTAATGCCCCTAGTACATTCATGAGACTAATGAACCATGTCTTGAAACACTTCATTGGGAAGTTTGTGATTGGTTGTTTTGATGACATTCTGATATATAGTTGCAATGAGCATGAGCACATGGAATATTTGAGATTAGTCCTTAATACATTTCGAGAGGCGCGCCTATACGCTAATCTTAAGAAGTGAACCTTTTGTACTAATGAACTTGTGTTTTTAGGTTATGTTGTGAGTTCACAGGGCATCAAAGTAGATGAGTCCAAACTTGAGGCCATCAAACAATGGCCAACACCAAAATCCGTCCTTGAGGTGTGCAATTTCCATGGACTAGCAGGCTTCTACCGGCGATTTATCAAAAACTTCAGTACCATTGCTGCTCCATTGACTGCCGTGACAAAGAAGAATGATAAACTCCATTGGGGAGAAACCCAAGAACAAGCATTCCTTACCCTCAAGGATAAACTCACACATGCACTCATTTTAGGATTACCAAAATTTAGCAAGACCTTTGAAATTGAATGTGATGTTTATGGTGTAAGTATTGGCGTTGTTCTTATGCAAGACACGAGACCTTGTGCCTTCTTTAGCGAGAAACTGAGAGGAGCTGTCTTGAATTATCTCACGTATGACAAGGAGTTGTACGCACTCGTGAGGGCATTGGAGACATGGCAACACTACCTCCGTCCAAGAAAATTCGTGATACACACTGATCACAAGTTATTAAAGCTTCTCAAGGGGCAACCAAAGTTGAGCAAGAGACATGTCAAATGGGTCAGTTTCATTGATATCTTCTCTTATGTCATTAAGTACAAAATTGACAAAACGAATATGGTAGTTGATGCTTTATCTCGTAGACATTCTTTACTTACTGTTCTTGATGCTAAATTGTTAGGGTTTGAGATACTCAAGGAACTATATGCCCACGACACTGATTTTGGTGAAATCCATGCATCTTGCATTAAGAGTCCACATGAAAAATATTTTTTACATGATGGTTTTCTATTTTATGTGGATAAGTTGTGCGTGCCAAATTCTTCCATTCATGATCTTTTGATTCGAGAGGCACATAGTGGTGGTCTCATGGGACATTTTGGCATTGTTAAGACTTTAGCAATGTTGCAAGAGCATTTTTACTGGCCTTATATGCATAGGGATGTTGAACGCATGGTTAGTAGATGTGTCACTTGCCACAAAATCAAATTTAAAACAAATTTATATGACTTGTATACCCCACTACCTATTCCACATTATCCTTGGGTAGAATTGTCTATGGATTTTATCTTGGGACTACCTAGGTCGCCAAGGGGTAATGATTCCATCTATGTGATGGTTGATAGATTCTCTAAGATGGCTCATTTCATCTCTTGTCACAAAACTGATGATGCATCTCACGTTGCTAACTTGTTCTTTAAAGAAATTGTTCGTTTGCATGGTATGTTTCAGACCATTGTTAATGATAGAGATGTAAAATTCTTGAGTTATTTTTGGAAGACTTTGTGGTCTAAATTGGGCACTAGATTGTTGTTTTCAACCACAAGTCATCCACAAAACGATGGACAAACTAAGGTTGTCAATCGCACACTTGGTACATTACTCAGGGTTTTGATTAAAAAGAATTTTAAATCTTAGAAAGAGTGTTTGCCACATGTTGAATTTACTTATAATAGAATTGTTCATAATACAACACACTACTCACCATTTGAGATTGTTTATGGTTTTAATCCCCTGACCCCCCTCGACTTGGCACCTTTACCTTCCTCTGAGCACACAAGATTAGATGGGAAAAAGAAAGTTGAATTTGTCCGCAGGTTACATGAAGCCGTTCGAGCAAACATTGAGAGGTGTAATCAGCAATACATCCAGCAAACCAACAAGCATCATCGCAAGATGACCTTTGAATCTGGAGATTGGATTTGGCTGCACTTGAGGAAAGAAAGGTTCCCCAAACAATGCCAAAATAAGTTGTCCACAAGGGGTGATGGATTTTTTCGCGTGCTCTAACATATCAATGACAATGCCTACAAATTGGAACTACCTGACGAGTACAACGTGAGCGCGACTTTCAATGTCGCGGATTTGAGTCCATTCCTTGATGAGGAGGATCCAGATTTGAGGACAAATCCTTCTCAAGTGGAGGGGACTGATGTATGCACGGATCTTAGGCCAAGTAATGACCCAGATCGAGTGCCATTGGGGCCAATCACACGTGCAAAGGTCAAGCGCTTCAAGGAGTCACTCCAAATCCTTGTGTGAAATGTTCAAGACCAACAAGAAGTCCATAGAGACATTGAAGTCTTGGAAGGGGATAATCCAAACCCATGAAGAATCAAGTGGACCTCCAAGTGGTATGGCCAACTAGGCCTTAGGTCGTAGTGCTAGGTTCCTATTGTTTAGGGTTAGATTAGCTAGTTGCGTCGAGTCATTGGTCGGCCCACCTTGTCCAAGGAGTGGCCGAACCCCCCAACCCTATTTCCCTTAGGTTTTTATTAGCCCTTAACCTATATAAAAGCACACTTTGTACGGTCAAAGGGTTACACAATTTTGATAATAAATTTCTGAATTGTTTCTCTTTAATTGTTGAGAGCATTCGTTTTTTTACTTGCGTTTGGCAAGGGTTTTTGAGCAATCTCGCGCTTGTCCTTGATTGTTCTACCGATCTATCCACTTGAGTAAACATCTCAGTTGGAGTCGTCGTTCTACCACCTTCAATCAATTCGTGTCGTTCGTTTTGGTTTTAGGTTCGCCAATCCAAGCGTTGGACAACCTCGCTAGATCCTTGGACAAACGTGTTACGTATCTCGAAACGTGTTGATCGAGGAGCGTATCATAACCTTTCCTTCACTATTTCATCCGATCCTAATTACAAGAGTCCAAAATTGCTAGCTTTCATCTTTTACAGTACTTTGAGGAAATTTTTTTTAATCAATTGGCAAATGATATAAATACAACTTTTCTGAAACATGTCAGAGAGGATTGTCTCACTGACGCCACAAATTCTCAAAATATGACTGGATTGATACAGTTGAGGTTTAAATTATTTTGTTTATGTGTCAAGCTAAAAATCTGAAAGGGCACCTAAAAAAAAGAGACGAAAAAAATGAAAAAAGGAAAAAAACAAAATAAAAACAAAACACAAAATAAAAGAAGAAAAAAGGGGTAGGGGTAATCTTAGTGAAAACTTGAAAGGACGCTAATGTAGGATTTTGAAATACAAGAGGATCATGAACACAGAACAAGATGTTGTGGTCTGAAAGATGGTGACTATGTTGATTTGGGTCTCCATTATACTATTGGTCTTTTCGCGACAATGAATTTCAAAATAGAGGATGTCCAAGGGGTCAGATGGAGCATTTTTCTTCATCAAAGGTCGTCTTCTAAATATGTATCCAACTTTTGATCCTTGGACCCACGTTCATAAATTCAACAATTTTGTTTTGCTATTCTATTCACTATTTTATTTATTTATTATGCATGATTGTTCATTTCATATCATTATCATTGCATGATGAATAATACTTTTTTAAATAGTTTATACTTCTCATTTATTGGGTCTCATTCAAAAGACAATCCCCTATAATTTATCCCAAAGGAGTCGTGAAATTGAAGGTCCTATGATAATAAAGTATGGATAATTGACATTAGAAAGTTACAAAGATTCTAAAGGGGTTGTCGACTGAGCCTAAGGGAGCGATTTGTCGATATTGAAACTCATGTTTACACGGTTCTCAAGACAAAAGGATCACATGGTGGTGGCAGCGTTTTCATCACAGTTGTTTCTTTTCTTTTTTTTCCTTTTCGCAGGAAACATTATGTGACACAATACTGGTTTAGTTGAACATGATTCACACTGGGACAAATGGTAGAGGGATTGAGCTCCAAGTTTCGCTGTACATTTCCGAAGAAAGAAAAGAGAAATCTTTATTCCCTTTCTTTTAAAGTTCGAAAAATCAAGAAAGTTTTAAGTCCACCAAGTAAGTTTGTCTTAGTTTATTACCTTTTGAGCAACATGCGTTTTGATCTTTCGGTTTGATAGCATAGAACTTGTGTTTTCATTTCTTCCGCTAGTTATTTGGGCTTGAGTTTAATCCCACCCATTGTCTAAGTTCGAGTATATTTTCATTCTCTTGATAGGTGTTTGGGTTTGGATTTAGTCCCATTGAACAATCTAGATCCTTAACAAATCAAATTTAATTTCCTATTGGTGAGTTTCAGCATCCGTCGTGTACCATTCTACCCCATTCTTGACAAATCAAATTTAATTTCCTGTTGGTGAGTTTCAGCGTCCACCACACACCCTTCTCAGCGTCCGTCGCATACCCTTCTACCCCTTTCTTGACAATCAAATTTAATTTCCTGTTGGTGAGTCTCAGTGTCCGCCGCGCACCCTTTTATCCCCCTTCTTGGAGCGTAACCATGTCTCTCCGCGCATCTTTTTCTAACTATGATAATTTACTTTTCTTGACTGTTTTGATTAACAATTGTGTTTTCTCATTCATTTTGTGTTTCATGTTTAGAAGTTTTGAAAACTCAGACTTTTTCAACTTTGCAAAGATCACAGATGGTCAATGCACTTGTTTCACTGTAGTTCACTGGTATTCAAATTACGTTTGACCTGATTCCCATGACGGGATACGTAGGTAACTCTACATGAGTTCGGTCACGTCTTTTGCAACATTATTACATCTTTTTTGCCCAATAATTATAGCCAAATGCTGGCTTGTTGTTTTAGCTCAGGCGTAGTTACAAGAAACAAGTGAGCATTTGGTGTCTAGTTTTTATCTTGACTTTCTTCGAAACTCTAAACAAAGAGGGGCAAGTTGTTGACACCAAATTTTTACCAAATTTTTGGCAAATTTTTATGTTTTCTAGAATATTTTCTATTTGATGAGTCATTTATTTTCTTGCATTTTAATGTATATTTTTTCTCATTTTTGTAGGTTTATTTTAAGAAAAGAAAATTATGAAAAAAAATCAAAAGAAAAAATCAAAATCAAATCATGACTAAACTGATACATTTTAATCATCTCCCCTACCAAAATCACTATTAACCCATTTTTACACTCAATTTTCATGCACCTTTCTTTTCATTTGGTAAAAAAGTCATCATTTGACAAGAACCAGACTCCACTCTTTCTTCCAATACAATCTCTTGGCTCTCTCTCTCAACTTTTTGGACCTCTCAAGATACCATCACAGATACAAAACACAAGAAGAAAAGAGGATCTCTCAGCTGGGCTTTTTATTTTTCCTTCAAAAGACAACAACTCAAGAGCAGAAAATTTTCCCTCAAACCTCTCGGCTCTATCCCTCCTTTTTCTCAATTCACAACATATCCTCCCACAAATCAAACACAACAAAGCCAACAAAAATGGTTAAGGCTTGGGAATTTTGTCAAAATTTTTGCTGAGGGACTGTAACTCTCTTTGAGGTATTTATTTACTTATTTTTTCAGCTTTTCTTTTTTCCTAATTAGTTAGATTAAATGCATGTTTAGGTGTTGATTTGCCTCTTTCTCTTGCTGGTTTTGTTATTGTTGTGTTGTTGGGCAAGATATAAACCAAATTAAAGAAAAGGAAATATTTTTTGTGCATGCATGCCAAGTGTTTGAAAAAATGTTTAAATGGAAAATCGAATTAAAGTACCCATTATTGTACATATTTTTTGTTAAAATAGATGATTATGGTTAGTGCAAGGCCTGAAAAAGTGGGGTTGCTCAAACATTTTGAAGTTTTGAACCTTAGAAGCCTGTGAATAATTTTTCCTTATTTTTGGACTGTTTTGCTTTAATTTTGTCATATAATTGTTGTTTTCTTATTGATTTCAGCTCATAGTTATGTTGTAAAAATCATAAGGAGTGTTTTGATATAAATTTTATGATTTTTGGTGGTGATTATAATGTTTTTTAAAAAAAAAATTTGGGCTGTTTTTTGGCATTTTGGCCACTTCGGGTCATTTTTTGTAAAAACTAACTTAAAAAACGAATTCTATGCAAAAAATCGAGTAAGGGAGTGTACTTTGGTAAAATTTTGTGATCGAAAAAATCGCCGACGATCGTCGCCGCCGGAAGCCGCCATGGTTGCCAGTGGTTGAAGCTACTGTTGGCCGAAGAAGAAGAAGAAAAAACGAACGGGAAGGAGAAGAAAAAGAAGAACAGAAAAGAAAGAAAAGAAAAGAAAGAAAATTGGGCCAAGGGTTATTTTGTGTTGTTTTTCCATTGGGCTTGTGATTAGGCCTTGGAGTAATTTTCACTTGGGTTTATTTCATTTTCACGAACACAGCCCACATTTTTCTTTCGGGTCAGCCCAAGCAAAAATAAAAAGAAAGGCCCGATGGCCTTTTCTTGCCCCAAATCAAAAACCAAAATTTTCACTTTGGCCCTTGATCTTTGGAGTAGTTTTACTATAGCTCAGAAAATTTTAAATTTCTTTCAATTAGGTCCTTAATTTAATTACAATTTGGTCCCTGAACTCTATTCCTTTATTTAATTTTGACCCCTAACTTTGGAAAAATTATATTTTTGACCCTAAAAGTTTTTCAATTTTTGCAATTTAGTCCCTAGTGAATTTTTACTCTCTCTATTATAATTGTTTCTTTTCTTTAATAGCTAATTATGTTACTATTGAATACATTTAACTTGTAATTTTTTTATGTTTGACATATTAATGTGAATTTAGTATTTTTATCGTTATTATTATTTTCAATTGAATTGGTGCCATGATTCTTTTGCTCATTTTGAGTATAAATAGGGCAATTTGACTCCATTTAACCACCACTTCAAAAGGGAGGTACCCTTATTATTATTTAAATGTCAATTACGTGCTCTTATGCGCTCCTACGTGCTCCTATGTGTTTATATATTTTTATATGCTTTGTTATTTATTTGATTCAAATGTTCATTCAAATTTTCTTATGTTTGTTTAGTTAATTTTATAATTATTTGAGAGGTGTTTAAATACTTCAAGATGTAATAGATATGTTATATTTTTTGAAAAATTGTAATTAGATAGACCAATGTAATAGATAGGATAAATAGGTTTATTTTATCATATTTTCCCACTTTAGATTGTAATTAGATCCCCCATTTTAATAGATAGAATAGATAAGTTTTATTTTTTATATTCCCCATTTTAGATTGTAGTTAGATTCCCCGTTGTAATAGGTAGGTTTTGTGTGTTTATGTGGCTTATGTGTAATATTGTTTACCCGCTTTCCTTAAGATTTTTGCATCTAGATATTATGTTAACGTGTTACGTGGTGCTCTTATGTATTTATTTATTTTAATTTATGTCTTATTTGTTTTACTATGTATTATTAATGCATGGCGTCACCACACTAGTCCAACGCTAGTTGTGGCTTCTCTCTCCGTCTACTTGCTAGTCCAATGCTAATAAGGTTCTTTAGAAATGGGCTAATGCTAGACCCTTAGATCGTTCATGCATTAGATTCATCTCTTGCGTGATATTTATTATATTTTCATGCACAATTTTTTAGGATTTTTTCTCATTTGCATAATATTTCCTTTTATATTATCCTCTACCCCCTACCCTCTATATGTGTTAATCATATTATTTAGAATTACATCTCATTTAAGAAATTATAAAATAAATTAGTTCATTTACTTGTCTATGTTAAGAGAATTATTCTTCAAACATGGGAAATGAGTGATTATAACTTTTTAATTTAAATACCCCATTAATCCCTATATAAGAAAATATGTCACGAACTTTTGCCTCCCGTACCCATTATATTGCATGCCTATTCTTTGGCCACTTATCTCTTGATATATAATTTAATTTTCTTTTCTTTTCTTTGAATTTCATTTATGCATGCTCGTGACCCCTTCAAGTGATTATTTTGACCTTCGCAATTAATACGATTGATATCAAATAAATCTTGAATGGACATTTTGTCCCTTTCGACATTTTTCTTTAAATTTAAATCCCATCCATATAGGAAACATCCAAACGTGATAAATCCAAGGGTTAGATTAGGAAAATTTTTGACTAAATCTCGCAACTAGTTTAGACTAGATTGAAAGGGTGCCTTAGATTCGAGTCAATTGAGCCTTTGCCTTCCCTTTCTTCAAACGTGACTCCCGAACTCATTTTCTCTTGTTTTCAAAGATTTGGAGTTGTCGAAAAGGGTTATATTTTATTTCTGTTAAAAACGATTTTTGGGTGATTTGGTACACCCAGACTCAATACCAAGTGGCGACCCCTATTTTTCTTAAAAACCCTTTTGGACTCAAATTTGGACTCAAACTGTCGTATTTTTAAAATCCCATTTTAGGTCCTTTTCACTTATTCTTAAATAAAAATCACATCTTTTATAAATACGATTTTCATCTCGAAAAATGGGGCGCGACAACAGTAAAGTAGGTAAACCAAATAGATCATGCAATAATGTACAGTAAAGAACACATTCATGTCAAAGGATATAATCTGCTCTCAGGAGTAGGTTCCATAGCAGCATGTCCAGGATCCGTTGACACTCCGTCAACTAATTATAATGTCCGTAGACCGCCACATGTCTTCAGTTCCGTTTCTACGATCATCCCCCTGTACCGGGCCTGCATGTCAAACAAGTACCCATGGTTCGTCAATCTCCTCAACCAAACCCTTACCGACTCGATTCGACCAACTAGTCATAGGGTTGGGTTTAAAGCCCCAAGTGTTCAAGTATTCATGATTTGGATATGGAGCCCCAAGTATTCAAATATTCACGAGTGGAATCGTTGGCTATCACCCAATGCTGTCACGATTGGAGATGTTAGCTGTCACTTAACTCTCCGATATTCAACCATGTCACCAGTTCAAGTCACTGGTAAACAGGTTAGGAAATTCTTCATTTACCCAAGGCTATACAGCTTACCCCATCGCTCTAAAGATGGTCTCAAGTAAGAGTTTCAACGAAAGGCCCAGTTCAGCCATTGCCGACATACATTCATGTATACGCATGAATAACTCAAGGCTATTTTACTCACCCGACGTCTCGGATAAGAGTGCCAGTAAAGAGCCCAGTTCAGTCGCTGCAAGAGGATATACAGCCAGCCTATATTCATGCACATGTACATTCAAATCCACGTGCAGGATCATGTAATTCAAGTTCACGGAGGTTGAGTGCGAATAAGTGCACACTCGCCTAGCCAAGATCAAGTCAGGTAAGCTCAGCATGTCAAGTATTACAAGCATTTCAAGGTCAAGTATTTCAAACCAAGCCATAAGTCACATGTATATCAAGTTACTTGTACATGCTTATCCTTTAACATTTAACGAAGATATCAAGAGCTCAATCAATTTAGATCGAATGCGATAAAGTACACACTTGGCTATGCAATAATGATTCAGGATCCCTAGCAATTTCTAACAACAAGTCATATTTGATCAGCAAGTAACATGGAACATGCAGTTAGAACACTCACCAATTGACCACAATCTTTTCACTTCAAACCCTGGTTCACCTTCTTGGACACTCTCGAGTCCTATAGTCATATAATACATCAAGAGTCTAGCCACTTCATGCCAATCTAAATACAAAACTATGAAGTTCAAAACTTTACTTAGTAAACAAAGCAAGTTGCAGGTTTAACCCCCACATAACTGTCAAAAGTTCAAGATTTTCTTGTTCAAATCAAAGGGGAAAACCTCATGCACGCTCGATTAATGTCTCAAGGCTAATATGGGACACAAGGGCATTGATTATAGTCAAAATTTGGAAGAAAATGGGACAAAACTTTCAAGGTACAAAGTTGAAAGTTTCAAGTAAGAAAACATTTTGGGGAAAACTCATTTCCTCCTCTCGTCCCTCTTTGTTTTGGGTTAAACCAATATACATATGAAGATCCAAGTCTTGGCAAGTATCTTGGGCAAACGTATGTCAATGGCATACAAATTCTAGCAAGACAGTTGCAATGTCTCCCTCGTCCTCTCGGCAAACCCAAGTAAAATTTCCAGCAAGGTTATCCCAAATTTGTCTATTGAAGCTTCCAACTTTCAACCTTATTCTCATGGTAAAACACAATAAATCATGGTTAGCATAACATGTGTCAAATGGTACATATCCTTGGCAAAAACAATCCATCATACTTACACATATACAGAGCTTTCACTAAGCTATTCACTTCTTACACCAAACGAACAAGTTCATGACACCAAAACTAACAAATTCATGGCAATTACTCTATAACTTGAGCCAACCCTATTTCCATGGCAATTATACTTGTTTTAGACAAGGAAATCTAGCAAACTTTTATATATAAAGCTCTCAACTAAGCTATCTAGATCTTGCATCAAAACTAAAAATTTCAATAACACTTAACAAAACCATGAAATCTTCCATGAACATGCTTCATTTAGCTTCTATTATCTCATACATCAACTAACCCCAAAATAAAAGAAGAAAATTAGAAGTTCTAGCAAAGCTCACCTCTTTAATTCCAAACCCAAGGATGGCAAGCAAATCAAGAAAGTTGCAAGGCTTTCTTCCCCCAAAAAACTCCACCAAGAGCTTCCTTGCAAGCTTCACTCAAGATCTATTGGAATAGATTAGGGTTGATCTTTGGATTTCCCAAGAATCAAGCAAGAGATCAAGGCTAGGACTTGAGTTGTTTTCTCTCCCTTTCTCCTCTCAAAATTTTGGCCAGCCCAATAAGAAATGGAGGAGTTTTTGGCTAAAATGAAAGCTTAGTGAAGATAAGAAGAAAGTTTGGTCTTAGTCAAACTTGGTTGGCTAGTTGACAAATGGAAGAAGAAATGTCTATCCAAATCATATTTCTCGTTCTCCAATTAACTCTTAACACCTCTTGTCAGATAATTATTTTATCACAAAACTCCTTCTAATCCTCCAAAATTTATTGCATACACCTCACTAGTTGGTCACACTAGTATCATGCAATATGAAACTTAACATGCACCAAATTAAATATGCGCCAAGTTAAATAAGGTAATAGAGTAAAAAATGCACATCAACCATTAAAGCAAACACAAATTCAAGGCAAGCAAGGAAAAACAAGATAAAAGATAAGAAAATAATTTGGAGGCCCTCACATTTTCAATCTCTCGCTTGCACTAAAGCCAATCACTCATTAGTCAAGACCAAATGAGTTTATATGACCATCATATTTCCTTTAAGATAAGCTTTAGTAAACGGATCAACCATGGTGTAGATACTCTTTTTTATCTTTGCTTTTTATTCCTACAATGATTTCATCAAATCATGTGGTAGCACCTTAACAAGTCTATGGATCTGTGATGACACCAATTTCCATTATAGTCATAATACAGGATAAAGGACTTATAATTGTGAGAACCAATCCAAGTTCCTTTTTGAATCTTGTAGATCCAAATGCTTTCCTTTGCCACTTCTTAAGTAGCAATTTGTTAAGATTTAATTGTAGAAACTTTAGTTGTATTTAGCTTGAAACTCTTTCAACACACAACACCAATATTATAAGTAAATGCATAATTACTTGCAAATCATTTTTTGTCAGATTTATCACAAGTATATTCTCGAACTTCCAAATTTAATTCTTCATGGGCCAAAGGAGATTATAAGCCCAGTATATTGAAAAGATTATTCTATAAAATATAGATAAAACCCCTTCTTAGATCACTTCATGCTAAACATCTTTAACATCTTATCTATGTACTTTGAAAGGCTTTGCAATTATGATCTATCACCATAGATATTTTCTCCTAAAAAAAAGATAGCTTCTCCTTAATACCATGGAGAAAACCATGGATAGCTATCATATAATTTTGAGGCATAGGTATATTCTTTTCATGTATTATATGTCAACCACATATATAACAAGAAAACTATAATAGCTCCCACTAAATCACATATTAATACAAGGTCCATCCTCACTTTTGATAAAATCAAACTCTTTGATTATCTCTTCGAAACGGATGATATAACTCTTAGAGACTTGCTTTATTGGCATATAAGATGCAGAAACCTTTAAGTTGTGCCACATACACAACCATTTATTGTTTCCCTTTAAGGAAAGCGGTTTTAACATCTATTTTCCATGCCAATAACTGTGACAGCCCCACCTCTCCCTAGGGCGAACCCTAGGGTATCAGCGGACTGCCTGCCCAGCTCTCGCCAGGACTGCGGATCACTCACACACACACAAAACTAAATGCAAGAGACTCCCCATCAGGGCTAAAACATTCATTTCCACATGTAATATCATTTATACAAAACCACCAGGTGCATATACATGTTACCCCAATATACAGTCCAAAAGAGCATTCAAGTAAAGTACATTCAGGTTTTCCAGTGCTCAAGGAGCTATCAAAGAAACAAAACTATTTTACTAGCTCCACTGGCTTCTCAAACTCATAATATTCTCAAAGGTATGCCTGTAAGGAAAACAAAGGTAACGGGGGTGAGCTTTCGCCCAATGAGGTACTTAACAGTCATGCAGCCCCAAATTCATAGGTAATCAAGCTCAGTTAAACAAACCATAAATCACAGAATGCAAATACCACAACTAGTTGAAATGAAAGGATACGGGTGGCTCTCAGGAGCCAATTCCCCATTGTAGTTCTTGATCGCACCTCGTTGACCCTCCGTCAACGTATAAAGAAAGTACCATGACCGTAGACCCCACTTTACTCCCAGTTCCTTCCACCGTACATTCCCCTTACCGGGCCCGAACACCTCAATAGTAACAGTGGTTGGTAAAACTCGAGTATACCGGAAGGTCGAGGAGATACACTCCACTCGACAAACTGTGACCCGAGGGTCGTTACCTCGTCTACCAGCCCTTGCTGGCTCGACTCGAGTAACTTCCACTAGGGCTTTGAGCTCAGTGATTACAGTACAGTGGTGGGACTCATGCCCATGATTTAAGTCAAACACAGTGCAGTACAGTAGTAAACAGTTATACAGTAAGAGGACGAGAGCGGTAAAGTACACTCTCGCCTCATTCACACAGTTCACAGTGGTCACATTACAGTTTCAAAGACAAGTAGTCACTTAGGCATTCAAATCATGCAATAGTACACTCACCACTTCAGATGAGCAAATTCAAGGATTTCCGTCCAACGGATGCTTTGGATCACCCAAACGTCCTATAACAATCAAGAAAATGCAATTGAAGTTCAATTACGGGTCGAGTACCTCTTAAACGGATCATTAAAGCAAAATTCAAATATAGCCTCAATTATGGCTCAAAATGGACAATATATCAAATTTAGGGTTAAAAGTTCAAGAAAACCCTAAGGCATTTCACATTCGCTCATTCTTAACCTAAATTTACCAAGCCCTAAAGTTCGCGGCAATCGGACAGCATTTCCCCTAAATTTCAGCATTTCCATCCTACAAACAAGTACCCAAATTCATCCAATCCAATCACAATTTATCATATCCATCATAGACTAGCAAATACACATCATTAGGGTCACAATACCCTTCAATCATGGCTAATTACAAGTTCAATAGACAACCATAAGAAAGCCCCAAATTGCATAAACCCTAATGCTGAAATTTCCATAGAAAGCTGAAATTTTCCGCACAAAGCTGAAATTTTCCGCAATTCACCGCAATTAACGTATACTAGCACCCAATTACACCATATTAAGCCACCAATTCAAGTCATATATAATAATCATATGAAATCAGAAAAATTCCCAAGAAAATGAAAAATTCACCAAACTTCACTTTCATTCACAAAATCATCCATAAACTAAGCTCTATATCCGATATAAGTTACTAATTTGAAATTGTTATGGACAAAATTGAAGATTCAAGCCATATACCTCAATCACCAAGAAAGGTAGCAACTTAGGCCTTCCCTTTGCAAATTCACTCCACAAACACCTTTGATCTTCCCTAGTAAGCAATTTCTACGGAGTAAATCGGATTTCTATCGGTTGATTTGCAAGATTTGGGCAAGAATTTGGAAGAAAATTGAAGCTTTCTTTTCTCTTTTTCCCTCAAGGTGGTTCGGCCAAGAAGATGCTTGAATGGAGATGTTTTTGGTCAATTTTCAACCTTAGTAAAGTTGTAAGAAAGTTAGGTGCAACTTGGTCCAATGAAATCGCGCCACGTGTCGCCTTTTGTTTCTTTTCCTTATCCATTAGCTTCCCAAAGACTAAATATCTAACCAACCTCCAGTTATCTCTTAACACTCAGTAATTTAATGCCTTACTGTACAATTGAGCCGAATTGGCCGAATTCCTCTCACTTAATGCGCTAGCGGGTCCCACCACCGCTATTCGCTCCAATTTTCTCGTGAACTCACGTATACTAGAAAAATACCTTAAAAACTATATTTACCTATAAAATGCGTGTAAAAAAATTATAATAAAGAAAATATAGAAAATATAAGCACGCAAATCGAGAAACCCTAAAACCCTAAAATTTTTTTTTATTTTTTTTATTTTCCGAGTTCTCACAATAACTCATAGCTAAAGTAAGTAAGCAAATTTAAATGAATTTAAACTTATTGACTACAGAGAAGGTTTCTTTAAAGATAATTACTTATCTTTATTGGTAACCCCTCTACCAATCAAATTATATGGGTAACACTTTACCGTCCATATTGGTCTTTACTCTAAAAACTCTCATGCACCTAATAGGCTTGATAAGAGTATATTTTACGTGTTTTTCGTGTGTTTTATTAGTTAGTTTTGGTGTGTTTTATTTAGTTTTATAGCTAATTAACTAAGTTTCTAGTGCAAATATGCATTTTATGGTTTAAGTGGTAAAAATTGCATTTCTATGGATTTTAATGGTAAAAACTTTATATTGACCACTACCTAGGATGTATAGCAAGAAATAAAAGTTCCTCAAGTCCTCTAGCCTAGCTCCTTGATTAGGGTTTCAAATTCAAGAAATTCAACCTCTAATCTTGGTAAAATTGAAAGATTAAAGAAGGATGAAGTGGTTACCTCTTCAAGCTCTTAAACCCTAGTTGAAAGCAAAACTTTCCTCAACACTTCACCAAGAATCACCACAAGGTTGCACATTCCTTCTAGTTAGAGCAAGAATCCAAAAGTTTTGTGGGTTGGATGATGATGATCAAGCAAGATTGAAGCTAAAAGGTGAAGCTTTTCTTCCCTCTTTTCTCCTTCTAGTTTCGGCCGAGCAAGAGAGAGTGTGAGCGATTGTATGGTTGTTTTTTGTGGTGAAAAGATGAAGGAAAGCTAGCCTTAAGTTTGTATAAAAGTCAAATTTTAATAGTGGCGAAATAGTGTCTTACACTATCAATTTCCCTCTTGTTTTCTGCATTTAAATACTAATTCTCCACAGTAGTTCCTCTAATAGTGCAATTACTCATACTTACTAGTCTAGTATTAATTCTACAAATCTCCAACTAGTCGTGCCGGCGCGACTTTTGAAAAAAATTTTGATGCATAAGCGATAAAAATATAATATAAGAAAAATTCATGCTAAAATAATAAAATGCAATAACACAAATGCAAATAATTTTAAAATAGGCTAAATTAAGAATAAAAATATGAGTTCTCACATCCTCTCCCCCTTAAAAGAATTTCGTCCATGAAATTCATACCTTGATTCGAAAATAAGTCTGGATATTCCTTTACCACTGGCGTATCTTCCAACCTATGTCTCACAAATCCCATACCAAATTAGCAATCAAGTTTTGATCCCCAGTAGGTGTTTTAACTTTCAAGTCATATGGTAGTTTAATCGGTCCCACGTCTACGGGTTTACAAAAGAATATGTCGCGCCAGGGTCGATTAAAACCTTAACTACACAATAGAAAACAAGAATCATACCTTCAACGACCTTAATGGAATCAAGAACCTGTTGATAGTCTAATGCATAAACCCTAACCGGCACTTTAGGTCGATTTCCTCTAGCACTAGATTGTTTAGATGCCGACTTGTCTGGCCGTTGAGCACTACCTCCTTCCTTTGGTATACTTGGACATTTCGAGATCTGATGCTCCGAGCTGCCACAATACAAGCACTTTTCTGATTTCTTCCAGCACTCATTCTCTATATGGTTGGGTTTACTACAATAACCACAAACAACTTGAGGAGCTACAGCCTGACCACTTGGAGGTGTCCTTCCTGATTGACCTAGCCCACTATGGCCTCCTGTTGATGGAGTCCCTCTCGGTGTATTAGATATCTCTATTCCTCCTGTTCCTCTTTCCTTTTTAGAAGGTGGAGCATCCTTATCCGCTTGTCCAGCAGGGTTACTAGGAGCGCCTCTTTTCTTTGCACGAAAATTCTTAACTTGTAACTTTACACTCTCGACTCGTTGCATTTTCTCTAAAGCCTCAGTGAAGGTAGAGATTTGGAATGCCGCTAACCTTTCCTGAATCTCTACATTTAGCTCTTGTACGAATCGCCTTATCCTTCTCCTCTCAGTGGCCACTAACTCGAGAGCAAATTTAGAAAACTTAGTGAATCGCTTCTCATAGTCAGCCACACTAGAAGTCCCCTGTCTCAACTTTATGAAATCATTCTCCCTCTTTTCATGAATCATGGGCGAGAGATACTTCTCATTAAACTCTCTCACAAAATTTTCCCAGGTCTAGGGTATCAGTGCTCTTTCCCATTTCCCCTTAATCACGTTCCACCAAGCACGTGCCGCACTCTCAAATTGAAAGGCAGGAAAATTCACTCGCCTCTCTTCAGTATAGTCTAAGGCGGCAAAGATGTTGGTCGTTCTCTCTAACCAATTCTCCGCTATTTCTGGGTCAGGCCCTTCAAGGAACTTAGGCGGGGTAAACTTTAAGAATCTCTCTAAAGCACCATCGTCTCCTCTCTCTTGAGCCCCAGGTTGGTTAACAGGTCTTGGACATTGACGCTTTGTTAACCGTTCTAAGATATCAGTCATACGGTTAATAGCAGTAGCTACTTGGTTATCCCCCTTCATTTCCTTATCCATGGTTCGGTCCAGTTGCCGATCCTTGATCGTCTCCATGAGTTTGGGGTTGTCTGACCCCACGCCCTCGGCCCCTTTCACTTCTTCGGCCGTCCATAGTCCTAGTAATTTTCTAAAAGCATAGACGTAAGATAGACATGCATAAGGAAAGTTTAAAATGGCACTTTAATTATGCAAGACAAAAATAAATAAGGGAGACATCAAAATAAGTGCAAATAAGCACAACCCAAGGCATAAATTAGAAGTCAGAGAGCAACAAAGTCAAGTACATCATAATTAACGTTCAAGTGCTTCAAAAGGTAGATAGCACAGTTAAGCAAAATACAATGGCCTTTGAACAAGCACCACCCCGACTATCTTAGACAAAAACTACTAAAGCAGACTAGATCACTAGCTTAGTGATTGGCGGAGTTAGAAGTCTCTGCTACTTCAGTAGGATCATCTTCATTTTCAACACTAGGAGTTTCTTTCTCATTTTCTCCATCAAGTATCTTGCCATCCACCACTTGCTCGACTAAAGTAACACTCAGCCATCAACTCCTCAGTCCGGTTTCTAATTTCATGTACTACCCTAACAAGTCGGCTCTTAGCCTCTTGAAACTGCTCACGAAGAGGCTCGGCCTTTTTCTGCTCCTCAAGTACATCCGTCTCCAGTTCATGAATTCCAGTAGTCTAGGCATCCACAGTTGCCCTCAATCCGCGATTATCCTCTCGAACTACCTTATTCTCCTAAGATACCTGCCTCCGCTCATCAATTACCGCTAGCACCACATGATTAGGATACGAGTAAGTCCTCCAACAGTCACAGGGAGGCCTAGTTCGACGAGTTGGGTTCCAACTCCAACGAGTACCCCCAAGCCCCTCTCGATAACTGACCACCGGAAGGCGCCTCTGGGACAGCTCATTACCACTATTTCCTTCCATGACCTACAATTAAAATTAGAAGTTTAGATGGATCGAAGTATACTAGATAAACTAAGTCTACTCATTTCGTACTATCTCAATTATTTCTCACAAGATCAAGACTCCTAATTGTCCACTAATTCAAACATAGGCTCTGATTTTCATCCCTACAAGCGGTCACTTAACTTTCAAACTAGTCCCACAGTCCAACATCCTAAACTTTTAGCCTAAGATGCACTACAAAGATCTGAAACTTAGGCTCTGATACCAATTGTGACGACCCCACTTCTCCTTAGGGCGAACCCTAGGGTTTTGGCGGGCCACCTGCCTAGCTTTCGCCAGGGCTCAATACCAGTCAAATTTAAATTTAAAGGTAATCAACCAATAATAAGATTAATATAAAGAAAAATCGCTTCCTTATATAATCATTCAAGTCTTACATCACAAAATTTTCAAAAGGTACATCAATTTTTTCCAAAAATACAACCACCATAAGTCGACTAATCAATTATATCCATAATTGTACCAAAATAAAGTCAAGACAGTTTCTCCAAAATCTTTCCACTTCAAGTCCCTGTTAAGGAAAACAAACTACGGGGGTGAGCTAACGTTCAGTGAGGTCAAGAAAAGCATGCGGACAAATAAGTTCAAATAACAATAACACTTGTATAAGAAATATATCTAGAAAGTTCATGTAATTCACAAATGACAGTAAAGTACAATTAATAAGGATACGAGAGCTCTCAGGAGCTAAATTCCTATTGCTTTGCCAAGGCTTGGTCCAACACTTCCAAGTGGTGACACTCCGTCAACCGAGTAAATACACAGGTCTGTAGAACCTCATTTACTTCCTCCATCCACCATTTCACCCTCTCAGATCCGAAACCAAACACGCACGAAATGACAATACTATTCAAGTATGCCAAGCAAGATCTCAAAAGATCAAACTTTATAATTTTCCATGGTTCACCAAACTTCTAGACCAAACTCATGCCGGCTCGAGTTACAAGATTAGCCAATGGGATTTGAGCGTTCCCACAAGTACAAGTATAAGTCTATGAGATTTCTCTCAAATCGACACCAAGTCACGCACAAGCACGAGTATAATTATCAAGAACGAGCAAGTCAATTATCAAGTCAAACAAGAGAGAACGAGTGCGGTAAAATACACACTCGTCTCGACAAGTCCAATTCACATATTCAACAAGAAATGGTTCAAGTAATATGCAACAAGTCATGCACTTGACACTCACCAATTCAAAAGCAAGTGAGCAAATAAAGCCCTTCAGTTGTCCGCACCGGAATTCCTTTCGAAACTCTCTTGAGCACCTGAAACAATAGCGACCAACCATCACTCACATATATTCTAGACCACTTAACATTCAAGGAAGAAAATGCAGTTGCTTAAAATTTAAGACAATACCTTAAAAGAGTTTTACTCATCGAAAATCGAGATTCAAGAATGAAGATTTAAAATCTCAAGTGAACTCGTATCATTCATGAAATCGAGTTTAAAATGAACCATCAATCTCAAAAGGAAGTTGGAAGTTCATAAAAGTTCATTTCTTAAGAAATCAGAAATTTCCAACTTTACGCAACAACACTTGAAAATTTATATCTTGAGTTTGGCAAGTCCAAAAATAGAAAACTTTATACCATTGGAAACTAGATTCAAAGTACTAAAACTTTCCCGAAGACACACTTTTCCCAAATTCCAACCAGAAATCATTTGAATTTCAGCTCAAAGTTACTGTTTCATGAAGACAGGGTAGAACCGGTCTTGTTTTCTCAGCAAAGTTTGAAAATTTGGCAAAATTCATAGGTATTGAATTAACCTCTGAAATTTATAACACAACAAGAGTTTCAAGTTAAGTTTCAAACACAATAAGCAGAACTAAATTTGGAATTTTGAACAGCAAGATACAACAGTTTGAAGATGGCAGGATTTTGCAACATGTTCAGTATTTTTCCAGTTACCAGCTTTGACACAGTTTTGAAATCAGGCCATATCTAACTCTACACAAGTCCAAATTGGGAATGGTTTATGGCATTAAAAACTAGGTTCAAAATTCTATAAATTATCAAAAGAAATCATTTTCAAATTCATTTCACAAGAGGGACGAAACTGAGCCACAAGATGCAGCTATATGATTTTCTCGGGTAAACAGGTGAAATAAATCAGTCCACTTTGCCGATTCGCTATGGCTCACTCAAAAAGAATTAGTAGAGGAATTTTATACAGTTGGAAATCTCTTGGTGTCTAGTTTCAAATGCCGCAAACGGTACTTGATTTCGACTTTGGTACAAAAATTTATGATCAGACAAAGTACCCTTAGTTGGCTGACCTGGTAGCTATTTTCCTGATTTCTTCCTTTCATCAACACCCAAGTTTTATGTAACCACTTGAAATGATTTTTGAAAAAAAATTTCCACACATATAATACAACATATAAGAAGCATTTTATCAGCCATATAAGCAACAAAAATTTGAAATCCAAGCAAGACAACAAAGCAACAATTTCGGCCAGCTCTTCCCATGAGTTTCTTCCAACTTTCTCTCCTCTTACCAAGCCAATATCAAGTCACTTATCACACAACAACAACAATCAATCAAGAAACCTCAAGTCCACTACTTAAAAGGTCACTTCAAGACCACTACCTAGGATGTATAGCAAGAAATAAAAGTTCCTGAAGTCCTCTAGCCTAACTTCTTGATTAGGGTTTCAAACTCATGAAATTCAACCTCTAATCTTGGTAAAATTGAAAGATTAAAGAAGGATGAAGTGGTTACCTCTTCAAACTCCTAAACCCTAGTTGAAAACAAGACTTTCCACCAACACTTCACCAAGAATCACCACAAGGTTGTACCTTCCTTCTAGCTAAAGCAAGAATCCAAAAGTTTTGTGGGTTGGATGATGATGATCAAGCAAGATTGAAGCTAAAAGGTGAAGCTTTTCTTCCCCCTTTTCTCCTTCTAGTTTCGGCCGAGCAAGAGAGAGTGTGAGGGAGTGTGACAGCCCTACCTTCCCCTAAGGCGTACCTAAGGGTTTGGCCGATCGCCTGCTCAACTCTCGTCAGGATTCAGTCACAATTCACGAAAACTTACAAATAAAACCCTCAATAAAAAAAACGATAGTTATTACAACCATTCACATACACATTCATGGTCCTCCAACATCCACACGACCTACAAATACAATCAAAGAATTAGACTTACAAAAATCAACCCAAACAAGTTGGCTAGATATCTATGAAGTACACGCTCGAGCAAACAACAATCTTAGAAGAAATCGAGACTTTCCTCAATTCAACCTCTCATGATCTCATCCCTGTAAGGAAAACAAATTTGTATGGAATGAGTTAGAAATCCAGTGAGGTTCCAAGAAAACAAGCAGGTAATATAACAGGCAAGACCATACACTGGATATCAAGAAACAAGCCAAAACTCAAATACATCATGACCCAGTATATAGTTAAGAAAATAGCCAAATAGATCATGCAAAAATGTATAGTAAAGAACACATTTATGGCAAAGGATATAGGTTGCTCTCAGGAGCAAGTTCCACTGCATCTTGAACAATGTCCGTTGACTCTCCGTCTACCACTAAAGCATAACGTCTGTAGATCACCACTTTACACGAACTTCTGTCCATCAAACATACCCCTTACTGGGCTTGAACGTCAAAGAAGTACCCAAGGTTCGTCGATCTCCTCAACCAAGCCCTTGCCGGCTCGATTCGACCACTAACCCCGGAGTTGGACTTATAGTCTCAGATATACAGTAATTCAGGATATGGCTTATAACTCTAAGTATTCAGATAATCAAGATTGGAGTCGTTGGCTATTATCCAACGCTCACACAGTAAAGTTTGGAGACGTTAGTTGTCACTTAACACTTCGTATTCAAAGATAAACAGTGGTGGTAATATTCGAGCATACCAATTAGTCGAGAAGATAACACTCCACTCGACAAACAGGATGGAGGTACTGAGATGGGATGAGAGGCACCTCCCACTCGGATGGAGTGTGGTACATGCTACCGCTCAGCACTAGTGTCGATGAGATAACTCTCCAATCGACTTAATCAGGACAAAAGTACTGAAACGAGATGAGAGGCACCTCTCACTCAGATGGAGTGTGGTATATGCTACCGCTCAGCACTGACAAGTCAAGCACGAGCACCAACACAAGTACAGATCAATCAAGTGCAAGTGAATACAAGATCGTTTAAGAAGGGAGGCCGAGCGCGATAAGGACACACTCACCTAACCAGAATCAAGTCACAAGTAATGTCCAACAATTTACATTCTCAAGTATTCCAAGTATTTCAAGTAAATATACAGGTCATATACATCTCTGGTTACTTGTTCATGCGTGAAGGAGATATCAAGTGTTTAGTCAAGTTGGGTCAATTGAGTGTACATAAGAGCACATTTGCCTAAACAAGTTCAAGTCACAATTAAGCTCAGCATATCATGTTTCAAGCATTTCAAGTATTTCCAGTCCAAACAGTTGAAAATTGGATGGTTACGAAAACTTGATCAAATAAGAAGAACTGGAGAGAATTAGAAATCTCTTTAGCAAATCTGGCCACATATCGTTATAACAAAACGGCCAGTACATATTTTAACAAAATATCAAAAGTTTAATTGAGTAAGGTCAAGTGCAATAAAGTACACACTTGCATGTAAGACAATAAATCAAGTACATAGTAATTACTAGCAATAGTGAGCATGTAACATACACCTCAAGCACACAAAAAAGGTCGGTGGAATAACCACCCGAGTGACCAATAGGTCAAGTGCAAGTAAAGCAATTCATTTCATATCAATATCAAAAAGTTAATTACAAAGGATCGAGTATGATAAAGTACATCCTCGTCCCAAAGGCCATTAATTCAAGAGCAATTAATTTAACCAAATAAGCATGTCATTCAAGCAAGGAGATATTCCACGTAAATATTTTCATGCACTTAGAACACTCACCTGTTAAGAAATGCAGAGCTTAAACGTCAAGTTCCTTGGTTACGTTTACCTCCATTTCCCAATCCTCTCTTATGTGAAGGTTGAATCACCAAAACAAACCACCAAAACCAAAGCTCAAAGCTCGCAACACATACTAGGGTTGGAGGTTGTTCACTCCACTAACTCAAGCTGTTTCTCTTTTGGTTTTACTCAAGATCAAACTAGGGTTTTAAAACAAGAAGATGGAGTTTTCTTCCTTCCCTTGGAAGCTTTAAGAGGTTCGGCCATAAGGAGGATAAAATAGAGCAAAGTTAATTTAAATTTCCTCTAATCCTTTGGTCAATCAAGATGTGTGGTTAGGGTTTTGCCACATGGCCCAATCTTGACCCTTTCTTCCCTTAATTTTTGACTAATAAAGTTTCTACCCTCCAAATGTTCCAATATCTATTTAACATCTCTAAACTATCATATACAGTCTCAACCACAATAAAAGATATTTGGTCAAAGTATATGTGGTGAAATAAAATAATGCCAAGTCAAGGAAATGTTTTAATTCAAGTAAAAGATAATGAAATACAATGCAAGGGAAATGTTATAATGCATGTAGAATGCAATGTAAGGACATGTTATAAGTGATTTAAATCTTAGAACAAGGCATGTAGTTTATGAGAATTGTGTTTTAAAATGAGGGTTCTCACAGGGAGTGTATGGCTTTTGATTTTTGTGATGGAAAGATGAAGGAAAACTAGCCTTAAGTTTGTGTAAAAGTCAACTTTCAATAGTGGAGAAATAGTGTCTTGCACTATCAATTTCCCTCTTGTTTGTTACACTTAAATACTAATTCTCCAAGGTAATTCCTCTAACATTGTAATTACTCATACTTATTAGTCTAGTATTAAATCTACAAATCTCCAACTAGTGCCGGCGCGACTTTTGAAAATTTTTTGACGCATAAGCGATAAAAATATAATTCAAGAAAAATTCATGCTAAAATAATAAAATTAAATAATACCAATGCAAATAATTTTAAAATAGACTAAATTAAAAATAAAAATATGAGTCCTCACATGTGTGCTATATTTGGTGAATGAGAACAAGTGTGGTACTAAAGGGAGTATGTAATTAGAAGTGTTAAGAGTATATTAGAGGAGCATAAACTAGCAATTAAAAGCTAAGAAAGAAAAAGAGATAGGAATGGAACCAAGAGGCGACAAGTGTCAACGTAGGAAGATTTCTTTGACTAAGACTTCCTTTAGTCTTTATCTTGCAATTGACCAAAAATTTTCTTGATTTCTCTTTCCTTATGGCCGAAATTGAGAGAGAAAAGAAGTGAGAAAAAATTTTCAAATTCCATCTTGATTTTTTTGCTTGATTTGTGAAAAATCCAAACACTAACCCTAACCCACACCGATTAATCTTGAGCTAAACTTGGAGGGAAATTTTTGGTGGAGTTACTTGAGAAAGAAAGCCCTTGTTTTTGTATTTTTCCTTGGAGGTTTGAAGGTATGAAGCTAAGGAACTTGCTTCACTTTCTATTCTTGCAATTTATTAGGTATATGACTTGAATATGGAAGTTTTGTGGTTGATTTCATGAATTTGTGATATTGTTGGAATTTTTCATCTTTTATTTTTATTTTCCAGCCATGAATTGGGAATTTTTAGCTTTGATTTGGATATGAAAGTTTAGATATGAAGATTTGTAGCTTTGGTCTGAAATTTTAGCTTCAAAATAGGATATTCCAGCTTTAGATGTGAAATTCCAACCTAGCGTTTAATTTTTTCAACTTGAGTATGTGATGGTTATATGTTATGTATATACTTGATTTAGGGAGTTGGTGACCTGGTATGTATATGCTTGATTTGAGACTGTTTTGTGTGAGAATGAAGCCTTGAAAATGGCAGAAAATTAGGAAAAATAAGGGGAAGTGCTGCTGAAAATTTTTCTCGCAGGTGACTTTGAGCAGTCTTGGGAAATCTGTTATATCTTGGTGTAGAAAATTTCAAATTGAGTTCTGTTTGTTACATTTGAAACTAGACTCATAACGCTTTTAACCGTGTGAAAATCAGGGATTGGTTCAACTCTTATAAATACCAGAAAATTTACAAATTTTCTTGAAAAACCATGACTGTTCTGTTTTGCACATGAGACAGCAGTGATTTTAAACTGAAAATTTAACTAACCTATGAGTTGAATTTTATGAAGATGTCTTCTAAAGTCTATTAGTACTTTGAATCTATTTTCTAATGGTTAAGTTTTGTGATTTTTTGACCTATGGAACTCAAGTTATACTTTTTCAAAGAATGTCGCCAAAGCTGGAAAATTTTTTCAAATGAATTGAGTGGAACTTGAAAAACTTTGAGGAAACTTTTCTAGGTCTTAAACTTTAATTGGTGTGATTTGGGATGGTTTTGTGTTCTTAAACAAGTGTACTTCATAGCTCTAGAATGCACTTGGACAATCTTTGATTTGCTTTCAAATTTGTCTTTGAGTTTTGTGTTTTGAGGGGCCGATTTTAGATAGGTGTATGACTCATGATTAAAGTTAAAGTGAGCACCTTATTAACCTAAGTTTTGAATGATCGGACCATGACATCTTGTTTTGGTTACTTTTAGGGTTTAACGGTGGGAACGAGCACGACCTGGAATCGAACATTTGGCTTTGGTCTACTTTAAAAGGTGAGTGTTCCTTGCATGTGTATGCTTTAAATGACTATGTGAAATGTTGTGAATATTGCTGGAATGTTAAATGCTTTCCAATGATTGCTAAATGAATTTTCAATGGGCGAGTGTGTACTTTATCGCACTCGACCTAAGTGAATGTGAATTTTCAATGATCAAGTGATTGAACATTACTTGTGCATGAATGTAAGCCTTTGGCTGAATTGGGCCCTTGCCCTTCATTGCCAGTCGACTCGAGTCAGAAGCGGATTCGGTCGGGCGGTTGGTGACCCTGGGACAGTATTTTGGTATACTAGAGTATTACCACGAAATCTGGTGGAGAACTGGCCAGTGAATTCGATGCAATGATATCAATGAATGAATAACAAGAACACTGAAGGAGGTTTCACTTGCAAATGTTTTCTAATGTCGGAGGGATACGAAAAATGGTTGGCGAATGAATGGCTCCAAGTGTGCACGTATCCTTCCAATGATTGAATGTTTATTTCTTGAATGACTAGATACTACTGTGTAAAGTATGCAAATTGTTAAATGTAATATTTCCATAGTTTCCCTACCTGATTGCTTGTTTAAAAACCTCACTGGACTTTTAGTTCATTCCTTTAATTTTTGTTTTCCTTACAGGAAGTGGAGGTCTGGAGCAACTAAGCCTGATCTACTGTGTATAAGTTCCTTGTACTTATACTTTTATGGATTTAATACATTTACGATATTTGGTAATGTAAAGCTACGTTTCACTTTTGGCTTGTAAATGAAGTTGAATTATGGCTGATTTGAGAAACTTACCATTTTCAAGAATGCTTGTGAGTGAGTCTTGGCAAGAGTTAGGCAGGCGGTCTGCCAAACCCTTGGTTTCGCCCTAGGGAGAGGCGTGGTCATCATAGGTGGTATCAGAGCCATTTCGCGTGGTCTCTGCGTGGGGTGAGTTTGGACCAAGTGGTGTTATGGTCCCGATTACATGAAAAGCGTAAATGATTAGATGTTTTTCTTGAGCGTAAGTTGTGAATCGTGAATGTTATAAGGATAAATCCTTTATCTTGATATCTGGAGAACATAGATATGTACGTTAGGTAGGAATCTCTAAAGTCGGTGATTTACTCTTGGGATTGGCCGGCTCGAGTTGTGAATTATCCTATTTTTTTATTCTTGTACCCGAATACCAAAGAGTTGATACTTTTATGACGGTTACGAATGAAATTGAGGTAAGTGTGGAAGATGCGATTAGGTCATGCTTATATGAATTGTTTTTGGATCGAAAGAATAGGTTATTACCTTGTATTGGCATTACTAATGATGTATTTGAATTTGTACCTGCAATTGAAGTGGTTTGTACTTTGACTAATTTGAGATGCTTGTGGATGAGGTAGTACAAGTGAATGTAACCAAGGGAGGTCAAGGGTATGCAGGCTGTAATGAACTTAATCTTGAGCCTAAAGTAGGGCAACCTGTGTCCCAGGGAGAGGTAGAATCAGTTGGTTCAATAATGACCTAGATTAGAGACTCGAGAATGCAGGACGTGGGTGTAGGTAATTGGGATGACAAGCCATTTCTTGTTCTACCACTGTATGTATGCTGCTAGTGACGTGTCAATACTAATGTGTATAGTGTCTGCTTTGTTTTATGCACTTGGTTTTGATATGTAAAGTATCTTTGAAACCTGATGAATGAACTTGGAATGCTATAAATATACTAACTGCATTTCCTTATCTTTGACTGTGTGATTTAAAAATGTATTTCTTTTTCTGTTATAGTCGATTTATTTTGTTTATGTGCTACATAAACTTTTGAAAAAAAAAGAGAGAGAGAAGGGTATGGAGGGTAGACGAAATCAAGGACGAGGGGCTAGTCGGGGACGTGGGGCTAGCCGTGCACGTGGCGGTAGACAAGTACAAGAACCAAGAGAAACAAGAGATGTGGCGGCAGAGCAGCAACAGGAACCAAGGGCCGAAGTAGGAAATCAAGTAGTAAAGGCAATACAACAAATGGCTAATATCTTAGCGCAATTGGTAGAGCAACAAGGCTAAACTCCAATGAATCAGCCTAAGAACCCTGAGATAGAAGAGAACAGGGCCTTACTGCATTTCCAAAAGTTTTCTCCACCGAAATTCTTTGGAGGGTCTGACCTGGAAGTAGGTAAAAACTGGTTGGAAGCAATGATAAATATTTTTGTAACCTTGCATTATATGGAGGAAAGACAAGTGGCTTTTGCCGTCTTTCAATTTGAAGGACCGGTTAGGGCATGGTGGAATGTTATTTGGACAAAGTGGGAGAGTGTGACAGCCCTACCTCCCCCTAAGGGGAACCAAAGGGTTCGACGGACTGCCTACCCAACTCTCGCTAGGACTACCAAGCCAAAACACACGCAAACCCTACCGGACGCTCAACAGAACTTCGATTCTTTCTATGAATACAGGAAAAGTACACATAGCTGGAGAATCATGCATTTCAATTAATATACGTAAGAATACACTTGCATAAATATATACATTGGAATATTCAACAAGCTAACTTGAAGTACAAGCCAGAATAGTCATAAGGTATCAAAGTACACCTAGGGTTTACTATTACAGAGGAGCGTAAACAAAGGAATGTCTACAGCTAGCTCGACTCTTTCTTCCAAAAATCATGATTTCCAAAACATTGAACCCTATAAGAAAAACAAAGATAACGGAACAGGGTGAGCTTATGCTTAACGAGGTACCAAACATACAAGCAGTCAAGAATCATGGCATTTCACGATGGACCGATCAGATACACACACCAGATATAAATGAAACAGTTAAACACAATGATTCAAATAGAAATGATACAGGTGGTTCTTAGGAGCCAAATTGTCATTTGCTTCACTAGAACTTGATCAAGTAGTAGTTGACACTCCGTCAACTTTCAAGTAACATATTCCGTCCAGTAGAGCACCACTTTACACCAAATTCCATCCACCAAACATACCCCTATCGGGCCCGCAAAACAAACAGAAGCAGAGGTGGTAATACTCGAGTATACCGAAATCCAAAATCTCCAATACCCAAAAATTTCCCAGAAACAGACTACCGTGACTCGTTATCTAATCGACCAGGACCTTGCCGGCTCGAGTCGAGTAACTAGCCACAAGATTTGAGCTCAGAGGTCACAGAAGGGTTGTTGGATACAAGCCTCCAAACGACATCAGAATAGACACAGATAATAGATTCAAATTCACATAGTAAACGAACACATAGGTAAGAGAATGAGTGTGATAAAGTACACCTCGTCTCATTCAGAATAAACAGAGTTCATAGTCATTCAAGTGACAAATTTCAAATACAAATCAACCAGTTAAACAACAAATCAGGGGAGTGGTACACTCACCAGTTCAAATAAGGATAACTTCAAAAGTTTCCTTCCAAAGAATGCCTTTGATCACCGGCATGTCCTAGAACAACCAAGGAAAACCATTGAGACTCGAGTATGAGTCGTATGCCTATAGTACGTAACATGGTGCTAAAGGTAACAAGATAACAAGGTAACTAGGCAACAAGTGAAATCATGACACGAGTGATTTTAAGGCTTTAAGATTAGAGGTAACAAGATACAAATTTGCCTTTCAAACCAGAATTTTCGCAGCCATGACACAAGTGAAATCATGAGGTTGTTCACCTTCTAATCGAAATAGGTTTTCACTCAAATTCAAGCACAAAGATTTAACCAATGTTTGGAACAAGTTTCGGCCAAAACCAAATCATGAAAAGTTGGAAAACACAAGGTAATAAACTTCGCTATCACTTGACCAACAAACGGAAAATTTCAGCCAACAACTTGGAGGAAAATACCAATGCAAATCCTTCCATTTCAACCAAAATTCAACATCAAAATAAAGCTTATAAATATACCAAGCTTCTTAAGCAAGTTTATCACCAAATCAACCCAAATTTGAAGGAATCAAGTAGCTCTAACATTTTGGACAGCATGCCCTTTGTATTTCGCTATTTTCCAGCCATATATGGCTTCAATATTTTCCTCAAATCAGCCCCAAAGTCACACATAAGCAAGGTTAGCACAATAGCCCTTTAACTAGGCTCAAAATAATCCAATTACAACACAAGTCTTAACAATGCAACCGGAAACCAAGTTTTAAAGATAAAAGCTAAATAACAGGTTTGACGTCTCTTGGCATTTCGGTCACAACTGAAGTTACGTTTATCGGATTGGTGTACACGTTATACCATTCCGAAGTTAAGGCAAAGGGTTACAACTTTTATTAAGACAAGTCAACCCAATTCATAGTTGATCCAGGTCGAATTTGCAGATTACAGAACCAGAATTTCATTGTCAGTCTGGCTGTCAGCACTGTATTTAAATGGCAATAACTCAAACTACAAAATTCCGATTGAGGCGTTTTCAGATGCGTTGGAAAGCTGAAACATAGAGATAGAAGTTTTATGTTTTGATCAAAGGTTGATTTGATACGGATCAAGTTGAAAAATGAAGCCAAAATGTGAAATCTCAAAACTGTCCGCGAAATGGGGCACTTGGCAGTCAGGGTATTTTTGTCATTTCATATGCTACAGTGCTCTGATTGAGCTCAAGTGTTGCAGGCCGCTAAATAACACCATTTTCTACAACTTTCATGTTTTGACCTAAGCCTAAATCGGCCTCTAACATGGACGAATTAAACTTTCGGAAACAGGGCAGTTTCATCACTAACACAAGATCATATATAAGATCATCAACCAAAACCCTAATCCAAACCCTTCATGCTGGCCGAATGTTATATGCTACAAAACTAACAAGGCTTAACCATGAATTTACTTCCATAAACTAAGCAGAAGCATTACTACACATGAACACCAAGAACAACCATCCATTCCACAACCAAAGCTGAAACTTACACCACAAAGCTGGAATTTACTATAACCACTACTAGAATCATGAAATCTACCTAAACAAGCCATAACTTTTACTTGTAAACCAATAGGTAGCACAACCATGAACTAATACCAACCTTACCTAGAATTGGAGAAGCACAACAACCCCTAGGAAGCTTGAACCACCAAAACACTCCACTCCAAGATGGCAATCCACCTTCCTAAGCAACTTCTATGGATTAGTTTGCAATTTAATCGGTTGGAACTCAAGATTTGGACAAAAAATTGAAGAACAAGATGAAGGTTTTTCTCTTCTCTCCTCTCCTTATTTTCGGCCAAGAAGGGTAAGAAAGTGAGGAAATTTTGGGTCAAAATCTGATTTTAGTAAAGGTGAGAAAACTTAGTCAAGTCCAACATCCAATCGGGTCGCGACATTTGGCACCTTTACGGTTTAATCTTATCTTCTTTCTCCCAATGGTTAAGCTATCTAGCTAACCTCTAATTATCTCCTAACACCTTGTAAAATAATATTCCTTAATACAAAACTTCAACTAGTTGTCAAAAATATATCGCATTTACCGCACTAGCGGGTCTCACGTCCATAATACGCTTCAAACTTAATATGAACTAACTTAAACTAGGAAAATGATTTAAAAACTATACTCACTTATAAAATCTATGTAAAATCAATATAATAGGGTATAGTGAAGAAAATGTATGTGAGGAAATAAAATAAAGTAATATAAAATAAGAAAATTTTATAGGTCCTCACACTCTTTTCCCTTTAAAGAAATTTCGTCCTCGAAATTTTCTTACCACCCGGATCTATCAGGCAAGTCAGAGATTGTACCTTATTCGATCTCAAACGAGTCAGGGATCTGATGCTGCTCTAAGGAATATACCCGAGCCGGCACCTTCGATCCAGTCCCTTCCCCCTTGGACTGTTCAGGGTTGGGCTTGGTTGATTGCGGGGTCCCTCTCCCTTCTCGTACAAGAACTGGGCAGTTAGAAATCCGATGATCGGCGCTCCCACAGCGCAGGCATTTTCCTTCTTTCTTCTAACAATTTTCCTCCATATGGTTCGGCCTCCCACAATGTCCACAGGGATCACGGGAAACAGAGGCCGATCCTTCCTGTGAGACACCTCTTGACATTCTCGAAAGTTTTACTCCTCCAATTCCCTTTCCAAATTTAGGAGGTGTACTCTTATCCCCTTGACCTAAGCTACCTTCAAGAATAGCCCTTTTCTTTGCTTGGAAGTTTCTAACTTGTAACCTCGCATTTTCAACCCGCAGCGCTTGCTCCACAGCATCACTAAATGTGTTGATCTGGGGTACCGCTAGATCCTTTTGAATCTCTACATTTAGCCCCTAAACAAACCGCCTTATTCGCCTTTGCTCGGTCACGATAAGTTCGGGAGCAAACTTAGATAATCTAGTAAAGTGGCTCTCATATTCCGCTACAGTTTGAGCTCCTTGGCGAAGTTTAATAAACTCATCCTCCTTTTTCACCTGAACTCGAGGCAGAAAGTATTTTGCATTGAACTCTCTCATGAAGTTTACCCACGTCATTGGTATTTGTTCTCTTTCCCACTTCATTCTAATTACGTTCCACCAAGAACGGGCTGCTCCCTCCAATTGAAAGACAGCAAAAATCACCTGTCTCTCCTCAATGTAATGTAACGCGGTAAAAATATCGATCATCTTCTCCAGCCACCTCTCGGCCACGTCAGGGTCTGGTCCTCCAAGGAATTTCGGTGGGGAGAACTTCTGAAATCGTTCGAGGGCTCTATCCTGGCCCTCTACATTGTTACCAGGGTTTCCAGGTTGAGGAAATGGGGTTTGGCCCTAGTGTTCCACTATATGGGCTAGCAGATCAGTCATACGTTGGATAGCAGCGGCTACCTGAGCATTTGGGTCGACCCTAGGTTCAGGTATTGGTTCCCGGTTACCTCCTTCATTCGAGAGTTGCCTAACACCGCGTCCACGGCCTCGTCCACTACTGGTACCCTCCATTGGATTAACCAATCTAGGGTCGAAGCGTGAAACTAGTATTAAAGATAAATGTATGCATGAACAGGTAACAAGAGGTACACACAGATCAAAAGGCATGTATATATATAACACAACTTTATCAAACAAATCACACAGTAACAGTAGGACGCCCCCACTTCTCCCAAGGGCGAACCCAAGGGTATCCGCGGGACACCTGCCCAACTCTCGCCAAGGCTCACTACAATCCATGATTCAAAATCTCGAAATACTTCAAATATTTCAATATATAATTAAAGTACTCCAAAATATTTCATACTTACAATCAGTTAACTTTCAAGCTTAATACAATCCAAAAGAGTATGTACTACAACCATCCGTTATAATACAATTTAAAGTCTTCAAAAGAGAACAATCTAGTACTATTCACGGGCACCCTTGGTCTCGGACCCTGTTAAGGAAAAAAAACGTGGAATGAGCTACACAGCCCAGTGAGGTTCCAAGACACTCTAGCAGTTCTAATAAATCAGGTAATTTGAGCATGCCACATATATGGTTCCAGATTGCATATTGGGCACATTAGCATGAGACGGTGTTCATTGTACGATTAATTTGAGCATAACACAGGTATAGTTCGAGATTGCACATTGGCACATTAGCATGGAACAGTTATCATTACGCAAAATAAACACATATTGAAGGATATGGTGTTCTAGTGGAACCATTTCGGTCAACTTCACCTGATGACTCCAGTGATCCCCTCGGTTGTCTGACCATCACCTTATCCCTCCAGTTGTAATACTCGAGTATACCGAAATGGTGTCCCAGGGTTCCAACCTACCCGACCGAGCCCAGTCCTTGCTCGAGTAGGTTAGTAACCAAGGGCAGGGCCCAGTTCAGTTTAGAACTTACAACATGCACAAGTAATCAAGCAAATTGATAAACGGTACACGGTATACGGTGAACGGTAAAAATTTGATATTTTAGTAGGTCGAGTGAGATAAAGTACACACTCGCCTTAAAATGGTGGACAACTTCATATGAGTAGTTACCAGTAACACTTAACACGTAAACATATAAGCAACATGCGATAATTTCATATGAACATATAATTTATGGTGATCAAGTAATCAAGTAGTCAAGTAATAATGTAAGCAGGTAATCAAGTAAATTGATAAATGGTGAGTAATTACGGTTAACGGTTAACGGTAAGTAGTCATGGTTAATTGATAGACATTATTCATCTTAGTAGACCGCCTCTTGGCCATCTATTTTTACCACTTAAGGGTCGAGAAGATTCACTCCAATCGACTTATGCAGCCATAGCATAGTCAATCATTGAAACGCTTCATGTAAATCTGCATTTCAAGTATTTCATATCGAGTAATTCAAGTACATTTTACTTAAATAAGAACGAGTGCGGTAACACTTAACACGTAATGACCATGGAGTAGACATATCATAGACTATTCAAATCACGTACTCCTATATGGAACACTCACCTAGTCAATACAAGAGAGTAAGTGCTCAAACAAGTGTTTAGGCGTCCACTTCGAGTTCCTCTTGAAGGTTCCCTTGAGTGCCTGAGCAAATAACCATAAACTATTACACAATATCACTTAGAACCCCTGCTTATCGAAGAAGGTTGTACTAGTATACAATCTAAGGAGAATTCATGAATTGGATCTTAATTACTCGTAAATCGAGACTCAAAGGTGGGGTTTTAAAATACAAGAGAAATCAGGTTTTCATCTTTGAAATCAAGTGTAAAACGATCGAGTGATATCGAAGGAAAAAGATGAGTTCTAAAAACTCAATTTCCTTTAACTTTGGAAGTTTCGGGTTTGTCACACAATCTTGAAAAAATCGTATCTCACTCTCTACAAGTCCAAAATTGGAAACCTTGGTACCATTGGAAACTTCTTCCAAAGTACTAAAAGTTCCTTGAAGACACTTTTCCATGATTCCAAACAGAAGGTATTCAAAAATTGGCTCAAAGTTACTGTTTTGGACTATCGAGGCAGCTTCGGGGTTGGTTTTTGACCAACTTTGAAAATTCGGCAAAATTCACAGAATGGGAACTAGCCTCTCAAATTTGAAAATCAATTAGAGTTACAAACAAAGTTTACAAGAAAACAAGCGGAACAAGAATCGGAGTTTTGAACACCAAGATATAGTGGCTCAAAGTCACTGAAAAGTTGAGACGGTTAGGCCATTTTCCAGGTTTGAAACATAGACTTTGGGACTTTAGTTGGGCATTGAAATAGACTCGGAATGGAACCAAAGTTGGCCGTATTACACTACCATATAAGGGCTATTCCTCTGTAAATTTTCATACAGAAATTCACACGGGAAGTCGGTTAACAAAATCACTAAAGTCCCACGAATTTTCAAGGCAAATCTGCCTTGTACTTCAATTTTCCTTTTTAAAAGCTTTGCTCCTCACAATCAACTTCAATTCACTCAAATGTTGAAACCAATGTTCTATAAACATCCAATGAGTAATTTAGCGGTAATTGACATCAAAGGTTTCGAAACAAAACGTTCCAAAACAAGTTTGACTATTCGGCCAAGAAAAAGAAAAGTTTTCCAGATTTGAAAAGCAAGATTTGGGACCTCATTTGGGTATCGAAATGGTTTTAGAATAACACCAAATTTGGTACACGTAAACTTCCATATGAGTACTGCGAGGACCCGTAATGTTTCCTATTTTATTTTATTTTATTGGTTTAATTAATTATTTACTCACCCGTTTTCTCTAAATATTTTATTCCAACCTTTTAGACCCAATTACATGGAACTATGGCTTACATGTATTTTTAAAATGACTTGTTACGAAAATTAATTTTGGAAGGCTAGATAAGTGAGAATAGTGAATATGTGATTGGAGTCAATAATCGAATCGATGATGCAATAAGTTTGGAAAATTGGAGACTTGTACATTAGTCTTAAAATAAGTATTTTTATGATTAAATACTCAAGTGATAGTTAGTTATAGTATCGTTATAAGAATTTCTTAGAAATTTCGCTTTATCGCACACAAGTTGGAAGTTGGTGTTTTCGAACGCGTGACTAATTGGAGGATTTTAGAAATTATTTCTAAACTATTAAGAGTGAATAATATTAGTGTTAAAGGAATTGCATTAGAGGTTTAGTGCACAAGTGAAACAAACCCGACAGGAATCGGGCACGAAACACGCGCGTACGCGCACTAATGGGTGTTGACTTTTGTACCACAAAAGGCTACCAACCACCAAGCTTCCTCAACAAGCCTTACCATCAGCCATTTCTTTCTCGTTTGCTCCAAGACAGCCGAAACCAAGAAGAAGAAAAAGAGACCAAAGTTCTTCATTTTTCCTTCATCAAATCTTCACCAAATCACTTCAAACTTTAACCACACTTTGCAATCTACTTGGAGAGCAACTCAAGCTACAAAAGAGCTTCAAATCCACGGTTTTTCTTGAGCTAAGGAGGACCGAAATTTCTGTCTTGAACATCTAGGAAAGTAAGTGACGATCAACCTTGCAAATCTTGACTTATGGAAGTTGTTTAGCACTTATGAGTTCATAATTTCTTATGGGTAGCTTTATTTATGTGGAAATTTGGTGTGTGGGTTCTATGAACTCCCACTATGGTTTGATGGACTGACTTTGTGAGTTTTGATGTTAATAATGTTGGATTGGTGCTTAAATTAGTAGAAATAAGTGATATTACGGATGATAGCTCAAAGGAGGTGAATGGGAGAATTTTTCCGTTTCTGCCCCTGTGATGTCCGTGGCCCTTAGGGCAACTTTTTGTGGTTCTAATGACTTGGTTATGATGCATATGTGTTGTGTGAGATGTGTAGAAAGTTTCATCAAAAAATTCCATGATTTGGTTGGCCAAATGTTGAGTTTTCGGAAGACAGCAAAACTGGAAATTTTTCTCGTAACTGCTCTGGCAGTGTTTTTAGTTTTGCTATAACTTTTTGCTCCGATGTTAAAATTGAGTGCCGTTTGTGGCACTGGAAACTAGACATTCCCAGATTTCTAACGGTATAAAATACACGTTCTTATTCCACCTGAGGGATCCGTACCAACCTTATAAAATTGACTGTCCCGTTTCTCGTCTGCACTAGGAGCTCTGTTTTGAGCAGCGAATTGATGCTCAAATATGAGCTAGCGGTGGACCGATTTTGAAAACAATTTCTTCTAATAAATTGTAGCTTTATGAATCTAGTTTTCAACACCACCAACCACGTTCAATTCCAAGTTGAATTGAGTGAGTTGTGGCCGAAGTTCGAAACTGACTCAGGGATTGAAAACCCTCTTTTTGGGCTAGTTGATGCCTTAATCTTTATTGGGACTTGTTGTTTCGAGTTCCTTGGTGTTAATCACCTACTAAATGCATCTTGGATGTTTCTTAGACTTTGTCTTCAAAAATGAACTATGTTTGAGAAAATTTCATTGGCCAAATGTTTGGAAAAGGGAAAAACAAAGTGCAAGGCAGATTGCCTTGGAAATTTTGGAAACTTTAGTGGCTTTGTTAACTAGCTTCCCGAATGAATTTTTATACAAATTTTACAGAGGAATAGCCCTTATATGGTAGGATAATACTGCCAAATTTGGTGTCATTCCGAATCCGTTTCGATACCCAACTAAAGTCCCAAATTTTAAGTTTCAAATCTGGAATTTGTCCAGTGAACTTCGTTTTTGCACCAACCTTGAGCTGCTATATCCTGGGGCTCAAAACTCTGATTCTTATTCCATTTGTGGTGTTTTAAACCTTGATTGGAACTCTAATTGAGTTCCAAATTTCAGAGGCTAGATCGAATTCTGTGATTTTTGCCGAATTTTCAAAGTTAGCCGAAAACCAACCCAAAACTGTCTTAGTAAGCTTAAGGCAGCAACTTTGAGCTGAGTTTTGGATATCTTCCATTTGGAATCACAGAAAAGTGTCTTCTAGGAACTTTTAGTACTTTGGAAGAAGTTTCCAACGGTATCAAGTTTTCTAATTTTGGACTTATAGAGAGTGAGATACGATTTTCCAAAGATCGCTCGACAAATATGAAATTTCGAACTTAAAGGAAATCGAAGGTTTCGAACTCTCCATTTTCCTTCCATATCACTCCACCATTTCGCACTTGACTTTAAAGATGCAAATCAGATTTCTCTTATACTTTTAAAACCCCGCTTTTGAGTCTCGATTTACGAGTAATTAAGGTTCAATCCATGAATTCTCCTTAGATTGTATACTAGTACAACCTTCTTCGATAAGTAGGGGTTCTAAGTGATATTGTGTAATAGTTGATGGTTATTTGCTCAGGCGCTCAAGGGGACCTTCAAGAGGAACTCGAAGTGGACGTCTAAACACTTGTTTGAGCACTTACTCTCTTGTATTGACTAGGTGAGTGTTCCATATAGGAGTACGTGATTTGAATAGTCTATGATATATTTATCCCATGGTCATTATGTGTTAAGTGTTACCGCACTCGTTCTCATTTAAATAAAATGTACTTGAATTACTCGACATGAAATACTTGAAATGCATATTTACATGAAGTGTTTCAATGATTAACTATGCTATGGCTGTATAAGTCGATTGGAGTGAATCTCCTCGACTCTTAAGTGGTAAAAAAATAGATGGCCAATAGGCGGCCTACTAAGATGAATAATGTCTATCAATTAACCGTGACTACTAACCGTTAACCGTTAACCGTTTACCGTGATTATTTACCGTTTGCCAATTTACTTGATTACCTGCTTACTTGATTACTTGACTATTTGATTATTTGATTACCATAAATTACATGTTCATATGAAATTACCTCATATCTCTTACGTGTTTAAGTGTTAAATGTTGCCTATAATTGCTCTTATGAAATTACCACTGTTTTAAGGCGAGTGTGTACTTTATCTCACTCGACCTACTAAAATGACAAATTACTACCGTTTACCAATTTACTTGATTATTGTGCATGTTGTAAGTTCTAAGCTGAACTGGGCCCTGCCCTTGGTTACTAACCTGCTCGAGCCAGGATTGGGATCAGTTGGGTAGGTTGGAACCCTGGGACACTGTTTCGGTATACTCGAGTATTACCACTGGAGAGATAAGGTGATGGCCAGACAACCGAGGGGATCACTGTAGTCATAAGGTGAAGTTGACCGAAATGGTTCCACTGGAACACCGTATCCTTCAATATGTGTTTATTTTGCATAATGATAACTGTTCCATGCTAATGTGCCAATGTGCAATCTCGAATTATACCTGTGTTATGCTTAAATTAATCGTACAATGAACACCGTCTCATGCTAATGTACCTAATATGCAACCTGGAACCATATATGTAGTATGCTCAAATTACCTAATTTATTAGAACTGCTAGAGTGTCTTGGAACCTCACTTGGCTGTGTAGCTCATTCCACGTTTTTTTTTCCTTAACAGGGTCCGAGACCAAGGGTGCCCGTGAATAGTACTAGATTGTTTTCTTTTGAAGACCTTAAGTTGTATTATAACGGATGGTTGTAGTACATATTCTTTTGGTTTGTATTAAGCTTGAAAGCTAAGTAATTGTAAGCATGCAATATTTTGGAGTACGTTAATTATATATTGAAGTTATTTGAAGTATTTCGAACTTTTGAATTGTGGATTGTAGTGAGTCCTGGCGAGAGTTGGGCAGGCGTCCCGCGGATACCCTTTGGTTCGCCTTAGGGAGAAGTGGGGGCGTCACAAATACTATTCTCCTATCAAATTTCACGCAAAAACTAGTATGGAAAGACAGTTAACAAGACCACCAAAGTTTGGAAAATATTTCCTAGTAAATCTGTCTTCTTGCTTTTAGTTCGTTTCCAAACATTTTTCACAATGAAATCAGTCCCATTTCAGTTTATTTATGAAGCAAAGGTCCAAGAAACATTCAAGATGCATTTGGTAGGTGGTTAACACCAAGAATTTCGAAACAACAAGTCCCAATCAAGGTTAAGGCATCAACTAGCCAAAAAAGAGGTTTTTCAATCCCTGAGTCAGTTTCGAACTTCAGCCACAACTCACTCAATCTAACTTGGAATTGAGCGTGGTTGGTGGCATTGAAAACTAGATTCATAAAGCTATAATTTCTTAGAAGAAATAATTTTCAAAATTTGTCCACAGCTAGCTCATATTTGAGCATCAATTCGCTGCTCAAAACAGAGCTCCCAGTGTAGACGCGAAACAGGACAGTTAACTTTACAAGGTTGGTACGGATCACTCAGGTGGAATCAGAATATGCATTTTATACCGTTGGAAATCTAGGAATGTCTAGTTTCCAGTGCCACAAACAGCACTCGATGTTGACGTTGGAGTAAAAATTTATAACCAAAACAAAAACACTGCCAGAGCAGTTACGGGAAAAATTTCCAGTTTTGCTGACTTCCGAAAACACATCATTTGGACAACCAAATCATGAAATTTTTTGATGAAACTTTCTACACATCCCTCACAACATGTATACATCATAACCAAGTCATTAGAACCACAAAAATTTGCCCTAAGGGCCACGGACATCACAGGGGCAGAAACGGAAAAATTCTCCCCTTCACCTTCTTTGAGCTATCATCCATAATATCACTTATTTCTACTAATTTAAGCACCAATCCAACATTATTAACATCAAAACTCACAAATTCAGTCCATCAAGCCATAGTGGGAGTTCATAGAGCCCACACACCAAATTTCCAACATAATTAAGCTACCCACAAGAAGCTACAAGCTTCTAGGCTCAATCTAACTCAAGATTAACAAGTTTTAAGGGTTTGATCGTTTGATACCTTCTTAGATGTTCAAGATCAGATTCTGGCCACAAGAAAGCTCCAAGAAACCTTGGAAATGAAGCTCTTCTCCTTGCCTAAGTAAATCTCCAAGTGGTTTGGAGTTTATGTTGCAAATTTGGAGTGAAATGGTGGTTGGATTGAGGTGAAATGATGAAGAAAGTTTGCTCCCTTCTTGGCTTGAAATTTCGGCTCTCTTGATGAAGAAAGAGAGAGAAATGGCTGGTGGTATGGCTTCTTAAAGAAGCTTGGTAGGTAGAGGGTGCAAAAGTCAACTCTTCAATTGCGCGCGTACGCGCGCGTTTCGTGTTCGATTTCTCTCGGGTTTGTTTCACTTGTGCATTATACCTCTAATGCACTTACTTTAACACTAATATTATTCACTCTTAATAGTCTATCAATAATTTCTAGAATCCTCCAATTAGTCGCGCGCGCGAAAACGCGAACTTCCAACTTGTGCGCGATAAAGTGAAATCTCTAAGAAATTCTTATAACGATACTGTAACTAACTATCACTTGAGTATTTAATCATAAAAATATTTATTTTAAAAACTAATGTACAAGTCTCCAATTTTCCAAACTTATTGTATCATCGATTCGATTATTGACTCCAATCACGTATTCACTATTCTCACTTATCTAGCCTTCCAAAATTAATTTTCGTAACAAGTCATTTTAAAAATACATGTAAGCCATAGTTCCATGTAATTGGGTCTAAAAAGGTTAGAAAATAATATTCGGGGCATTTGGCCAAATAAATAATTAAATAAGCTAGAATTAGGAGTTTAAAATAGGTAAATTTGCGGGTCCTCACAAACAATCAGTCAGATACAAGCAAAAGGAATCCCATGAAAGTATCGGGGTCATCAAAAGTACTATATACCAACTAGACCAAAGGTACAAAAGCAACTAACTAAAACTTTTCCTCTTCCCTAACTACCCCTCACATGTGACCAAAACATGGCTCAAAGGGGCTTTAACCTAGTTCCCAACTGAGTTAACAGACTCTCCCTCATGGTTAGCACTAAGTGTATTCCTCCCTCTACGGCTCCGTCCATAATCTACCAGGATGGCACAATGTGATGGCCCCACTTTCCCATAAGGCGAACCAAAGGGTTTGGCGGACCGCCTGTCTAGCTCTCGCCAGGACTACGAAGTCGAATTACACAAACCCTAGATTACGCGCGATAGATCCCAAAGAAAAACCAACAATCAGAGCTTACCAAACCAAGAACACAAAGGTATACATTCATCAACAAATACACGAAGAAAACATAAATGATTACTTATATACATACGTTGGAACTTTACAAGTCAAAGGGAAATACTTGCTCAAAGAACAATTTGGGTTTTCTTATACAGAGGAGCATAATCAAAAGGGATGTATATTACTAGCTCTACTCTTTTCTTCAAAATCATGATTTCCAACATGTTGAACCCTGTAAGGAAAACAAAAGTGACGGAAGAGGGTGAGGTTACGCTCAATGAGGTACCCAAAACACAAGCAATCATGAGTCATGGAAATTTACTTTCCTTTACTCAAATGGACACGGCAAATAAGAAATAAATAAACATCTTAAATGGAAAGGATACAGGTGGCTCTCGGGAGCCAAATTCCCATTGCAGTACTTGATCCAAACTCGTTGACCTTTCGTCAACGTTTAAAGAAACAAAACATGTCCGTAGACCCCTCCTAGAACACCAAATCCCGTTCACCAAACATACCTCTTACCGGACCCGAACGCCAAACAGGAACAGAAATGGTAATACTCAAGTATACCGGAAATCCAGAGTCTCCAATACCCAAAGATTTCCTAAAAACAGGCATCCATGGATCGTTAATCTCCTCAACCAAGCCCTTGCTGGCTCGAATCAAGTAACTACCCATGAGATTGAGCTCAGATTTAATAGGCGCAGGAAGGTCATTGGATACGCGTCCAAACGACATTACATCAGGTACAGGTAACAAATTCAAGTGTATACAGGAAACAAGTCACACAGGCCAGAGAACGAGTGTGATAAAGTACACCCTCGTTTCATACAAAGTATACAGAGGTCACAGATAATCAGGTTGCAAATTGCAAGTACAGATAAATCAGATAAGCACCAATTTAAGGGAGTGGTACACTCACCAAGTCAAGTAAAGATACGTCAAAAGTCTTTACCCAAAGTATGACTTTAATCACCGAGAAACCCTAGAATAACCAAGACAAGAAAATTAGGGTTTCCGCATTCACAAACCCAGTAAACGAAGTGCACAAGTGAGGCTCGTCTATTAGTCGTATGCCTATTCAAATGGACTACAAATGCAAAGAGATGAAATGTAATTTTGAGTAAAAGATAATAGTTGGTCTGAGGGATACGAATCAACCCCGAAACCCTTCACTTCTACCAAAACCATACCTACAATGATTTACTAATTCCAAACTTAAGGTGCAAAATGAAAGTAAGAGCAATTCTAAGAAAACAGGATTTTCCAGTTTTGTGCACCCCTATTTGAAAATCATATCTCACGATTCTTAAGTCCAAAATTGTTAAAATTTATACCGTCGGAAAATAGACTCAAAGGGGTACAATTTCTCAGAAGACACATTTATAAGATTCAGATCACAAGTCGGTCAAATTCGAGCCTCAATTTTCTGTTTTATCCAGTAGAAGACAGAACAGGTATGCAATTTCAGTCAACTTTGAAAAACTCACCATAAATCGTACAGATAGAACCAGGATCTGAAATTGTCACGGTTTATAGCTCTATGAATCTAGTTTAAAACGCAACAAACAGAACTTAATTCCGATATTTCTACAACAAGATATAGCAAATTTCCCAAAACTGCTCAAGGGTTCCTGCGAAAATTTTGACAGCACTTCCCCTGCTTTTCCTTTACTTTTCCATCCTACAAACCACATCAAACTCAATCCAATTCAGCCACAATTTCACACATAAATCACAAGCTATTAAACACACCTAATTAGGGTCTCAATACCCCTCATATATAGCCAATTAGTGGCTCAAATTAGAAACCCTAAAACTGGAAATTTGTGCACATAAGCTGGAATTTCTTTAAGCAAAGTAAACTAACACAAAAACACTAAATTTCTCACATGTCAAAACTAGTAAATCATAGCCAACCATTAATCATAATATAAAACAGAAAATACCTAATAAAATCAGAAATTTAGCTAACTCCACTTTAATTCATGAAATCATCCATAAAATAAGCTATATAACCACCACAAGTCACTAATTTACCATTTTTGCAAACAAAATTTGAGTTTCCAAGCAAGGTACCTTGACACCTCAAGAAAGGTAGTAGCTTAGAGGTTTCACCACCAAAATAACTCCACCAATCACTTCAAACTCCCTTAGCAAGTCACTTTTGTGGACAAATTCAAGATTTAATCGGTTGGATTTGGAGATACAAGCAAGAAATGGAAGATACAAGATGAAGCTCTCTCTCTTTTCTCTCCCTATGAGGTTCGGCCAAGAAGAAGCAAAAATGAGGATGATTTTGGTCTAAATTGCTATTTTAGTAAAGGTAAAGAAAGTTAGGCAAGTCCTCTTCGAATCAAATTGCGGCACGTGGCACCCTTTTAGGGTTTCAAGCTTATCTTCTTTCTTTCAATGGTTAATCTATCTAGCTAACCTCTAATTAACTCCTGGCACCTTGTAAAACAATATCCCTTAATACGAAACTTAACTTAGTCGTCAAAATTTTATCGCACTTACCGCACTAGCGAGTCCCACGCCCATATTACACTTCAAAATTAACACGAACTAACTTATACTAGAAAAATAATTTAAAAACTATATTCACTTATAAAATGTCTAGAAAATTAAGGTAGTAAAATAAAATAAAGAAAATGCATGAAAAGAAATAGAATTAAATGATATAAAGGAAGGAAATTTTACGAGTCCTCACACACAACTTTATCTTAAACAGGGTTAATTATACTTAACGACACCCAAACAAATCACACGAAATTCCATAGAATCACATTTCTAGTTCGCCCAAGTTCTTTCTAACCTAGGCTATCATCTATTTAGTAGTTGGGTACAAGAATTCCAAATAAGATAATTCACAACTCGAGTCGGCCGGTCCCAAGAGTAAATCATCCCTATTAAAGATTTCTACCTGACATACATATCTATCTTCCCCAAGTACCATGATAAAGATTTTTCACTTATAACATGCACGGTTCATAGATTACGCCCAAGAAGAGCACTTAATCCTTTATACTTATTCACATGATAGGGACCATAACACCACTTGGCCCAAGTTCACTTCGCGCAGAGACCACGCGAAGCAGTTCTGATACCACCTGTGACAGTTCCACCTCCCCCTAAGGCGAACCAAAGGGTTCAGCGGACCGCCTGCCCAACTCTCGCTAGGACTACCAAGCCAAAACACACGCAAACCCTACCGGACGCTCAACAGAACTTCGATTCTTTCTACGGATACAGGAAAAGTACACATAGCCGGAGAATCATGCATTTCAATTAATATACGTAACCATACACTTGCATAAATATATACATTGGAATATTCAACAAGCTAACTTGAAGTACAAGCCAGAATAGTCATAAGGTATCGAAGTACATCTAGAGTTTACTATTACAGAGGAGCGTAAACAAAGGAATGTCTACAACTAGCTCGACTCTTTCTTCCAAAAATCATGATTTCCAAAACATTGAACCCTGTAAGGAAAACAAAGATAACGGAACGGGGTGAGCTTATGTTCAATGAAGTACCAAACATACAAGCAGTCAAGAATCATGGCATTTCACGATGGACAGATCAGATACACACACCAGATATAAATGAAACAGTTAAACACAATGATTCAAATAGAAAGGATACAGGTGGCTCTCAGGAGCCAAATTCCCATTTGCTTCACCAGAACTTGATCAAGTAGTAGTTGACACTCCGTCAACTTTCAAGTAACATATTCCGTCTAGTAGAGCACCACTTTACACCAAATTCCGTCCACCAAACATACCCCTACCGGGCCCGCAAAACAAACAGAAGCAGAGGTGGTAATACTCGAGTATATCGGAAATCTAGAGTCTCCAATACCCAAAGATTTCCCAGAAACAGACTATCGTGACTCGTTATCTAATCGACTAGACCCTTGCCAGCTCGACTCGAACAACTAGCCACAGGATTTGAGAGCAGAGGTCACAGAAGGGTCGTTGGATACAAGCCTCCAAACGACATCAGAACAGACACAGATAACAGATTCAAATTCACACAGTAAACGAACACATAGGTAAGAAAACGAGTGTGATAAATTACACCCTCGTCTCATTCAGAATAAACAGAGTTCATAGTCATTCAAGTCACAGATTTCAAATACAAATCAACCAGTTAAGCAACAAATCAGGGAAGTGGTACACTCACTAGTTCAAATAAGGATAACTTCAAAAGTTTCCTTCCAAAGAATGCCTTTGATCACTGGCATGTCCTAGAACAACCAAGGAAAACCATTGAGACTCGAGTACGAGTCGTATGCCTATAGTACGTAACACGGTGCTAAAGGTAACAAGATAACAAGGTAACCAGGCAACAAGTGAAATCGTGACACGAGTGATTTTAAGGATTTAAGACTTAGAGGTAACAAGATACAAATTTGCCTTTCAAACCAGAATTTTCACAGCCATGACACAAGTGAAATCATGAGGTTGTTCACCTCCTAATCGAAATAGGTTTCACTCAAATTCACTCAAATTCAAGCACAAAGGTTTAACCAATGTTTGGAACAAGTTTTGGCCAAAACCAAATCATGAAAAGTTGGAAAACACAAGGTAATAAACTTCGCTATCACTTGACCAACAAACGGAAATTTCAGCCAACAACTTGGAGGAAAATACCAATGCAAATCCTTCTATTTCAACCAAAATTCAACATCAAAATAAAGCTTATAAATATACCAAGCCGCTTAAGCAAGTTTATCACCAAATCGACCCAAACTTGAAGGAATCAAGTAGCTCTAACATTTTGGACAGCATGCCCTTTGTATTTCGCTATTTTCCAGCCATATATGGCTTCATTATTTTCGTCAAATCAGCCCCAAAGTCACACATAAGCAAGGTTAGCACAATAGCCCTTCAACTAGGTTCAAAGATAATCCAATTACAACACAAGTTTTAACAATGCAACCGGAAACCAAGTTTTAAAGACAAAAGCTAAATAACAGGTTTGATGTCTCTTGGCGTTTCGGTTACAACTGAAGCTACGTTTATCGGATTGGTGTACAATTTATACTGTTCCGAAGCTAAGACAAAGGGTTACAACTTTCATGAAGACAAGTCAACCCAGTTCATAGTTGATCTAGGTCGAATTTGCAGCTTACAGAACCAGAATTTCATTGTCAGTCTAGCTGTCAGCACTGGATTTAAATGGCAATAACCCAAACTACAAATTTCAGATTGAGGCGTTTTTAAATGCGTTGGAAAGCTGAAACATAGAGCTAGAAGTTTTATGTTTTGACCAAAGGCTAATTTGATACGGATCAAGGTGAAAAACGAAGCCAAAAATGTGAAATCTCAAAACTGTCCGCGAAATGAGACACTTGGCAGTCAGGGTATGTTTGTCATTTCACATGCTACAGTAATCCGATTGATATGAAATTTTGTAGGCATCTAGTTAACACCATTTCCTACAACTTTCATGTTTTGACCTAAGCCTAAATCACCCTCTAACATGGACGAATTAAACGGTCAGAAACAGGGCAGTTTCATCACTAACACAAGATTACATATAAGTTCATCAACCAAAACCCTAATCCAAACCCTTCATGCTGGCCGAATGTTATATGCTACAAAACTAACAAGGTTTAACCATGAATTTACTTCCATAAACTAAGCATAAGCATTACTACACATGAACACCAAGAACAACCATCCATTCCACAACCAAAGCTGAAACTTACACCACAAAGCTGGAATTTACTATAACCACTACTAGAATCATGAAATCTACCTAAACAAGCCATAACTTTTACTTGTAAACCAATAAGTAGTACAACCATGAACTAATACCAATATTACCTAGAATTGGAGAAGCACAACAACCCCTAGGAAGCTTGAACCACCAAAACACTCCACTCCAAGATGGCAATCCACCTTCCTAAGCAACCTTTATGGATTGGTTTGCAATTTAATCGGTTGGAACTCAATATTTGGACAAGAAATTGAAGAAAAAGATGAAGGTTTTTGTCTCTTCTCTCCTCTCCTTATTTTCGGCCAAGAAGGGAAAGAAAGTGAGGAAAATTTGGGTCAAAATCTGATTTTAGTAAAGGTGAGAAAACTTAGTCAAGTCCAACATCCAATCGGGTCGCGACACTTGGCACCTTTAGGGTTTAATCTTATCTTCTTTCTCCCAATGGTTAAGTTATCTAGTTAACCTCTAATTATCTCCTAGCACCTTGTAAAATAATATCCCTTAATACAAAACTTCAACTAGTTGTCAAAAATATATCGCATTTACCGCACTAGTGGGTCCCACGTCCATAATACACTTCAAACTTAATATGTGTGAGAACCCGAAAATTTTCACATTTTTCAAGTATTATTTTATTTCCTCGCCCATATTTTTATACTGTCCTTGAAAATATTAAATGTTTTATACATTTTACAAGTAAGTATAATTTTTAAATCATTTTCCTAGTATAAGTTAGTGTACGTTAATTCGAAGTACATTTTTCGACGTGGGACCCGCTAGTGCGATATAATTTTGCCGATTAGGCGCTGAAGTATTAAGTGATATTATTTTCCATGGTACTAGGAGATGATTAGAGGTTAGCTAGATAGATGAATTATTGGAAGTGAGAAGATAAGCTTAAAACCATTCAAAGGGCCAAGTGTCGCAAAACCGATTGGGAGTTGGACTTTTAACCAAGAAGATTAACCTTTACCAAAACCAATTTTTTGACCATTTTCCTTCCATTTTTCCCTTGCCTTGGCCGAACCTCTTGACAAGAAAACAAGAGAGAGCTTCTTCCATTTCTAGCTTCCAAATTCACTCAAATCTTGAGTTCCAACCGACCAAATCGCAAACCCTTCCATACAAGTGACCACTAAGGGAAACTAAGGGCTTTGGTGGAGTTGATTTGGAGGAGAAAGACTAAGCTACCACTTTCCTTGAGGTTCTAAGGTAAATTTGCTAAGAACACCCCTCTTTGCTTCTAATAGATGGAAATTAGTGGCTTGTGGTTGCCCACTTTGGTGGTTTTGTGCATCATTTCTTGGTTATGAGTAGTGATATGTGGATTTTTAGTTTATAGTGAATTTTTCTGTCCTGTTCTGACCAGTGTTTGTTCGGCCATGATGGAGGCCTAATTGGACTTAGCTCAAAACATGAAAGTTGTAGAGAATTGAATTTAGATTATGCCTGTAAAATTTCAGCTCAATCGGAGAACTGTAGCCTGTGAAATGACTATTTTACCCCTGCTGCCCTGTTTCTGCCAAAACTGGAAATCAGCATCTGTAATTGGCTCTTTTGGCTGGGAAGATGAATGAATTAGCTTTTTATGCCTTCTTAAGAATTGTAGCCTTGTATCTTAGCTTTCGAATGGCTTTGGAATCAACTGAATCGGAGTTGTGTGTGCTGAGATATGACTGAATAAATCAGGACTGCTAGTTGAATTTCACAGTGAGCTTTGAACTGGAATATCTGGGTCGGTTTGGGTAAATTTGACTAGGTTACGTTGAGAACTGGATTGCAGTGGCATCAAAAGAATTGTAGAGCTATGTCTTAGCTTCGAAACGGTATAACGTTTATCTCAATCCGATAGGTGTAGCTTCGGTTGTGACCAATACGCTAAAGGATGTCAAACCTGTCATTTTGTTCCTTGTCTTAAACCTTAATCCCGATCCCTTTTCTAGTTTGGTTTTGTAATTGAATGACTTTTAGCCTTTTTAACGGCTATTGTAATGAGATTATTTGTATGTGATTTTGGGGGCTGATTGAGGAAAATAATGAAGCCATAAATGCTGGAAAATAGATAAATACAAAGAGCGTGCTGCCCAAATTTGCACTCAAATGGCGATTTCAAATTTTTAAGAGCAGACATAAGTTTTACAACTATTTTACTCATGTCTTTTGGACTAAATGCACTCTTTTACTTCCAAAATCATACTTATACATTGTACTATTAGTTATTCGGATTTTCTTTGATTCACCAAACATTTTGATGGTTGAACCGTAATGTGTTTTCCTTGATTACTCTTAGGGTTCCTTGGTGACTAAAGGTGTTATCCGGAAGGAATACTTTGGACGTTATTTTGCTTGTTTAGGTGAGTGTTCTGTATACGTTTTGTTTCTTATGATTATGTGACGTGTTATGACTATTTGGATTGTTTGATTAAATGTTAAATGGTTTCAATGATTGCTAAAATGATTTTTGCTAGGCGAGTGTGTACTTTATCGCACTCGACCTAAGCGAACATGAAATTTTCAATGATTGAATGATTAAATGTTAATTGTGCATGAATGTAAGCCTCGGGCTGAACTGGGCCCTGCCCTTTGTTACTGGTCGACTCGAGCCAGAAGCGGACTCGGTCGGCGCGATTAGTGATCCTGGGTGAATGTTTGGTATATTCGAGTATGACCACGAAGTTGGCGGAGATTGGGGAATGAAATGAATGAACGAACGACAAGAAAATGAAGGAGTTTTCACTTACAAACAATGTTTTAATGATCGGAGAAATAAGGAAAATATTAGGCCGAATAAATGAACGAACGAACGAATAGCTTCTCGTGAGCATGTATCCTTTTCTTGTATGTGTTACTATTGCTTTATATCGTAATGTTATCTGGATTCTTGTTATTACATGCTTTATGTCCTTGTTTAATTGCTTGGTTGTGTATATAGAACCTCGCTGGGCTTTTAGATCATTCCACGCCTTTTGTTTTCCTTACAGGGGTAGCAAGCATGGGCGAGGGGCCTGTATAGAATAGAATAGCCTAGTTTTGTTTTGAATTGTTTTGTTTTGGCTTTTATTTCCGCTCTAGTGCTTGGATAAGGTGGACTGTATCGTGAATTCAGAGCTTTGGTATACATTTGGGACTGTACTTGTGGTTGAGATTGAGATGAATGTATTTATATGGTTCAAGTTTGAGTATTGTTCTCGCTTATTCTCGAGGCTTTTCTTATTTTATTTTATGTGAGTGAACGAGTCCTGGCGAGAGCTGGGCAGGCGGTCCGCCGAACCCTTTGGTTCGCCTTAGGGGAAGGTGGGGCTGTCACTGGTGGTATCAGAGCAGCTTCGCGTGGGTCTCCTGCGGCGGAGTGAGCTTGGGCCAAGTGGTGTATGGTCCTGATTGTGTGAATAAGTGTAAAGGACTAAGTGCTCATTTGAGCATAAGCTATGAATCATGAATCGTCATAGGTCTTAAATCTTTATTATGGTACTCGAGGACAACAGAGATGTACGTCTGGTAGGAATCTCGATTGTAGATAATTTACACTTGGGACTGGCCAGCTCGAGTGGTGAATTATCTCGGATTCTTGTACGCCGAGTACGTGGGTAGTACTAAGGATTTGCAATCTTTTGTGGGAAGCAGGATTAGGCTAATGTTTGGTGAGAGTAAGTGTAAAAGGGTTAACGGATGTATAGTTCGGATAGTAAGGGAAGTGAGAGATCGGTTGGGGAGTGTTTTTAGTCGAGTGTGGAACGGCACGTTGTGTTTTCTTCCTGTTTTGCCCTGGTACTGGCTACTGAATGTGTTTGACTTGTGACATTTCGATATTTAACATGAATAGTACTTGCTGTACTTGGTTTGTCTAACTTGGACATGATTTCTTGGCGTATTTGGTGTGTTATATATTGCTATTTTGAGTCAATCACTCTGTTTACATACTAAATTACCTTTTGAAAAAAAAAGAAGAGAGAGAGGAAAGGATATGGAAGGGGAGACGTAGTCGTGGACGTGGAGCTAGTCGTGGCCGTGGGGCTAGGCAAGCTCAAGAACAGAAAGAAGAGACCAACAGTTGTTGAGCAAGAGTGTGGACCGAGGGTTGAGGCCGGAGATCAAGTAGCGACGGCGATACAACAAATGACAAATATCTTAGAGCGATTGGTCGATCAACAAGGCCAATTGCCAGTGAATCAACCCCAGAATCCTGAGATAAGAGAAATAGGAGAGGCTAGGGCTTTGAACGGTTTCAAAAAGTTTAATCCTCCCAAATTCCTTGGAGGACCTTGATCCAGATTAGCGGACAAGTGGTTAGAAGTAATGATCAACATCCTTCGCAGCCCTGAACTACACGGAGCAAAGGCAAGTGAACTTTGCTGTGTTTCAATTTGAAGGACCGGCCCGAGCATGGTGGAACGTTATTAGGGCAAAATGGGAGAGAGAACAAACTGCATGGACATGGGTGAATTTTACAAGGGAATTTAACGAGAAGTACCTCCCACCTCTGGTCCAAGAAAGGAGGGAGGATGAATTTATTGGATTGCGTCAGGGAACCTTGAGTGTGGCCGAATATGAGACGAAATTTACTAGATTGTCTAAGTTCGCCTCTGAATTAGTGGTTACCGAGCGAAGAAGGATAAGACGGTTCATCCAAGGCTTGAATTTGGAAATTCAAGAAGCTTTAGCGGCGGTTCAAGTTAACACTTTTACGGAAGCTCTCGAGAAAGCACAGAGAATCGAGGATGCAAAAGCACAAGTAAAAGCTCTCCAAACGCGGAAAAGAGGTACACCTAGTAGCATACCTGAGGAATCTGGAGAAAGGATAACGCCCTCCAAAATGCAAAAAGTAAACCCTTTCCCTCATCCACCCTGGACATTGGAGCACTACCATGGAGGGATCTACAAAGGAAGTCAAATAAGGCCTGAGAAGACTCTCGAGAAAGCCAAAACTGTAGCTTCTCCGCTCGACTTGGTGGATATTTGGGAAGGCAAACCACACCTGACAATGATTGTTGGAGAAAAGGGCGAAGTGTTTGATCTGGCGGGAGTAGGCGATCCCTCAACTGAGTAATTGTCCGAAGAAACAGCCACCGAGAGAATAGTAATTTCAACAGTGGGTGGAACTAAGCCTAAATCAAACTAAACGAACGAGGGAACCAAATCAAAACACCAGCTCAGGTATATGCCATAGAACCGCAAAAGCTCCGGGATCACATGAGGAAACAGAAGGTAAAATTTCGAGGACGAAATTTCTTAAGGGGGAGAGAGTGGTGAGAACCCGAAAATTTTCACATTTTTCCAAGTATTATTTTATTTCCTCGCCCATATTTTTATACTGTCCTTGAAAATATTAAATGTTTTATACATTTTACAAGTAAGTATAATTTTTAAATCATTTTCCTAGTATAAGTTAGTGTACGTTAAATTCGAAGTGCATTTTCGACGTGGGACCCGCTAGTGCGATATAATTTTGCCGATTAGGCGCTGAAGTATTAAGTGATATTATTTTCCATGGTACTAGGAGATGATTAGAGGTTAGCTAGATAGATGAATTATTGGAAGTGAGAAGATAAGCTTAAAACCATTCAAAGGGCCAAGTGTCGCAAACCGATTGGGAGTTGGACTTTTGACCAAGAAGATTAACCTTTACCAAAACCAATTTTTGACCAATTTTCCTTCCATTTTTCCCTTGCTTGGCCGAACCTCTTGACAAGAAACAAGAGAGAGCTTCTTCCATTTCTAGCTTCCAAATTCACTCAAATCTTGAGTTCCAACCGACCAAATCGCAAACCCTTCCATACAAGTGACCACTAAGGGAAACTAAGGGCTTTGGTGGAGTTGATTTGGAGGAGAAAGACTAAGCTACCACTTTCCTTGAGGTTCTAAGGTAAATTTGCTAAGAACACCCCTCTTTGCTTCTAATAGATGGAAATTAGTGGCTTGTGGTTGCCACTTTGGTGGTTTTGTGCATCATTTCTTGGTTATGTAGTAGTTGATATGTGGATTTTTAGTTTATAGTGAATTTTTCTGCCCTGTTCTGACCAGTGTTGTTCGGCCATGATGGAGGCCTAATTGGACTTAGCTCAAAACATGAAAGTTGTAGAGAATTGAATTTATATTATGCCTGTAAAATTTCAGCTCAATCGGAGAACTGTAGCCTGTGAAATGACTATTTTACCCCTGCTGCCCTGTTTCTGCCAAAACTGGAAATCAGCATCTGTAATTGGCTCTTTTGGCTGGGAAGATGAATGAATTAGCTTTTTATGCCTTCTTAAGAATTGTATCCTTGTATCTTAGCTTTCGAATGGCTTTGGAATCAACTGAATCGGAGTTGTGTGTGCTGAGATATGACTGAATAAATCAGGACTGCTAGTTGAATTTCACAGTGAGCTTTGAACTGGAATATCTGGGTCGGTTTGGGTAAATTTGACTAGGTTACGTTGAGAACTGGATTGCAGTGGCTTCAAAAGAATTGTAGAGCTATGTCTTAGCTTCGAAACGGTATAACGTTTATCTCAATCCGATAGGTGTAGCTTCGGTTGTGACCAATACGCTAAAGGATGTCAAACCTGTCATTTTGTTCCTTGTCTTAAACCTTAATCCCGATCCCTTTTCTAGTTTGGTTTTGTAATTGAATGACTTTTAGCCTTTTTAACGGCTATTGTAATGAGATTATTTGTATGTGATTTTGGGGGCTGATTGAGGAAAATAATGAAGCCATAAATGGCTGGAAAATAGATAAATACAAAGGGCGTGCTGCCCAAATTTGCACTCAAATGGCGATTTCAAATTTTAAGAGCAGACATAAGTTTTTACAACTATTTTACTCATGTCTTTTGGACTAAATGCAATCTTTTACTTCCAAAATCATACTTATACATTGTACTATTAGTTATTCGGATTTTCTTTGATTCACCAAACATTTTGATGGTTGAACCGTAATGTGTTTTCTTGATTACTCTTAGGGTTCCTTGGTGACTAAGGTGTTATCCGGAAGGAATACTTTGGACGTTATTTTGCTTGTTTAGGTGAGTGTTCTGTATACGTTTTGTTTCTTATGATTATGTGACGTGTTATGACTATTTGGATTGTTTGATTAAATGTTAAATGGTTTCAATGATTGCTAAAATGATTTTTGCTAGGCGAGTGTGTACTTTATCGCACTCGACCTAAGCGAACATGAAATTTTCAATGATTGAATGATTAAATGTTAATTGTGCATGAATGTAAGCCTTCGGGCTGAACTGGGCCCTGTCCTTTGTTACTGGTCGACTCGAGCCAGAAGCGGACTCGGTCGGGCGATTAGTGACCCTGGGTGAATGTTTGGTATACTCGAGTATGACCACGAAGTTGGCGGAGATTGGGGAATGAAATGAATGAACGAACGACAAGAAAATGAAGGAGTTTTCACTTACAAACAATGTTTTAATGATCGGAGAAATAAGGAAAATATTAGGCGAATAAATGAACGAACGAACGAATAGCTTCTCGTGAGCATGTATCCTTTTCTTGTATGTGTTACTATTGCTTTATATCGTAAATGTTATCTGGATTCTTGTTATTACATGCTTTATGTCCTTGTTTAATTGCTTGGTTGTGTATATAGAACCTCGCTGGGCTTTTAGATCATTCCACGCCTTTTGTTTTCCTTACAGGGGTAGCAAGCATGGGCGAGGGGCCTGTATAGAATAGAATAGCCTAGTTTTGTTTTGAATTGTTTTGTTTTGGCTTTTATTTCCGCTCTAGTGCTTGGATAAGGTGGACTGTATCGTGAATTCAGAGCTTTGGTATACATTTGGGACTGTACTTGTGGTTGAGATTGAGATGAATGTATTTATATGGTTCAAGTTTGAGTATTGTTCTCGCTTATTCTCGAGGCTTTTCTTATTTATTTTATGTGAGTGAACGAGTCCTGGCGAGAGCTGGGCAGGCGGTCCGCCGAACCCTTTGGTTCGCCTTAGGGGAAGGTGGGGCTGTCACAATATGAACTAACTTAGACTAGGAAAATGATTTAAAAAAACTCTACTCACTTATAAAATCTCTGCAAAATCAATATAATAGGGTATAGTGAAGAAAATGCATGTGAGGAAATAAATAAAGCAATATAAAATAAGAAAATTTTACGGGTCCTCACAAAGAGAGAACAGATGGCATGGATTTGGTAAACTTTATGAGAGAATTTAATAAGAAAGACTTCCCACCTCTGGTCCAGGAGAAAAGAGAGGATGATTTCATTAGCTTACGCCAAGGAACCCTAAGCGTGGCCAAATATGACACACAATTCACTAAATTGTCCAAATTTGCTCCTGAATTGATGGTTACGGAGCAGAGGAGAGTGAGACGGTTTATACAGGGACTGAATCTGGAGTCCAGAAGAATTTAGCAGCAGCTCAAGTTAATACTTTTATTGAAACTCTTGAGAAGGCCCAAAGGATCGAGAATGCAAAGGCACAAGTAAAAACTTTCCAACCACGAAAAAGGAGTGCACCTTGTAGTACACCTGAGGAATCTAGGGAAAATGTAATGCCTTCTAAAGTAAGAAGAGAGAACCTTCCGCCTTATCCACCATGGACCCTGGGACAATTCGAAGGAGCTTCTTCAAGAGGAGTTCAAGTAGAAAAAAGCAACAAGAGGAAATCCCTCAAGAAACCGAACGGTGGTCCCCCTTTTGGTTTGTGGATACTGTGGGAGGACAAATCACATTGAGGAGGATTTCTGGAGGAAAGGGCGAAAGTGCTTGATTTGTGGGAGTGCAGACTATCAAATTAACAACTGCCCGAGGAATCAGCAACGAGAAAATAATGCTCAACAAATAGATAGAATCACCCCTAAACAAGTTAAAGAAAGAGGAAACAGACCAAGAGTGCTAGCACGAGTATATGCCATAGACAAGAAACGGGCTCCAGAGTCGTCTGAGGTGATGGAAGATAAAAAATTCGATGACGAAATTTCCTTAAGGGGGAGAGAGTGTGAGGACTCGAAAATTATTTTTAAATTTTCCCCTATTTTTGAAAAACTAATTTTTATTTCCTTTTAGTTTACTTTACTTGCTTATTTGCTAGTCTTAATTTGATGGTGATTTTAAAGGTTAAGTTAAGATTTTTCTGTTTTCCCTTTTATAATTTTGATGCATGTTAAGTTTCGGAAAGTATTATGATAGTTTAACCGACTAGGGAGATGTGCGTGTTATATTTGGTGAATGAGAACAAGTGTGGTACTAGAGGGAGTATGTGATTAGAAGTGTTAAGAGTATATTAGAGGAGCATAAACTAGCAATTAGAGGCTAAGAAAGACCAAGAGATAGGAATGGAATCAAGAGGTGACAAGTGTCAATGTGGGAAGCTTTCTTTGACTAAGACTTCCTTTATCTTTATCTTGCAATTGACCAAAAATTTTCTTCATTTCTCCTTCCTTATGGCTGAAATTGAGAGAGAAAAAAAGAGAGAAAAAACTTCCAAATTTCATCTTGATTCCCTTGCTTGATTTGTGAAAAATCCAAACACTAACCCTAAGCCACACCGATTAATCTTGAGCTAAGCTTGGAGGGAAGCTTTTGGTGGAGTTACTTGAGGAAGAAACCCCTTGTTTTTGTAGTTTTCCTTGGAGGTTTGAAGGTATGAAGCTAAGGAACTTGCTTCACTTTCTATTCTTGCAATTTATTGGACATATGACTTGAATATAGAAGTTTTGTGGTTGATTTCATGGATTTGTGATGTTGTTGGAATTTTTCAGCTTTTATTTATATTTTCAGCCATGAATTGGGAGTTTCTAGCTTGGATTCGGAAATGAAAGTTTAGATATGAAGATTTGTAGCTTTGGTATGAAATTTTAGCTTCAAAATAGGATATTCAAGCTTTAGATGTGAAATTCCAGCCTAGAATTTAATGTTTCCAACTTGAGTATGTGATGGTTATATGCTATGTATATGCTTGATTTAGTGAGTTGGTGGCCTGGTATGTATATGCTTGATTTGAGACTGTTTTGTGTGAGTATGAAGACTTGAAAATGGCTGGAAATTAGGGAAAATAAGGGGAAGTGCTGCTAAAAATTATTCTCGCAAGAGACTTTGAGCAGTCTTGGGAAATCTGTTATATCTTGGTGTAGAAAAATACAAATTGAGTTCCGTTTATTGCATTTGAAAGTAGACTCATAGCTCTTTTACTCGTATGAAAATTAGGGGTTGGTTCAACTCCTATAAATACCAGAAAATTTACAAAATGTTTTGAAAAACCATGACTGTTCTGTTTTGCACATGAGACAGCAGTGATTTTGAACTGAAAATTTGACTAACCTATGAGTTGAATTTCATGAAGATGTCTTCTAAAGTCTATTAGTACTTTGAGTCTATTTTCTAATGGTATAAGTTTTGTGATTTTTTGACCTATGGAACTCAAGTTATAATTTTTCAAAAACTGTCGCCAAAGCTGGAAAATTTTGTCAAATGAATTGAGTGGAACTTGGAAAAATTTGAGAAAACTTTTCTAGGTCTTAAACTTTAATTGGTCTGATTTTGGATGGTTTTATGTCCTTAAACAAGTGTACTTCATAGCCCTAGAATGCACTTGGACATTCTTCGATTTGCTTTCAAGTTTGTCTTTGAGTTTTGTGTTTTGAGGGGCCGATTTTAGATAGGCGTATGGCTCATGATTAAGGCTAAAGTGAGCACTTTATTAACCTAAGTTTTGAATGATCGGACTACGACATCTTGTCTTGGTCACTTTAGGGTTTAACGGTGGGAATGAGCACGACCCAGAGTCGAACGTTTAGCTTTGGTCTACTTTAAAAGATGAGTGTTCCTTGCATGTGTATGCTTTAAATGACTATGTGAAATGTTGTGAAATGTTGTGAATGTTGCTGGAATATTAAATGCTTTCCAATGATTGCTAAATGGATTTTCGATGGGCGAGTGTGTACTTTATCACACTCGACCTAAGTGAATGTGAATTTTCAATGATTAAGTGATTGAACGTTACTTGTGTATGAACGTAAGCCTTTGGCTGAACTGGGCCCTTGCCCTTTGTTGCCAGTCGATTTGAGCTACAAGTGAACTCGGTCGGGCGGCTGGTGATCCTGGGATAGTGTTTTGGTATACTCGAGTATCACCACGAAGTCTGGTAGAGAACTGGCCAATGAATTCAATGCAATGATATCAATGAATGAATGACAAGAACACTGAAGGAGGTTTCACTTGCAAATGTTTTCTAATGTCAGAGGGATAAGAAAAATGGTTGGCGAACAAATGAATGAATGAGTTGAATGAATGGCTCCAAATGAGCACGTATCCTACCAATGATTGAATGTTTATTTCTTGAATGACTGGATATTACTGTGCAAAGTATGCAAATTGTTAAATGTAATGTTTCCATGGTTTCCCTATCTGATTGCTTGTTTAGAAACCTCACTGGGCTTTTAGCTCATTCCTGTAGTTTTTATTTTCCTTACAAGAAGTGGAGGTCTGGAGCAACTAAGCGTGATCTAGTGTGTATAAGTTCCTTGTACTTGTACTTTTATAGATTTAATACATTTGCGATATTTGGCAATGTAAAGCTCCGTTTCACTTTTGGCTTGTAAATGAAGTTGAACTATGGTTGATTTGAGAACCTTACCATTATCGAGAATGCTTGTGGTGAGTCCCGGTGAGAGTTGGGCAGGCGGTCCGCCAAACCCTTGGGTTCTCCCTAGGGAGAGGTGGGGTTGTCACATAAATTGTCCAAAATAGTTTGGTTGTTAGGCCGGAAATTCAACACTTGAAATAAGAAAAAGTGAGCTTGTTACCTTCTAAATCCTATCATTTTTCGCTCTGATGCTAGGATTATGGTATAATCAAGTATTTAGGGCATTAACAAGATAATTTCACCATACCAAAACCAAGAGAAATGCCAAACACAATTGCTCTCTCTCTCAACCAGCTTTGAACAAATTTTTAGTTTTGGTGACATTTTTTGAAAAGGTATAACTTGAGTTCCGTAAGTTGAAAAATCACAAAACTTACACCGTTAGAAAATAGACTCGAAGCACTAAAAGACTTTAGAAGACATCTTCATGAAATTCAGCTCATAGATTAATCAAATTTTAGGTTATAAATCACTGTGATCACAAGTGTAGAAATAGAACAGTCATGATTTTCAAGAAACTTTGCAGATTTTTTGGTCTTTATAGAAATTGAATCAAACCCTAAATTTTATACCTTTGGAAGCTCTATGTGTCTAGTTTCAAACTAATAAACGAAACTCAATTCCGATTTTTCTATACGAAGTTATAGCCAATTTCCCAAAGCTGCGCAGAGCATCTTGTGAAAATTTCCAGATTGCTAATAATGTGAGAAAATGCAACTTTCACTAACAAAACTCACTCCCTTGACTCAAATTCAACATACACTTGTAGTATAAAGTCTGAACTTAAAATCATCATGAAATTTTGGAAATCAAGGCTAAATATCCAGCCCCTATTTCGGCTAGCAAGCACATGGTTTCTCAATTGTTTTTCCAATCATTCCTTCAACTAAATCCCCACAATTTCAAGCAAACTTAGCTAACACATCCACAAGGTTTTATTACCAGCATAAAAATAGGTATCTATAGCCAAAATCTTAACAAGAAAATCACCATAAGTGCATACACTATCCAAACCCTAAGAGCTCAAGCATCAAGTTCAAGTATCACCAAGTTCAAGTACTTCAAAATTCACCACAAGATTTCACTTATTTTAAACATAAGACAAAGAAACAAGGATGACCTAGTATTTTTACCTCTTTTGCTTTCCAAACCAAGATGAAACTCAACCCATAATCCACCATCTCTTCTTTCCTTCCAAGCTCAAGCCAAGTTTGATGGACAAACCATGTTCTCTCCTTCTTTTTCCCACAAAACCTAAGTAAAATTGAAGCAGGATTGGAGGCAATATTTCTTCCCTTTTCTCTCATGAAGTTCAGCCAAGAGGGAGGGGAAAATGAAGACTTTTGGTTGTGAAAAGAAAAGATGACGGCAAGGCTTATCTTGGTCCAAGTCTTGGTCAAGAAGTTGTAGTAGAGTGACAAGTGGCAAGTCAAGGGAAATCTTTATCTAATTGGTCAAGAAGTTGTAGTAGAGTGACAAGTGGCAAGCCAAGGGAAATCCTTATCTAATTGGTCAAGAAGTTGTAGTTGTTTGATAAGTGGCAAAACAAGGAGAAATATCTAACTAGTGGTCTCTAATTCACCAAAATATCTAACTCTCCTCCAATTAACTCTTAACACCTCATGTCACCTAATCCCTTTTGCACCAAACTCTCTCTAATTCACCAAATTTATTACACACACCTAACTAGTTGGTCACACTAGTATCATGCACTATGAGACTTAACATGCATTAAATGAAACATGCACCAAATTATAAAAGGGAAAATATAGAAATCTTTACTCAACCATTAAAGTCAGCATGAAATTAAAGCAGGTAAATTAAGATAAAAGAAAATATAAATTGACTTCTTTTCAAAATTAAGAGAAAATATAAAATAATTTTCGGGTCCTCACAAAAAAACTTAATTAGACATCATATTAAGAACATTTAAGCATGAAACAAACTTGTAACAAAGCATGGCAAACAAGAACAAGAGACAAAGTTTGGGAAGAAGAATTCTTATTCAATGTCTTGAAGCTTGAATCCTTGAATTCCTTCACAAGTTAATCTTTCAAATAAGTTTGATACAAAAGCGTTTCTCACCTTCCTCTCAAAGCTCTTAAACTAACTTTGAAACTTACAATATGAAAGTAGGGCAAAAACTACTCCCACCACTACCTCTACTCTATATTATAATGTGTTTTTTTCTTCTAAAATTTGATCTCAAATGAATGAGATACAAGGGGTATTTATAAATGTTTTTGGTCAAAAAAATGTACCCATCATATGGTAAAAAATTTGTTCTTAGCTTTTTCAACTCAATCTTAGCTGGTTCCAGCTGGATTCTTTCAGAAAAATTGTTCCAAAAAGCAGTGGGAAATGAATGCAAGTTGCAGAAACAAGTTGCAATGCTTTCTTAGGGATCCACGAAGCTAGATCCGTGTCCTACACCTCATGGATCACCTCATGGATCCTGCTTTTTTGCAGGTTTCCACTTTCTGCTCAAATTTCAATGTTGCTCTGTTTTTTGTCCAAATTCAACTGCAATTTTCTTGATGATGGAAACTGAATTAGCTCTTGCACAAAACATGAAAGTTGTAACTCTTTCAGTTATATTTTCAATGCATTAAGAATCATCTCATTTGGGTTTATGTATGCTGAAAAATGACTAAAATACCCCTATCTGGTAAATGTTCTATTTTAGCTTTTGACAGAAAATTTTCCCTACTATCTTTCAACTTTTTGACTAGAAAGCCCAATGAACAGGATTGCAGTGTCTTCATATGAGTTGTAGTGCTATTGTTAGTTTCAACATGGCTCAAGAATTACCTCAATTCAATACTCGTAGCTCAAGCTATAGCCAAAATACCACGATGCATCAAAGCTATCAAACTTTTTTTGTCTTCAATCAATTCATATGAGACCAAAACCTACAAAACAATACAAATTTGCTTATTAACCCACACTTTTACATGTTTTGGTTGAAAAACATTACTTGTATGAAAAATAACTTATAAAGGAATTCAAATCTTCTATTTTAACTAAAAACACACCAAAAACTTAACCTAAAACCTAACTGAAAATAGGTAAAATAAATACTAGTCATTATCCCCAAGCCCTAGCTCCATTCATCCCTTTCCTTTTTTATTCTTCAAATCTAGAAACTCTACCTCCATCAAAATGTAAGGTTACAACATTTTTGCCAATCAACTCATTCTCTTTGTGTCCTTTACTCACCGACCCCAATCCATTTAACATATTTTTAACCTCGAATTCAAGAAAGTTCAACAAAATAAACATGAAATCCAGCCATGAAACATCCTTGGTGATCAATTTTTTTGAGAAAAAATAAACAAAAATTGTTGAATGATTTTTGTACTTGGACAAAATAGTGCTTAGAATTATTTCATGGATCTTTAAATTTTTTTTACAAACTCAAATTTTTTGGATTTTTGGTTGGCTTTTTTAGATGCTATTTTTTATTGTCTAGACTTTGTCAGTATATTCCTAAATTTTGGAGGATATTTATTCTTTTGATATGCCTAATTTTAGTACTTATTTTCAGGAAGAAAATATGATGTTAGAAATAAAACTTTATGTCGACTTGGTATTTAGATTCTATTTGTGAGGACCCAAAAAATTATTTTATTTTATTTTATTTCTTCAAATACATTTTCTTTACTTTACTTTATTGCCTTAATTTCCTAAATATTTTTATAAGTGAGTTAAGTTTTTAAATCATTTTCATGTATAAGATAGTGCATGTTAAATTCGTAGTGCATTATGGTAGTGGAACCCACTAATGTGGTGTGTGCGATAAATTTTTAACGATTATGAGGAGTTTTTACGCAAAGGCATATGATTTTATAAGGTGTTATGAGATAATTAGAGGTTGGCAAGATATTTTAGTAATTGGAAGACAAAAGAGATGAGAATTAACCTTGGAAGGACATTTGTCACAAAACCCTTGGACCATTGACTTTGACCACAATGTTTCTTAGCTTTACTAAAACAAAATTTGACCACAATCAACCCATCATCTTCTTCTCTTGGCCGGAAATTGGAGAGGGAAAAGAGAGAGAAAACCTTCATCTTCCATCACCATTTCTTGCTTGAATCTTGAGTTTTAACCATTAATCTTGCAATCTACTCCATAAAAGTTGACTTTTAGGGAGGATTAAGGGCTTTGGTGGAAAGATTTTGGAGAAAGAAGCACTTGGTTGCCATATCTTCATAGGGGTTCAAGGTAACTATATCAAGAAGCCCTCTTTCTTTTAATACTTGCATAAAAGTGGATTTAGGGCCTGATTTTGGTAGTTTTCATGAGAAATTTCATGGTTTGAGTGGTGATTCAAAATTTTCAATTTTGATGGTGAAATTTCAGCTTTTATATGATACTTTGAGCTTGGCCATGATTTAGTAGCTTTTCCATGTGAATCTTCTAGATTTTACAAGTTATTTTGGCTTGCTTATGGAAAATTTCAGCTTGTAGTTGAAATTTTCAGCTTAGGGTTTCAAATTTCAGCTTTGTTGTGGTTGATTAGAAAATTTGATATTTTGGATGGTTTTGTGGCCTTAATCAAGTGTACTTTATAGCTCTAACTTGTGGTTCTGATTGAGGTTGGATTGCTATAAATATTGGTGTTGAGTTTGGATGGAAAAGTTAAGAAAATAAGAAGAAGTGTTGCTGGAAATTTTCCCACAGGAGACTCTGAGCAGTTTTGGGAAATCTGTGATATCTTGGTGTAGAAAAATCCAAATGGAGTTCCGCTTGTTACATTTGAAAGTAGATTCAAAGTGCATTCTACTGTGAAAATTCAGAATTTTTCTCAATTCCTATGAATATCTATGATTTCCAAAGTTGACTGAATTTTCACACCTGCTCTGTTTTTCTACTTGATGAAGCAGCAAATTGAGATTGGATTTTGACTGATTTATGGACAGAATCTTACAAATATGTATTCTGGAAAATTGTAATCCTTTGAGTGTATTTTCCAACGGTATAAATTTTATAAATTTTGGACTTAAGAAGCTTGAGATATGAATTTTCAAACAGTGTCGCGCAAAACTGGAGAAAATTTTGTTTTCTAAAGTTGTTCTTGCTTCCATTTCTAACTTTAAGTTGGAGTTGTTAAACCATTTTGAGATTGGTTTTATGATTGGAATGAGGAACTTCTTGGTTACTCATGTCCCTTGGGTCTAAATGTTCGCTTGAATTTGATTGACCTGTACTTGTGTTTGTGCTTGTGCTTGACTTGTAAGCATTGAGCGGCAGCATGTACCACACTCAATCCGAGTGGGAGGTGCCTCTCATCCCGTCTCAGTACTTTTATCTTGATTTAGTCGATTGGAGAATTATCTCGTCGACCCTAGTGCTGAGCAACAGCATGTACCACACTCAATCCGGGTGGGAGGTGCCTCTTATTCCCGTCTCAGTACCTTTATCTTAATTAAGTCGATTGGAGAGTTATCTCATCGACCATACTTGTTCTTGCTTGGGTGTATTCGAGTATTACCACCACTATTTTTATTTGGCGTTCAGGCCTGGTAGGGGGTTTGAATGGTGGATGGAGATTAGAGATAAGTGATGCTCTACTGGACTTGTTATTGTATCTCAAATATTGACGGAGTGTCAACGGACTTGGAAAATGTTGCTGCGGAACTGGCTGCAAGTGAAACACTGTACGGGACTAAGTGCTACATTTGAAATTTGGCAGGAGCACCATATCAACTGTATCAACATTTGAATCCTGGGTGCTCTGCCTAGAATCTAGCGGAAGCCACCGTATCAGTACCGTATCCTTTTCTTGCTGGTGTTAAAGTGCTTATCTGAATGTGTGAACTGTCCATGACATTATTTGTAACTGTTTATTATCTTCGTTCTAAGATTTTGAGTTATGTGGAAAATATCTTACCAATTTGACTGCATGTTTTCTGGGAATCTCACTGGGCTTTTAGCTCATCCCTTTATTTGTTTTTCTTAACAGGGTGTGGGGATGAGAGAGACAAAAATAGCACTAGTTGCATTAGAAATTTTAAACTTGTATTTGGCCGATACTGTATTATAGTACTAGTTGTTCAAGCTCTTACTTTTGGCTTGTACTTTGGCTTGTATATTCGGATGATTTGTAGCATGTACATGGTATATTGAAGAATTATAGTGTTATTGATTTGGCATTCAAAGAATAGTGAGATCGAAAGTTGTAGTCCTCATTTTAAGTAATTGCCATCCTTTTTACACTTGGTGAGGTGATTGAATTACTTGTATTTTTATCTGTTTAGCTGTGCACCAAAGTATGAATATTTTGTGAAGTTGGATAAATGCAATATTTCTTGAGGAATTTTGTGCTTACTTTGTAGTTAATATTATCTCTGAAGTTAATGTGAGTGAGTGAGTTTTGGCGAGAGCTGGACAGGCGGTCCGCTAACCCTTGGGGTACGCCTAAGGGGAAGGTGGGGTCATCACACTGTTTTCCACAAGAGGGTGACCGTTATTTTGCTAAACCTTAAGGTTGGAGATGTTATTTGGTCAAACCATATGGGAGGTAGATGTAATTCCAAAAAAGAGTAAATTTAATTCTATCATCTTTCCTAACTAACACTAGCACCTCCTTTCACCACTAAGTTTCACCAAATTTAGAGTTCAACTCACTAAATGCTTCTTCCAATATTGGCGAAGCCAACGAACTTATACAAAAAAAATCTTACCCCTTGCTCACACTAAGTTTTAAGTTTTCCTACTCTTGTTGAGCCAAGTAATTTTACAATTCTAGCTAATTAATTCTCGCTAAGTTACAATTGAATACCCACCCAAACAATCAAGAATATTTTGAACTTTTTGACCTCACAAAGTGTGAGGACTCATGTTTTATTTCTTAATTTAGTTTATTTTATAATTATTTACCCTAGTGTTATTTAATTTTTCTGCGGCTCGTTTAGCCAGAAATAGTGAATACACCCTTTTTTCGAGATAATAATTGATTCGAGAGTGCAATAATCTTGGAGAATTAAGAATGATTAATAGTAGAATAAGAAAAGTTAATTGAGGGATTAGAGGTGAATGAGTTCCAATTAATCTTTCACCGCGCGCGCGTCGATAGTTTCTCGATAATCGTGTCAGTATAACTAAGTGGAAATTTGAGAAATTAATATTAGACTAATAAGAGTGGATAATTACAGCGTTAAAGGAAATACCTTGGAGGATTAGTGCATGAGTGTATCAAACCCGAGAGAAATTGGTGATACGAAATCCTATTCCGACAACTATTCAAAGTTGACTTTTTGGCAAATCTTCCCAACTACTTTTCTCTCCAATCTTCCAAGACAAGCCACAACACACAACTCTCTCATTTCTCTCTCTCCATTTTCGGCCAGCCCTCAAGGAAGAACAAAGGGAAGGAAAAACTTCATCTTCTAGCTTCCATATCACCCACAAATCCTCCACCAAATCCCTCACAACTTGGAGTACCACTCTAGCTAGGAGCAAGGAGCAATCTTGTGGATTTTCTTGGAGACTTTTCGGTGGAAAAATCTGATATTCATCTAGGGTTCGAAGGGTAATCACTTCATCTCTTTAATCTTTCCATTTCTCCAAAGTTTAACGGTTAATCTTCATGGGTTTGAAACCCTAATCGCACTCATAGGCTAGCGGACTTGAGGAACCATTTTCTCGCTTTAAATCCTAGACTAGCTATATTGATGAGGCCTCTAGGTAGCTGACTTGATGCTTTAATGTTTGATTATGATTGTTTATGTGATAAATGAGATGTTTATGGTTAGAATGTGGAGAGAAACCGAAGGAAAGTTGTGAAGGCAAGCTGGCCGAAAATTTTGTCCATGCTGTTCTATTTTTATTTCAAAATTTTGATGCTTGGTTGGCTATGAAATTAATGGATATATGTTGTATATTGTGTGTACAAAGTGTCTTTCAAAAATTGTATCAAATGGTTGCTCAAAACTTGAGTTTTGGTAAAGACTGAAATCTAGAAAACGTATAGCAGGGTACTTGGGCAGGGGTTCTTTGTCTGAACGTAACTCTTTGTACAAAAGTCAAAATTGAGTGCTGTTAGCAGCATTCAAAACTAGACATTCATAACTTTTCAACGGTATAAAAATCCCCTGCTAGTTCATTTTGACCAAACCGTAGCGAGTTGGCAAAGTGGACTATCCTGCTTTGCCTATGTGTTCGAATGAAACTGGAAAGCTGCATCTTGTGGCTCGATTTTGTTCCACTTGTGAAAAGATTTTCAAAATGATGCCTTCTATTGAATTGTAGCATTTTAAACTTAGTTTCCAACACCATAAATAATTTTCGATTTGGAGTTGTACAGAGCTAGATATGATTTGATTTCGAAAATGTGACAAAGCTGGAAATTGGAGGATTTTCCCTTCCTTGCAGACCAAATGGTCAAATCTGTTTTGGGATTTAAATTTCAAAAATTTTAGTGTCATTTAACCATAAATTGCTTATTAAATGGTTCTGGAATTTTGGTTACAAAAATGGAGAAAATTGGGGCTGATTTCGTTGGACAAAATGTTTGAAAAAGAAAAAGAAGTAGGATGGCAGATTAGCTTTGAAACATTTCACAAACTTTGGTCATTTCATTAACTGCCTTCCCGTGCAAGTTTTTACCTAAATTTTGATAGAGAGATAGTCCATATATGGAAGTTTAATTGTACCAAATTTGGTGTAATTTCAATACCATTTCAATGCCCAAATAATGCTCCAAACATTGCTCCGCAAATCTGGAAATTCACTGGTCAGGTTGTGAAAATTAACCGACTTCAAACTGTTATATCTTGTTGCTCAAAACTCCGAATTTAGTTCCACTTGTTGTGTTTGAAACTTTATTTGGGACTCTTATTGTGTTATAAATTTTAGAGGCTGATTCACTTCTTGTGAATTTTACCGAATTTCCAAATATCACGGAAAACCAAGGCTGGGTCTGTCTTGTCTCCGCGTATCAGCAACTTTGAACTGAAAAATGAATGCTTTCTGTTTAGAATCTTGGAAAAGTGTCTTCTAGGAACTTTTAGTACTTTGAATCTAGTTTCCAACGGTATAAATTTTTCCATTTTTGAACATACTAAACTCAAGATCTGATTTTCCAAATTTTGTCGCGTAAAGCTGAAATTTTTTGATTTCTTAAGAAACGAACTTTTAAGAATATTCAACTTCTTTTTGAGATTGATAGTTCTTTTTAAACCCGATTTAATGGAGGATACGAGTTTTCCCTTGTGACTTTAAATCCTCACTTTTAAATCTTGAATTTTAATAGAGTGAAACTCTTTTGCGACATTGTTCTAAGTTTAAGCAAATACATTTCCTTCCTGGTATGTTAAGTGATTGTAAATGTATGTGAGTGATAATTGCTCACTATTTCTTCAGGCGCTCAAGAGAATTGAAGCAAACCTCGAAGCAGAATACTAAAGGACTTATTTATTTATTTATTTAGAATTGGTGAATGTTCCCTGCATGTGTGTGATTTGAATAGTTTGGTTATATGTTTACTTCATATTTCTCGTGTGTTTAAGTGTTAAGTATTCTCTATAATTACTCCTATGTAATTTTTCACCGTTTTAAGGCGAGTGTATACTTTATCTCACTCGACCTACTAAAATAACAAATTTCTACCGTTTAATCATGAATTTCTACAGTTTACCGGTTTATTTGATTATTTCCGCATGTTGTAAGCTCTTAACTGAATTGGGCCCTGCCCTTGATTGCTAACCTGCTCGAGCCAGGATTGGCCTCGGTCGGGTAGGTTGGAACCCTGAGCCACCATTTCGGTATACTCGAGTATTACCATTGGAGGACTAAGGCGATGGCCGCACAAACCGGGGAATTATTGGAGTTTTAAGGTGCAGCTAACCGAAATAGTTCCATGTGAGCACCGTATCCTTTTAATGTGTGTTTATATCTGTAAAATGATAAATGTCTCATTTTAATGTGCCAATGTGAAACCTTGAACCATATGTGCGTTATACTTAATTTACTTGATTTATTAGAACTGCTTGTGTGTTTTGGAACCTCACTAGATTGTTTAGCTCATTCCACTCCTTTGTTTTCTTTAACAGGGTTCAAGAACGAGAGTGCTCACGAATAGTACTAAATTATTTTCTTTTGAAAATTTCAAGTTGTATTATAGCAATGACTGTAGTACATATTCTTTTGGGTTGTATTTAAAGTTGAAGGTTATATAATTTTAAGTATTACTGTTTTGGAGCACTTTAAATGTATATTAAAAATATTTGAAGTATTTCTAGTTTTGAATTATGGATTGTAGTGAGTCTCGGCGAGAGTTGGGTAGGCAGTTCATTGACCCCTCTGGTTCGCCTTTGGGGAAAGTGGGGCTGTCATAGGTGGTATCAGAGCCACTTCGCGTGGTCTCTGCGCGGGGTGAGTTTGGGACAAGGGGTGTTACGGTCCCTATTATGTGAATGAGTAAAGATTTAAGTACTTTTCTAGAGTGTAAGCTATTAATCATGAACGTGATAGCTATAAACCCTTTATCTTGATACTTGGGGAAAATTAGATATGTATGTTGGGTAGGAATCTCAAATGTGGTGATTTACTCTTGGGTCTGCCCGACTCGAGTTGTGAATTACCTTATTTCGGATTCTTATATCCGAGTACTTAAGCGTTAAGGGCAATGCTAAGGACATGAAATCTCCATTTGTGGGGAATAAGACTGGGCTAATATTTTGCGAGAGCAAGCACAGGAGGTCAATGGACGTCTAGTTCGGGTAGTAAGAGAAGTGAGAGATCGGACGAAGAATATTTTAACCGAGTATGGGACAATATCGGCTAGAGAGAAGTGGAATGTAGTTGAGCTTGAGAGAGAAGTGGAATCGACTGGTTCAGTGACGATCTAAGTTAGAAACGTAAGATCTTGAGATTGTAGGAATGGAAAGAAATGGTGTAAAAGGACTGCCTAGGAGGCGACTTCGACCTCTTATGTTTCAGACAGGGTCAGGCGAGCTATTTCGGCAGTTCGTCTTAGGGCATAGGATGGATCGCCGATGTGATTGTCGGATAACACATTCGTATCCTGACCATGAGGTACTAGCTGTAGTAGAGGAGAGACAGAGGCTAGTCATTGCAAATGAAAGAGCAAATCACCGAATTCGGGCGCTTGAGACTAAAGTGCTCGAGAAGCAAGAACGAACCGATAGTTTACGTGAACAGTTACAGGAAACCAATAATCGTTTAGTTAGGATGACACAACAATTAAGAGAGAGAGGTGGAGAAGATCGTGGCCCAGAGGATCCTAGTGTTAGGGAACGGGAATCATCTAGTTCCAATTAATCTAGTGAAGCACTAGTTTTGATATTTTGTAATGGGACGATGGGAGTAGAACTTAGAATTTTGTACCTTGGAGATGCATGTACTTTTGTTAATCTCCTGTTTATTTTGTTTACTGATCTTGACTTGGTATGTGCTTTACTGGACTGTAACTTATGTTATGATCTAATGAGCTCTAGTTGTGTTTGACTTGTACGGTGATAATGTTATTTGTGCAAGTGATTTCATTTTTCTTTAGAGTTGTTATTGGTATGTGTGTGTAGTTCAATTATGGTTTAATGTGGGGTTTATGTATGTGCATATAGATTAGTTGTGAGCATGGAAACTAGAGGACAACGACAGGGACATCAACCCAGACAACCCTGAAATCAAAAAGTAGATAATGAGTCTGCTATTGATCAAAATGCCGAACCAGGGGTTGAGGGAGGAGATGACCAAATGGCATTAGTTTTAACTCGCATGACGGATGTACTCGAACTCTTAGTAGCACAACAGGGTCAGGGGGTTGGACAAGAAAACCAACGTGGAAATCAGGAGATAGGAGAGGATCGAATTTTGGAACGGTTTCAAAAATTCTTCCCACCCAAATTTTCTGGAGGACTTGACCCAAAAGTGGCTGAAAATTGGTTAAAAAATATAAGAGATATATTCGATGTCTTGAACTACACAGAAAAAAGACAAGTCACTTTTACTGTAGTTCAAATTGAAGGCGCAGCTCGAACCTGGTGGAATGTTATAAGAAACAAGTGAGAAAGAGACCAAACTCCAAGAACTTGGATAAATTTTTGTACGAGAGTTTAATGAGAAATTTTTTCATCCACTAGTTCAAGAAAAAAAGGAAGACGATTTTATAAAGTTTCGTCAAGGAACTTCGAGTGTGGCTGAGTATGAAACATAATTCACGAAATTATCTAAATATGCTCCAGAATTGGTGGCTACGGAGCGGAAGAGAATAAGATGGTTTATCAAAGGATTAAATTTAGAAATCCAAGTTGTCCTTGCCGCAGCACAGATTGAAACATTTAGTGATGCTCTTGAGAAAGCACAAAGGGTGGAGAGCACCAAATCTCAACTGTGAACCTTTCAAGCGAGGAAAAGAGATGTATCCGATAGTAGACACTACCTTGAAGTACCAAAAGAAGTTGGAACCGCCACCTAAAGTTAGAAAAGGAGTGGATGGAGCAAGATTACCACTTCCTTCACCACCCATGATAAAGAAACTAGAAGAAACTATGTCATGAGGAACTCCAGTAGGACAGATACAATCAAGAAAAATTTCGCAGGCAAGTCAAGTCAAAACTCCCCGTCTGATTTGGGGATATTGTGGAAGGACGAATCATACCGAAAAAAACTGTTGGGTGAAGGGGCGAAAGTGCATGGGATGTGGGAGTACCAACCATAAAGTTCACGACTGCCCAAAAAGGTATCCACGAGAAACTACTATTCAAAAAGGAAAAAAAACTATCCATCGACAAGTCAATGAATGAGGAAACCGACCAATTGCACCTGCAAGAACATATGCAATGATCGCACAACAAGGTCCAGGGTTATCTGAGCTTATGGAAGGTATGAATTTCGAGAACGAAATTGTTTTAAGGGGGAAAGGATATGAGGACTCATGTTTTATTTCTTAATTTAGTTTATTTTATAATTATTTGACCTAGTGTTATTTAATTTTTCTGCGGCTCGTTTAGCGAGAAATAGTGAATACACATTTTTTTCGAGACAATATTCGATTCGAGAGTGCAATAATCTTGGAGAATTAAGAATGATTAATAGTAGACTAAGAAAAGTTAATTGAGGGATTAGAGGTGAGTGACTTCCAATTAATATTTTACCGCGCGCGCGTCGATAATTTCTCGATAATCGTGTCGGTACAAGTGAAGATTTGAGAAATTAATATTAGACTAATAAGAGTGGGTAATTACAGTGTTAAAGAAAATAACTTGGAGGATTAGTGCATGAGTGTATAAAATCCGAGAGAAATTGGTGGTACGAAACCCTATTCCGACAACTATTCAAAGTTGACTTTTTGGTAAATCTTCCTAGCTACTTTTCTCTCCAATCTTCTTAGACAAGCCACAACACACAACTCTCACATTTCTCTCTCTCCATTTTCGGCCAGCCGTCAAGGAAGAACAAAGGGAAGGAAAAACTTCATCTTCTAGCTTCTATTTCACCCACAAATCCTCCACCAAATCACTCACAGCTTGGAGTACCACTCTACCTAGGAGTAATGAGCAATCTTGTGGATTTTCTTGGAAAATGTTCGGTGGAAAAATCTAATATTCATCTAGGGTTCCAAGGGTAATCACTTCATCTCTTTAATCTTTCCATTTCTTCAAAATTTAACGGTTAATCTTCATGGGTTTGAAACCCTAATCGCACTCACAGGCTAGCTGACTTGAGGAACCATTTTTCTCGCTTTAAATCTTAGGCTAGCTACTTAATGAGGCCTCTAGGTAGCTGACTTGATGCTTTAATGTTTGATTATGGTTTTTTATGTGATAAATGAGATGCTTATGGTTAGAAAGTGGAGAGAAATCGAAGGAAAGTTGTGAAGGCAAGCTGGCCGAAAATTCTGTCGATGTTGTTCTGTTTTTATTTCAAAATTTTGATACTTGGTTGGTTATGAAAGTGATGGATATATGTTTCATATTGTGAGTACAAAGTGCCTTTCAAAAATTTTATCGAATGGTTGCTCAAAACTTGAGTTTTGGTAAAGATTCAAATTTGGAAAAAGTATAGCAGGGTACTCGGGCAGTGGTTCTTTGTCCGAACGTAACTCTTTGTACAAAATTCGAAATGGAGTGCCGGTAGTGGCATTCAAAACTAGACATTCATAGATTTTCAACGGTATAAAAATCCCCTACTAGTTCAGTTTAACCAAATCGCAGCGAGTCGGCAAAGTGGACTGTCCTGCTTTGCCTATGTGTTCGAATGAAACTGGGAAGCTGCACCTTGTGGCTTGTTTTGTTCCACTTGTGAAAAGATTTTCGGAATGATGCCTTCGGACGAATTGTAGCATTTTGAACCTAGTTTCCAACGCCATAAACCATTCTCAATTTGGAGTTGTACAGAGCTAGATATGGTTTGATTTCGAAAATGCGACAAAGTTGGAAATTGGAAGATTTTCCCTTCCTTGCTGACCGAATGGTCAAATCTGTTTTGGGATGTTATATTTCGAATAATTTAGTGTCATTTAACCATAAATTGCTTATTAAATGGTTCTAGAATCTTGGTTGCAAAAATGGAGCGAATTGGGGCTGATTTTGTTGGACAAAATGTTTGAAAAAGAAAGAGAAGTTGGACGGCATATTAGCTTTGAAACATTTCACAAGCTTTGGTCATTTTGTTAACTGTCTTCCCGTGCAAGTTGTTACCTAAATTTTGATAGAGAGATAGTCCATATATTGAAATTTATGTGTACCAAATTTGGTGTAATTTTAATACCATTTCAATGCCCAAATAATGCCCCAAAATTGCTCCGCAAATCTGGAAATTCACTGGTCAGGTTGTGATCATTTCTTGTGAATTTTACTGAATTTCCAAATATCGCTGAAAACAAAGGCTGGGTCTGTCTTGTCTCCATGTATCAGAAACTTTGAACTGAAAAATGAATACTTTCTGTTTGGAATTTTGGAAAAGTGTCTTCTGAGAACTTTTGGTACTTTGAATCTAGTTTCCAACAGTATAAAATTTTTCATTTTTGAACATACTAAACTCAAGATCTGATTTTCCAAGTTTTGTCGCATAAAGATGAAATTTTCTGATTTCTTAAGAAACGAACTTTTAAGAATATTCAACTTCCTTTTGAGATTGATAGTTCATTTTAAACCCGACTTCATGGAAGATACGAGTTTTCCCTTGTAACTTTAAATCCTCACTTTTAAATCTTGAATTTCAATGGAGTGAAATTCTTTTGAGACATTGTTCTAAATTTACACAAATACATTTCCTTCCTGATATGTTAAGTGATTGTAAGTATATGTGAGTGATAATTGCTCACTATTTTTTCAGACACTCAAGAGGATTGAAGCAAACCTCGGAGCGGAATACTAAAGGACCTATTTACTCACTTATTTTGAATTGGTGAGCATTCACTGCATGCGTGTGACTTGAATAGTTTTTGCTATATGTTTACTTCATATTTCTCGTGTGTTTAAGTGTTAAGTGTTTTCTATAATTGTTCCTATGTAATTTTTCACTGTTTTAAGGCGGGTGTGTATTTTATCACATTCGACCTACTAAAATAATAAATTTCTACCGTTTAACCGGAAATTTCTACCGTTTACCAGTTTATTTGATTATTTGCGCATGTTGTAAACTCTTAACTGAACTGGGTCCTACCCTTGGTTGCTAACCTACTCGAGCCAGGATTGGATTCGGTCAGGTAGGTTGGAATCTTAGGCCACCATTTCGATATACTCGAGTATACCACTGGAGGAATAAGGCGATGGCCACACAAACCGTGGGAATTATTGGAGTTATAAGGTGCAGCTGACCGAAATAGTTCCACGTGAACACCGTATCCTTTTAATGTGTGTTTATTTCTGTAAAATGATAAATGTCTCATTTTAATGTGCCAATGTGAAATCTTGAACCATATGTGCGTTATGCTTAATTTGTTTGATTTATTAGAACTCCTTGTGTGTTTTGAAACCTCACTGGACTGTTTAGCTCATTCCATTCCTTTGTTTTCCTTAACAGGGTTCAAGACCAAGAGTGCTCACGAATAGTACTAAGTTGTTTTCTTTTGGAGACTTCAAGTTGTATTATAGCAATGACTGTAGTACATATTCTTTTGAGTTGTATTTAAATTTGAAGGTTAGCTAATTTTAAGTATTAATGTTTTGGAGTACTTTAAATGTATATTAAAAATATTTGAAATATTTCTAGTTTTGAATTATGGATTGTAGTGAATCTCGACGAGAGTTGGACAGGCAGTTCGCTGACTCCTCAGGTTCGCCTTTGGAGAAAGTGGTGCTGTCACAGGTAGTATCAGAACCATTTCGCGTGGTCTTTGCGCGGGGTGAGCTTGAACCAAGGGGTGTTATGGTCCCTATTATGTGAATAAGTAAAGACTTAAGTATTCTTCTAGAGCGTCAGCTGTTAATCATGAATGTGATAGCCATAAACCCTTTATCTTGATACATGGGAAAAATTAGATATGTATGTTGGGTAGAAATCTCAAATGTGGTGGTTTACTCTTGGGACCGGCCGACTCGAATTGTGAATACCTTATTTCGGATTCTTGTACTCGAGTACTTAAACGTTGAGGGTAATGCTAAGGACTTGAAATCTCCATTTGCGAGGAATAAGAACGGACTAATGTTTTGCGAGAGCAAGCGCAAGAGGTAAACGGATGTCTAGTTCGGGTAGTAAGAGAAGTGAGAGATCGGACGGAGAATATTTTAATCGAATGTGGGACAATATCGGCCAGAGAGAAGTGAAATGTAGTTGTGCTTAAGAGAGAAGTGGAATCGGCTGATTCAGTGATGATCTAAGTTAGAAACGTAAGACCTTGAGATTGTAGGAATGGAAAGAAATGGTGTACAAGGACTACCTAGGAGGCGACTTCGACCTCTTATGTTTTAGATAGGGTCGGGCGAGCCATTTCGGCAATTCATCTCAGGGCATAGGATGGATCGCCTATATGATTGTCGGATAATACATCCGTATCCTGACCGTGAGGTACTAGCTATAGTAGAGAAGAGACAGAGGCTAGTCATTGCAAATGAAAGAGCAAATCACCGAATTCGAGCGCTTGAGACTAAAGTGCTCGAGGAGTAAGAACGAATCGATATTTTACGTGAACAGTTACAGGAAACCAATAATCGTTTAGCTAGGATGACACAACAATTAAGAGAGAGAGGTGGAGAAGATCGTGGCCTAGAGGATTCTAGTGTTAGGGAACGGGAATCATTTAGTTCTAATTAATCTAGTGAAACACTACTTTTGATCTTTTGTAATAGGACGATGGGAGTAGAACTTAGAATTTTGTACCTTGGAGATGCATGTACTTTTGTTAATCTCCTGTTTATTTTTTTTTACTGATCTTGACTTGGTATGTGCTTTACTGGACTGTAACTTATGTTATGATCTAATGAGCTCTAGTTGTGTTTGACTTGTACGGTGATAATGTTATTTGTGCAAGTGATTTCATTTTTCTTTAGAGTTGTTACTAGTATGTGTGTGTAGTTCAATTATGGTTTAGTGTGGGGTTTATGTGAGAACCCGTGAATTTTCTTTATTTCTAGGCTTTAATTTATTTATTTGCACCCGTTTTCCACATTTTCTTTATTTTATAACTTTTCCGGACATTTTATGAGTAAATAAGGTTTTAAAAATATTTGTCTAGTATAAGTCAATTTACGAGATTTTTGGAGTGAATAGTGGACGTGGGACCCGCTAGTGCGTTAAGTGAGAGAAATTCGGCCAATTAGGTTAAGTTTTGCGTAAAGGGATTTAATTACTAGGTGTTAGTAGGTGATTAGAGGTTACCTAGATGGATTAACCCTAGTGAGTGAGAGGATAAGTTTAAAAATTAAAAAGGTGACACGTGTCGCGATTGCATTGGACAAGACTTGCCTAACTTTTGACCACCTTTACCAAAAGGTTAATTTTGACCAAATTCTTTCTCAATTTTCCTTCCCTTTGGCCGAATTTTCTAGAGAGAAAAGAAGAGAGAAAAACTTCACTTGTTCTTCCATTTCTTGCTCAATCTTGAAACGCAACCATTGAAATCTCAAGTTACTCCATAAAAACCACTTGCTAAGGAAGCTTGAAGCTCTTGGTGGAGCTAGTTTGGTGGTGGAACACTTAAGCTACAAACTTTCTTGAGAAGTTGAGGTATTTTGCTAGGAAACTTCACTTTTGGTTCTAATAATGCTGAATTAGTGGCCTATGGTGGCTTAATAGCTTGATTTATGAATGATTTGATGGTTTATTTGGAAGTTGAGTAAATTTCTGATTTTTGGGGAATTTTTCTGTTTTATCTCATAAATGTTAGTTAGCCTTGGATTGATGGTCTAATATTGAGCCAATTGGAGCTCTTGTATGTGAATTGCGGTTAATTGCGAAAAATTTCAGCTTTGGACAAAAATTTCGGTTTTAGGGTTTTGAAATTGGGGCTTTTCTATAGTTGGTTATTAATCTTGCAATTGGTTGTGAATGAGGGGCATTGTGGCCCTAATGAAGGTTATTGAGTGACTTATGATTGGTTTGAGGCAATTGGGATTGGTTTGGATATAAATTTATGTTTGATTGTAGGATGGAAAAGCTGAATTTTAGGGGAAATGCTGTCCGAGTGTCGAGAAAATTAGGGTTTCGTGCGTTTAAGTTGTGATTGAGTAAAAATGTGAGGTTTTGGGGTTGTTTACACCTTTGGCCTTAAAATCAAAGTATTTTCCATTTTTGAGCTATTTTTGCATTTTGCTTTAGTAGTTCGCTTAAGAGGCATTCGACTCGTGTTCGAGTCTCAACTGTAGTTTCTTGTTTCTTGTAGGTCGAGCCGGTGATTCCGGACACCCGTTGGGCGAAAACTTGTGATTTACTTACTTCAGTGGTGAGTGTACTATGCATGAGTTGTGTTTAATTGGTTGTGTACTTGAATCCTTGATTTGGATAACTGTGGTTTCTGTGCTCGAGGCGAGAGTGTACTTTATCGCTCTCGTTCTCTTATGTGTACAACTGATTTCTGAATATTTGTGAATTTGACTGAATATGTGGGAATTGGATTTGTGCCTGGCTTCATGTCGTATGGGGCATGAGCCCTACGACTTTACTGTGATAACTGAGCTCAAGCCTCAATGGCCGTTCATCGAGTCGAGCCGGTAAGGGCCGGTCGATTAGGTAACGAGCCATGAGGTTACTGTGTGTCGAGTGGAGCGTTAGCTCCTCGACTTTGTGGTATACTCGAGTATTACCCCCTGATTTCTGTGAGGTGTTCGGGCCCGGTAGGGGAATGTACGGTGGAAGGTACTGGGTGTAAAGTGGTGATCTACGGTCGTACTTGTCCGTTGAGCGTTGACGGAGGGTCAACGGCATGTGATCAAGAGTTGCAAGAGGAAATTGGCTCCCGAGAGCCACCCGTATCCTTTCACTTTTGAAATGGGTTTGGTGTTTCCCATATGTGTGTTAGTTGTGTATATTTGAGCATGGCTACCTTCGTGCGCTTTGAATGCATGATTTTAGTACCTCATTGGGCGAAAGCTCACACTCGTTCCTTTTGTTTTTCCTTACAGGGCATGTTTTGGGAAATCAAACTTTTGTGAAGCGAGTAGAGCTAGTTAGACATTCTTTTGTACTTTTGTATAGCTCCTCGACTTTAGAAACCCTAATGTGGGACTTGGACATTTGTTTTGGATTGGAAAACCCTAGAGTGGGTTATGTGTACATATTTTCTCATGTATATATGATGTACTTTCTTGGAAATGTACTTGTTTATGCTGATTTAAAGTTTAGTCGTGTTTGGGACGCGTTCGGACGTCAAACGCGGGAAAAGAAAAAATTTTGGCCGGACACTGTTCATCAGAATCCGGCCAGGTATCCGGCCAGATCTTGGCCGGATTTGGGGTGACTTTTGAAAAAAAAATTTGAGTTGGTCTCTGCCTCCAATCCGGCCAAGAATCCGGCCGGATTGTGACGTGGCAAGTACTGTTCACGTTCGTTCCGTTTTTCCGTTTTCGTTTTGCGCGCTTATCGTTAACCTTACTTCGGTATACCTTTCGAAACGGTTAGAATTGCGTGTATGCGACCGTTAGCAGTCCTGGCGAGAGTTGGGCAGGCAGTTCGCTAACCCTTAGGGTACGCCCTAGGGGAAGGTGGGGCTGTCACAGGTGGTATCAGAGCCTAGGTTAGAAATAACTTGGGCAAGTTAGAAATTTGTTTTAGTACCTTTAAGGATCGTGTTAGGGCACCCTTAAGTATGATTTCCTCGTCTAAGGTTTGAATCTTAACTCGTTCTTGTAGGTTATGGCTGGATCGAGCCCCGAGGGCGGAGGTGTGCCGCCGCAGAGACGCTTTCGCGTTGTGGATTACCAGGAGAGACCTGGAGGACCCATTCGTCGTTGGAGTGCCGCTAGTCGGACTCGCCGCTGTACCCGATGCCAGAACTACTCGTATATAGATCGAGTAGTCATAGCCGTTCTTGACGAGCGTAGGAGGCTTAGGCGAGCCACCGCTAGGGACCATACTGAGATGGTTAGGCTGAGGGGTATAATGCGCATGCAAGCGGATCGGATCCGTGAGCTTGAAGGAGACGTGGTTGAGGAGCAAGAGCGAACCGACGCTCTTAGAGGACAGTTACATGTAGCTACCGAACGCCTTACGAGAGTGACTAGGGTAGTTCGGGACCGGTCAGGAGGCATTATAAACGAATGCGAGGCGCTAATCCAAGGGGTAATTGGTGCCAATGTCCAAGTAGGGGCGCCTAGTGATAGTACGTCTGATGAGGGGAGCACGCCTAGCTCTAGTGATGGGGGAGAGTCTGTGTGCTCCGTGGGGAACTAGGCTAGGGCTCCTTTGAGCCGTGTTTTGATCCCATGTGGGGACTAGCTAGGGGAAAGCTACTCGTTAGCTACTTTTGTTTTTGACCTAGCTTTGTATATGTATTTTTGATTGACCCCGATACTTTCATGGGATTGTTTGTATATATTTGACTGACTGCCACTGTACAACTTGTTTAATATGTCTATGTGCTGTTTGCGTGAATGTCTTTGTTTGGTGTTTAATTCTTGTTTATTATTTCCTTTTATTTCTTATTTTGATACCGTATTTGTGTTTCGGCCTAGATTGTGAACTTAAGACATGGAAGGTACTCGTAGTGGCCGAGGCCGTGGTCGCGGTAGTAGGCAACCTTCAACTGATAGGGGTAATCGGGAACCCACACCTGAGCTTAATCCTGAACCTAGGGTTGACCCGAACGTTCAAGTGGCCGCCGCGATTCAAAGAATGACCGACTTATTGGCCCACGTAGTAGAACATCAAGGCCAGCACCCTGTCCATAACCCTGGGAACCCTGGCGAGCATGTTGAGAGCGAGGATCGAGCCCTCGAAAGGTTCCAAAAGTTCTCCCCTCCGAAATTCTTGGGAGGACCTGATCCGGACGTGGCCGAACGGTGGCTGGAGAAAATGGTAGATATTTTTGCAGCCTTGCACTACTCGGAGGAAAGACAGGTCACTTTTGCTGTCTTTCAATTGGAAGGAGCTGCCCGTTCCTGGTGGAACATTATACGCACTAAATGGGAGAGAGAACAAACACCACGGACATGGGCAAACTTCATCAGGGAATTCAACGCGAAATACTTCCCGCCTTTGGTCCAGGAGAAGAAGGAGGATGAGTTCCTCAGATTGCGCCAAGGCACGCAATCGGTGGCCGAGTACGAGAGCCAGTTTACTCGACTATCGAAGTTCGCCCCTGAACTTATAGTGACGGAGCAAAGGAGAATTCGGCGATTCACTCAGGGGCTGAACGTAGAAATTCAGAAGGATCTGGCGGTTGCCCAGATCACCACCTTTAGTGAAGCGGTGGAAAAGGCACTAAGGGTAGAGAATGCTAGGCTTCAAGTCAGAAACTTCCAGGTGAGGAAACGGGGATTCCCTGGAAGTAGTTCTAGTCAGGGTGAACGGAGTAACCCTCCTAAGTCTGGACGAGGGTCCGGTGGAGGAAGGTTTACGGGGACGTCGAGAGGGACTCCGTCGAGGGGTGGTTCGTTCGGACGAGGCCAGCAGAGGAGTGCCTCACAAGGGAGTTCAGCTTCCGTTTCCCGAGGATCTTGTGGATTTTGCGGGAAACCAAACCATACGGAGGACAACTGTTGGAGAAAGGAGAGGAAATGCCTGCGCTGTGGAAGTGCGGAGCATCAGATAGCCACTTGTCCTGTACTACCCCGTGAACCGAGAGCGACCCCACAGTCTTCGAGAGCCAGCTCCGGCCAATCTAAAGTAGAAGGGTCGAAACCGAAAGTGCCCGCTCGAGTGTACTCTCTTGAGCAACACCAACTCCCTGACCCATCTGGAGTCGTAGAAGGTACCATCCCTGTTTTCCATCGTCTAGCTAGGATTTTGATTGACCCCGGTGCTACCCATTCATTTGTTAACCCCGATTTTATGTGCGGCATTGATATAAAACCTGTTAGTTTACCCTATGACTTGGAAGTTAGTACTCCTACGGGGAACCAACGGTTGATTACTAGCACGATATACGTAAATTGTGAGATTTGGGTAGGAGAGAGAAAATTACTGGGAAACTTGGTAAGCTTAGCTATTAAGGGGTACGATGTCATACTAGGTATGGACTGGTTAGCTAAGTACGATGCCCAACTTGATTGTAAGAGGAAGATAGTGGAATTTCGTATACCTGGGGAAGCTACTTTGAGGCTAGATGTGAGGGGTAGTCTTGCCTCATCTGCATTGATTTCGGGCATTAGAGCTAGGAAATTGCTGAGTAGAGGAGCGCAAGGGTTTCTAGCTTTTCTTATAAACACTCCTGTTGATAAGTTGAAAGTAGTGGATGTACCTATTGTGAGTGAATACCCAGATGTGTTCCCAGACGAACTAGTAACCCTACCTCCGGAAAGAGAGATAGAGTTTAAGATCGACTTGATACCAGGAACGTCACCTATCTCTAAAACCCCCTATCGAATGGCACCTGCCGAGCTTAAGGAACTGAAGTTACAGTTGCAGGATTTGTTAGAGCGAGGGTTTATCCGAGAGAGTGGGTCCCCATGGGGAGCCCCTGTGCTGTTTGTGAAGAAAAAGGATGGGACATTGAGGTTGTGTATAGATTATCGGGGATTGAACAATATAACCATTAAGAACAAATACCCACTGCCCCATATTGATGAGTTATTTGACCAGCTACAGGGAGCGGTAGTCTTTTCAAAGTTAGACCTCCGTCAGGGATACTACCAGTTGTTGATTAGGAGGGAGGATGTACCCAAAACTGCCTTCAATTCTCGGTATGGGCATTTCGAATTTGCCGTTATGCCCTTCGGTTTGACCAATGCCCCTGCTGCCTTTATGGACCTGATGCATAGAGTTTTCAAACCCTTCTTGGACCGATTTGTCGTCGTTTTTATTGATGACATTTTGGTCTACTCTAAATCCCGAGAGGAGCATGAGCAACACTTGAAGTTAGTCCTACAAACCCTAAGAGATCACCAGTTGTATGCCAAATTTAGTAAGTGTGAATTTTGGCTGGAGAAAATCTCGTTTCTAGGGCATGTGATTTCGAAGGAGGGCATTACCGTAGACCCGGCGAAAGTAGAGGCGGTAACTGAGTGGAAACGACCCGAAACTCCTACTGAAGTTCGTAGTTTTCTAGGGTTAGCTGGATATTATCGGAGGTTCATTAAAGATTTTTCGAAACTTGCTAGCCCTTTAACCAATCTGACGAAAAAGAATGGGCGTTTTCTATGGGATGCTAAGTGTGAGGGTAGTTTCCAGGAGTTGAAACGAAAGTTAACCGTAGCCCCTATTCTAGCCCTACCTAATGGAAAAGATAGTTTTTCTGTGTATACTGATGCTTCCGGGGAAGGCTTAGGGTGTGTATTGATGCAGAATAAGAATGTGATTTCCTTTGCCTCTAGAAAACTGAAACCTCATGAGCAAAATTACCCGACCCATGACCTAGAGTTGGCCGCAGTTGTCTTTGCCCTGAAAAAGTGGAGACACTACCTGTACGGGGTGACCTTTGAGGTTTATTCTGACCACAAAAGCCTTAAGTACCTATTTTCCCAAAAAGAGTTGAACATGAGGCAAAGACGATGGATGGAATTCTTAGAAGATTACGACTGTACAATTAACTACCATCCGGGAAAGGCGAATGTAGTAGCTGATGCCTTAAGTCGAAAGGCTCAAATAGCTGGGTTGAGGGTCAGAGAGTGGGAGATGTTAGAAGCAGTGAGTGAGTGGAACCCTAGATTAGAGCATCAAAGGGTAATTTTAGGAAATATCCGAATAACCTCTGCTATTCTGGAGCGAGTCAAAGAGGCCCAAAAGGAGGATCCGACGGTCCAAAAGTGGAGAGACAAGGTGGAGAAGGGAGAATTACCTGACTTTAATTCGAGCTCTGAGGGAGTATTGAAATATCGGAATCGAATAGTGGTGCCGGAGGACGAAACCTTGAAAAGGGAGATTTTAGAGGAAGCCCATCGATCGAAATATACGATTCATCCGGGTAGTAATAAGATGTATCAGGAGTTGCGGAAATTGTATTGGTGGAATAAAATGAAGAGGGAAATAGCCCAGTACGTGCAAACCTGCCTCGTCTGCCAGCAAGTAAAAGCGGAGCACCAAAAGCCCTCTGGTTTGTTGCAACCCTTAGAAATACCTGAATGGAAGTGGGAAAACATCACGATGGATTTCGTTTCTGGTTTGCCAAGAACCCAAAAAGGACATGATGCCGTATGGGTGATCGTGGATAGACTCACTAAATCGGCCCATTTCTTGCCCATAAACATGAAATACACTCTGGAGAAATTGGCTCAACTGTATATGAGTGAAATTGTGAGACTGCACGGGATTCCTGTGAGTATAGTCTCGGATAGGGATCCACGTTTCGTGTCTAGGTTTTGGCAGAAATTTCAGGAGACCTTGGGGACCAAACTCAACCTAAGTACCACTTACCATCCCCAAACCGATGGACAATCTGAGCGAACCATTCAGACCCTTGAAGACATGTTACGAACCTGTATTTTGGATTTCGGGGGTAATTGGGGTCAACACATGACGTTAGTAGAGTTTGCCTACAACAATAGTTACCACTCTTCAATCCAAATGGCACCATACGAAGCTCTTTATGGCCGTAAGTGCCGTTCACCAGTTTATTGGGATGAAGTAGGAGAAAGGAAAGTCTTAGATCCAACAATCATTCCATGGATGGAGGATGCACGAGAAAAGGTTAAACTGATACGCCAAAGACTCCAAACTGCTCAAAGCCGACAAAAGAGCTACGCAGACAACCGAAGGAAAGACTTGGAGTTTGAAGTTGGAGACCGTGTGTTTCTTAAGGTCACGCCATTGCGAAGTATCACGGCGGGTAGAGGGAAGAAACTTCAACCTAGATTTGTAGGACCCTTTAAAGTCCTCCAAAGAATTGGAAAAGTGGCGTACCGTCTCGAGTTACCTCCAAGCTTAGCCAGGATCCACGACGTTTTCCATGTTTCAATGCTCAAAAAGTACCATCCTGATCCAACCCACATCTTACGACCAGAAGAGATTGAGGTAGATGAAGCCCTAACCTATGAGGAGAAACCTGTACAAATACTCGATCGAAAGGTGAAGGAGCTGAGGAATAAAAGCATTCCCTTGGTGAAGATTTTATGGAGAAATCACGGTATAGAAGAGGCAACCTGGGAAGTGGAGGAAGAAATACAAAAGAAATATCCTGAGCTGTTTGGTAACCCAGGTGAGAAATTTCGAGGACGAAATTCTTTAAGGGGGAGAGAGTGTGAGAACCCGTAAATTTTCTTTATTTCTAGGCTTTAATTTATTTATTTGCACCCGTTTTCCACATTTTCTTTATTTTATAACTTTTCTGGACATTTTTATGAGTAAATAAGGTTTTAAAAATATTTTTCTAGTATAAGTCAATTTACGAGATTTTTGGAGTGAATAGTGGACGTGGGACCCGCTAGTGCGTTAAGTGAGAGAAATTCGGCCAATTAGGTTAAGTTTTGCGTAAAGGGATTTAATTACTAAGTGTTAGTAGGTGATTAGAGGTTACCTGGATAGATTAACCCTAGTGAGTAAAAGGATAGGAATGAAACTTAAAAGGTGCCACGTGTCGCGACTTCATTGGATGAAGACTTGCCTAACTTTTATCACCTTTACCAAAAGTTAATTTTGACCAAATCACTTTCACTTTTCCTCCCCTTTGGCCGACTTTCTTGGAGAGAAAGAAGAGAGAAAGCTTCACCTTGTGTCTTCCATTTCTTGCTCAATCTTGAAATCCAACCATTTGAATCTCAAATTACTCCATAAAATCCACTTGCTAAGGAGGTTAGAGGTGATTGGTGGAGCTATTTTGGTGATTAAACACTTAAGCTACAAACTTTCTTGAGAGTTGAGGTATTTTGCTTGGAAACTTCACTTTTGGTTCTAATAATGCTAAATTAGTGGCCTATGGTGGCTTAATAGCTTGATTTATGAATGATTTGATGGTTTATTTGGAAGTTGAGTAAATTTCTGATTTTTGGGGAATTTTTCTGTTTTATCTCATAAATGTTAGTTAGCCTTGGATTGATGGTCTAATATTGAGCCAATTGGAGCTCTTGTATGTGAATTGCGGTTAATTGCGGAAAATTTCAGCTTTGGACAAAAATTTCAGTTTTAGGGTTTTGAAATTGGGGCTTTTCTATAGTTGGTTATTAATCTTGCAATTGGTTGTGAATGAGGGGCATTGTGGCCCTAATGAAGGTTATTGAGTGACTTATGATTGGTTTGAGGCAATTGGGATTGGTTTGGATATAAATTGATGTTTGATTGTAGGATGGAAAAGCTGAATTTTAGGGGAAATGCTGTCCGAGTGTCGAGAAAATTAGGGTTTCGTGCGTTTAAGTTGTGATTGAGTAAAAATGTGAGGTTTTGGGGTTGTTTACACCTTTGGCCTTAAAATCAAAGTATTTTCCATTTTTGAGCTATTTTTGCATTTTGCTTTAGTAGTTCGCTTAAGAGGCATTCGACTCGTGTTCGAGTCTCAACTGTAGTTTCTTGTTTCTTGTAGGTCGAGCCGGTGATTCCGGACACCCGTTGGGCGAAAACTTGTGATTTACTTACTTAAGTGGTGAGTGTACTATGCATGAGTTGTGTTTAATTGGTTGTGTACTTGAATCCTTGATTTGGATAACTGTGGTTTCTGTGCTCGAGGCGAGAGTGTACTTTATCGCTCTCGTTCTCTTATGTGTACAACTGATTTCTGAATATTTGTGAATTTGACTGAATATGTGGGAATTGGATTTGTGCCTGGCTTCATGTCGTATGGGGCATGAGCCCTACGACTTTACTGTGATAACTGAGCTCAAGCCTCAATGGCCGTTCATCGAGTCGAGCCGGTAAGGGCCGGTCGATTAGGTAACGAGCCATGAGGTTACTGTGTGTCGAGTGGAGCGTTAGCTCCTCGACTTTGTGGTATACTCGAGTATTACCCCCTGATTTCTGTGAGGTGTTCGGGCCCGGTAGGGGAATGTACGGTGGAAGGTACTGGGTGTAAAGTGGTGATCTACGGTCGTACTTGTCCGTTGAGCGTTGACGGAGGGTCAACGGCATGTGATCAAGAGTTGCAAGAGGAAATTGGCTCCCGAGAGCCACCCGTATCCTTTCACTTTTGAAATGGGTTTGGTGTTTCCCATATGTGTGTTAGTTGTGTATATTTGAGCATGGCTACCTTTCGTGCGCTTTGAATGCATGATTTTAGTACCTCATTGGGCGAAAGCTCACACTCGTTCCTTTTGTTTTTCCTTACAGGGCATGTTTTGGGAAATCAAACTTTTGTGAAGCGAGTAGAGCTAGTTAGACATTCTTTTGTACTTTTGTATAGCTCCTCGACTTTAGAAACCCTAATGTGGGACTTGGACATTTGTTTTGGATTGGAAAACCCTAGAGTGGGTTATGTGTACATATTTTCTCATGTATATATGATGTACTTTCTTGGAAATGTACTTGTTTATGCTAATTTAAAGTTTAGTCGTGTTTGGGACGCGTTCGGAAGAGTTCAGACGTCAAACGCGGGAAAAGAAAATTTTGGCCGGACACTGTTCATCAGAATCCGGCCAGGTATCCGGCCAGATCTTGGCCGGATATGCGGCCGGATTTGGGGTGACTTTTGAAAAAAAATTTGAGTTGGTCTCTGCCTCCAATCCGGCCAAGAATCCGGCCGGATTGTGACGTGGCAAGTACTGTTCACGTTCGTTCCGTTTTTCCGTTTTTCGTTTTGCGCGCTTATCGTTAACCTTACTTCGGTATACTTTTCGAAACGGTTAGAATTGCGTGTATGCGACCGTTAGCAGTCCTGGCGAGAGTTGGGCAGGCAGTTCGCTAACCCTTAGGGTACGCCCTAGGGGAAGGTGGGGCTGTCACAGTTTATTTATGTGCATATAGAATAGCTGTGAGTATGGAAACTAGAGGACAACGACAGGGACGTCAATCCAGACAACTCCAAAATCAAAGAGTAGATAATGAGTCTGCTACTGATCAAAACACCGAACCGAGGGTTGGGGGAGGAGATGACCGAATAGCATTAGTTTTAACTCACATGACGGATGTACTAGAACTCTTAGTAGTAGAACAATGCCAGGGGGTTGGACAAGGAAACCAACGTGGAAATCAGGAGATAGGAGAGGATCGAGTTTTGGAACGGTTTCAGAAATTCTTCCTGTCCAAATTTTCTGGAGGACCTGACACAGAAGTGGCAAAAAATTGATTAGAAAATATAAGAGATATATTCGATACCTTGAACTACACAGAAGAAAGACAAGTCAATTTTCCTATATTTCTACTTGAATGAGCAGCTCGAACCTGGTGGAATGTTATAAGAAACAAGTGGGAAAGAGACCAAACTCCAAGAACTTGGATAAACATTGTACGAGAGTTTAATGAGAAATTTCTTCCTCCACTTGTCTAAGAAAAGAGGAAAGACGATTTTATAAAACTTCGTCAAGGAACTTCGAGTGTGGCTGAATATGAAACACAATTCACGAAATTATCTAAATATACTCCAGAATTGGTGGCTACGGAGCGAAAGAGAATAAGACGGTTTATCCAAGATTAAATTTAGAAATCCAAGTTGCCCTTGCCACAACACAGATTGAAACATTTAGTGACGCTCTTGAGAAAATACAAAGGGTGGAGACAAAATCCCAACTGAGAACCTTTCAAGCGAGGAAAAGAGATGTATCTGATAGTAGTCACTACCTTGAAGTACCAAGAGAAGTTGGACCGGCACCTAAAGTTAGAAAAGGAGTGGATGGAGTAAGACTACCACTTCTTTCACCACCCATGATAAAGAAACCAGAATAAACTATGTCATGAGGAGCTCCAGTAGGACAGATACAATCAAGGGAAATTTCGCAAGCAAGTCAAGTCACAACTCCTCGTTTGACCTGTGGATATTGTGGAAGGACGAATCATACCGAAAAAAACTGTTGGGTGAAGGGACGAAAATGTATGGGGTGTGGGAGTACCAACCATAAAGTTCACGACTGCCCAAAGAAGTATCCACGAGAAACTACAATTCAACAAGGAAATAAAACTATCCCTCGACAAGTCAATGAAGGAGGAAACCGACCAATGGCACCTGCAAGAACATATGCAATGATCACACAACAAGGTCCAGGATTATCTGAGATTATGGAAGGTATGAATTTTGAGAACGAAATTCTTTTAAGGGAGAGAGGATGTGAGGACTCATGTTTTATTTCTTAATTTAGTTTATTTTATAAATATTTGCCCTAGTGTTATTTAATTTTTCTGCGACTCGTTTAGTGAGAAAAAATGAATACACGTTTTTTCGAGACAATATTCGATTCGAGAGTGCAATAATTTTGGAGAATTAAGAATGATTAATAGTAGACTAAGAAAAGTTAATTGAGAAATTAGTGGTGAGTGACCTCCAATTAAGCTTTTACCGCGCGCGCATCGATAGTTTCTCGATAATCATGTCAGTACAACTAAGTGGAGATTTGAGAAATTAATATTAGACGAGTAAGAGTGGGTAATTACAGTGTTAAAGGAAATACCTTGGAGGATTAGTGCATGAGTGTATCAAACCCGAGAGAAATTGGTGGTACGAAACCCTATTCCGACAACTATTCAAAGTTGACTTTTTGGCAAATCTTCCTAACTACTTTTCTCTCCAATCTTCCAAGACAAGCGACAACACACAACTCTCTCATTTCTCTCTCTCCATTTTCGACTAGCCCTCAAGGAAGAACAAAGGGAAGGAAAAACTTCATCTTCTAGCTTCCATTTCTCTCATAAATCATCCACCAAATCATTCACAATTTGGAGTACTACTCTAGCTAGGAGCAAGGAGCAATCTTGTGGATTTTCTTGGAGAATTTTTGGTGAAAAAAATCTGATATTCATATAGGGTTCCAAAGGTAATCACTTCATCTCTTTAATCTTTCCATTTCTCCAAAGTTTAACGGTTAATCTTCATGGGTTTGAAACCCTAATCGCACTCATAGGCTAGCGGACTTGAGGAAACATTTTTCTCGCTTTAATTCCTAGGCTAGCTGTCTTGATGAGACCTCTAGGTAGCTGACTTGATGCTTTAATGTTTGATTATGGTTTTTTATGTGATAAATGAGGTGTTTATGGTTAGAAAGTGGAGAGAAATCGAAGGAAAGTTGTGAAGGCAAGCTGGCCGAAAATTCTGTCCATGTTGTTCTATTTTTATTTCGAAATTTTGATGCTTGGTTGGCTGTGAAATTGATAGATATATGTTGTATATTGTGTGTACAAAGTGCCTTTCAAAAATTTTATCGAATGGTTGCTCAAAACTTGAGTTTTGGTAAAGATTCAAATCTGGAAAACATATAGCAGGGTACTCGGGCAGTGCTTCGTTTTTCGAACGTAACTCTTTGTACAAAAGTCGAAATTGAGTGCTGTTAGTGGCATTCAAAACTAGACATTCATAGATTTTCAGTGGTATAAAAATCCCCTGCTTGTTCATTTTGACCAAACCGTAGTGAGTCGGCAAAGTATATTGTCCTGCTTTGCCTATGTGTTCGAATGAAACTGGGATGCTGTATCTTGTGGCTCGATTTTGTTCCACTTGTGAAATGATTTTCAAAATGATACCTTCTGATGAATTGTAGCATTTTGAACCTAGTTTCAAATTCCATAAACCATTCTCAATTTGGAGTTGTACAGAACTAGATATGATTTGATTTCGAAAATGCGACAAAGCTGGAAATTGGAAGATTTTCCCTTCCTTGCTGACCGAATGGTCAAATCTGTTTTGGGATGTTATATTTCGAAAATATTAAATGGTTTTGGAATCTTGGTTGCAAAAATGGAGTGAATTGGCGCTGATTTCGTTGGATAAAACGTATGAAAAAGAAAGAGAAGTAGAATGGCTGATTAGCTTTGAAACATTTCACAAACTTTGGTCGTTTCGTTAACTGCTTTCCCGTGTAAGTTTTTACCTAAATTTTGAAAAAGAGATAGTCCATATATGGAAATTTAAGTGTACCAAATTTGGTGTAATTTCAATACCATTTCAATGCCCCAAACATTGCTTCGTAAATCTGGAAATTCACTGGTCAGGTTGTGAAAATTAACCGACTTCAAACTGTTATATCTTGTTGCTCAAAACTCCGAATTTAGTTTCGCTTATTGTGTTTGAAACTTTATTTGGGACTCTTATTGTGTTATAAATTTCAGAGACTGATTCACTTCTTGAATTTTACTGAATTTCGAAATATCGCTAAAAAGCAAGGTAGGGTCTGTCTTGTCTCCGTGTATCAGCAATTTTGAACTGAAAAATGAATGCATTCTGTTTGAAATCTTGGAAAAGTGTCTTCTGGGAACTTTTAGTACTTTAAATCTAGTTTCCAACGGTATAAAGTTTTCCATTTTTGAACATACTAAACTGAAGATCTGATTTTCCAAGTTTTGTCACGTAAAGCTGAAATTTTCTGATTTCTTAAGAAACGAACTTTTAAGAACATTCAACTTCCTTTTGAGATTGATAGTTCGTTTTAAACCCAATTTCATGGAGGATACGAGTTTTCCCTTTATTTTGACAAATATCTCTCCCCTAAATTTTCAAAAAAAAATTGTAATATTTTTTCCTATTCAATAAAACTATTCTTTTACAAACTAAATACTATCTTGTTTAACTAAAGAAAGATACCATGACTTACAATTTTGTTTCAAGAATATGAATCAATGCTATTACTAATTATTGTACTGGAAGGTACTTGTGTACTTATGGCCAAAAGGTTAATTATGGTGTGGAATGATCAAGATATTGAAGAGAAAAAGTAGGGATGGATTTATTTGACATTTTCCTTCTCTATAGTGTTGTTACGCTTATATACTATAACGAATTTGGTTTATGGAGATAATTTACACTTTTGCATTGTGCTTGTCTTCTAACTCTAGAACTGTTGTTTCTTGGGATAAATCCCTTTCAATTAGCTAAATACTAAATCTACCATATATCATAATGTTGGTGAAATTGTTATTTTTTTGATAAGTTTATTAACACACTTCCTAATTATTCTCCTATCGTGTAAGTGACGCTGAGTATGTTCTTGATCTGTGTGGAACTTAGAGCAACTTTTGAATTATATTGGTGTCAAGAGTTTAGGACCGTGCTAGGTTTTGGCCAATTTGAAAGAGTTTTGGTTGTTTCCCTAGAGGATATAGGTGATGACCCCACCTCCCCCTAGGGCGTACCCTAGGGTTTAGCCTGCTCAACTCTCGTCAGGACTCATTCACGTTTAACTCGAGAAAAGAACTTACAACCATAGAAAGAAATAAAACAATGATTCCAAGCTTAACATATACATTGCTGCTCAAATCTAGCTACAAGGTTTATACACGCCCAAATACATCAAGATGTTTACAATCCAGGTACAACCAACCCTAGTCGAGCACTAGCGCGAGTACAATTTCAAAATCCAAAAAAACTAGACGACGCTAGCCTGTACAAGTCTCACGCCTCGCTCGTATCCCCTGTAAGGAAAACAAAACTAAAGGAATGAGCTAAAATCCCAGTGAGGTTCCATACACATAATCGAGCAATTAAATCCAGGACATTAATCATTTAATAGCAAATAATCCAGAAAACATTTAACATATAAAAGCAATAATAACCCACTCATTAAAAGGATACAGGCTCACGAGGAGCCATTCGTTCGCCAACCATTTTCCTTATTCCTCCAACATTAGAAAACATTTGCAAGTGAAAACTCCTCCAATGTTCTTGACATTCATTCATTTATTTCATTTCCCGCCACTAGCCAATTCACTGGCCAGTCTCCATCAATTTTCGTGGTCATACTCGAGTATACTAAACATTATCCCAGGGTCATCAGTCGCCCGACCGAGTCCTCTTCAGGCTCGAGTCGATTGGTAATGAAGGGCAAGGGCCCAGTTCAGTCAAAGGGCTTACATTCATACACAAGTAGCATTAAATCATTTAATCATTGAAAATTTCACGTTCATTTAGGTCGAGTGCGATAAAGTACACACTTGCCTAGCAAAAATTCATTTTAGCAATCATTGAAAACATTTAACATTTAATAAAACATTCACAACAATCCACATAGTCATTTGAAGCATATCCTACAAAGAACACTTACCAATTTAAGCAAAATAATGTCAAAAGTTTCCTTCCAGATTATGCCCTTGATCACCAACAAACCCTAATAATAACCAATCCCAAATTGAAGTGAGCAAAGGTAATTCAAAGTTTTCGAGAGAAAACTTACACTTTTCATCTTAGTTGATACAAAATCTTGGTCAAAACAACTCATATACTAATATTGAAATGCATTCAAGGATACATATGTAACTTAAGATCCAACTAACCCTAAACTCAAACCTTACATCTCACTAATATTCATAAAAGCAAGTAATAGAAATTTGGGCAGCATGCCCTTTGTATTTTGCTATTTTTCAGCCATTTATGACTTCATTTTTTTCCTCAACTCAGCCCAAATTCACACATAAACAATCTTAACACAATAGCCCTTCAACTAGGCTCAATGTCATCCAAATACAAGGTAATTCTAGCAATGCAACCATAAAAATCAAAGTTGGAAACCAGTTTTGAAGACGAATGGCTAAGTAGCAGGTTTGACATCTTCCGGCGTTTTGGTCACATTTGAAGCTACGCTTATCGGATTGGGGTAAATTTTATGGCATTTCGAAACTAAGACATAGACTACATTTCCTATGAAAACATTGACACCCAGTTCGTGCATTTTCAGGGTCAAAATGTGCAATCTCAGAGAAAACAGAAAGCTACCTGTGAAATAGGGATTTTGGCAGTCAGGGGTATTTTAGTCATTGCACATGTTACAGTTCTCCAATTGAGCTGAAATTTTACAGACAGATAGTTAATTCCATTCCTTACAACTTTCATGTTTTGACCTCGACTTGATTCTGTGACGCCCCCACTTCTCCCTAGGGCGAACCCAAGGGTATCCGCGGGACGCCTGTCCAGCTCTCGTCAGGACTCCCTACAATCTATAATTCAAAATATCGAAATACCTCAAATATTTTCAATATATAATTGAAGTACTCCAAAATATTTCATACTTACAATTAGTTAGATTTCAAGCTTAATACAATCCAAAAGAGTATGTACTACAATCATCCACTATAATACAACTTAAGATCTTCAAAAGAAAACAATCTAGTACTATTCACGAGCACCCTTGATCTCGAACCCTGATAAGGAAAACAAAAACGTGAAATGAGTTAAACAGCCCAGTGAGGTTCCAAGACACTCTAGCAGTTCTAATAAATCAAGTAATTTGAGCATAATACATGTATGGTTCAAGGTTTTACATTGGCACATTATCATGAAATAGTTATCATTGTACAGAAATAAACACACATTAAAGGATACGGTGTTCACTTGGAACAATTTCGGTCCACTTCACCTTATAACTCCAGTGATTCCCTCGGTTTGTTTGGCCATCACCTTATCCCTCTAGTGGTAATACTCGAGTATACCGAAATGGTGGTCCAGGGTTTCAACCTACCCAACCGAACCCAATCCTAGCTCGAGCAGGTTAGTAACTAAGGGCAAGACCCAGTTCAGTTTAGAACTTACAACATGCACAAGTAATTAAGTAAATTGGTAAACGATAGTAATTTGTCATTTTAGTAGGACGAGTAAGATAAAGTACACACTCGCCTTAAAATGGTGGCAATTTCATAAGAGCAATTATAGGCAATATTTAACATTTAAACACATAAGCAATATGCGGTAATTTCGTATCAACACGTAATTTATGGTAATCAGGTAATCAAGTAGTCAAGTAATCAAATAATCAAGTAGCCAAGTAAATCGGTAAACGGTAAGTAATTACGGTTAACGGTAAACGGTAAGTAATTACGGTTAGTCGGTAAATATGTAATAATACTATTCAAGTCACTTACGGTGACAAAGTTCATAGGAGCAATTATCGGTAGCACTTAACAGTTAATACATAATGACCATGGAGTAAACATGTCGTAAAACTATTCAAGTTACGTACTCCTATATAGAACACTCACCAATTCAAAATAGGAAGTAAGTGCTCAAACAGTGTTTAGGCGTCCGCTTCGAGTTCCTCTTGAAGGTCCCCTTGAGCGCCTGAGCAAATAATAATGAACTACCATTTAGAAACTCCAATTATCACGAAAGATTGCACACTTGTACAATCTAGAAAAATATCATGAAAATGAGGCTTAATTACTCGTAAATCGAGACTCAAAAGCGGGTTTTAATAATACAAGGAAAAATCTGATTTTCATCTTGAAATCAAGTGTAAAACGGTCAAGTGGTATTGAAGGAAAATAATGAGTTCTAAAAGCTCAATTTCCTTTAAGTTTGGAATTTTCAGATTTGTCAAGTAATCTTGGAAAAATCGTATCTCACTCTCTACAAGTCCAAAATTGGAAAACTTGGTACCATTGGAAACTTCTTCCAAAGTACTAAATGTTCATAGAAGACACTTTTCCATGATTCCAAATGGAAGGTATTCAAAATTTGGCTCAAAGTTACTGTTTTAGGCTTATCAAGACAATTTCGGGGTTGGTTTTTGGCCAACTTTGGAAATTCGGAAAAATTCACAAAATATGAAATAACCTCTGAAATTTGGAACTCAATTAGAGTTAAAAATAAGGTTTAAAACATAACAAACGGAACAAGAATCGGAGTTTTGAGCGCCAAGATATAGCAGCTCAAAGTTGCTGAAATTTAAGGACTAACTGAACATTTTCCAGATTTGAAAGGCTATATTTCAAGTATTATTTGGCCATCGAAATGGCATTGAAAATACACCAAATTTGATACTCTAAATCTTCCATGTTCGAACTATATTTCTACCAAAATTTAGGCAAAAACTCATACGGGAAGGGGATTAACGAAATAACCAAAGTTCGTGAAACTTTCAAGGTTAATCTGCCTATTTGAGTTTCTCCTTCCTTTTAAAAGTTGTCCCACACAATCAACCTCAATTCATTCAAATGTTGAACCAATGTTCCATAAACATCCAATGAGCAATTTATCGGTAATTGACATCAAAGTTTTCGAAACAAATCATTCCAAAACAAG